>OX402011.1:2400000-3600000 GCA_947859395.1 Eupithecia insigniata | reverse complement strand
CCAGAACTGTAAAAGTTAGATCAATAAAATAAAAAACAGAATAAAGACTTTTTAGTTGCGCTTCTAATAACATATTATTTAATGTGGTTGTAAAAAACTTCGTTAGCAAAACAAAATTTAAAAACAATGTCTATTTTTAATAACAAAATTTTTGCTTCATTTTGTTATGGATGCTTTCCATTTCTATTCTTTCACAATAAAAATATCGTGAACGTCCTCCACGTGTATAATTATTATTATGTGAGGTGAATCATGGCAGTCGCGCTAGAGGAATGTACCAGAATCCTGACTTTTTTGGAATTTGGGTGGAGCCAGCGTGAAACAGCCAGAAACATTGGTGTATCTTTGTCAACTGTTCAGCGGGTAGTCCAGCGGTACCAAGAGACCGGATCACACCTTAGGAGACCAGGAAATGGCAGGCCAAGATGCACAGCGGCCAGCCAACTGGTTGCTACAATGCTCCGCAATAGTTTTCAAACTGCTGTTGGTCTAAAAAATCACTTTATTCGCTTTGGAGGTGGCAATTTAAGCGCTCAAACAGTGAGGAGACGTCTTGACTAAGCAAACTTGAAACCATTGAGACCCGCAAATGCCCCCAAACTCGAACGGGGACATCGAATTGCAAGACAGAGATACGTGCGCGAGCATTTAAACTGTACACTAGACGATTGGTCTAGGGTAATGTTCACGGACGACTCTAAACTCATGCTTTATAAGCATGATGGTAGGCAGTTGGTGTACAGAAGACCAGAGGAGCGCTTCCATAAAGCGTGTGTGGAGGAAAAAGTGGCGTACGGTGGAGATTCCGTACAAGTTTGGACTGGGATTTCTGTCGAGGCCCGAACCGAGCTGGTACTCATTCAAAATGGAACTCTAAATGCAGAAAGGTACGTGGAAGAGATCCTCAATGAACATGTGGGACCTTTCATGGCCAGGATGGACCGGCATGGCATATTAATCCATCATAATGCGCGTCCCCATACCGCCAGAATCGTACATGACTACCTTGAAGAGGTCGGTATCGAACTCATGCAGTGGCCAGCGCGAAGTCCTGACTTAAACCCCATCGAGCACGTCTGGGACGAGCTTCAGCGATGCGTGAAAGGTCGAAATCCCCCACCAATCACGCTTCCCGAGCTCAAACAAGCACAGGTGGAGGAATGGGAAGGTATTCCTCAGAACCGGCTCCAAAATTTGGTGTACAGCATGCCTAATCACCTGGAAGCTGTCAGGCTGTGTGTAAAAAACAATCATGAAAAATATTTAATTTTAAGAAAAATATTACCTACTTTAGTTTTTTTTTAATTTCGATATTAATATTGTAGGTGCACATAAGTTTTATTTTATCTTTTTAATTAAATTTTCAATTGAACTGTCTTCGTTTCATTAGGATAGCATTCGTAGTTCGGGAGATATTCGGGTTTATGTGACCGACCCGTTATTTTTGGAACCGAGGTTAATTTTTTTTCTATATCATCATCATTATCAGCCCATACACGTCCACTGCTGGACATAGGCCTCCCCAGTACGACGCCACAAATAGCGGTCCTGAGCCGCCTCCATCCATCGACTCCCTGCGACCGCTGCAATGTCGTCGGTCCATCGGTCGGAATGGATGGTCTCCCATGTAGGGGGGATTTGCCATAATCACCACGCTTGGCAGGCGGATTGGTGATCGCAGTGTTGGTGTTTAAAAATACTCAGAAGGAAGCTGCTGCCCTTCCTCTAGTAGGTTCCCTTAGTCGGCTTTTGCGACATCCACGGGTTGAGTTGGAGGGGTCGATATTCGTACGCCGCGGCCCCACGGCTTAGACCCTAATCTCCATTAAATCACCAATACAGATAAGTAGCTTCAGATTTAAACCTCAATGTAAAGCAGATAAACCTGGCACTCAGTATGTTCTGAAAAAGCAAAAACCAGTAGACTAAACCAGCCATTACAAACTGATAACCAATATTTCGCGTATCCGGCTCCCTATAAATTTTCTCTATTAAAATAATGCTCACAAAGGCAAGCTAATCATAGCCGCTCGCGCAGATCCTCCGATAGCGATAGGTCGGTGATGAATGGTAGCCGCCCGTTGCCATGTCTTTGTTGTGGTGAGAAGTTGTGGAGACGAACTGAACTACAATATCAATGAGGTAGTAACAAAAAAGTATGTAGTGCTTCCATGAGAGCTAGTCTTGTCGCCTCCTGCCGCATACAAGAGGCAAGAAAGGTGTGCGTAATATAAAATAGCGCCGCTTACAAAGAAAATAGTATATTATGTAATTAGTGAATAAAGGACTTTATAGCGAGGGCCATAGATGAATCACAACCGTAGGGAGTGATTCAAGAGTTAGAATCCTGAGCGACGGGAGTGATTCGTGGCCCTCGATCCGTCCTTTATTCCAGAATTGCATACTATACTTTATTTATATCATGACTACGAGAAAAAGAAAGATATAATCGACAATAGACATTTAATGTAGAAAAAAGAAGTAGTATGGGGTGTTGTAACTTCAAACACCAAAATAGTGCTTTTTATTCACTGAAAGCAGTGAATAAACTAAGCTTCTTAGAGGGGTAAGGATATACCTAAACTGAATTTACGTACATGAGCTTTTTATCAGGCTAGTAATCACTTCTCTCGCCGCGTAGGGAGGTAACTACTTCTTGTGTAGGATTGTGATTAAGTATCGGTATTTTTTTTCTTTTAAAACTGCTTAAAGTTCTGCAGCAAAAAATGTTATTATTTTTCTGTGAAAGCGTATAAAAAATATCATGCTCAAATCTACTCCACTCCTTTCTATGGGGTATCACGGATGAAGCGACACGCTGGTAGCAACCTGCACGGTAACTTATTACTGTCACTGCTATGGACACTCTTTTGTCTATGGTGTCGCATTGCTCTGGTTTCCGGCAGAGTATCTGATGCAGAAAGAAGTACCCATGATCCAAAATAAGAGGTCTGCTTTTCCGGGAGTGTCTCCAGGTGACGTCACTGTCCAGTTGCCACTTTATTTCAACAAAATGTAGAAGTAATGAAACAAATGTGATAAGGGTCAATTGAAAATTCATAAAAAAATGTGAATCGTTAATTATGTTTGTTAGATCAGTCAAACCAGCGTTAGTTAAACACGAGCCATTGTGATAAATAATTGGTAAATACAAAACCACATAGTTTTATCAGATTTAAGCAGGTAATACAAGGAGTTCGGAGAGTTAGGATTTTACGCTACTGGTAACACCAGAAAACAGATTCGTCTCCTCATTCGCCGATGGCGATGATGACGTAAGCTGGAGACACCCACGTGACCATCGTGTCTCGGAAGAGCATACCTTGTTTTCTTATACCATGGAAATACCTAGTTAGGAGTATAAGAAAAACTAGAAGAGTAGCTACCAGGTGCATTAGGTGGGATGGTCCAAGTTACATCATTATGTCATAAGTTTGGACAAATCAACTAGATATCCAAATTGTCCGTAGAAAAACCCCGGGCATGTGGAGGCAGTAGTATTTCGTTTGCTTGCAGACTCCCAAAGGCAAAACACGGATTGTGTACCTAATGATGATGTTGTTTGTGATTAGTACATTGCTACTACGGATATTTTGTGATTGGTCTTGCAATTTAACGCAGAGCTCTACCTATGTCTGAAATCGAACCATGTTTTTTTTTACGAATACGAAATAAGCGACTTTGGATCCCGTTTTTTTTTCACTGTTTCTTAAGTTTTGGGGGACAAACGTTAAGCTTTCAGGACTAAAACTTATATATCACCCTGGGACCATTTTCTATACAAAATCTAAAGAATCATCAAAATCGGCTTATAATTAACGGAGGAATCGGTGAACACACATAGACAAGCATAAAAGCTCTTCCTTTTTTCGAAATAAATTAATGAAAGTACCTTAGATGCAGTAGGTAATCAAACATTAAACAAAAAATATTTATTCTCTCCTACACCCACTCAATCTTTACAAAATACCGAAGCTTATCAGCTTGATCTGATATTATCTGGCTATCGCACACGATCCGTTTGGACACGGTTAATATACCGTGACGAGGCTGACTAATAGCTGGGGGTCTATTTGACCCATATGGGCAATTTGTCATTCAAGGTAGCATGGAATTGTATGCCTGGCAAGAACAGTAAGTACCCATTTACTTTATAGCCTGGCCACACGCTTCAACTTTTGTGCATGCATGATTGCACCACCCAGTTTGCGCAAGCTTGATGAGCCCTACCACACGCTCCATCTTGCTTGCGCAAACTGGTTTGAGCCCGGCCACACGCTCCATCTTACTTGCGTAAACTGTGTATATGCAATCATGCATGCACAAAAGTTGGAGCATGTGGCCGGGCTAGAAGATTTGAGGCGAACATCGACGATGTTCTAAGCTGTCATCACAGAGACATCATCGTAGAAGATTGGCTCCAATGTATTTCAGATCAGACATCAAACAAGAACTTGATATTTTAAAATAAGACATTCTTTATATTTTAGCTGAAAATATAACAATGAAATGAACATAAATTTATTAAATTACCGACACCTCAATACTAATCATCATCATATCAGCCCATACACGTCCACTGCTGGACATAGGCCTCCCTCATACAACGCCACAAATAGCAGTCCTGAGCCGCCTCCATCCATCGACTCTCTGCGACCGCTACGATATCGTCGGTCCATCAAATGGATGGTCTCCCAACACTCCGTTTCGTATTGCATCGTGGCCGCCACTCGAGAACCTTTACTCCCCAGTGGTTATTATTTCTGCGAGCTATATGACCTGCCCACTGCCACTTCAGCCTGCTAATGCTGAGAGCTATGTCGGTGACTTTGGTTCGTCTACGGATTTCCGTATTCCGAATTCTGTCACGTAGAGAAACATTAATAATACCCACTCTATAAATATATCTTTTAAGGTTACAAAACGGCTTCCACCTCGACATAAGTAATGTGTAATTTGGTCACAATAAGTATAATTGGATCCATATCCCTAGGGTAAACTTTACGTACTAGACCGTACAGATCTCATCATCATCATCATCATCAACCTATATTAGTCCACTGCTGGACATAGGCCTCCCCTAATGAGCGCCATAACGCCCTGTCTTCAGCTTGACGCATCCAGCAACTGCCTGCAGTCTTTCGCAGATCGTCATGCCACCTGGCCGGAGGGCGTCCGACACTATGTTTGCCGAGTCGCGGTCTCCACTCAAGAACACGTTTACCCCAGCGGTGGCCCACTGCCACTTCAGCTTGCTAATTCTTTGATCTATGTCGATAACTTTGGTTCTCTGTCGGATGTATTCGTTACGAATCCTGTCCTTCAGAGAGACTCCGAGCATAGCTCTTTCCATAGCTCACTGAGCGACTTTGAACTGGTGGATCAGCCCTACCGTGAGTGTCCACGTCTCAGCTCCATACGTCATGGCGGGTACAGGTCTAAAATCACTTAACCGACGTGAATCACGCGAAAATCGCATGCCAAATACGTGGATAAGAAATTGCCCCACATAATTATATGACCAAGACATGCTCTGCTTTGACATTTTATAGCTTTTATGACCTATAACTCATATATTTAATGGCTTTGTTCGGATTAATAGGTCACAATGAGAAAACACGGACCTAAACAGCTGTTCTCCATATAGAGAGAGTGGCGTAAGACCTTTTAACCGACTTCGCAAAGGTATATGGTCAAGATATGGGATCATGCCTTCAGGGGAACATTGTTTGTATGGTGCTATCTATAGTTTGCAAATGTGTATTGAGCCCATGTTTGTGAGAGAAATTCTCGATATTATAACCATAAGATTTCACTTCTACTTGAGGTATGTTACCAAATTTTATCTGTGTAACCAAAGTTATAATAAACTTATTTTTTAAATCTTTTTTCATACAATATAGCTTCTTTACACACTGTGCTGCAAAACTAAAATAGATGCTAGAGTTTCTCAATATTACAAACATTGGCTTTTCCATCTACTTCAGGCACTACCTTATTTTACCTATGTCAACATGTTACAATCACCTCATTTTAAAAAACTTTTCATACAGTATTAGCTACTTTACATCTATGCTGGAAAGCTAAGCAGAAGCTTGCTTTGAAAGAAAGAAAATTACTTATTAGACACAACACAACACACAAACAAATTATAATACGAAACGGCTCTGTCCAGCGTTAGTTGTACGCAAATATGTAACCCATGCTGAGATTTTTTGTGACTAGAGCAAAACTTCTTTTCCAAATTCTTTTCTTTTTAATTACTATCTATCTACAAATAAACGTTTCCATTCTATTAAATTCTAAATAAAAGACTGTAGGCCAAAATCACTCCGTAGTTCCTCCGTAGTGCCGTAGCAGACCAAGGAATCGGTGGTGGCCACCATCGATTCATTGGACATTGTTAAAACACAATAAAGCATGGGTGGTAGACTTTCCAGCAGTGGGACACTCAAGGCTTAGCCCCATTAGCATAATATGACTACTGCAAATATCTTACCAAACATGGGGGGGAATTATTAATTGTAGTGGGGGTGTTCGATATAATCTTAACGTAATTGTTATTTCGTTACCTGGGACAAAAAGGCTGCATTTATTAACACAAAATAATGTGTTAGAAAATACAGTTATAAAAAATAAAAGACATTACAATCAAATAATATAAAGAAATATTACAATTATGTATATTATTATTAGTATTTACAATTAAATGATTGCAACTTTATCTTTAATACCTACAGAAATACAATTTAATGATAAAACTAAGTTACATGTTAATTTTTCGTAGAGAATATAACATTGTATTTCAAATACGTATGAAAAAATTAATTACGTTACAAATTTAATTTCATCTGATTTTATCTTCTTTTTTTTACTGTATGAACTGTTAAATCTAATTCTTAGTTCTAAGACCAACTCACAGTTTTACAGACGTGTGGGGACATTGGGGATGCTTCTGATTTGTTTTGATATGGACCTCTAGATATTTTTCAACAGTCTCCAGTTAGCTCTGCTGTTTCAATTGTAAATACTGGTTCAAATTTGTTTGTATCATAAAGCTGTAATTTTCTCTAAAGTATAATCATAATTATTATTTTATCTTTATCCACAAGTAATCTCTATGAATACGAGCAGCTATAAACAAAGTGTATAGCCAGTAATTCTGCGGACGAGAGTGAGAATTGTTGCCTTCAGGATATACGTTACGCAAACGCCTTCCTGATGGGATCCAGGCTTAAGATGGTTATGATGTGGCATTCCAATATCTTCTACAAAAAAGCGTATCTTGTGTTTTTATATTACTGGGCTTAGAAGTAATGCAAATCTTATCATAAAGAAATCATAAATAGGAATGACTACTTTTATGGGGTTTCCTATTTTGAATATGGTGGTCTATAAAATGATACTTACTTACTTTTTATCACCAGCCCTTGATAAACCAAAAGTTCTTTTCTTATGGGTACTACAGAGTATGACTTAAAATCGAAAGATTGAGTGACCCTTCGAAGTTTAGTTAGTTTTCCACATTTTACAACAAAACTCTACAACAAAATCAATGACAAACTCAAAGAAAAACTCAATACCTAATTCAATAAAAATCTGAATCGTTTTTTATTTAGGCTAACAAAATAAAGATGTAAACAAGATAAAAATTCAATTAATTTACTATCAAATGACGATTTTTTTTATTAATTCTAGCACTATTAATTAAAATTAACTATTAATTTTAATATCACCACACTTACTACAGCCATCTCTCCCTAAAACCTGTTGATACCGCATCCACGTCTTCTGCAATTTCTTAGCTCCACGCGAACTGATAGCGAATTTACACTCTTGGCCAAGCCCACAGTCTATACCGCGATATTGTGTTACAGGTGCCCCAGCTTCCTTACTACCGCCATCAACTCAGATAAGTAATTGTATCAACACATGAAGAAAAATAATAGAGAACTTAATAAAATGTATATTTGAGTTGTATTCGGAGCGATTATTAGTTGTCTAAGCTGCTGTTTTTGGAATGTAATGTAGGTACTTTATAAAATGTGATTTGTCAAAATATTGCGTCGTAATTTCAACTTCAACTTCTTCTTTTATGGCGGTCTTGCTTTTTGGCATGATTCTGTCAGTTTCTTCGTCAGAGTGTCATAAACTTCGAGAACAGAATATGATCGGTTCAACGGGATAAAAACTATTAATTTTGTCATTATTTTTAAGACGGGTTTGACCTGCTTTTGGTCTATGAGTATTTTTTTTCCGGTCGCATCCTGAAAAAGCATACCTACTTAGGTAGGTATGGAGTGATAGTAACAGAAGGTATATATGTATAATTTATCAACTGTATTTACATAATATTCTTCCCATATTCTAAGCGAACCAATAATAAATAATGCTGGACAATCAACACAGCATTATCTAGCCCCAAGCTAAGCAGAGCTATGTTATGAGTACTAGATGACCGATATACTTAATACAATACACATAGATAGTTTTACTATACATAGAAAATATCCAGAACACCCGAAACGAATACTGGGTAGTGATGACTGATATGCATAATACAATAGATAGATAGGTATTTAATTATAAAATTATTGTGTATAAAAATATACAGATGACCCAACAAATATGTACCTATTTAAAGTAAGCAGCTCATGCTATTGCCGCCTTTTCCTATCGAACATTTAAAAGTTAAATAGAACTATGACCAATCAAGTTTCTGTAATCCAAAGCTAGAAAAAAGTGCTACCGTACCTCATATCTCCACTATTTAGTTCCTTTTAAAAACATTTAACGTTATCAGAGCACAGCAATCTAACAAGACAGTAAATGGATCTAAGTGGATGATTAATTCTGTCCCATCGCGTATATGAATTATCTATCGCCCGTGACGGATCGACGGACACACTGAAGTTTGGGGAGGTGGTAAGTGAGAGAAAAGACTGTTAAGAACTGTGTTCTCATCTATTCTTAAAAGGTCCTAACTACATCACATCTATTCTGAAAAGAGCTAAACTAGCCTACTCTGACCAAATCGAAGATACAATGTGTGTGAAAATTGCCACCGTGCTTAACCTAAAAATCTCTTGTAAATATTTTGACACAATTTTCACTATTTTGTTAGATGGAGCTCTTTTCTACATTAGTGCTGACAATAATATTTTAAACTCGACCCTAGACCGGGCATTTTGGATTTTTGATATTTTATTTGTTTACAAAAATTATTTCTTTCGAATGGATTGAATATATATAACTAATAAAAACGGGCACTTGAAAGGGACTTGAACTGGAACCCCTAATCGAAAAACATTATCATTATAGACTTGGTGATCAATAATCAATAATAAATAAATAATGTTGGACAGTGCACACGACATCATCTAGCCCCAAGCTAAGCAGAGCTTGTGTTATGGACACTAGATGACTGATATACATACAATATATTATTACATAATAGATATTTTTTATTATACATAGTAAATACCTAGAACTCCCGAGACAAATATTTGCAGATCGTACAAATATGTGTCCCAAGGCGGGAATCGAACCCGCAACCTTCTGCGTCGCAGGCGGACCTTCGCGCGCCGCGCCACATCGGTCGTCATAGACAAAGGTCTGTTTCGAAATAGGGAAAGTAGGGAAATAATCTGAGAGATATCCAATGTTTCACCGTCCCATAAGGCACAATGTCGCCTATCGTTTTCCCATTCCTCCACAGAACTCTAAAAGGCGACAGGCCACCGAACTCGCATCAATCCGGTCAATTTATTATCAGCGTAGGAGGCAACTAAAAATTAACCACAACTACCGGTGGTTTTAAAATAACGTAAGAGTAATAGTCGAGATTAGGCGCTTTGTTGCCGGGAGGCGCTGGATGAACGCTTATTAGAATTTATACGCGCTTTGAGAGGTCAGGGCTGTGGGAAGAATGGAGGTTCTGCCTCAACATTGTCTTTCGTTTCGTTTGCGGAAAATTCGCCGAGAATAATTCGTCGAAAACAATTTCGTCGAGAACAATTGGCCGAAAACACAATTTTTCAGATGTAAGACCAAACTGGGTATTTCCCGTTATACAAAACACAATTTTTCTAATATAGGACAGAACTGGGTAGATATTTCCCGCTATACTTGAAAATCTTTATGACTATTTCTCGGCAAATTGTATTTTTGACGAATTGTGTTTGTAGCGAATTGTTCTCGACTAAAATTGTTTTCGATGAACTATTCTAGGCGAATTTTCCGCAAATCAAATTGACACTCCTTAATGACACTGGCACAGTCGTAGCGAAAACCACGTAGACGGAAGATTTATGCTAACTCGTATGCTGGCTGAGTTTTGATCAATATGTGTGTGGAAAAGAAAGGAATTTTCCAGGAAATAGTTCGCTAGAATTTTTTTTGTCGTTACCAAGATTTTGCTTTCGTTGTCGATTCTTTGGGTATGGGTACATAATATGTAATTTGGTACTTTTAGATGAAAAACAGCATATATAATAAGTACTAGGATTAAAAGTTTTGAAACGAGACGGCGAGACTAAAAAGCCACCCCACATTTTGCATGTTCCTTATCCATTTCGCAGCCTACTTCCGCGTTGCAACTATGATGTAGCCCCTGCCGTTTTTTAGAATACCCGAGGACTATCATCGGTTTTATTAGAGATAGGAAATATGGGAGCAGTTTCTGACGTGCACCACGCTTGTTAGATCGCTCGCTGCGGGCTCCGTACGCAAAGTAGGATAATTCTAAAGGTAATTCGAGCTGTCGACGGGGTTTCAGCCTCTGGTGACGAAGCTAAGCTTACGCTTCGTATAATAGTCAGTAAGTAATAACCAAGGCTGTTCGGTAGCTATAATAGATAGGCTAAGGGCGTACCCGTTTCTTGCGAAATAATGTGGAATTTTACCTTTAGAGTGGGGACGTGTTCGAACGCACCTTTTGCTCAGAACACAGCAATTGGTGCGGAATTAGACAGGTTGATGTATGAAACTGTTCTGGTGTATGTATACTGACCGAAATCAATGGTGTATTTTAGTCGGGTTTTAGTTAATTTATCTGCGGTGATATTTCATGTAATTATGCCTCGGAAATGTTTGCTTTGTGCAGTTTGATAGTTTTATTATCAGTTAATTTTATAGCTGTGATATATTATAGATTCAGGCGTTACTTTGCGGAAATCCATTGCAAAGTATTAGAATTAAAAAGTATTTAGTAACAATTCCGCGTATAACCCACTCTGATAGTATTCATCAAAGTAAGTTTTCTACTAGTTTCGTCTCTCCACGAGACATCTTCAGGACACCACAATACTCGACCTTGACATTAAGATTACCAAGCAACACCGACATAGTCCAGCCAGTGACTCCGAGATTCTCGCGGCGGCCAGTCCACCCAGGGATGTTGCTCTCGCGCCAAGTGACTTGGCGCGAGGAGCTCAGAGAGGATTTTTGATGAATACTGTCCGACTGGGTTATACGCGGAATTGTTACTTAATATTTTTTCATTCTAATATTTTATAGCTATGTCTTTTAGTACAACTCAGTCTGAAATAAGATTATTTGCATCGTTTTTGCTTTGTGTGGTGCAATGCGACTAGGAGCAAAAACGTATAAATTTACATAAGCGAGAATACAATAACTAAAGCATGTCGAGACAGATGGTATTTACGACAGGGTAAGATCCATACTAATATTTATCCTATCCTAATATTATAAATGTCTATATAAATGTCTATGTCCTTTAATATTATAAATGTCTAAGTTTGTAAGGATGGATGTATGGATGTATGGATATTTGTTACTCTTTTACGCAAAAAATACTGAACAGATTAGGCTGAAATCTGATATGGGTATATTTTGGGACCTGGAATAACATATAGGCTATTTTTTATCCCGATAAAACGCGGCGAAGGCGCGGGCAGCAGCAAGTAATATTATAAATTTGAAAGTAACTCGGTCTGTCTGTTACCTTTTCAGGCATAAACGACTGATTTATATCTTAATGAAAATGAAAAGAAATGAAAAGCTCGTGCAAAGCCGGGGGCAGCAGTTAGTATTTTTTTTTTTATTTGCTTAATGTGGCTTTAGTGTCACAGCGGCCATGGTAGGCCTATTGTGATCGCCACTTCGAGTGTTCACCCTTGGAAGCTGCGGCGTTTATAGTTCGCCACTTACCCTTGCAGCTGCGAGGAACTGTAGGATTCTCTTCGGGGAGGTGTCTCGTAGCTCGTCTGGGCTGCTTGCCCAGATGAGTGCTACGTTTTTGCATCAGTGCTCCACACTCTCCTAGCAGATGGAGGGGCGTTTCATCTGCCTCCTCACAGTGTCTGCAGGATTTTGTGTCGCATAGCCCCAAATTGAACATGTGCTTGTTAAGGCGACAGTGTCCGGTTAGGGCTCTTGTCATGATGCGAAGGTTATCTCTGCTTAGCGCTAGGATTTGGTTGGTGCACCGTTTATCGAAGGCTTTGATCAGAACTTTTGAATGTCTCATGCGGTTGGAATTTATCCAGAGCTTGGTAGATTCCTCGTAGCAGGAGTTCAAAAGGATTCTTTGAGCCATGCTTTTTGGTACGCCACAAAACGGCTCGGGGCCAAACTGAGTCCCCTTGGCCCCGGAACGCGCCAGTTCATCGGCACACTCATTGCCGTTGATTCCCGCGTGTCCCGGTACCCATTTTAGGACAACTCTGTTGTTCAGGCCCAGAGCGTTCAGGCGTGACAAACAGTCCTGGACTAACCTGGACGTGATGACCTTCGAATCTAGTGCTAGGAGGGCAGCCTGGCTGTCAGAGTTGATGAAAATGTTTTGGTTGGCGTATCGCTTTTGCAGATTTATATCGGCGCACTCAAGAATGGCAAATACTTCTGCTTGGAAGACGGAGGCGTAGTTACCCAGGTTAGTGCTACTGCTGAACCTAGGTCGCTCTCCATACACTCCAAAGCCTACGTCCTGACCAATTTTGGAGCCGTCTGTGTACCAGGATAGGCTCCCGTCCTTGCAGAGTAGTTGGTTGTTTGACCAGTCTTCTCTGGAAGGCAGTTCCACTGTGTAGTGTTTTTCAAACACATGTCGTGGCAGCATGACATCAGTGGTCATGCTTAGGATGGGTGATTCCAGAGTAGAGTCTTTCAGAGATCTCAGTTTCTGGGAGAGCCAGTTCCTTCGGCCCAGGGTGCTGGCCCTATACATGCTGGTCTTTGCCTCTTTTTGTATGTACATGTGAAGTGGAGGTAGTCCCAGCAATGCGTTTAGTGCCAGCCCCGGGGATGTGGACATGCCTCCCGTGGCCATAAGGCAAGCAGTCCTTTGCAGGCTGCTTAGTTTGGTGATTGCGGTCGACTGTAGGGCCTTGTCGTTCGTACCATACCATGGACGCGTATGTGATTATCGGCCTCACAATAGCAGTGTACAGCCACAGGGCAATTCTGGGTTTGATGCCCCAGTTGTTGCCCATCAGTCTGCCGCTGGCACCCAGTGCCATCTTAGCTTTATGCAAGACGTTGGCTAGGTGAGTGTTCCACGTCAGTTTTTGGTCGATTGTAACGCCCAAGTATTTTAATACATTTAGCAGTTAGTATAGAAATTAATCTGAATTTTCAGACATGCATACCTACGCACCCTTATCTTTATACCGGAAGGTACCTAAAGGTAAAGGTGCGCTAACACAAGCTCTGCTTTTATTGGGGCTAGATGATGCTGTGTGGATTATCCAGCTACATTTATTGTTAGAAAAAAAACTTGCATATAATCCAATTGATAACAAATAGTCAATGTTATCAGATAATGATAAGATGCACTTCATCCGCTATGCCAATTCGTCACTGTTATATAATTATAGAAAATACTCAATAAACACACTATTGTCAGGCATATACAGTACATTTTCAAAGCGAACGCACGAAACACTGACATGGTTAACGAAATCATAAAACCCAACATAAATAAGATTCTTTCATCATTACAAAACATTATTTGCTTAACAAATCACCACTTATGAGACATAATCGCTTCATTATTACAGTGTAATCGATCAATAATCGCTTGTACAAAAGTTTGATACTCAGAGTAAAAATGACAGGTAGAGCCCAACCTGTCCGAGAGTACGAACTTGAACAAACCTTCTCAGAGATTGAGGCTTAGATATAAATTTTAGCCTGAGTCGTTCTCCTAAGCTATTCGCTTGGTGACTTGCTAGGCTCTAGGCGCTAAGCAAGCCGTCTGTGTGTACGTACATAGCTTAAATATACGAAAACCTAGGTTTATCCTGCAGTGCATCCTGTAGCCGTTTCCTTATAACTCGTCCATCAAAGTACTTTCCTTTGTTATTATTTTTCTTTGTACGATTATTCAGGGTCGACATCATTATTCTTGCTCTGAGGATATTTATTTACAATAGCCGGAGGTATGTTACGATTAAAAGTTTAATTTTGTATGTACATACCTACATATGTTACTATAAGTGGTGTTTACATATTTAATTCACTCACAACTGACTTTGCAATCAACATTCTCTTATAATGAGATTTGTTAAGGCACATAGTGATGTGACACTAGCGCCACTCTTTATTTTTTTTTGTATTATCGTTATGGAAAAGAATTACCAATTAGTTCTCGACGCCAATGGATAATACCCAAAATATTTTTTTTAGATACCTCTGTTATAGTTTTGTTTCATTCATTATTAGCAGAAAATGGTTTATGATTGGTGTAAGAAAGGTGAAAATTGACGGTCATATGTATTTTATAAAGCAAATTGTAAAAAAAAAATTAAAAAAATTAATCCAAAAAACAAGATAATAATTTTTGTCATGAATGAAAGCTTTCAAAACCAAAAAATTATTTAAGTTTGCTTCGCTTCGAAGACACCAATGCCGTTTAATATTTTCCTCCAATATTCTTTAGGTTTTGTAACCCTTTTTGTATACAAAAAAAAACAGGTTTTTGAATCCGAGTTTCAAATAACCACTTTAATCTAAGAGTCTCCTCTTAACTAGCAAACACTAGGTTAAATCACAGAACTTTATAATTCAAACAAACTTATTTTTTTAAGTGTATAGATGCTTATAATAAGTTGGTACGTAGTGTAGGTATAATTTTTATTGTTTTTATATATATATATATATATCCTAAGTAACTCAAACGCCACCGTCTATAATGTTATTTTATGTCCAGTCCATCCCAAGGTAGCCTAGAAGAGATCGCTCAAAGCGGATACGGTCGCCCTTTGTACTGCATTGTTGTAAATTTTTCCTTCCGTATGTATTTTGTGTTTGTGTGATACAATAAAGAGTTATGGTGGGCTCACAACGAGTCACACCAGATCCAGTCACAGTGTGACTCGTTGGGAGTTTTTTTTCCATCGAGTTACACTGTAACACGTTGCTATCTTTTTTGTAAAACAAATTTGCAACGTGTTACAATGTGACTAGATGGGAGAAAAACTACCAACCAGTCACACCAATTTCTTTTCCTAGATGAAAATTACTCTTTACTGATATTTTTCACATAAAAATAACAGTTACATACATAGTTAGGTTTGTTTTTATAACAGGTACTTGAATTATGACAAGTAGTTGGCCATGTAACTTTTACTTTCAACATCCCCTTAAGTAACATATCTAGGAATAACATTACAAATGTACTAACTCATTACAGAATGTAGCTCATACGTGTGTTTACACTAACTATAGGTCTCGAAGTGTGTCATTGCTTTGTCGACAGTCACTTTTAGTTTCGATTGATATGTACTTACTCAAGGCAAGGCACTTGTATGATTTATTTTGTATCTGAATGTTTTATTGGCTGTTGTTGCAAGTTGTTGCTACTTTTACTTTTTATTGTTTAATATTTTTTAACCCTTTGATCACTCCAAAAACGCATTTCCGTGTTCTCTACGCCAAAGCACATAGTGAACAAAATATATTCTAAACGTCGTTGGCGTTGAGGGATCCTCAGGTGATTTGTCATGTATAGGTGACTATGGCGGTCAAAGGGTTAAGGATCAAAGGTGGACTCAACCTGCTTAAACATAAAAGGAAAATTCTCAGGTTATAGAATAATTAATACTTTGAAAGCTTTTAAAAAAGTCACGTTGGCGCGGCAGAAGGTTATATCGGTTCTGTTTCGCTAGTTATTTTAAAATATTTTAAAGATTAATCATTGGATTCAATTAGGCTTGAGGCGTATTTATCGTCACTGACAAAAGTCACAGATATAGAAAATTGGCGGAATATCACAGTGACAGAAACTAAATATATCTGTGACACAGGCAATGCCAGTGTCACGAGTGCACGATATTATATCGTTATTATTTTATTAGGTACCTACGCAATAATCGCTTCAGCCAGATAATATCGCTTCTATATTCTCTCTTTGATAATATCACTAAGTCAGAATGAGACGCACCTAGTGTTTTATACTTGGAAATTTGAAATGTATACCTCAATGTAACAAAGTTGATGAAGAAAATACTGTTTAAATTTATTCGGGTAATCAACATGCAACTGCTACTTAGTCATCGCTACAGTAAATATATTATTCAATCAGTAAAACAATGAATTTGTAAGTGATTGGTAGATAATACTAGCTTTTATTTTGTCACAGGTATTTGAAACATATATTTTGAAGTCACAGTAACGTAAGTAACAGGTATCGGATTTTGCCTAGTATAACCCAAAACTAGCTTCAATTCATCCACGAAGGAAGGTTTAATTGATATTCGTTTGATTGTCAGCACTTACGTGTATGTACGTAATTGAATTGTTAGGCTTGAACAGCAGAAGCCATGGAAATTGCTCATCCAATACCATGTGTAATGAGGTAATGGCACGGGAGATTTTATAATATGCGTTTATTCCGCCAATAAAAATAGTAGTGTTACGGGAAAGTAAAATTTCCCTTCACTCTACTAGAAGTGCCAAGATTAGTGCCTAGGTAAAGAAAGGTTAATGTTTTTGCATTCTATTTGATATAAGCAGTTAGTATGTACAGTACTCTGTCATTATTATGTAGATACTAGCTGCTGCCCGCGACTTCGCCCGCGTTTTATAGGGATAAAAAATAGCCTATATGTTATTCCAGGTCCCAAACTATACCCATACCAAATTTCAGCCTAATCGGTTCATTAGTGCTTGCGTGCAAGAGTAAAAATATCCATACATTCATCCATACAAACTTTGACATTTATAATATTAGTAGAATTATTAATCCCACTAATATTATAAATACTAAAGTTTGTATGGTTGGATATAGGGTTTCTAAATTTCTAACCTCTTTCTATCAGTACGATGAGCTTGTATTTGTAAGACAAGATAGAACACTGTGATGAAAACACGATCAACCACAGTACACCATCTAACAGTAAAACACATTGATCAGCCATCCAGACCATCCAGTGTTTATGTTAAATCGCCGCCGAGAGCGCACTATCAGTTAATATAAATCATTGAACGGTGGACAGGAACCATGTAATTGTGCCTAGAGGGGCTGCCGATGACATATTCTATCAAAACTAGGGGTACTGTAACGGTTTTACTATGTCCTCGTTGGACGCCTTGGGGATAGTGGTGTATGTGCTAACGAGATAGTTTTTGGCGGCGAATATATCGATAGATTTTGACATTAAATTATATAACTAAATAAAATTAATAATATAAAAAAATGCTGAGAATCGAGAACGTAATGGGCAAAGAATAGACTGCTTATAATTCAAAAAATATTTATTATTTACAAATAAAACTGCGTAACTAGGAACATATTAGAACTATAGTAGGCAACAATAACACTAAGTTATGAAAACATCAAGTTGAAGTTTTTTTAAGTTTAATTAACTAAGTCATTCGATAATGCACATGAATTGAAAATGAAAAATGAAAATGAAACACACTATCTTGGATTGAAACAGGATTGATATAGAAACTTATAAAAATGTTTGTTCCTAAATGTGTTTCAGTCGCCTAGTAATAAAGCGAGGATTGAAAAAAAATTGTACTAAGGTTTTTGACTTTGCCCGACAACTCAACATATGTACCTTAAATAATCAACGGGTATTGATGTTATTTTTTTTTAAATTTCAACCAATTTTTATGTCGAAAAGTTGACAAAAGTAAACTTACGGACTTGCTTTTCTAACCCCACTGTCGATATGTTATTGTGACTTGCAAATCGAGTTCTGGAGAAAATTGCTCGAATAAACGTATGTAAATGGACCATCAGGGACACATCGATTATTATAATCGATTATTCGATATGCATTCGATTAGACGTGTTTACGTCCGTCTCGATTAAATAAATATGTAAGCTCTATCGATTTATCTAAATAGGATGTGTAAATTAATGTTAGGTGATTAGGAAGACCTATTTATAGAAAAACTCAGTTCTAGTGCATTAGATAGTTACCGATTTCCGAGGAGTTTATATCCATGGAGTCTTTTCTCGGTTATATTATAAAATGTAAAAAAGGGTTTTTAACATTTTTAAGTGAAATTAGACCAAACAAATTAAGAAATGGGGGTCTTTTACCATGGCATTACCCTGTTACTAAGGAGGCGTTAAAAAAATAAAAAGCTTATTTCATCATCATTATATCAACCCATACACGTCCACTGCTGTACATAGGTCTCCCCCATACGACGCCACAAATAGCAGTCCTGAGACTCCTCCATCCATCGACTCCCTGGGACCGCTACAACGTCGTCAGTCCATCGAGTGGATGGTCTCCCATGTAGGGGGGATTTGCCATAATCACCACGCTTGGCAGGCGGATTGGTGATCTTAGTGTTGGTGTTGAAAAATACTCAGAAAGAAGCTGCAGCCCTTCCTCTGGTAGGTAAAGCTTATTTACTTTGAATTTAATAGATGTCAGGTAGATCTTTAGCCGAAAAAAGGCTATAGTATTGTGTCATGTCAACCTGTGCAGAGCATGACATTTTACTTTCAAACGAACAGCGCCATCTTTTAGTCTGCACAACTATTTTTTGACATGAGGAAAACTTTTTTTATATTCAAACGAAGGGTTTGACCATAATCTCACCTGATGGAAAGAGGCGTTGGACCTG
Organism: Eupithecia insigniata; assembly: GCA_947859395.1. Classification (NCBI taxonomy): domain Eukaryota; kingdom Metazoa; phylum Arthropoda; class Insecta; order Lepidoptera; family Geometridae; genus Eupithecia; species Eupithecia insigniata. The sequence continues at coordinate 3,580,944 of OX402011.1, read as the reverse complement.
AGACCCAGGTTGTAACCGGCCGGAAAAACATTATTAAAATGCCTCATTTCTAATAGAAGTCATTTAAAAACTTCAAAACAACTTTATTGAATCTAAAATTAAATAAAAATAATTTACTTCTAAACCACCACATCACAATAACATTAAACTACGTCGAAATAGATGATGATGATTTGATTAAGTATATTTAATTGTGATGAGTCATTAGAAATATAAACTCCATTGCAACATCAACAAACCGGAACATCTACCCATCCATTGTAACCTAAAAGAGTTGGCTACCATTAAAAAGCTCAATTTTAGGGCTATTTCTTACATCCGAAAACCGTGTGAAACATAAATAAATTGAATTCTACCACTCTAATAATATGGATCAGTTTCACATTTATCACACATACATCGAGTACCGTTGAATTTATAACCCGTCACACATTTCACATGAAATTATAACTGAGGTAGCGTTTAATTTACTGAACTACCGGGTCGCTGTCTATCGATATATCGACCGATGAAAAAGGGTTAAGTGACTGTTTGTCTATTTAAACTTCTAGATATTTGTACCCTCTGAGTGGTTAGTATGAGATTGCAATATAACGTAACGGTAAAAGTGAGGTAAAAGGTAAAACGGTAAAAGGTACTATACTTATTACTACCGCTGACTTCTCAAAGGTGTATAGATAAAATCATTAAAATAAACTATATTTTAACGACTTCGCGTGAAAATTAAATCGATGTCAAAATATGCAACCTCTTACTTGTAGTATCCATGTAGTCTGCAATGCGCCTAAGGTATGGAATGGAACGAAAACTTTTATAGTTTTCGTACAGAATACAAAACTTATCCTAAGGCCTCAGTTATGTAATAAGCAAAAATTAATCTTTGCATTGAGCTCTAGATCTAGTTATGCTTAAAGCTATGTAGCATTATGTAGATCTAGATATGCTTAATGCTATGTAGCATTATGTAGATCTAGATATGCTTAAAGCTATGTAGCATTATGTAGATCTAGATATGCTTAAAGCTATGTAGTATTATGTAGATCTAGATCTGCTTAAAGCTATGTAGCTATGTAGCATTATGTAGAGCTTATCAGCTTCAAAGCTTTCCTATTAATATGTGTTAAAAATCCTTACTGTTCTTGTGGCATTTTCCTAAAATATCAGTGAGCTGAACCATATTTGTACATAAAATCGATCTAGGACTCCGTAGAAAACCACAGCTATAATTAGACTCTTTTGGCCATAGCATCCACTGAAAATAGCAATTTTTATTGCAATTCCATTATCCGGAAATAAATATGTCTGGTGTTCAAGTTTCACACGCGTTTGTCCGTAATTTGAGTACGAATGAGAATATTTTATTAACCGACTTCAAAAGAAGGAGGTTATCAATTCGTCTGTATGTTTTTTTTGTATGTATGTTACGCGATGTCTCCGCCAATTATGAACCGATTTTGAAAATTCTTTCACTATTGTATAGAAAACGATCCCGAAAGGGTCCCATAATTTTATCCCCAGGGGATAAGTATTTATCCCGCAAAACTTAAAATAAGTGTAAAAGTAAGGGTATTTTAAGTCGGTTTACCGTTTTTTAAAACACGCCATATTATTTGTATCTGAATCAACAAAAACAATAAACAATGTTTGAACAATAAAAAACAAAACAAACTAATTTTTGCCTTAAGTTACAAATCCGTCTCTCTCATCGTCTCAGCATGAGTTAGTTTATATTATTATTTATGATAGCCTTTATGATTCTAGATCCAGAACTTGACAGTAAAATTTCACCCCGGTTTGTTCAGTTGTTCTAGCATTGTCTCGGTGTGTTCAAAACACAACCTTTAGCCTTTATAATATCAGTAATGCATTATTAATATTATTATAGAAGATGTAATAATATTATTATAGAAGATGCATTATTATAAAAAAGCGGAGTCAGTAACTGCAGCTAGTCCACTAACCGATGTATGTACAATTACCGGTTGGATCGCCATTGATTTATGCGATAATCACAGGACAGCCAGTCCAGTCGCATTTCGTTATTCATGCGCGGAACACAGGAGTCATGTAGTGGTAATTATAATTATGAGGTTAGTTTGCTTCTGGTTGTTGTTTGGTTATTCTGGTATAACTATGCTGTTCGGATATTTATCTTGTTTTTCTTGAAACTCGGTATCAAATATACCTCATCTGGGATAGAGCCAGCAGCGACTGGACGATATCAGTGTTACGTTCCTAATTTTAATTGTCCAATTTCTATTTTTTCCCAAGTCTATTTTTGTCTTATTCTAAATTGTTCGCATTCTTAAATTTACAAATTACCAGCATGTACATATACGAGTACCTGTTAAAAATCTAAAAATGCATATTTTAAGGTACTTACAAACTCTTTTTCAACAGCAAATGATCAGAGCAAACCCATAGTTTTAAAGAACTGTGTGTAACTTTAAATATATTGAACTACCCTCCCAATAATAAAGATTAGTTTTATTTGCTATTATTTCCTATACACATCGACTATAATTGAATAAATGACACATTTCAAATGAAATGTTATCTATTCAGAAACGAACTTACGATTTCGGGAATTCCAACTTAGAACTAGCTTTGTTCAAAGGAGAGAGCTTTTTGCAGATGTAACGAAATAGGTAAGTATGACAAAAGTTCCACAGCAACATATAAAAAAACGAGTTCATAACATTCACACTCGTAACTAGAGGTGTCTCGAGGACGTAATGAGAAGTAACAGCGTAGTTTATGTCGCAGCGTGATTATAGCCAATCAGTGGCATGCAGTGTCGTGTGCCGTTTAATAAATGAATATTAAATGTAATGTTGAAGGAAATAGAAAATTTCTTGTGAGACATATAGCACTACTAGTAACGAGACGTGATCGTGACGTCTTATTTTTATATGGTATTTGCGAAGTTCCACGTCAGCATGATAGAGGCGGTGTACTAAATTGTATGGAGGAGACGAGGAGGTCACGATCATGTCTCATTTCTAACTTCAAAAAGACTTACCCCCGGACGTGGACCAACAAAACCGAAAGTACCTTTACACACCACAATCACGGACAGGCTGATATAGGGCTTCTTTAGAAGATGATGTTGAAGAGAAAAAAAACTTATACCTATCTGTACAGTGTTTTTAAATATTAAGAAAAAGTTTAAAACAATTTTTATATGTATCTCAGCTGGAATCTCCTTTTATCTAAATAATTTATTAAATATTTGTTTATATATTTATAGTCAATAAAGTTAATAAATATAAATACATATCCTACTAATATTATAAATGTGAAAGTTTGTATGGATGGATTTATGGATATTTGTTACTATTTCACGCAAAATCTACTAAACCGATTAGGCTGAAATTTGGTAAGTATAGGTATAGTTTGGGACCTGGAATAACATACAGGCTATTTTTTATCCCGATAAAACGCGGGTGAAGGCGCGGGCAGCAGTGATCTATAATTGTTCGATACTATAGGTGGAAATAAAATAGTTGAGAATAAATTAGCACAATGTTAATCAGCTTGTTTGAATTAATGTGAAAAAATTCAAGTCACTTCTTCAACCGAATAATTTTGTCGTTTTCTGTCATCATCATATCAGCCCATACACGTCCACTGCTGGACATGGGCCTCCCCCATACGACGCTACAAATAGCGGTCCTGAGCCGCCTCCATCCATCGACTCCCTGCGACCGCTACAATGTCATTGGTCCATCGAGTGGATGGTCTCCCATATAGGGGTGATTTTGCCATATTCACCACGCTTGGCAGGCGGATTGGTGATCGCAGTGTTAGTTTTGAAAAATACTCAGAAGGAAGCTGCTGCCCTTCCTCTGGTAGGTTCCCTTAGTCGGCTCTTACGACATCCACGGGTTGAGTTGGAAGGGTCGATATTCGTAGCCACGGCCCTACGGCCAACATATGTATATGCGTTTTCTGTACATACATACAATTCATTCATACAAACCTCTTCTAATATACAAGCTGTATGCTAGACATGTTTAAAGCTAGACTAATTATTTAAAGACAGTTAAAATACCATTTTAACTGATCCCAAGCTATAAATAGAACGCACTTAAAGACTGGAAGTGATTTAAGGGTCTACACGCAGCCCCACTTTCTATGTAAGAAACGGTACTTTCCAGTAATCCACAGCTAACTGGATTATTGGAAAACATATTGAACAATAACAGAATACGGTAGTCGGGCCACGATTCTGTCTATCGGACTGTGTGATGCTGGCGTAGATTATTCTTGAATGGAAATGACATTGATGATCTCCTTTTATAATTATAATAATAAATAATAATGGGGTAATAATGAGGAAACCCGCTCACGTGTCTTCGTGATGGTGAAATCGGAGCCGCACCTCTCGACACCCCTTAGTCGTTTGCACCGATGTTGTTCCTTTACGGGCATTTATGCCAACATTTTGAGGAACCCATCCAGTATTCAGCAAGCCACCGTCTGCCGCTTGTAACAGTATTGAAAGTATGTTTATGGTAGGCGTCCATAGTTTCCCCCATAGCCCAATTACCCAGTCCATCCATTCACCACAATAACATGGCTTTTTTGTTATTTTCATTTTTCTTTGCAATAGTCTCTACACCTGGCTGATATCATCTTCGGGTGTATGTGTGTAGCTCTCGCCTTTAGATTAATTCTCATAAAGGGCCTCTGTGCTGTTGGCTTCGGCTCCACGCATGCCTCACAAAGGACCGGGTCACTATATGGCCCGTGATCATGGAAATGAAAAACAGATAAATAATAAATAAATCATGTATTTATTATATTTTTATACCAGCGCAGTATTGGGCAAATCCTATCCTAGTAATATTATAAATGTCAAAGTTTGTAAGGATGAGTGTATGGATGGATATTTGTTACTCTTTCACGTAAAAACGACTTACTGAATAGATTAGGCTGAAATTTGGTATGGTTATATTTTGGGACCTGGAATAACATATAGGCTATTTTTTATCATATAAAACGCCGGCGAAGGCGCGGGCAGCAGCTTATTAGGTATAAAAGGAGAATAATAACACTTGACGATCGATGTGGCAAAGCGGCGCAGGAAGTAGCGGGTTCGATTTCCGCCTTGGTACAAATGTTTGTACGATCTGCAAAGGTTTGTTCTCGGTATTTTCTATGTATAATAAAGAATATCTATCTATGTATTGTATTAAATAAATATATCAGTAATCTAGTACCCATAACACAAACTCTGCTTAGCGTGGGGCTAGCTAGATGATGCTCCAACATTATTTATTTATGTACTTACGCACTGGTGGTACCTACAACCATGCATTTACCGTTGGCGTCTATTGATTTTTCATTATATATGCAGCAAGAATCAAATTATTATTAAAGTCGACTCCATAAAAATATATAAAACAGCTGCGATTGAACTGATCGTTCGTATGAATTCTATAGGTAATCATTATGAGGTCCACAGAGACTTGATCTTCGGTCTATGGTCTTCCGGTAGAAATCTCTGCAAGGGATAAGACCGCCGTTTTTAAGAACTTCCTGTATTTACTATAGTAATCTTTCCTGATATGAAGCTTTTTTCTTTTATTTATTTATTTCAACTTTATTGGGAGGCACAAAATCACAAGAGTAATTTGTACTCTTCGGCTATTGAAAGTGCATCCGCCAATTAATATTCATGGAACCATGTTTTTAATATATATATAAATAAATAATTTATTTCTGGCAACACAGGTAGTCAAGTACAGGATGTAAAATATTTAAAAACTACGGCACATATAAAAATATATACCTTAGTCTAACATACTTAAAAATAAACTAATTTATTTTTAGTGCAGTCTATATTTTTATCGCATCTAGCTATATTTTATATCTCTGAAAATATTATTTCCAATCGATCACGAGGCGTGACGCTCGTGTTAGAGAAATCTGTTTTGATGTGATTGGAAGTCAATTTTTAAAAGGGATTTAGTAGAGTTTCGTCAAATAGATCTTAAAATTAGATTATTATTTATTTATATGAGGAAAAAAGCTATACATATAGAAAATCAACATCCAATATAAATATTATGCTGAAAAGTTAGCATGAAAACAGAATAAATTATGCGAAAATATTAAAGAAAAATAAAACAAAAGACATGTTAAAAAAAATTCAAGGTTCTAAGTTTAAAGAGTCATCAATCGTTCAAACGGGAGAAGAGGCTTAGGTATAGTTTATATTAACTTAATATATATATAAATTCATAGATATATAAATTCATTATTGTACCTACTACTAGGTTCCTGTTCGACGTTGTTCGTATCGTAAGACGTGTATATAATATTTGGGCCACTTCCTAAATTACTTTTTTTATAGTTGATAGACCGTCGGTTGACCACAATCTCTCGTTTAGATTTAGATAGGCAAAATAAACATGTAGGTACATAAGTAATACATAAATGTGCTAGCCTATTCCTACCTTATTTCTTATTTGATAATATTATCTATCTTATCTTATACCTTTAAACGAGCAATTCTTGTATATACCTATATATATATATATAATGTATATACACTTGCGAGCTATAAACTGGAATCACTTCATCGCTGGTTTCTGCAGACCATATTTTACAGTTTCCATGGAATAAACTGCAGATTGGTGTATACCATTTGAAAAGAAATTTTGTTAGCTTTCGAATGGTATAAAAATTATTTAAATTTAATTAAGTTTCCTACCTTCATTTAGTGAATTATTACAATAGGTCGAAGTTGTGGATGTTTAAATTAATAAGAAGTAATATGAAAATATCAAATTTTTATTTAAAATCTTTGGTATTTCCCGCTTAATATTTTGTATTGCCCCCCCCCCCCCCCCCCCCTGGCCCTAATGACTGCTTGTAAACGGTTTTTCACCTGACCTAATGAGTTTCCTGATGGAATCCTGTGGAATTTCCTGCCACTCTTCGATAAGAGCAGTTTTTAGGTCTTCTATTGACGCCGGAGCTGGAGATCTTCCTCGTACCCGCCTTTTCAGCTCGTCCCACAGGTGTTCGATAGGGTTTATGTCAGGGCTGACGGCTGGCCAGTCTATTGTGGGAATCCCGACTTCTTCCATGTACTGTCTAGTCGCACGAGCGGTGTGGCAGCGGGCATTGTCGTGCATTCGTTGATATACCTTTCTGCGGTTAGTCCTCCTCCCCGACCTCCACCGGGTACGAATACCAGCTCCGTTTTAGCTTCAATTGAAATCCCCGCCCACATCATACAAGACCCACCCCCATATGCCACTGTTTCTGCTATAGAGCATTGTGCGTATCGCTCTCCCGGTCTCCTGTAGACTCTCCGTCGACGGTCGCTGCCATGCAGGCACATCCTAGTCTCGTCCGCGAACAAAACTCGGCTCCATTGCTGTATATCCCAATCTAAGTGATCACGAGCAAACTGAAGTCGGGCTTGTCGGTGGGCTGTAGACAATTTGGGTCCCTTTGCTGGCCTTTTTGGGGTCAAGTTAGCTTCTTTGAGTTTTCGCCTCACTGTCCACTCGCTGACAGTTCTCCCTCGAACTTCTTCGAGCTCCCGCTGGACGTCAACGCCGGTTAGATGTCGATTTCGGAGAGAAGTGCTGACAATAAATCGGTCATCTCTCGCCGAAGTGCATCGCTGTCGTCCAGATCCTGGTCTTCGGACTAAGTTTCCAGTCTCTCTAAACCTCTTGTATACTTTGGAGACACAGGACTGGCTCAGATGAAGCTGTCGAGCGATAGTACGCTGAGAGAACCCTTGCTGGATTAGGGTGACGATTTGAGCGGCTTCTATTGGTGTGGTTTCCATTTTCTTGTAATTCCAGTATTTTGAGTGACGTGATATATTGGACTGATCACAAAATTGCATAAATTCCCAGTTTTTATAGGGATTCAGGAGTTTGAAAAAATTTATGTTTCGTTCCAAATATTTATGTCTTTTGTTTTCACGTTCCATGACATATGATGAACATTTTTTTCGCTATGATATCGAAAGAGTTTTAAAGCTAATTAAATTATCTTTAAAATAATATACCACAACCTACAGTTTATTGCATGGAAACTGTAAAATATGGTCTGCAAAAACCAGCGATGAAGTGATTCCAGTTTATAGCTCGCAAGTGTATATATAATCTGACTCTCGGAAACGGCTCCAAAGATTTTTATGAAATTTAGTATACAGGGGTTTTCGGGGGCGATAAATCGATCTAGCTAGGATTATTTTTTAGAAAATGTTGTTTTATTCGTGTTTTCGATAATCAACTTTATGATAGGGCACTCCCATAGACAAGATTTCGACGCTACAAAGCCTTCATCTATCACTATGATCTATCATGTATGACAGCTTTTTTAATTTACTGCATATATTCGGATATGACGTCACAATGGGGGAGGAAAGTTGTCAGATGAACCCATATACAAGGCCAAAGACATAATTCAGTCCATTGTTTTTGTTCGTAGATAAATAAACTGAAAAATATGACTCTTCCTGAAATCTATTGGCGAATATTAATACTATTTTTTATAATTGGGGGCATGTGGCCAACGGTCTGTCACGAAGGTCTTGAAGACACCTGATCACTCTTGTCTACTATGAAGAAAAATCCGATTTCTAATATTAAAACTATAGTACAAATCAACAATTTAACAAAGACATTAACCACTGACCGACCATTGACATTACAGATATGTCACATCTGTCAGTCTGGCGATCAATTTGTCAACAATTGACAGCGGCGCGGCGATCGCGATGGACACAGATTGCGCAGGCGACTTATTTATGAATCTTTTGATGCGCACGCGGCTGTTCTTTATTGGCCATTTTGAGTTGTTTAGTTGAAGGCGTGGTTGGTTATGAACAGTATTTATTATGAATTATCAATTCAATCATAAAATAATATAGAAAATATACGTATGTATATTAATTTCTAAAGAGCTGAAATAATATGTACTTACTTCTGTTTTTAGCTACTTATTGCTTCTTCTTTTGAATAGAAAACGGTAAAAAAATATGGCTTATGGGTTGGTCGCTATGCTATTTAGATTTTTGAAAAGAAATAAACAAAATGCACTTTTTTGCTGTTAGTAAGCATAACAAGCCGTGTGGTCGCGGCGTACGAATGTCGACCCCTCCAACCCAACCCGTGGATGTCGTAAAAGCCGACTAAGGGAACCTATCAGAGGAAGGGCAGCAGCTTCCTTCTGAGTATTTTTAAACACCAACACTGCGATCACCAATCCGCCTGCCAAGCGTGGTGATTATGGCAAATCCCCCCCTACATGGGAGACCATCCACTCGATGGATCGACGACATCGTAGCGGTCGCAGGGAGTCGATGGATGGAGGCGGCTCAGAGCCGCTATTTGTGGCGTCGTAAGGGGGAGGCCTATGTCCAACAGTGGACGTGTATGGGCTGATGATGATGATGATGAAGCATAACATATTTTTTCTGCCCATTAATTAATAAAATTATATCTCGCTTGATTATAAGAGAAAATATGTATAGTAAAACTAAAGTTAAGGACATGCCGTCTACTTACGTGAAATTCATGGAAAATAGTTTCCAGAAAAATAAACGAATTACACACTTCTGCTTCCCCCATACGACGCCACAAATAGCGGTCCTGAGCCGCCTCCATCCATCGACTCCCTGCGACCGCTACAATGTCGTCGGTCCATCGAGTGGATGGTCTCTCATGTAGGGGCGGATTTGCCATAATCACCACGCTTGGCAGGCGGATTGCTGATCGCAGTGTTGGTGTTGAAAAATACTCAGAAAGAAGCAGCTGCCCTTCCTCTGGTAGGTTCCCTTAGTCGGCTCTTACGACATCCACGGGTTGAGTTGGAGGGGTCGATATTTGTAAGCCGCGGCCCCACGGCCACATTCATCACCTCATGCAAAATCGTATTTAAATGTTGCATGTAGAAATCAGCTTTCCATCCGTAAGCAAGGCTATATTAACTGCCCCTGCCTTCCGTCATATAGGTACCGTAATTGGTAAGCTATCTACAAACTAGATGGTATTATACAACTCATACACACAATATATAATCAGGTAATGCGCTTGTGTTTGTAATGATAGGTACGGGTACGCACATGCGGTGGCTTGGGGCGGTGTTTGCTATCAGGAGGAGACTGTGGTAAGATGGCTATGGGTGGTTTATAGTCGTTTTTAGGGTACTGTAAGAAAACTCTTGCATATTTTAAGCTCTTGCCTTGCCTTTGCAAAGGTTATTGTGTCTAATTTTTCATCATGATCATCCTCTTCCCAAACTCACAGCTGGTTATAGACTGTCTACTTTTAGAGCTGTACAGTTGTTCATTCTAATGTAACTTGTAATTTAATGAGGTAACCTCTATCAATATACATTATTTTTCATTGTTTTGTCTGCAGAAGTACTTTATGACTCATTTATTTATATCTCATGCTACTGAGGCCTAACTATAATGAAACGCGATAAAAACGAACAAAATATACAAAATAAAGCGAATTAACGCAATTTCAACTCTTTTCAGTCTAACAAGACTGGCGTCACTTAAATGACGACGTTTGAGGATTGACAAAGGTTGCTTGATTAATTTTAGATAGGTATCTATCCAAGATTTTTACGATTGCTATGGTTTAATACACCCTTTAATCGAGTATGTTATCAAAAAATAAACTATACTTCCTCGCGGAAATCGCCTAGTCAGACTTACTCCTATCTCCCCTCACCACTTGACACACTTCTGTGTATAATTGTAGCAATTTGTGGACTCGTACACGTCAAAACATATCGACTTGCATTACGCAATCGTGATTAGGTCTGATTGAGCTATCGTTTCAGTTTATGCTAGTTTCGCTAACTGTTGTCTGCTGTCCCTAGGGTATGGTATTGTGTGACGGTAATAACTTAAACACAAAACGATCCTCTGTTGAAATTGTATTGTATTTGTATTTTTTTATAGCACAAAGGTCAAGCGTGCTGTCCACCTGATGGGAAGCGGTATTATACCTACCAATACACATACATACATACATATTTCCTTTAATTTGATGGCCATAAAGTTAATTAATACACAGCAAAAAAAAAAAAAAAAAAATGGTTGCATAGATTTTTGTATCGATGCAGAGCGAAGAATAAAATAAATTTTCAATCGTACTCTTCGGGTAGGTTAGATTAGGTACTATAAATCTTTAATCTAAACTCACTTATGAAATTTTAGAAGTTATTATTTCTTTCAGTCAGTAGGTACTTATAAATATCAGTCTTTAATAGTTTTTTTAAAGGATAAAGGTAAGGATCGTTCGTGTTGGTGTGAGATTAAATTTTTATTTATTCTTAATTTTTCTGCGTTCTGTATACCAGGACCAGGAATAAAGTTCGCGGAATAGTAAATTGCAGCAAATCGTTAATCATTTTCTGTTAACTTATGAAAAAATTATAATAACTTTGGCATTAAAATTCCCTGTAATTAACCGATTTCAGAAGGAAGAGGTTATCAATTCGTCTGTATGTTTTTTTTGTATGTATGTTACGCAATATCTCTGCCAATTATGGACTGATTTTGAAAACTCTTTCACTATTTTATAGAAAATGATCCCGAAGGGGTCCCATAAAATTTTTATCGACAGGGGATCAGTATTTATCCAGCAAAATTTAAAATAAGTGTAAAAGTAAAGGAATTTGAAGTTTGTTTATCGTATTTAAAAACACGCCATATTATTTTAATTTAAAATTTATATAAAAAAAAAATATTTAAAAACTACTTGACTTACTTAATAACGACGTAGGTAAGTTACGAAAACAAATTAATATACGTATGTACCTACCCACCAATATATTTATATATTCAAATAAAAAACTTCCGTTCATTTCTTGATGACCAACCTAAGTAACTGTTAAAGAACAAGCGGTCATTATTTTATTACCGTACAGGCCGACAAAAAGCGCCGCTTTCACAAGAGTCCACAATAAAGCATGAAATGAGTTGGTACCCGCGTTACGCATCATGGAGGTGACGAAAACTGTGAACGTGTTAGATTAGTCAAGTGTACAGGGTGTAGCAACACATTACTTACGAGATTGGTCTATGAGAGGAAACTGGTTGACAATAGAAAGGGTAGCCTGTTGGTATTAAGTGGGTTTTTTTTGATTGTGTATTATCAAAATGTCAATATTTATAGTTTGTTAGTGCAATATTTCATTTGAAATGAAAAAAATATCACAGCCTATGGTCGAAGTGACGCATAGCCCGAGAGATGGTGAGTATCTGGCGCAGAGCATTAGCATTGCTATACAGCGGGGGTATTGCGGACGCTTCCGATTGTTATTTATATTATGGATAGTTGAGCTAACCTGTATACAACAGTCTGCAGTTAGCTCAATTGTTTCCATTGTAAAACTAATTCTGATTTGTTTCGTTTCTTTATTAATAAACACATTTGAAAAGTCACCTTTCAAAAGTGATTTTATCATTGAAAATAATTTACTGCAAGTATATTGAAGGCTTTAGTTTCGTTACATAGTATAAAACAAAGTCACTTCCCATTGTCTGTCTGTCCCTATGGACATTAAAAATTACGCAACGGATCTTGATGCGGTTTATTTAAATAAATACAGTAATTCAAGAGGACGGTTTATATGTATAATTTGTACCCGTGCAAACCCGGGCGGGTCGCTAGTATATTATAAGTTTAGGAAAATTAAATATTACTAAAATATTATACATGTATATAGTCTTAAAACAACTAAAACTAATCGATAAATATCCAATAGCAGAACAATAATCTATTTCTGTACAGAATTAAAAGCAGTAAATCCAAAATGAATGCACGTCTGCAGTACATTTTAAAGGAAAGCACGTATTCGTCTCGCTCAGAAAAAATGTTATTTCATTCATAAACCGAGTTGCATTGAGAAATCGTTTTTACGGTGGCTATTGACGTGGATGACAAAACTTGTTACTTTGATGTTGCGGGGTGAGAAAGTATTCTAGAAATGGGAGATAATAAAATTAATAAAAAATAATGCTGGAAAATCCATCAGCATCATGATTATAAAACAAAGAAAACGCTAGATTTGAAATAATGCCCATTTTAACTTCTCTGAAGTTAATTTTTTAGTATTCACTGGCGGACCTTATTTTTACTCGAGAGGAATGGGTTATGTTGTGCCTATTTTCTATTTGGTTGACAGACACTCTTTTTTACCTCCAAATATCAACGGCTAAAACGATTTTGATAAATGAGGTATCAAAAAGCCTTTAACATAGGAGAACAGATGCGTGACCTAGCTTAGAACTATATTATAGTTCTTAGCTACATTTTGTAGGCATGCGCCCTATCATTTGAGTAAAAGAGGGAAATAGCGAGGACCGAGTAGGGTTTTTATTTTTCAATTAATAACTTGTTACAGTTAGTTACAGTTTTTGTTGTAAAACCTGTAAAATACCATGTGAGTAATGGTTGAAGTATAAATATTTGATTTTTATGTAAATTATTACAACTTAGGATAACATGGGCTAAAACTAAGTAAGTCTCATTGGTACAACAAAACCATTTTGTGTTTTGCTTTATCTATTTATATATCTATTGTAAAAATGAACCCCTGTTTCTCTCGGTCCAACTACATAACTTGAGAATGACTTTACCGATTTCATTCATTCATTTTAAATGATTTTTATCAATTCGTAGAAGGTTCTTACATTTTAAAAAATTAAGAAAATTGCACAGAAACCAAGAAACTTTACTTACTACCTTTATTATAAACTTTTTCAATGTAACTTTAGCCCAAACGTTATATACGCTTTGCTAAGCACGTTTGAAATTAATGTCAGTTGTTTGACTTGAATGACAGAACAACGTCTATCAGTTCGATACCACCTGGGCATAGGTACCCAAATCAATTTTGAAGAAAGTAAGTTCAACCTACCCGTACAGTTTCTTTTAAATGGTTTACATTCAACACACTGTTTACACTCGAGTGGTTCCGTCACGGAAGTCAAACGTTCCCAAGCGTTTTCTTATTTTAGGGAACTCTACTATTTTTGTTTAGACGTTGTGGCATGCGTGATCTAATCGTTCATGGTTTTTTCTGTTCTAGGAGGTAATTATGAGATTTTTGAGTTTTCCCTATGGTTAAAAATTATGAACATGGTTACAGATTGCCGAATATAAGAATAAGAAAATATTATTTATATTTCTACACACTTATAAAACATTGTTTAAGTACCTACTAAATACAGAGTTGTTAATTTTTAGCTAAAAAAAATCGCTAAGAGTTTAAAAAATTACGTTACTTAATCATAATCAGACAAAGCTTTTACTTTCGGTGATAGTTTATAACTGTGTTACGGCAAAGTAATGATTCTTGAGAGATATTATAGAGGTCCCATTTACTTAGTTATAAATACTTGTGCACTATAATTATGTCCTGCTCACATAGCTAGTCGCCGTTGAGACTGCCCACCCCGTGGCAGTATGGAGGAGCTAGGAGCAATCAACTTATAAGAAACTAGCTGACCCGTGCCCACTTTGTTACGCGTATTTGTTATAAGACTTAGAATACATAATAAACTTAGACAAAGAGGAAACAACTGTTTTACAATAATTGTAAAACAGTTTCTTTCAACCGTGACGACACCATTTATTTCAATACAATTTATGTCAATTATTGACAACATTTCAATAACCAGCCCATTCATTACTATAAATTCAAACTTTACTCTCCTAGAGTTCAATTACACTAAACATACAAGCAATTTCAATAAAGCTCCATTTAAATATATAGTAAACTAGCGATCACGACTCGATGCTTTGAATCGGTGCGATCCATCGATCTGTCGTGCGTGCGCGCATGTATTATGTAGACGCATTCTGGGGCGGCTTGCACTGAAGTCTAGATATTTACTTTAACTGGTTTAGAAGCTTTGCAATAGTACGTAGTAGTAGTACGTTTTTAAAGTTAACAGACAGAGATGCTTCAGAAACGTATGGTAAGTTTTGTCAAAATTTATTGATGCTGTGTCAAAATGATTATTATTTAATTGTATTCTGTCTCCAATTATATGTATCTGGCGCAGCGCATCAGCATTTCCATACAGCAGGACAATGAAGCCGACATCTTGGGGACGCTTCTGATGAGTATTGATATGGATCAGTTGTGCTACCTACCTGTAAATTGTTAGTAACAGTCTGCAGTTAGCTTAATTGTTTTAATTGTAAATACTAGTAAAATATTTTTTATTGTAATTTTAATTACAACTTAGAATTTAAGGATTTTGCTATTATAGTGCGTAAGCCTCACACTGGGGGTAATTTCTAAGTAAGAGCCCAAAAGTAAGTTAGTAAGACAGTCAAAGTCGAAAGTTTTGTAGGATCCTATTTAATTTATTAGTAACGTAGTATTTTTAATGTTGAATTCCTTTGCCTTTTCGAATTCCTATTCAGTGCACTAATACTTTTTTTTTCTATCAAAATTTTGTAAATGTACATAATAAATTAATAAATCCAGAATAATTTATGAGGCCCCTCCAACTCAACCCGTGGATGTCGTAAAAGCCAACTAAGGGAACCTACCAGAGGAAGGGCAGCAGCTTCCTTCTGAGTATTTTTAAACACCAACACTGCGATCACCAATCCGCCTGCCAAGCGTGGTGATTATGGCAAATCCCCCCTACATGGGAGACCATCCACTCGATGGACTGACGACATCGTAGCGGTCGCAGAGAGTCGATGGATGGAGGCGGCTCAGGACCGCTGTTTGTGGCGTCGTACAGGGGAGGCCTATGTGGCTGATGATGATGAATATATGAGGACCTAGCTTAGAATTGGGACTGTATTGGCGCATAATAGTAAGACAAAAAGT
Organism: Eupithecia insigniata; assembly: GCA_947859395.1. NCBI lineage: Eukaryota > Metazoa > Arthropoda > Insecta > Lepidoptera > Geometridae > Eupithecia > Eupithecia insigniata. The sequence continues at coordinate 3,565,089 of OX402011.1, read as the reverse complement.
GATTATCAAAATTTAACCATCATCTCCGTAATAAAACACTCGTTAGTAAAATTACTAACAAATACCTACAAAGGAATGAATGAATGAATGAGCACTTTATTTTACTTAAATGAACATTAATTAAAATATCTTATACCTAAATTAAAAAATATAAATAGTACAAAAGGCGACCTTATCGCTGAAAACGATTTCTTCCAAAGAAGGAAGGAATATAATTTTCTCTATTTTGTACTAAGATATACCAAAGGATATAATCTGTTATTAAGTTATTATTACCTGTGTATCTTATGTGATATCACACAAATGTATCTAGTATAGGTAACATTAAATCACGTGAAACCTTAGTGACAAATAAATTATATTGAACTTTGTTTTTTTTTGTTTAGCTTAAGCTAACTTAACCGGTGTTTTAACCAATACTCCCATTCGACGCAATCAGCCCCAAGTATGCGTAGAAACCTGATAGGCATCTAGGAAAGGATCGTTAGTTAGTACGATGCCGGCCATTGCGGGCATTTTGCACAAAATTAACAATTATAGCGCGGGTTTATTTGTTAGCATTGCATTGAGGGGCGAGATTCTTTGAGTCTACTTACTTTGAGTTACTTACTGGGTTATCACTACATTTATAAAACAAAGTCCTCCACCACGTCTGCCTGTCTGTTTGCGATAAACTCGAAAACTACTGAACAGATTTTCATGTGGTTTTCACCAATCGATAAAGTGATTCATGAGGAAGGTTTAAGTATACATATAATTTGTTGGTTGATATATAAAGATAATTGTTGGAAGTGTCGGAAAAAGTCAAGCCGCCTTGGAGGTTTCAAGGAAAACGATGAGTAATGCTTTGGAGATTATGCTCTATACCCGTGCGAAGTCGGGGTGGGTTGCTAGTTATAAATATTCTCGGCTATTGATCGCGTTTATTTACCAATTGTTCCCAACGTTTCGACAGGTTTACACTCTGTTGTAGTCACGGGATGGACTGGAGCTACCGCCTCTGCGAAGCGGGGGCAGCAATTTTTGCAGCTACCCTCACTTGATATTCAGAAATAGGAATGTCCATCTGCACACTCGGCCAACACAAGCGTAAGTTTAAAAAACTTTTTTTACGAGGTAACGAAAGAATGAAAATAAGTTTAGTGGTTTCACAATAAAGACACATTAGAAATACACACACATAGGAAACTTACAAGATATAAAATATATATAATTGATTCTAACAAGGTGCCTCCAGCATTTGAACCAAAAAGGTCCTGCCTCAGCTTAATGTTGCTCAACATAAAGTTGAGCAACGCTGGTTTTCTTTCAACACCTTTGGTGCGTGTGTGTTTGTTTACACGCCTGACAGACCATACACACAAAACAATAAGGTAGTTTCTTTGTGGGCTTGAACTGCTATTGCAACATTTGGATGAATCACTTTATCTTAATGATATCTATACTGGTGGATAACAGAAGAGCTGGAAGGAATTGGGTAGGACTTTAAGCAATAGTAGGACAAGATCTGAGGAGAAATCGTTATACAAAACAACCCCGGAGAATTTACGTAATAAAGCATTTTAAAAACCATTGTAACCTGGGTTTCTTCGTTCGCTCTTAGCGCTCTTAAATTGCTCTTAGCGATAAAGCTGCCTATTGTAAATTATCAGTATTTGTTTTTGTGTTATGTATTTTTGTATGTATTATTTGATATGCAAAGGACAAAAATGTGCAAAGAGTTTTCTGAAAACAATTATTTAATATAACTTTTTTTGTTCGTCTTGTCACTCTTTCTTTTGCAGACAGATCCATCACCACATCTTTGAAGCAGTACCATGGTACTTTTGATCTCGAAAGCCCGAAGTGTGTGTCTTCGGGGTGTTAAAACATAGGAATAAGTACCTAAGTAAGTATGTAATAACATCTACATAATTATATACATTTTTAATATGTTAAAAACTTTTAAATTCAAATTTTATACCATCTAGGACCAAAGTGCTTGGGAAGACAAATCTAATAAACCCAAACTCGACGTGGTTAAGTCGTTTCGTCTAGGAGTTCCTATGGCCACCTTCGGTTTACATCATCATCAGACCAGCTCGATGGTACCATGACATTGCATTATCTTATTACCGAAATTACATATGTTGGTTTGCTAAAATTCAATTCAAAATTAAAAATTCAAATTGCTATATTTCCTTTAGACCTTACAGGATTCTTGGACACGTCACAAAATTAAAATTACATAAGTAAAGCAGGGAAATAAAGTGATCACTTAGATTATTTGTTCAATTCAATCTTTTTAGGGTAAAGTAAAGAAACGAACGAGAAACCTTTACCTTGTTAGGTTGTTAGTTTTCGAGTTGGAGCAAATCTCGTCCCACGCTTTTTTATCCTTAAATTTCAGCTCAATCGGTTGAGGATAACTGGTCTAAAATTAAATTGCAAAATTTCACCCGAACAAACATACGAGTACATATATTGCAAGTTAAATAAAAGCTTGTAAAAATGGGAGGAGTTTGTACCGTCCAAAGCCTGGTAACTATGTAAATAAGTAGGTACGAATCCTACTGCTTATAATAATAGGATCTAATAAGCTTTGTCGATTAGCAAGATTATATGTTTTGAACCAACCTCATTTGCTTCATTCATAACATCCCTATAAAAAGCAAAACCATATAAAACTAAGCATACTGAGCAGCTGTTTATAGTTATTTACCAACAGTCTTGCATTTTATGCCTCTACACACATCCACCAACGTAAACACTACAAAAACCTTCAATTCACTGTAATTTAAACTCTAAGGGTAAGAACATATAGCTGGTGTGAGTTTTCTTGTAAGAAAAAAGTTCCTAGTCACAGTATTGAACGTAAAACTTATGTGAAGCACGCTTGAAAAGTTTTATGGAGCTTAAAGTTTCCACTTAAGGAGTAAAGAGAATTTTTGATATAAAATTGATGGTTTATACTGATGCGACTACATTTTAAGGGGGTTTTAAGTTTTGTGATCTATTTTATAAGGTTTATCTATCTCTGAACTTTTGTATTGGGTTTTATCTTTCGTTTTACTAACTTGGTATTGTTATCTTTGACATGCAAAAAAAGCGATCAGAGAGAGAGAGAAAGAGAGGTAATTTATTTACAAAAAACAAAACATATAGATTAACTATTCAGTATTATTAACTAGACAGTACTTAAATCTAAATAGTAGAACACAGAAAAAAATATGAGACGGTTATTATGGGTAAAATGTATCCCTGTCTTAGCTTGTTGCAGTTTGGAGCATTTGCTCAATACTGCGCTGGTTTTCAGGCAGGCCCGTGAGAAGTGAAGTCTGCTTAGTTATTCTGTTATGCTGGAGTGCCATTCATTTTGTTATATTTATGAATTGCAAATGTTTTGTGATTGAAATTGAACCCAAATAAAATAAATGTAAGATACATTGTTCCAAATCCAAGCTAGATCCAAAAAAATTATCTTTCTCGTTATACCAAGGTAATTATTATAAATATTCACGGGTATTTATCACGTTTATTTACCTATGTTTCCCGACGTTTCAACAGGTTTACACTCTGTCGTGGTCACGTGATGACTGATAGGTAAATAAACGCGTGAATATTTATAATGTGTTCTGATCGCGTAACTTTAAAAAACTTTCCATCCATCAGTAGTAGCAATAAATGTAACTTTAAAAGTTGAACATTTAATTATATCTACGAAAACTCAAAAAATACCCTTAGCTGTTTACTTCATTTCACATCACTTCTGATAGGCTACGGAGCGGATGCTCCTTCCATACATTCTGGCATAAGATGGTGAAAAATTACGCAAGATAAATCAGCTCTACCTGCTAAAGCTTACCCTAACGTGAAATTTAGAACACCTTACTCCTCGTTCTATCAATTTGTAGCTAAGAAGTGCTCGAATTACGTTCTGGAGTACAAACAAGCAGCCATTAACATAGCAGTGTCCGATACCGGAAGGGTTCGCGCAGACCGGCAACAACCTTCGACATCACACGACGACAGTAGGGGTGGGATATGTCGATGAGATTTTATCGATTGATGGGCTGTAAGTATCGATTTTTTTGTTGTTGTTTTGATGGTTGTTTTAGTAAATATAGTTCGATAACAACAATACCAGCCTATAAAAGTAACAGTCCATTGCTGGACCTGGACCTTCGTTAATAAGTCCCTTATTGGTTCTTATTATGGGGTAATCCCTATGTCAGGCACGCGGGCTGCAGATCATGTAAATAAAATATTTACAATTGCTATCGACCGATAGTATTTACAAAAACCTAAAAAAGTCATTTCCAAAATACCTGCTACAAAATGATGTCTCTTTTGTCCATTTGAGTGGTTCAATGTAAACCTGTTACTGAAGTCCGATAGACAGCTTCTTCCCAAACTTAGAACATTATTACAGTATTTTAACGTACCTAATAATTACTTAAAACTTCCAAAACTCAATCTCCAAGTGAAAAATCAAAAGCTCGCTAGCTAGGGCACGTTAAATCTCATCTTAGAAGGTGGGTAATTATCCTGGCGACACTCCAAAGTGTCGCGCTCATTTCAATTAGCTCTCTTAAATATTCAATGTCTTTAAAATAGGCTGCGCGATTCCACGTCGTGCGACGGCTAGGCTTTAGGGCAGGGACGACGTGGAAAGCCGGAGGGAAGATAAATAACCATTAACCATTGTAGAATTCATAGTCAAAAGAGTTTTCTGTCCCACATAATCTTAATTGGTTGTCTATGATTTTTCAAGACTTGTGAAATCTTTTGTATTGACTTTCATATATATAAGATTTAACTAGCTTCTGCCTAGGTTTTTACACATATTTATCGAAGAAAAATCAACTTTAGCACGTGATCTAGGTCTAAACCAATATTTCAGACCAATCCGTTTTGTAATTTCGGCGTAAAGAAGGCACGAACATCCACATTTTATTATATTATTGTAAACGGTCGTAAAAGTGCAGGACAACTATCAGTTATTAGTACAATAACAATAACCACTGCAAGCAACCGACCCGTATATTTCTTAGAACAGAAGGTTTCCACCATCGTCTTCCCTGTACCGTCTAACGCCAGACGCAGCCAAGTGGCATCCTTAGCCGGGGCTAGTTCGGAAGTTTCATTACAGCGAGGTTAATTGTTGACTGGAGTTAGAATCGTGGGTTTTATTTTTACGACGTCACCCCACTTTACGCGTTATGAAGTTGAACTGTCCGATGCAATCAAACCGAGATTAGCTCAGTAATTATTAATTTCAATTCAACTGAGTTATTTATGTTTCCTATGCTAACCACTGATAGTAATCAATTTTGTTTTAGACGCTTATTGACTGAATTTATGTGTGCAATAACAGCCATTTTGCAATTTCGATTGATTGACAGTGATACGGTGAAAAGTGCGTAAATTATAGGAACCATGAGTCGACACATTTAGAGCATGGCTTATCGATAAAATCGATAGATGAGTTATCGATACGCGCGCATCACTACGGACTGATGATCATTGCCAGCGCATGCGCTCTATAAATAATATGTTGTAAAACGATTTTCGATAGATTAATCTGAATCGTGCGCACAGTCGTGCGCCGCCGGGGTAGAAGAGGATCTATTGTCGATCGACAGTGATTTACAAACGTATAGATACGGCTATGAATAACTGCTTACCTGGAAAGTGCAACATGTTTTGCTGTTTCCTGTTTTTGGGTCTATATACTATAGGTAAAGGTTGGTTACAGCTTTGAACTGTTGCGATAAGATTTTTTCTTTGATGATGTTCAAAACTTCTTTAGTGCTGGTTACAGGCTCCAACCAAGTACACTTGGATAAAATCCATCGCAAATCGTCATATATAGAGCGTACATATATACATAGATAGAGCGTATTCTAATGAAGCATATTGCAATGCATCGCTCTATCCATTTTTAACAATAAAAATTTAACCAGCTCAATAACTAAATACGAATTTCATTTAAGACAGTAAAATATAGAGTTTTAAACTTTCTTGTAGGCGTACTACGTTATAACACAGTTAAAGTAATCGCCCAATTGAATCCAACAACACTATAATATAAAAATTATTTAAAATAAATGCACAAATTGTAAATGGTTGGTAACGTATTGTTTTTCCAGTATATTGACCGCTTCAAGATATAATGCAATCAGTTCTATCGCTTGTTAGATCTGTGTTACAAAAGCACGCGTGTGTCAGTACCTAATGTGAACGTCCAGTCCTGTGGGAATATTCATGGACTATTTATTCTAGGATAGACCGTTTATAGCTCTAGAGTTCTAGGCATGGCTTTGAGAAAACGATTTTTGAATGAAGTACATAGCCGCTCAATGTGAATAAGTTCTCGGGTCTACGATAACAAATACCTATACCCGAACTGATGGCAAGGTAGAGTATTGTATAGTTTGATGACACTGTTTAACAGCGGTGGCGGGTTCGATTCCCATCTCATGACTAGTCTGATCCGCAAAGTTTTGTTAGAGTACAATTACAATTACAAAACTCTTAATTGTACAACACAAAGATAAATAAAACACATAAACATTAAGATAAACAAGTACTATGGGCAGCCTTATCGCTTAGAAGCGATTTCTTCCAGGCAACTTTTAGATGGATAGAATATTTTTATTTTAAGAAAGGCAAGGGTATATACAACATTAATAAATAAAATAAAACTAAACAATAACATACAGAAACACATACAGTAGAAAATATATTATGTATCCTACTAATATTATAAATGTTAAAGTTTGTATGGATGGATGTGTGGATATTTGTTACTCTTTCACGCAAAAACTACTGAACCGATTAGGCTGGAAATTGGTATGGGTTGGTTTGGTAAGGTTTGGGACCTGGAATAACATAAAGGCTATTTTTTATCCCGATAAAAAGCGGGCGAAGGCGCGGGCAGCAGCTAGTATGTAATAAAGAAATATCAAGAGCAAGATAGACAGGTACCAATATATTTTCCTGACAGATAAAAATCTTTGACGCGACCTTTAAAAACAGGTAGAGATCCAGCCTATGTATACGCATTAACGCAGACGCGGACTATGTTACTCTCTATCCTTTGAACTAACTCTATGCCGAAAATCAAGTCGATTGGTTGCTTAGTTAGGGCGTGATGGCAAACAAACAAACACACTTTCGCATTTATAATATTAGTTAGGATTACCATTTCATAACATTTACCCAACTAGGTACCTCTACTCAATAGCCCAACGCTGTGAGCGTTTGGCTATGGAGTACCTCTGCCTGCCCAAACAGTCTTAATACTCCCCATAAAGGCCAGTGCCACAGGTGCAAACCATCCAGGTATCTCACAAAGCCTTTCCCAACTCGAGATCAGCTCAAATCGATAGGTGCATTGCAATAATGCTAATGCGTAACCGTAAAATGACAGCAGATCGCAATTAGCGATACGTGGAGCAGGCAATTGGGACGCGGAAAGGACATTGTGGCGAGGTAGGGGGCTATTCTGGGACTTTATTGTAAATATCGATAAATGTTTGACATAACTTAGGATATTGTTGAGGATGACGCCGTTGGCATACTCTTTAAAATACTTATATTGCATATGCAAAAGCCAAAGCAGCAGACGCACCCTATCAAAATATTTATTATTTAAAATTATTGTAAATATCGACGTTGCGTAAGCTGCGAATGCTCCGATTCCGATGCAGTGGACGTGTAACTTGAGGGTTTTTTGAGAAATGGGGCCAAAGCGGCCCAGGGTAGACTTATAGGCCTATGATGGACAGGGTGCGCGGCAGCACCAACAGCTACCGGCAGGTCATTGCAGAATGGCTGGACACAGCCTCTCCTTTCACGCAGCTCTGGACGAAAGTTCATATTGGATGCTAAATGTGTTAAGTATCTTATAATATTTTTCTGTGAATGTTTTAATAAGTGTTTCGGTAAGTATGTGGACTATTTACATGTTAATTTTGTGCCCTATGTCTGAATTAAGTGTGATTTTATTTTTATTTTATTTAAGGGCTATGTTCCATATTTTAAATCGAAGTTACCAGTTGTATTTTTGGGTAGTGGTGGAGAATGTTATGGCTTAGTAGCACAGGTGCAGTAAGAACTATTAAAATTAGCCCAATAAGTGCCCGGCTAAGCAAAAGTCTCTCTCGATCCTGAGCCAGTTATACCAGCGCTCTTATAGTTTATAGAAGATGTTCAGATCTTGGTTTGCCACGATTCCTCAGGTTGTTTGGATTTCACTGCCTGACTTGATCCGTAGGCCATTTAAACACACAAAAATCTCTACCAAAGTGCTAATAATGTATTGAACATTATTTTACCAAAGTCTTCGATATTAACCTGGCTGGCCGGCGATATTTCTGGCTCCTGAAATTCAAGTTTAAAACTAGTTCAGGAGCCTATGCACTCATTTTAAATGTTACACTAGCTATTATGTCAATATATAATTTTTTTAATTTTTAACCAACTTTCCCTTCACCAGAATAGCCACCCTCTCAACACACGTGTGTGACAAGATCTCATTGTTGCGGCCGATCGACCGATTGCGGCCGCGACTCGAACCGAGCACGTCGCTTTTGCATTCGCGATTCGAAAGTATTCCATGATAGGGTAATGTTAATGGTTTGTTAATGGGCTGGTATGATAATAGTTGAGATGCAAGCTGTGTGGTTACAGATTTGGTAAGGTATGGTAGCGAGGCGGGTCCGCCAAATAATATTGGGAGTAGTGCCGGTGATAACTACTCTTTTCGGATTCTAAATACCCGAGTAGGTAGTAGTAGGCCGTGGGGCCGCAGCGTACGAATATCGACCCTACAACTCAACCCGTGGATGTCGTAAGAGCCGACTAAGGGAACCTACCAGATGAAGGGCAGCAGCTTCCTTCTGAGTATTTTTCAACACCAACACTGCGATCATCAACCCGCCTGCCAAGCGTGGTGATTATGTAAGTAATCATTTATTTGTCACATAAAACACACATATATACATACCTCTACATACTTAGGTAACTAATTACAGCGGTAAAACTTAAATTATTATTATTTGTAGCGTAGAACGATAAGTGCAGGTAATTTTGTGTGTTGCAGCGTGAGAAAAGGGCGATGGCTCAGTGATTTTTTTTGCCGAAGAGCAAAAATACAGTTTTTCAGCCAAGACCCGATCGAGAGCGAGCAAAACGAGTTGCAAGACAGTGTAGGTGTAACTATGAATTGTTGTGGTTGTGTAGCAAGTAGTGATCATGAATTTTAAAGTTAAGTTGAATGTATAAATAAACAAATACATTGAAATTATATATAAACAAATACATGTCGGACAGTGCAATGTGATAACTGACGGTAATTTTATTTTTGGCTTACGAAGTGGTTGGTAATAACTTCTATTTGCTTTTGCAATAAAAAAAATTTGAACTTTAATTTAAATGTATACTTAGTGTTAGCATTGCGGATAGGGGGTGGAATATTGTTCCAGCACTTCGTCGCCGAATTATGGTAAAACCCCCCTACATGGGACACCATCCACTCGATGGACCGACGAAATCGTAGCAGTCGCAGGGAGTCGATGGATGGAGGCGGCTCAGGACCGCTATTTGTGGCGTCGTATGGGGTCGTTTGGGGGAGGCCTATGATACGCAGTGGACATGTACGGGCTGATGATGATGATGACTCAAGTCCGTAACCTCTTATAGCCGTGATGTAAATCAAAATATAATATTCCGGATTCTAAGTGAATCTACGAAAGGCTTGGCTATTAGTTTTTTGTATCTGATGTAACGAAGCATTGTATTGAGCTATGAACTGATGCATAATAAAGTGATAAATTTTATTACCTTCTGTTCTCGGGTTTAGAGTTGATCGAATCTTTTTCAGAAGGCCACTGGAAAAGCTTACCTAAATGCGTGTTTCTAAGGTTTAAAGAATTTTATTTCTCATAAAGACAATTACGTCACTTACATGAGAACAAAAAATAATAGAATTAATAAAACATTCGTTCTTAAAAATATTTATAACAAAATAATAGTCCTCACTTCACGCATTTTGTTTCTTATTCAACTTATAAGCTTTTGTTGCTAGCAATAGATAACATGTTGATTGTGTGCTGGCTTAGAATTTGCATCACCCCGGTGGCTATAACTTAGTTGCCTCTCTAGAGTCCAGATTTCGCCTCTCCCTCCTCCTCCACCATTATTCCATCCAACTCACTCCGCGAGTGTTTAGACTCTAGAACAGACTGATGACTGGGTGTCTAGACTCTAGGTAGAGTCTAGCGGGAAGCGTGAGGTGTATATGGGGGGAAGGGGGTGAAATCTAGACTCCAGAGAGGCGATTAAGGGATAGCGAGCCGGGAGGAGGGCAACAGCGCCTCCTGTACTATAACTCTACCACCGAACTGCTGCCCCATGTCCAGCGTGGACATTATCCCCCATTATAAAATCCAATACGGCGCTTATCAGAGGAGGGCTGCGTCCAGCAATGGCCTAGTTTAGGCTGTGGATTGAGAAATAGCAGCGGACCGAATTAAGTGGTTTTGACTCTTGTTGATAACGTACTTGCATTGATTTTGCCACGAAGCGACTACGAGACTTAAAAAAACGTAAGAGTTGGTTTTAACGATCATTTTTCTAATTTTATCCCAAAGAAAAACTCGTCATGTAGTTGTAGTTAATAATAATAGTTATTCGTGTTTATTCGTATATATATATATATATATATATATATACATATATATACACATATATATATATATATATATATATTATAATAGTAGGTAGTTAATAAGCGAATAAGAAATAAATATATGTAGAGAGCAACAACTTCCTTCGCTAACATAAAAGCTTCAAACTAAGTAGCCTATTGCAATATAGTGTTATTTAATTGCACTGCAATCAATTATTGCAAGTCCATTGTTTATAGCCAGCCTAGGGCCGTAGGTGGTTATTGAATGTTTCCAACTACTGGATAGAAAACGTAAGCGACCTGTAGATGTATAGATTGGAGTTAGGTTAGGGTATCTTTGTATTTCCCTTTCAACATAAACCAAACCACATACTAATTTAGGTTTTTGTTTTTGTATTCGGCTGTAGCCAGTATTTTTTTCGCAACTCCTCTTCGCCATTTACATATCGGAAGTGTCTAGCAATTACTATATCTAATAAGAACCCCATAATAGGGAAAATCTGACATCGGTGGCAGCATCGTTTGAGTGTGTCAAGCTCAACCCCTCGTTTTTCCTCACACTCCACACATGCGTCGTCAACTTTCCCTTAATCCACTGAAATAACAATAAGTGTCTTCCCATATCACCCATAAAACTCGGGTTTACAGCCAATAACATATCCCCATACAAATCCATCAAACTCACACTGTATTCACGCCTACGAGGGCTCCTTATCAGACTTGTCATCTACCATTCAATCACCAATAATGTGCAATACACTGTGTAACAATGTCACCTCACTTACCCTATTTAACCTAACCGTCATATCCACCAAATTCGGTGACAAGGTATTTTAAACTTTGTGAGGACGTGAAATAGAGATGGGTAGAGAAAATTTCGGAAAAAGAACGCGCATTTTTATTTTTCAATGTAAGAGTAAGGGAAAGCGAGCTTTATTCAGTGCATGGAGGGTTCAAGTTAGGGTCGTGGGATGAAATGTCGGTTAAAGGGGAGAGAAGGCAAACAGCGTCATATTAAGTGAGCACATGAGAGGGTAACGCGAAAATGTGGGAAAATCGGATATAGACGTTTATCGGTGGATTTTTCGCGTGATTTAACCGCGACAAATCTGAACTCGAGTTGGCCAATGTAGGTTGATCCGTGCTGAAATTTCGGGTTTTCGTGAAGAAAATGTTGGTTGATTTTCTGAATCCTCATGATGTAATCTCATTATCTCTGTGAATAGACCGCAATAGAATAGAAATAGCTAAAGAATAGACAGCTTTAAACAGACAATAGAAAGCTGTAATCTCTGAGAAGAGACATCACATAAGTCATCACAACTTCCCTCTGGGAAATCGTGCCTCGATGATATGGCCACATCTTCACTTTCTCAATTGTTATGGTGGTCAAACGCTTTACCATTAAGTATCAATTAAAAAAACACGATTTTTATATTATTATTTTTTGCATCATTTAATCAGAGCTGAGCTACCTTTGGATTGCTTGCAACAATCTGCGATTAGCTCAACAAAATTTCAATTGTAAATACTGAGTCACGACGTCTTCGTAAGGAGCTGCAATAGTAATACTAAAAAAATAAAAAAAATACAACTGCTTTCACAGCCTTACATTAAGCTGTGGGGCCTATTGGTTCACTGGGTAGGTACTTGTTATTTTAAAGTAGAGTTAAAATTCATTCTGAAAAATCTATGTATGTGTTTGATTTTGTATGTGAATAATTCATTTTATTTCTTTCTTTCCTTATGAAAACTGTAGGCACGATAATACCTCTTTCACAATGTGATGCCACACTTTTTTTACCACACGTTGATTAATAGGATGAACTCAAAAACTTCTGATGGCAAAGTTGCCATCGTCTTCGATAGAATCAGAATCAGAATCAATAACTTTATTTCTTTAGGCTTACAAAATAAGCACAACAAGTCAAATTTTATACTATAAACATAGTTATTATTATAAAATAAGAAATAAGGTGTTATTGATATTCTCTTCACTACAATTTTTTGTCTCAATAACAATATACGATACCCATAAAAACAACAACACGTGGATCTATAGCAATATACTACTGTCTATATAACGTGACCTCTGTAATATTGCGGCTATTTATTTATTAAGGGAGACCATCCACTCGATGGACCGACGACATCGTAGTGGTCGCAGGGAGTCGATGGATGGAGGCGGCTCAGGACCGCTATTTGTGGCGTCGTACGGGGGAAGCCTATGCCCAGCAGTGGACGTGTATGGGCTGATGATGATGATGATGATGGGTGATCGTCACGGGTTGGCGCGAGATTCAAATTATTTTGTGGTTTCCAATATTTTCTGTGTTTTACAAAGAATAAAATTAACGGAAAAGTAATTTGGCGTAAATCGTGAACTATTTTCTATGAGCCCATCATAAAACCAACTTCGATATATTTTTATTTTGGTAGAATTTGGGAAAATGTTGATTTTAAGCCCACAATCTGTTATTTTCTCAAATGCTCCAAACTACCAATGAGCTGAAGTTCGTTTTTTCATAATAGAAAATGGTTTACAATTTGCGCCAATTTACTTTTCCGCTAGATTTATTCCTTGAAGAAAGCAGAATAAATTAAAAATTACAAAATAATTATAATCTCGCGCCAACCCGTGACCTTAAACGAATAAAAATTTATCGTGTGAACGGCTCGCTCTCTGTACGGTTAAAATCGAATACAGCTAAAAACGTGCGATGTATTGTTCGTCTGAAACAAGCCTAAGATGTTAATTCCTTTCCAATATTTTTTCTTTCACCATTTTTTTATACTTCTCGCATACTCAGGAGACAAGCCCTCGAGGATGCCAAAAGCGGGTTTGTGGAAAAATTCCCACGGCGAGAAGAAGGAAAAACTCTATGGAAAAGTTCACCATAATCTGGTCGTCTAACTCACTACATTGACATAAGGGCATGTCGATTTATTACCCTTATTGCCCTACAATCGAAAGGGGAAGTCGTGTTTATCTTTTTCTATTTGCCGGCAATTTGCTGTGACGTATGTTGTTTGTAAGTGGTGTCACTTTATTCCTCTGTCACTTTATTTATCCGGAACTGTTTGAGGATAAAAACATTGTTCACAATCAATGTTTTCTTTTTTATTGTAAATACTGCTAAAAATTTGAATAAATCAATGTGCAATCCATTTAATGATGTGCTATCATGAGACGTAGGTACACTGGAGAGCCATTAACCAAGAAGTTGAAGTTGATAAAAACATGTGATCGTAGCTTGAGGATTTTTGCTTACCCTAGGGCATGGAGTGAACAAAATAGGTTTTGGTCAGTTTTTTTAATACAAACAGTAAAGTGCTTAGTTTCATGTAGACCTTACAGGACTCTTGGACACATCACAAAATTCAAATTACATAATTAAAACTAGGAAAAAAAGTGATCACTTTGATTTCTTGTTTACCTCAATCTTTAAAAGTATAAAAAAGTACGTAAAGTATAGAAACGAACAAGAAACCTTTACCATGTTAGATTGTTAGTTTTCGAGTTGGAGCAAAACTCGTCCCAAGGTTTTGTATCCTCTAGAAGTATAGAAAATCTGATATTTTGTAGTAAGCCTTTTTACAAAGGATATATTCGACTAGTTTTTTGAATCCCTTTAGTGATAATTTTTGTAACTCACTTGGAGTATAGGAGAAAGTGGAAACAAACTAATTTATCTATGTGAAAAAGTAACAAAAGCAAGGATGAGTTGGTTTCTTGCAATATTGCATTATGGTATTTTGTAATTGTAATCAATAGTGGTTAGGTTAGGTTCATTTATTTCTTAGTCATCACCTGCTAGCAAAATGCTGCTATTTTACTTAGCCGAGTTGTACCTCCCAAAGTTAGTTTATATTTTCTACCTATTTACCTAAAATCTCGGACAGAAGCAAATGCACAAACAAAGATGGAGTGTGATGAATTCATTATTGGATGTAAACGGGTTAACTATGAACCTTGTGTTGGAAGAACACCAACGTTTAACGTCGCTTCATAATGTTGGTGTTCTTCCAACACTAGGTCCGTAGTTAACCCTTACATTCATTATGAAGGACGGAGTGGCTTATTCCCAGATGTGTTTTCTACAAGTTGAAAATAAGTTCAACCAATCATTTCGTTTTTGATAACCTCCAATTTTTAAGATAAATGTCCGTAATATCTATAACAACCTGCCAACTCATCAATCTTCATTCAAATGCCTACCTTAATGTTCACACGTTAGAGTTTGATTTACTGATGAAATTACAGAGTTACAGATCATTACTCCAAATAGTTCCAATCGACCACCTTTAGAGCATTCAATAAAATTTATCATAGGAACCCGCGAGCTGGGGCCTTTTCGAAGAAAATTTTTCTCTCAAGCTTCATATTTCTTGTAGTTGTGATTCTATTTGATAGAAGCGAACGTTTCCTTTGACACTACTGATTGCGTCAAACAGTATTGTCACGGGGAAGAAACGATTTTTGTATATTTTTACATTTATAAGTTTCGTTTGTTTTTATTCATTGGTCTCCCAACATACAAAGTATTTATTAGAATGAAAAGATATTTATTAACAATTCCGCGTGACTGATAGTATTCATGAAAGTAAGTGGTAACTTTTTCACTTCTTCCACTAGTGGTCAAAAAATTCAAGTGAAGAGAATATCAATAACACCTTATTTCTTATTTGATAATAATAACTATGTTTATAGTATACAATTTGACTTGTCTAAGTGCTTATTTTGTAAGCCTAAAGAAATAAAGTTATTGATTCTGATTCTGATTCTGATTCTAAGTTGTCAACTAGTTTCGTCTCTCCTCGAGACATCTTCTATCTTATTATTTACATTTTGTATTGGAAAATTTTGCATAGTAAAACTATCAATGGAATCTCGAAGAATTAAAATGTGATGCTCATGTGAAATTACTCGCCTAACTATTATTGCACATCAAGCTTTGCGAAGTTTATTTTATACAACACGATGGCACAGTACTGAATACTGGACATCAGTTCTATGTAAGTATAACACTTTCGTATAGTTTAGTGACGGATGAATCCTCGTTCTTCGAATAGGGCCCACTCCCTCAGGCCAACAATTGCCGGCGACATTCAAACCTCACAGAAATATGGGTTTGTAGCTAATTAAACAGGTTGATGTATGCCTAGGTAGTAGATGCCTGGAGGCGCCATTCGTCTTTGTGGTCAAGTGGTCAATAAAGCCGCATTCACACGATCAGAGTCTACTCGGACCAAGTGGACTCGAATACCTACGCAACTCGTACTGTGGCAAACCCCTAATCCGAGCGCACTTGGACAACGGCGTCCGATCTTTAATTTCTTTGAGATTACCCCGAGGGCTCACGCACTATAATAACAAAAAACTCATGACATTTTTCGGTGTTGACTAAGAAAATGAACTAGTGAGTATCTAATATGTGAATATCAACAGCTATCCCAGTACACTTGTATGAAGCTACTCCTACGAGTCCACTGGTTCGAGCTTTGTCCGAGCAGACTCTGATCGTGTCAACGCGGCTTAAGAAAGAATCTGTACTTATGGCAAAATGGTAGCGTGCTTCTGAAATAAAATAAAATAAATCGGTAGCTTCCCTTAGTAGTAGCGTACTGCTGGGACTGCCCCGCTTCGGCAACGCGTCTGGAATGTATGCAGAGTCCCGCGTTGATGACTTTTACGCAATCATACGCATAATACGCAATGGCATCCCTGATGCGCCAGGTGAGGGGCGGTACCAGTAGCTATCTGAAACTTATAGCTGGAAGGCTCAACACAGACTGCGCTTTCATGAAGCACTGGACGCGCACTCATAGTGCCATGCATTTATAAACTCACTAGCTGCTGCTTGCGCCTTCGCCCGCATTTTATCGGGATAAAAAATAGCCGCAGCATGTTTTTACGTAATAATAGCACTATGACGACCGATGTGGCGCGGCGGGCGAAGATCCGCCTGCGACGCAGAAGGTTGCGGGTTCGATTCCCGCCTTGGGACAAATGTTTGTACAATCTGCAAATATTTGTCTCCGGTGTTCTGGGTATTTTCTATGTATAGTAAAAAATATATAACTATGTAATAAATTGTATTATTTATATCAGTCATCTAGTACCCATAACACAAGCTGTGCTTAGCTTGGGGCTAGGTGATGTTGTGTGAATTGTCCAACATTTTTTTTAATAGCTATTACATAATAACATACAAACAGCCGAAGATAGAACCTCCTCCTTTTTTCAAAGTCAGTTGAAAAGCGTTTAACCGTTCATATCATACAGTGCGTAGCACATTTGAAAATGTTTAAACGAAGAAAATAGTCATGAAAGTTGAATTGTTTATTTACCATTACAAACCATTACACTGCTGAATATAGGCCTCCCCCAAACGACGCCACGAATAGCGGTCCTGAGCCGCCTCAATCCAACGACTCCCTGCGACCGCTACGACGTCGTCGGTCCATCGAGTGGGAGGTCTTCCCACACTCCGTTTCGCATTGCATCGCGGTCGCCACTCGAGAACCTTTATTTCCCAACGTCCAATAGTTTTTGCGTGAAAGAGTAACAAATATCCATACATCCATCCATACAAACTTTGACATTTATAATAATTATTTGTAGGATTCATATGGTGTATCTAAAGAGATACACCATATGAATCCTACAAATATATCCATACGAATCGCAATTTAGGATGTTTTCGTTAATTAATTAAGCTAGGCTGAAATATGTATTGTATTTAAGCTGTAATAAACGGATTGATTTGAATTTAATTAGTCGGCTTTTACAAGAGCCACGCGCTGATTTGGAGGGTTCTATTCTTCCGTCAAGACAGCAAAGGCGTTGAAGCAGGTGTCAGAATCGTGGGCTTTACACCTACCTACCTTTTATATTTTTAGATAGAATCATGGAATTGCCTACCCTACAATGCAACCTAACACTGGTAATTGGGAATAATGAAATCAGAACTCAAAATTCAATACCTTAATTTCTTAGGCTTATAACTTAACCATTAGTTAAGCACAAAGCCAGGTCAAACATCGAAACCATAAGTTATTGGGTATTAAATAAGAAATAAAGTGTTACAGGGGTAATAATGATGATATGATGATGAGATAGGTTGGACCATCCTGAACATTATTATCATCTCAGGACGAATAATGATGAAAGTGAAAGTTGTTGCAAACAAAGCTAATGGGTATAGTTTTCGGCTGTTTCTGTGGCTCTGAAAAGAAAAGACAGGGTAGGTACAAGAAAAACTAATTCGGTACAAGCAAACGGTAAAATGGCGTGTTTTAAAAACGATAAAACGACTTAAAATTCCCCTACTTTTACACTTATTTTAAGTTTTTCGGGATAAATACTAATCTCCTGGGGATAAAATTTTTATGGGATCCTTTCGAGATTATATTCTATAAAATAGTGAAAGAATTTTTAAAATCAGTCCAAAATGGGTGGAGATATCGCGTAACATAAATAAAAATAAACAACATACAGACGAATTGAGAACCTTCTCCTTTTGAAGTCGGTTAAAAATCATGAAAGTATCGTCTAAGTGCTTATTTTGTAAGCCTAAAGAAATAAAATTATTGATTCTGATTCTGATTCTATAACATACATATGTACATACATACATTATGTACTGTATAATTGTTTGAATCAATGTTCACGTGAATGAGCAATACATTATTCTGTTGCGTTCTAAAAAGCTGATACTAATATTATTTTTACATCGACAATTTACAATCTTGTGGCCATGCAACTATATTTTTAGATGTATTCATCTTTTTACAAACTAGCAAGAGACTGTATGGGAAAGAACAGTGTGAATATTAAGATTTCATGAATTCTCATTTCGTTTTTACCTGTGCTGTGCATCCATTCATAGGAACCCTGTATCCTGACGTGCCATACCAACACCGCTGACTGTAACAAAAGAACATAATAATTCACATGACTTTCTAATCGTATCATCTTTGGCATGTTACTGTTTATTGGTACATGATTGGTACAATTTAATTTAGCATGTCTAACACGTCGAATAGAATATTTTTATTTAATACTAGCTGCTGCCCGCACCCTCGCCCCCGTTCAATTTTAATTTTTGCGCGGAATATTTTTTTTATTATTTATATCCCATTCAACCAAAACAACTTTGTTTTTTTATTGGTAAAATAAATACACATTCTGTGAAAATTTCTACTGCCTACCTTTTATTTAACATTCCTGAGATACAGCCCGCTGAAGGGTAGACAGAAGGACATATAGCGGAGGCTTCGTCCCGTTTTCACTGTTTCGGTACGGACCCCTAAAAAATCAATAATGCTGGATCTGTTTGTAGGTACATTTAGTTTTCTTTAGTTTAGTAGACTCTATAACTGTAGTAAGCTATAGATAGTTGTTATTCATCATCATCATCATCAGCCCATACACGTCCACTGCTGGACATAGGCCTCCCCCATACGACGCCACGAATAGCGGTCCTGAGCCGCCTCTATCCTACGACTCCTTGCAACCGCTACGATGTCGTCGGTCCATCGAGTGGATGGTCTCCCATGTAGGGGGGATTTGCCATAATCACCACGCTTGGCAGGCGGATTGGTGATCGCAGTTTTGGTGTTTAAAAATACTCAGAAGGAAGCTGCTGCCCTTCCTCTGGTAAGTTCCCTTAGTCGGCTTTTACGACATCCACGGGTTGAGTTGGAGGGGTCGATATTCGTACGCCACGACCCCACGGCTTGTTAGTTAGTTAGTTAGTTGTTATTATATTAAGTTAATTGTTTGTGATGATTTTTATGGGACGGTGTGGTCGCTAAGCGACAAAGTCTCTACTTTAAATAAAAAAAAAACAGTATCCCTAGCCCCAAGCTTGAATCAGAATCAGAATCAATAACTTTATTTCTTTAGGCTTACAAAATAAGCACTTAGACAAGTCAAATTTTATACTATAACCATAGTTATTATCATCAAATAAGAAATAAGGTATTATTGATATTCATTTCAATATATTGTCTACTAGTGTTAAGGGTACTAGATAACTCAAATACTAGCCGTTAACTTATTGAAAATATTCACGGGTTATTATCGCGTTTATATAGATTTTTCTCGACGTTTCAACAGCTTTACACTCTGTCGTGGTCACGGGAAGACTGAAGTACCGCCTCTGCGAAGCGGGGGCATAATTTTTTACAACTATCCTCACTTGGTCTTCAGAAATAGAAATCTGCACACTCGGATGACATACAACACTTACAGTGTCCACAAGGCACTGAGAAACCGGTTCAAAACGCAATTGGCTACTATTAGATTCCATGAGGCAGAGTCTGAAACCGTCTTAACGAAATTAGGATATTTCTTAATTTCAGATCAGACACATCGCGTAAGTTTAAAAAACTTAACATAAATATTTAAGTTTTTTTTATATATATATAATACTGGACAATTCTTACAGCATTATCTAGCCCCAAGCTAAGCAGAGCTTGTGTTATGGGTACTAGATAACTGATATACATAATAGAATATATTACATAAATATGTAGATATTTTTAAAATATATACATAGAAAACGACCAGAACACCCTGAACAAATATTTGCTGATCGTACAAACATTTATCGCAACCTCCTGCGTCGCAGGTAGACCTTCGTCCACCGCGCCACAGAGGTCATCACATTGGTTTATGGTCTCTACTTCTTAGATACAAACCCTCTTGTTTCCTCATTGACCTACATGCTGTCCTTAGGACATTCGAGCTTTCCACGCGTCTATTGTTCGTAGATCACGATTATTGTCACAGCTGATAAAATACAGTAGGTAGAAACGTACACTTCATAATTGTATCTAACCTGAGGAATGTAACATTCTGCACAAATCCTGGCGGGTTTAGAGAGTGTTAAAATATAAAATATAGAGAATAATATTTAACAAAAAAATACGGTAATATTCTGAAAATAATTTTAGAATGAATCAATACATATTTCGCTCATCTAGTATATTTGAACCTCTCCGGATTCGAGCGAAAGAAATAAGAAATTCAATAGGTTGATCAGTATTTTTTTTAAAGTAAACGGTATACATGGGAGACCATCCACTCGATGGACCGACGACATCGTAGCGGTCGCAGGGAGTCGATTGATGGAGGGGGCTCAGGACCGCAATTTGTGGCGTCGTATGGGAGAGACCTATGTCCAGCAGTGGACATGTATGAGCTGTTATGATGATGAAACGGTATACCTGCTAGTATAATGTAGGTACCTACACTCAGACCACGAGTCGAACCCGCAACTCTCTGTGTTTCAGTCGGTTGTTTCCAGAGCGTCACAGTCTCACAGATGACGTTGAAAAAACAAACCGTTCCAGTCTTTCGACAACGACTCGATGATAATAAATTGTTTATATTAATGAAGTTGATGCTAACCTTACTCACATTTTTAGAATATAAACCATGTGTATAATTTCTAAAGTAAAAGTAGTAAGAATAGGACGAGCTGCGTAACAGAGAATCACGATGTTGTCGAACTGTCGCTATTTGGACGAACTCCGTAATGGATACTCGACGAACCGCTGATTGGACAAAAACGTTCTGGACGAATCGCGTTTTGGACGAATCGCTTAAAAATTAACCACGTCGCCTAGGTACAAACAGTACACATTTCGAGCTACTATATTTTTTTTTATAGTCTATAGACCTTCATTTGTATTGTGTACTCACTGATTGAAAGTGACGATGTGGCCGAATTCACCCGCGTTTTATCGGGATAAAAAATTGCCTATATGTTATTCCAGGTCCCAAACTATACCCATACCAAATTTCAGCTTAATCGGTTCAGTAGTTTTTGCGTGAAAGGGTAACAAATATCCACACATCCATTCATCCCATAGATTACATCCGTCCTTACAAACTTTCTTAATCATTTATTAGAAGGAGGTAGGATAGTTGAACTACTGCACATTTCGAGCTGTGTATTGATTTTAATTAGCATTCAGAGTGCTAACAGCATGTATCTAGTTGACATTTGGTATGTCGCGCGTGTGCCGTGTAGTATGTCGAAACAATGCTAATTGTTATCACTAATTAGGAGTTACTCTTATCTGATTGGCTTTGGCGCCGATGCTTGATCTTTGTTAGAACTTTTGGTTGGTACTTAAAATTATTGTTTTTATTGTTGGTCCGTCGCTATAGCGGAAGTTAATTTAATCACAATAATATATTATTAAAAATGCTAAATTTTGGATAAATCTTTAGGGAATATTTGATGAACCAATCGGGCTGAAATTACATAGGTAAATAGGTCTAGCCGTAGAATAGCGCATAGACTTTTAATTCCATAAATCACGTTTTATCCCATAAGTTTGGATAGATCGTTACAGTTCCCATGGGGTAGAAAAAAAAAACAATTTTTTGTTGATTTCTAATAATATTTCTTTAAGCTATGTTTTACCCCGGAAACAACGCGTTCGAAGCTCGGGGCAGAAACGATTTAATAAACCAATCAAAAGTTCACACATTCCAGATAAAAATTTAAATTTAATTTATTACTGGCCAGATAAACGTGCAAAGATTTTCGGCGGAAGCAGGCTCTTAAAAATAAATATTCCAAATAGGAATATATGAATCTACGCCACAAATGTTGCAAGGTCCAAAAAATCCGAAAACAAAATTCAAATTTCATCCACACTGGCTATGCGTATGTGACGCATAAAGAAGAATGAAACATTCGAATTACAAATCTGAGCTACAAACGGTCCGTAATTCTGCGGGCGGTCACGCGTTGGATTAGAGTGACCTTTTACATACGAGGTTAATACTATTTTTTATTGAAATTGGTGGTCCGATTTTGTTCTTATAGAAAGGTTAAGGTGCTTTCATGCTGCGATGTTATGTATTCTTATCTACAAATTGGTTTTTGTATTCTTGCAACCGTAGCATTCTTCGTATCGCGTAGTATTGAGATTTTTAGCAGAGTCACTAACCAGTCTAGAACATTTTCAGTTTGAATTGAGAAGCATCTAAAGAATAGACAATGCTAAATGTAGAGACATAGGAGTGAATTTTATACAACTAAATGTATTTCATTTAACCTTAGTTGTATGGATTTTCATACATTTTGTTCGCAGCAAATTAGATATTTCTGCAGAATACTTATAGTCAATTCAATTTGTTCGGTTTCCTGCATTTTTGTATTTTTCCGGTATTTTTTATGTTGATCTTTAAAATGCATTTTTCAGAGTCGCTGATTCGTTAGATCAGCAGTAGCTTCTAGAAGTTTTTTGGAAAATAGACCTATTGAGGAGATTCTACGCAGAGGCAATTGGAAAAGTTCTCAAACCTTTAAAAAATTCTACTGCCGTACTGTTACAAGGAGCACAACTCAGATACAAAATCAGAGTACTGGCCCTGACCAGTTGTTAAATAATTTCTTAATACCTTAGTTGTTTGGACCAAAATTTTACTAAATTTATGTGTTTAGTTGCTTAACACAGATCTCATGTTTAATTATAAATGGGAGCTTGAATTTAAGTACCCGTATTTAATAATGAATACTCACAAAACTCTATAATATTTATGTTTTGCAATAAAATACTGAATACTAAATATTTAGTTAATTAATAAAGTCCCTTATAGCCTTTCGAGTCGAAGGTTCTAGACTAGTAAAAGGATCTAAATAAGATCACCTATCGGTTTAATGTAGTTAGTAGCCGGTGGTTTCGTCACCGTGCATTTGACCACAGCCTTAGATCTGCCGATATGCTAAGCTTAGCTACGTTTACAATGAAACCTTGCAAAAGCAAAAGAAAGATACTATTTTGCGTAAATAATAAATAAATAGTGTTAGACAATTCACATAATATATATAATACATACATATTTAGATATTCTTTACTATACATAGACAATACCTAGAACACCCGGACCAAACAGGTATTTTTCAAACATTTGTCCCGAGGCGGGAATCGAACCCGGAGAAACCCGGGAACCCGAAGGAGGTTGCTCCTGCGTTGCAGGCGGACTTTGCTCTCCCCGTCACATTGGTTGTCAAAGTCGTCACGCGATATCGGTCGTCAAGGTCGTTGGAAAAGAAAGTGCATAGGGCCCATTCTGGATGGTGACTTGATGTAAATTGTTGTAGTTGTTTTAATGTTACGAAAGTCTAAAGTAAATTCAATAGGGGGTTTCGAATTTTTGTAAAATCCTCTTAACTATAAACTACCTACTACCGCTATAAGAATCGTTAGAAGAGCCTTTGATGTCATAATACCACCATGATTATGCCCATAATTATAAAGACCACAGTTGTTTATCAGTGTTTCTCATTCTGACGTACGTCAATAAAAGTACTACATATAACAAAATATTTAGAGGTTTGCAAGTAAGAGAGTTTAAGCGCTAGTTCGACAACCTGTTTCCTATGTAAATGCTTCCAAGCGGTTTGGCATTTACAATCGTGTTGTTACTCATAATGGAATCTGTTACAGTTATAATAGGTTATTTATGTTATCATTAAATTACATGTATTGTTTGAGAAAGGTTGCCTGGAAGATGATTTTCTACATAGGTATACATAAATATATTAGATACATTACTCGCACTTGGATGTGGACGTGAGAAACATTGGACAGAGAGAGAGAGTTATGTAAGACAAGCACAGCGAATGTTGTCTAGAGTAAAATAGACAAAATTGAGATCACATAGTCGCATTCTTCTTTTTTATAGTCGACTAGCTGCTGCCCGCGCCTTCGCCGGCGTTTTATCGGGATACAAAATAAGCTTTTATGTTATTCCAGGTCCCGAACTATACCCATACCAAATTTCAGCCCAATCAGTTCAAATTTTTGTGTGAAAGAGGAACAAACATCCATACATCCATCCTTCCAAACTTTAACATTTATGAATGCTAAAGTTTGGACCTTCGTTTGATCACAATCTTATCTGATGGAAAGGGACAATGTGGCTGAGGGTGTATCACGAAGGTCTAGAAGACACTTACTCACTCTTGTCAATCACACTAATTATTTAAATGCGAAAGTTTGTATTTTTGTTACCTTTTCACGCCAATAGTACAACGGATCTGGTTGAAATTTTGCAAATAGGTAACTCTAGCCTTTACGAGACATCACCCAGAAGAAAATCCTGCAGTTCCTCGCAGCTGCAAGGGTAAGTGGCGAGCTATGAACGCCGCAGTTTCCAAGGGTGAACACTCGAAGTTCACAATAGGCCTACCATGGCCGCTGTTATACCAAAGCCACCCTAAGCAAATAAAAAAAACTCTAGCCTTGGAGTTAAACATAGGCTACTTTTTACTATCCCAAAAATCTTTGGATCATTCTCTATGTGTACAATGCGTACAATTTTTAAAATTGTGCCACCATTGACGGAGGACTCGACAAAACCACAAAAAAAAACACATAAGAGTAGAACATACTCCTCTTTTGTTTTTCGTTGTTTAAAAATGATAAATTTTGTGAACTTTATTTCATTGCATTGGACGAGGCGGACCACCGAATCGCTGGGTGGACGACATCAGACGACACGGAGGACATGACTGGATGAGGCGGGCCAAGATCGACAGGAGTGGAAACGAAGAGGTCTATATCCAAGATTGGATCAGGAGAAGGCTACCATGATGATGATGATTTCATTGCATTCTTGTCCACAGATAGGATACAAAAATAACCAGTAAATTCAGTGCCATTTGCTATCGCTTTCATAGTATAGGCTATTATAAGACAAAACCAAAGATTACAGCAATAATATGTTATTATACTGCGACAGACTATCTGGCCTGTATTATTTATCTGCCAGGCATGTGCATGACAATTTTATAGATTATTTCAATGATCATGCATAGGATGCATAGTATATGCCCGATTTTCAGATATATCCGGTATGTTGTGTAAAAAAAGCAAAAAAATAAATTGCATCTTTTAAAATAGCTTTTATCAATTAGTTCATCCCTTGAAAAATAATCTTTTAATGGAAATTTTACCTTTAGACCCAAGGAATTCACTCCCAGCTACATGGATTTATACGACTTTATACCTAATCATCACATGAATTGTCATACTAATATAATTTATCTAACTAATCTAAATAAAAGACCGAGCAAAAAAACTAAATTTTATGCGACTTATGTGTTGTACATACTGTTCTAGTTTTTAGATAACAATTTTGTTTTATTCTTTATTACTTAGCAAGTAGGTGTCCCAGCTGCATCTGCATTTTTCGCGTATATTACAGAAAGATACAAGCCCTATTCCTTTTGATCTTCTATGTCTCCCACATGTACCCTCATTTTTAAGTTACTTTATGCATTTTCCGCGTATACTACAGAAATATACGAGCCATATCCCTTTTGTTTTTCTATCTCTTCAACATTCCTTATGCATGTATCTGCGTTTCTTTCGTATACTACAGAAAAATACAAACACTATCCCTTTTGATTTTCTATCTCTCCTGCTTTCAACCTCATTTTATCGTTTAAGTTTAGACTCAAAAAACGGTTGGTAAAACAATATTTTTACACCTTGGACGAATTCTTGGTACGTAAATGTGCGTGACTTTATTGTTCTTTAGTATTCTATTGATAAGAGTTATTATATATTGATAATCAACATATGTATGAAGAGTAGATATTCTATTGGCAAGGATTTGCAGAAATGTGTTATATGACAATTTACAGTTATATTAATTTTTTACATTTGAATATTTACTTAATAATGTATTTAATTATTAAAAAATACATTATTTTATTGAAGTCAATGATAGCGCTAATTATTATTTAGAATATTTTTACCTGTTATTTATTTTGAAATTGTATTTTACCTACTTGTAAGATATTGTTTTTTACAATGGTTTATTTGACATGTAGTCCAATTTGTTATGAATAAAGAACTTATAATTTTATAGCTATATCTGCGTTTTCGTCGTATACTACAGAAAGATACAAGCCCTATCCCTTTTGTCTACTCACCGTGCGGCTAGATATCCCTACATTTTATTGTTTCCATATGAATCGCAATATATCGAGAAATATGTCGACTATAGTCGACTAGTCGAGTAATAACAAACTATCGATGCTATCGGACCACCCGTGATTTGCAAATACGTTTTTGTAGTTTATTTTTCGAGAACTTTCCAATTATTTGTGAACGGGTTTTGGATTGATGTATGCGACTTTGAACTGGATTTTGGATTAAAATTTAGGATATTATTTTTAAATAGATTGTCTGGTTTACTAGGCTATTAAGCAAATTAATTATGATAACTGGCTTTTGCCTGCGGCTTCACTCACCTGGTGATAATGGATCTCTTTTTATTTTTTGATCTTTATTTTTTTACCGTTCTTATTTTGTGTTTTTAATACGAACCCAGGTAGTAGGAACTGTAATATTAAAAAGAGACGAACTAGGTAGATACCAGTATATTTTTCCATCTTTCTTCACTGTCAAAGGCTTTTAGATAGTTGAATATAAAAATTTTAAAAACCTACTTATTCGCTCAGAAAATAGAGCTCAAAAACAAACAAACCAACTATAACTCAGTTAACAGTAATAAACCTTCGTTAATTACGCAACACACAAAGGCAAACAACATAAAGGTGAATTCGATTGTCGAATTCAAACGCACCCTTATTTGAACAATCATTAAAGCCGCGATCACACTGTAATACGAGCCTATAATTTCAGTGTGAATGAGGTCTTAAGAGCGTGTACTACCTCAAATTGCTAATATTCAACTTCGTCGGATGTTTATATCTTCCAAACTACTGAATATTTAACTTTGAAATGTATATCTGGAAAAGTTCAGGACTTACTATATCCTTCATATGTTTCGAAAACACGATTTCATAATATTTTCTCTCTATTCAATCGTCGCTATTTAATAGATACGTTAAAATAAGCCTTGATACTTTGTACAGTAAACAATCAGCGTATAAAGCAGACGGTGTGTGTTTTAGATTTTCAAAATTACTATTATTTTAACCGTAAAAAAATAAAAACATAATTTTTGCGGTTTTGTAGCTCTGCTCTGTCCCGCTCCTATGAACGCAAAATCCTATGCCTATCTTTTTCACACAATGGCGAGGTATTGTAGGCCCATAAGGACAAAGCACAAACAACAACCAACACCGCCACCGCACAACAGAAAAATAGGCATTCTTGAATTGAACTCGTGATATTTCGTCTACTTATATTTTACAGTGACAAAATGACTTACCGCGTGTGGACTCTAAAAAACCAACTGAATCTAAAAAATATCAGCACCAAAATGTGCATTAAAATATGATTTAAACAGGGTTATTAGTAATTTCCAGACACCGCGTGAATTGCAGTTTCTACCCATCATCGCAAATACGTTTGTGAAGACATCAGATTTTAATACTTAAAACTCTTTATTCCTGTATATTATTTTAAAGGAATGGAACTCGCTGCATGCTTCTGTTTTTCGGACCAAATACAGACTGGTCTCTTCAAGACAAGAGTGAATAGGTGTCCTCACATCGTCACTTTCCATCAGGTGAGATTGTGGTCAATGAAACGAAGGTCTATCGACAGTAAAAAACACTTGAATGCACATTATTGTGTTGTGCAGAAGTGTTACGGTCCAGATCAGTGACAGCCAACGCTGTCATAAAATGTTTATGGTTTCACCTCGGGATCATTTTCCATGCATAGCGAAAGAATTTTCCATATTTGATGGTGAAATCGACGAACATACATAAAAAAAATACAGCTGAACATAAAACCTCTTTCGTTTTTACAAAATAAGTGATACTAATATTGAATTTCGCCAACTGGACACACGTGTATCCGGTCTCTTGCGTTGAGCTATTGAATAACCCAAATGGATTGGTATGGAGTCAAAATAAGATCACATTATGTAGGTACCTTATCTTGATTATATTGGTTTGCTTTTTACACTATTTTCATTGGTAGAATAGAAACTAACGTCAGAGTTCAACTTCAAAACAGCTGCTTTCTAACCTCGGCTACTATCAATAACAACAACTACTACCGCTATTCCAATCTATCGCAGGTCCCATAACTCAGCGGTGTCGCACGCGCCAATGCGACTATTTGTCGCGATACAGCACACGTTATTATTTATTTGTGTCGCGGAATTGTGGATGAGATGAGATAGGTCCACTGGTATTGGTTCTGTATTTTGTGTTGATTTACGGGTGATTTGAGGCAGTAATTTTGATATAGAAGAATCGGTCGCTGGATAATAAAGCCAGTCCGAACCCCTGAAGCTAGAAAACTGAAATTTGGTGGGTACCTTTTACTACATAGGTTTCCGCTAAGAAGGGATTTATGGAAATTCCACCTCTAAGGGGTTGAAAAGGTGGGTTGAAGTTTTTTTGGTGTTTTTTGTAACTCCCAGCCAGTGGCTCGATTTGCTTGAAACATACAGATAATACTAAGAATATAAAATTATTTAATACAGGTTTCAGGATTTTTCAAAATATTCCGCAAATTGGGATAAAACGGGTTATTAAAGTTTGAGATTCGTAGTTTGGCTTCGAATTTAAACGGCTGTAACTTTTTAGTGTAGGTTATTATTGACCTGAAATTTATATATATAAAAAGAAATTATAAATTAAATGACGCGAGGAATTTTAAAATAAAGGACAGATTGGGGGTCTTTCAATAGGGTTTCAGCTGATCTTGAGAAGCTTTTTTTTAACCTAAAGTCCACGCGAATGAAATCGCGAGGGGTCAGCTAGTTTATTATAGTTTCTAGCAACCCGGCCCGATTTCGCACGGGTTGTGCATATATGTACCTATCTCAAAAGGATTATTATAGGCAGCGTTTGCGATGAAAGTTCCCAGGGGGCTTGACTTTTTCCGACACTTCCAACAATTATCATTATATTTCAATCAATTCACACAAAACCATGACCAATTATATACCTAAACCTTCCTCACGAATCACTCTACCGATTGGTGAAATCCTGCATGAAAATCCATACAATAGTTTTGATGTTTTTCACGAACAGACAGATAGACGCGATGGTGGACTTTGTTTTATAATATGTAGTGATTAGGTTATTGTGTAGTTCTTAAAGTAAATAAAACAAACGTCATTTAGGTAGTACCTATCTACTAATCGTAAAGAAAACTTTTTGAAATTTTGTAGATATACTTATTAAGCTAATTATAAAGATCTAACCTCAAATTACTATCATTTTACAACCCAAAATAATCTTAACTATCGTTAAACAACATTTATTTGTAATTATCTGCTGTCCGCGCCCTCGCTCGCGTTTTATCGGGATAAAAAATAGCCTATATGTTATTCCAGGTCCCAAACTATCATCATCATCATCATCATCAGCCCGTACACGTCCACTGCTGAACATAGGCCTCCCCCAAACGACGCCACGAATAGCGGTCCTGAGCCGCCTCCATCCAACGACTCCCCGCGACCGCTACGATGTCGTCGGTCCATCGAGTGGGAGGTCTTCCCACACTCCGTTTCGCATTGCATCGCGGTCGCCACTCGAGAACCTTTACTCCCCAGCGGTTATCGGTTCTACGAGCTATATGGCCTGCCCATCGCCATTTCAGCCTGCTGATTCTGAGAGCTATGTCGGTAACTTTGGTTCTTCTACGAATTTCCGTATTCCGGACCCTATCGCGTAGAGAAACTCCGAGCATAGCTCTCTCCATAGCTCGCTGGGTGACTTTAAGCCTATGCACAAGGCCTATAGTGAGCGACCACGTCTCGGATCCGTAAGTCATCACTGGTAGCACACATTGGTTAAAGACTTTCGTCTTGAGGCTCTGCGGTATCTGTGACGAGAAGATATTGCGAAGTTTCCCGAACGCTGCCCATCCGAGTTGGATTCGTCGGCTGACCTCTTTATCGAAGTTGGATTTACCTAGTTGGACCATTTGGCCTAGGTAGACATAATGATCAACAACCCAAACTATACCCATACCCAATTTCAGCCTAATCGATTCAGTAGTTTTTGCGTGAAAGAGTAACAAATATCCATACATCCATACAAACTTTGACATTTATAATATTAAAAGGATATTCTGAAATCTCCATAAGTATTGAACCAGCATAAACACAGTAATTTTAAACATTTCACAATTTTAAATTATTTGTTTGAATAAACAAGCTCGCAAAGTGCAATACCAAATCAGACGTCCGCCAGCTAATAATTTCATACTGGTGAGATCTTATCACGTCAATAGTTCAAACTTTGCCGGTAACCTGTGATTAATCGAGGTGGATTTGACGCCTTTAAATCTGGGCTTTTGATATATTGCCTGGTTGCTTATTTGGGTTTAAATGTGGCTGTTTGTATGTACCTATAAAAACTGTTTCGGAATAACGGGTCACTTTCAGTGGCAGATAAACTAGGACATATTGAGGTCATCCTAGCCGACTTCTCGGTCACTGCAGCTAGTCCCAGGACATATTGAGGTCATCCTAGCCGACTTTTCGGTCACAGCAGCCAGTCCTAGGACATATTGAGGTCATCTTAGCCGACTTGTCTGTTACGCAAAAACTACAGAACCGATTAGGCTGAAATTTGGTATGGGTATAGTTTGGGACCTGGAATAACATATAGGCTTTTTTTACCCCGATAAAACGCGGGCGAAGGCGCGGGCAGCAGCTAGTCATGTATAAATTAAATGATATCCCAAAAATTTACTAATTCAGCGGGACTTGAACCTGCAACCTTCCCCTCAATACGGAACTGCGCTAACCACTGTGAAACCAAAATCTAAAATTTTTTGGATATCATTTAATTTCTTTGATATTACCCTGAGTGCGAGGGCTTATGCATAATAACAGAAACCTTAACATAGTCAAAAATTATGACGACGTTAACCTTAACATAGTCAAAAATTATGACGATGTTAACCTTAACATAGTCATATTGCCAATACATTTATGTTATTACGAGCTAACATTCTGTGGTAACCAGGAGCCTTTAGTCAAGTGAAGCCACTCGAATTGATCCCGCGGGATCAGTTGACCTAATGAATATTTGAATCGGGCAACTGATCCCATCGATACATTTTTTGATTTGTATAGACAAGTATAAAGTGTTTGGACATTCAATTTTCAAAGACAACAAGGCAACAACGAATTCATTGCGCTCGGGTGCAGTCGAAGGTGTGTGAATTGTGTCAGAAAATTCATAAATTGGTTTTGATGGTACATTTAGTGGCCAAAACTTTTGACGAATCTTTGCACGATATTTTCATTATTATTAATGGCAATACCAAGATGTGAACACGAATGCAAATGCTGCATGCAACTGTGGTCGTATCATTCGTCAAATTAGCAATTAAAAACAGTTAGTAAAAAGTAACGTTGTAATGGAAAAAAATAGAGTTCACAAGATGGGCAGCCATTAATTTTATTTGTCCTGTATCTCAGACAATGGAGTGAAGCCGTGCATCCTAGCCAATAAGTAGTGTAACGGTCGCTTATACAGGGTGATGTAACTTAACAAATCCACCGACTACTTTTATGAGGTCGAAATAAGGAAATGTTTGGTCAATACAGTGTCCAAATAATTGATTTAAAATCCTGTGTGTGACAGATGGATCTTACAAAAAGAAATCTTTAAGAAAGAAAGGTTTCAGAAATCATTGTTTACATACATACCCTGGGGGGGTACACAGCAGCACAAATAGCGGTCCTGAACCGCTTAATCGATCGACTCCTTGCGATAGC
The DNA here is from genome assembly GCA_947859395.1 of Eupithecia insigniata. Classification (NCBI taxonomy): domain Eukaryota; kingdom Metazoa; phylum Arthropoda; class Insecta; order Lepidoptera; family Geometridae; genus Eupithecia; species Eupithecia insigniata. The sequence goes on along the minus strand of OX402011.1, from coordinate 3,532,705 downwards.
TACAATGTCGTCAATTCATCGAGTAGATGGTCCCAACACTCCTTTTTGCCATGCCCATGAATAAAATAGGTCTAATAACCGAGGTAGATATATAGTATAATAAAATAAGTTTATAAATTTTATTGTCAATAGACATTTGTTTAACCACAATCTCACCTGATGAAAAGTGATGATGTGGCCGATGGTGTATCACGAATGTCTAGAAGATTCACTCTTGTCTTAAGAGACCCAAATTGTAAGTATTTCCAACGGTTAATTAACTTCGTAACAACTCCGGCTTTTATTCCTTGCTACTTCAATCAAATCAATCAAAAACATTTATTTGTAACTAAAACATAAACATAATTAAATTAACCGGTACCTACTTATTACCTATCGTACTTATTACATAGCTAGCTAGTCTGATAACTAAAACCATTTCAACACATTTATCGCTGGACTTTTTTACGCTAAACTTCCTATATCCAACTACTATCAATCAATCAATCAAATCAATCAAAATCATTTATTTGTAACTAAAATATAATCACAATTAAATTAGCCGGTACAACTACCTAGTCTGATAACTAAAACTATTTCAACACTTTATCGCCTGACTTTTTGTATGATAAACTTCGAACAGCCTGTATCTCGAGCCCGATATGATCTAAAGCTCTCTTGTCAGTTGTCAGCGCGTCGCTACCCGAGTAGTGACTACGCGAGTGGCTATAATTGATGCGTCTCATGACAGTAGATGGACCATTATTATGCTTGTACACTCGACTTAAGATATATGCAAGAAAATGGCTGAGAACTAGCTATTTTATAGCACTACCGTCCTTGTCAAAAGTGCAATAACTCGGTCCGAGCTACTTTCGAGAAAAACGCAGTTAAAGATTTTATTTTACCAAATCCCTTATAAGTGTTAATGTTATGCTGTTAAAAAAAACTGGATCGCCTATATGTACGTAAAATCTGTCTTAGAAGAACTTATAGAGCTTGTTTTACTGATCACGAATATGTGTATAACTCTTTTTGGCGCGAAAATCGAGTTATTGCACTTTTGATAAGGACGGCAGAGCAGACTCTCGGTTTTTATCCATAACTATTCAGTTTATTTTATAGTCGATGGACCTCTGTTTGATAACAATCTCACCTGATGGAAAATGAAGACGTGGCCGACGGTGTATCATGAAGGTCTAGAAGACAAAGTGTTGAAAACGTTGTCGCGAAAACTGAAGAGCGTCAGATAATTATGGCGACAGTCTCTAAGGTAAAATAAAGGGATATACCTAGTATAGATGACTAAGTAATATCGAAATAGGACCGGACCAGGTCATTGTGGTGATCCTTGAGGTAGACCATGTTAGCCCAGCTTCGGCTGAAATGATGATGATCCTGGCTTTTTATTATTAGCATATCCATTCAACGATGGCGGCCTTATTGCATGAAATAGATAGCGCATCTGTGCACTTCCGCGTCTTTGACTAAAATGACGATATCTCTAAAGATAACTCAGATCTTTGGAATCATTATTTGAGATATTATTTGGAGCAGTGCATAGACACGTTCACATCTGAATATGCCTTCCCCAAACAAATTGCACAAGCAATATGCCACCTTGCGTTGGCAGGTGGATTGGTGATGGCAGTCGAGGTGTTAAAAATCCTCGACATCCACGAGTTGAGCTCATGAGGTCAATTATTACAATTGTCACAGTATATTATTAATGTGTAATTTTGGGAAAAAAAATCTAGGTCTACATTAAACATAAAAAAGTTTGTATATTCAGATTAACCTTGCTATTTGTTACAAGGTTGCTTGGAAGAGATCGCTTAAAGCGATAAGGCTGCCCTTTGTACTTCATTGAGTGTCAACATTTCGTTCCGTATTGTATTTTGTGTTTGTGTGGTACCCACTATAAAGAGTTATCTATTTATTTTTTATTCTAGTATCAAGTAGGCAGTGTTGCGAGTAGAGTCGAGTCAAAAGTAACCAAACCAAGATCAAAAAGAAACCTTGTACCGTAAAAAGTTACCTTACATAATTTTCTTTTCTGATCAAGCTTGGACGCATTCTTGCTGAGCTAAAAAATCTAAAAGATTGCAAAAGTACCTCCTGGCAACGCTGCAAGTAGGTTAATAATATTTTCTAGAGTCAAAACCCTTTATCCTATGTTTATACACTTCTCAGCTTTCTATAGAATTCCACACAAGAACAAAAAGCTTGTAGCATTGTTAGAAAACATTATAAAGCGATTCGTTTAAGCAGCTCGTTGATAAAACCTTTTAGTTAGAGATAAGGCACTATGATTGATTGTGGGAATATTCGAGATGGTGACAGTTACTTACATTAGAAGTATCAAGACCACCAAGTCTTATATTCAGGTGGTCAAAATTGGAACTAAACTGTAACTTGAAAGGTTGTTTTTTATGGTAACGGTAAAATTTGATCACCATCACACTTGAGCGAAGATGTGGCCTAAGATGGCGCACGTTTTCCCTGAAAAAAACTTATTCACTCGGGATTTGGCGAGTCTACTATTTTGATAATATTTTTACCGGGATTTTTGCCATATCTTAGTGGAAGAACCAGGGGAGGCCTCTGCTCAGGTGTGGAACACCAGATTTATTGCAGTGTTCTAATTTTATGTAAAGTTATTAATTATGACGATTAGAGGCAGGTAAACGGTAAATCCAAAAAGAAAGAAAATAAGGTCTTCATTTTATGTTATTTTGTGATCAGAGCGCACGCCAAATATAGCAAAACGCTAAAAAACACAAAGCAGATAATACTTTTGAACATGAGCTCTTTTTTTAACGTTGAGAAATATGTAAGTTACAATATTACTCCATGACTCTAAAATATAAGTAAAATACCGAACACTAGCGCCATTGTTGGTTGAAAAGATAAGTTGGGCGCTCCTTGATCTTTGGGCGTATGGGCTTGATGTGATAGCATCTGTAGTGCGGGTGCCTGTCTTGATACTTGTGTCAAAGGATGAAAGTTTATCAGTAGATAATTGTTATGAAGTAGATACTATTGAGTTAGGCATGCTTTCAATGGGTTAAATTATTGTATTTTGCTCAGATTAAGCCATCAAATATTTATGATTAAATTTTTTATGATTACAAGTACTTGGTTTTTATTATTTTTCTTTAAAAATGTATAAAAGGGGTTTTTGTTTTTCGTTCATTCTTATAAAAATTAGGCATATTCTGTTTCCATAATTGATTTAGGTATACGAAAACTTTCATCTTTTTTCACAACTTTCCTTGAATTTAAATATTTTTTAACGCATTTTTTATATCTTTTCCTTAAAACAATAACAAGTATCAAGCTCGCCTTACCAGACTACAGAACCGAAATGTCTCTCAAACATTACGCGACTGACATACATTATTATAATCCACATAATCACATTCGTATAATACCGTCATTAGAATTAGTGGTAGGTACCTAGCTTCGTGTGCGGTCACCTTTAGCTAGGGTTGGCAGATAAATGTGAACTAAAGAGTGCGCAAACGCACATATGTAGATAGCGAAGTGCTAATATTGAGGCTCCTGTCGATTGAGACCAATAGGTAAAGGGACCGCGGTCCCATTCGCCGAATTGATATTTTTCTTATTTTTCTTCCGGCGAATAGGACCGCATACCACGTGACGTCAATTGTACAGTCGTGTATGTTTGTTTCCTATGCTATGTTTCGATGGTCAGTGTTAACGAACTTTTGACAGTTTACATAGGGCTCTTGCCAAGAGCTTAATACTAACTATATCTAGTGTGATACGATCGGCGGCCTTATCGCTAAAAGCGATCTCTTCCGGGCAACCTTTGAATAGATAGGATTGGTACAAGAGCAGTTACCTACGCTTTTTTGAGTCCCTAGGGATACCAACCTAAATTTGAATGGCTTACTTGATTTGCTCAATTTTAAAATGACTTTTGATGCAATTTTTTTCAAAACCATGTTTGCATTGCGAAAGATGATATTTAAAAAAAACACGATCTTCAACAAGTGGACGTGTGGGGTGATACCGAAAATCGGTATTCCGAATGTAAAGAAAGGAGATAAACTTTTGCCCTGAAATGTTCCAAAAAATATTGTGGCGACCGATGTGGCGCGGTGGGCGAAGGTCCGCCTGCGACGCAGGAGGTCGCGGGCTCGATTCCCGCCTAGGGACAAATGTTTGTACGATGTGCAAATATTTCTCTTGAGTGTTCTGGGTATTTTCTATGTATAATAAAAGAAACAAATCTATCTATGTAATATATGTATGTATTGTATTACATACATATATCAGTCATCTAGCACCCAAAACACAAGCTCTTAGCTGTGCGGATGGTCCAGCATTATTTATTTATTTATTATGTTAGCTGGATTAGGTGTCATGATCATCATCATCATCATCAGCCCATACACGTCCACTGCTGGACATAGGCCTCCCCCGTACGACGCCACAAATAGCGGTCCTGAGCCGCCTCCATCCATCGACTCCCTGCGACCGCTACGATGTCGTCGGTCCATCGAGTGGATGGTCTCTCATGTAGGGGGGGATTTGCCATAATCACCACGCTTGGCAGGCGGATTGGTGATCGCAGTGTTGGTGTTTAAAAATACTCAGAAGGAAGCTGCTGCCCTTCCTCTGGTAGGTTCCCTTAGTCGGCTTTTACGACATCCACGGGTTGAGTTGGAGGGGTCGATATTCGTACGCCGCGACCCCACACGGCTTGATTTAGGATTAGGTGTATGTAACACCAAATAGTTGATATATAATAAATGTAATAATATTATTTACTAATAATAATTTTGCAACAGTCTGCAGTTAGCTCAATATTTTCAATTGTAAATACTAAATTAATTTGTTTATATTATTATTTGATTGTAATAATCGCTACCAATAAAATGTATATCTGTCTATCTATCTAACTAAAGGAACATTGCAGGTTGCAAGAAAATTAGTGCCGTGTAAAGTCTTAGAAAGAAACTAGTCTTAAAACATTCAACAGTCACGAGAGGAATACGTGTATGGGGAGTTAAATCCCTCGCTCTATGAATACGTGTGGTCCGTTTTTTGGGAGCGTGTTGAACGTGTGACGCGAATATATTAGTAGTTAAGATGGGATCTGATCTGATAGGATGGGAAGATGTTGGCGCTCCTTTTTATGAAGTGAGTTTTATGAGGTAGGCATCATCATCAATAGGCCGTTACATTCTATTTGATATGGCCCATATCAAATAGGCATATCAAAAAGGCGCGGTTTTGCACGTATTTGTTCTAAGTAGCATTGTGTTTATTTAGGTCTATAAAACAAATCTTCGCAAAATTACAAGTCGATCTGTTTACGTAGTTAACTGTGCATAGTTTTGAAGAAGGTTACAAACTTCTCTCATCTGTTGGTGAATATCATAGGTAAGAAAGTACCTACCTTAACAAATTCAATGTAATGGTAGACATAATATTTATTAAAGCAACACCTTAACTTTCTAGCGAATTACAACACGGGCTTTTAACCCAAAATATCACACAACACCCCAAACCAGCTGTCAACAGAACATCAAACCAACACCTTAACTCCATAACACATCGTAAAAGTTTAACCCACAACAACCTAGCACCAGCCAACCGAAAATAAACCCTTCAGCGCGAAATAAATTGAATTTTCCGTCGCGAAATCTTTCGGTCCCATGTCCCGGGCCGTTCCAGCCTAAGTGTGTATGTGTTTATGTGTGGATGTGCGTGTGTATGTGTAGGATGTGATGTCGTGTGGGCAACAGGTGGTTGCCCGTAGGGTTAAACGGTGGTATGTTGGGGTGTGTTGCTTTACTTTCAGGTTTCTCTTTTAACGTTTTCGGGAAATGGTTTACATACAGAACCATTAAAGAGTTTTCTTGAAGAATTGAAGCTCGGTCAGTGTCTTTAGCAATCTCAATTTAAAGTATAACCGTAAATGCCAAACTTATCAAACCAATGATAATGACAAACCTTATTATGAACGTCAAGTAAGTCAGACACGGGTAGTTTTGGGTTTTTTTGGGTTTTTCGCTTGAAGATTGGTCCTTGCTTGTTAACTAGGTTAAATTTAAGTCCATGTTCAAAAATATCTATGTACCTACGTATTGTATTATGTCAGTCATCTAGTACCCATATCACAAGCTCTGCTTTGATTGTGGCTAGATGAGCTGCTGTGTGGATTGTCTAACATCAGTATTCATATTGATAAAATGTTTGTTGGTTATGGATATTTTTCTGCATGCATGACTCGTAAACTACGTAATAATCCTGTATATTAAACAAGGTTATGAATTAGTGGGAAATCCGTCTTTAGTAAATCATCGGGTTCCCAAAAAAATTATGTTTTAATTTTTGATCAGAGGTGAATTAAGATCTGGCTTCTTCGCAAACGTTTTCTTGGTGATGGGCAGAATCTGCAGTTCAAGCAGTGTCAGTGGATAACCAATAAATCCTGTAGTTCTAACGCATAATCCAATATGGCCTGACAGTGTTAAATTGCGAGGAGGGAATCCTTTACCAAAAACGAGGGAGCAAAGAGAGGCATATTCCCAGTAAGTGGGATAGTAACGATTGAAAATCATTGCATATTATAAAACATAGTCCTTTTCGCTGTCTGTTTGTCTGTCCCTATGTTTGCTTAGATTTCTAAAACTACGCAACGGATTCTGATGCGATTTTTTTTTATTAGATAGAGTGATTCAAGTGCAAGGTTTATATGAAGAAGAAGAAGAAGAATGTTTATATTCCTGAACCTTACCTCTTGTTTACGCCCGTTGCCATGGAAACTGTTTGTTATCAGTCATTGTGATAATTTCATAATTGACTTCGAATCGTACTTTTACACAGTACATTACACTGTTCAAGGTTTGCGAGAAAAATACTAATTCCCTTGAGATGAGAAAATTATGGGACCACTTGGGATCATTTTCTATACTATAGTAAAATAATTTACAAAATCGGTCCATTATTAGTCGAATGACCGCGTAACACACATACAAAAAAAACATACAGTCGAATTGCCTCCTCCTTGAATTCGATTGAAAATAGAGCAGAGCATACTTGCCAACGAAAATCCTTTTCCTAGAACGGAAAATATTTTCTCATACATGTCGGAAAACCCCGGATGCGTACAGCCCATGGAAGGCGATTTATGTCTCACTTTTGTTTTACGAGCCTAGAGCAACAATGTAGGAGATAGTATCGTATATACAAGGTGACCCAAAACAAGATAACGACCTGAGAGCAACGATTTAGGAGAGAGTATTATAGCTGAATAGTAAAAATAGGTAAAAAAGTATTGTTGTATTTCTTTTTAAATTTATTTATTTAACAAAATATATGCAGTCGGTGGCACCCACCCCATATACCTAGGGTACAATTAGTAACAAACTAGACTACCTAAGTATCAAAAGAAAATGCTATGGACAATCGGTGAACGCTTGTTTAAGACTTTTATGTAGTCGGGTTTTAGTTTTTAACTATATTTTTTTTACCATATATATATCGATACAATATATGTATATCGATACATTTTTTCATTTGCCCATCCCTAGATGACCCGTTGCCATGGTAACAAATAAACAAGAGGTCTCCATGGTAACGGGTGTGTCATCCTTCACTCATCACATCAAACTAAATTAGACTCGAACTGTAACTAGATGTCGTCTCTTGCAAAATTTTATCGCGCTATCGAAGTGTTCCAGGTGTAATTTAGACCCAGCTATCTCTTAAGAAAGACCCTCAGTTTTGTCGGACACCATATAGCCTATAACTATCGGGGTAATGAGACGAATCGATCGATACCTCACTTGTTGAAATCGAAGTAGTAGTTTCAGCGCTACGTGTAGACATACTTACATACATACATACATATATCACGGTCACATATAGCCTTTACTGACCAGTAAAGGCTATATGAGTGACCGCACGCTGGGTATGGGGGTTGGGGATCGCTGTTCGGTGGTAAAATTTTTCTACAGTAGGTGCTGCTGCTCGGAGATATCCCTTAGTCGGACTAGACACCTGAGTTGGGGTAGTAGGTACAAATTCTAAGCCAACACCACACGGCCAAGGTTGCCGTTATAAATAAACAGTTTTTGTTATTATAGTGCTCATGCCCGCACTTGGGGTAATCTTAAAGAATTTAATAATATCCCAAAAATGTACGACTCCCCGGCGGCGGGACTTGAACCCGCGACCCTCCCCTGAATACGGGGGTGCGCTATCCAACTGCGCCACGGAGGCAAGTACCCAACCTGTCGAAAATCTTTGGGACTTACGGACTATAGCGCCGTTAGCTCCACCTACAGGGGAAACATTGAAGTTATCCCAACCGGCTCAAAGTCTAAAGTTACATTTAGATCGTTTGACGAGAGGTATCGCTGTTGCTGTCCCGCCGGAGTCGTAAATTTTTGGGATATTATTAAATTCTTTAAATAAACTTTGTAATAAATAACATCCTGTGACGCAGGAGGTTGCGTGTTCGATTCCCGCCTGGGGACAAATGTTTGTAAGATCTGCAAATATTTGTTTCGGGTGTTCTGGGTATTTAATATGTGTAATAAAAAATATCTATGTAAAATCTATGTATTCTAGGTATTGTATTATGTATATCAGTCATCTAGCACCTATAACACAAGCTGCTCTGCTTAGCTTGGGGCTAGATAATGCTGGATTGTAGCATTCTTTTACTTTATACATGACTTTATTACACATAATTATATGGCCCCTTAGACCTTTGGGCAAAAGATGACTGTAATGCATTTCATGATTCCTTATTTCAAACATAGTGAGTATGAACTAAACACATATTTTGACAATCCTATTCAGTTCATACCTACGTAGGTAGGGTAAGAGCGATGCTTATGCACGTGCATGTGCATCGCTCTTACCCTCAGGTTTACGAGCACTCTCGGTCTAGTCCATAATACTCCATTATGCAAAACCGCTTTATAGTCGTGATATATCAGATTTATGCACTGTATGTGAAACTGCCTTTATTCGGTACTGCCTTTATGGTTTCTGGTGCATGGGGATATGGGTTTATGCTTTTGTGGTGTCGTAAATATTTTTGGTGTTTGGGTTTGGCGGTAATAGATCCAGTCCTTGACCACCTTTTACCTATAAACTAAACTAGATACGATAGTAACAAAAAAATAACACTAAAAAAAACAAGTTGGAACAAATTATTTATTTATACAAAGAAAATTTCAATAAAAGAAAACAAATTAGAACTAATATTTACCTATAAAATTGAAATAATTTAAGTAACTGCAGACTATTGCAAACAATCTACAGGTAACTCAACTGAGTCAATGGTGAATTTTGCTTAGATAGTGTAGTGGTAATTTTCAATAGATTAAAAGTGGTGTGTCCAAACAAAAAATACGCGCTTATAAAAAAAAACTTTGAAAACCGTCTTGCTAAGTTTGTTTTCTACAGTAGCACGAGTCCCGCGTTATAATTTTACTATCCTTACAAATCGTCAAAGTATTTCAACTGGAATTGTTAACACAACATAATTCTGGCACGCCCATTACCGTCATCCTCACCAAATTCCACAGCAATCAAGTTAATTAACCACGTATCACGTAAATTAACTTAACACCGTGAACGTTTAACGTAATGTGTGATAAGGGTAGGGGAACATCCCGTGAGAGATTATGTTACAACGTTACATTAGTAGAGTGTGATTTTTAGTAGAGTTGACTCTACAAGTTGTTGATAAGGATAAACGTCATTCATTATGTGCATGTTAAAAAGTAAAGTAAAGTAAAAATATATTTATTTCAATTACATAACGTAATAGGTATGATTAGATAGGTAGCTTAGATGCGTAGCAATGTAATTTACCCTTAGAAATTTACCCGTAAAAGAAAATGTATGTATGTGCTCTGACTTCCATCATCAGCCCATACACGTCCACTGCTGGATACAGGCCTCCCCCGTACGACGCCACAAATAGCGGTCCCGAGCCGCCTCCATCCATCGACTCCCTGCGACCGCTACGATGTCGTCGGTCCATCGAGTGGATAGTCTCCCATGTAGGGGGGTTTTGCCATAATCACCACGCTTGGCAGGCGGATTGGTGATCGCAGTGTTGGTGTTTAAAAATACTCAGACGGAAGCTCTGACTTATGTTCGAAAAAATATAATTACAATAATTGATTGTAATTATCTTTGTTTCTATTATTTGAATAAAAACTAGAACTAGTATTTGCAATTGAAACAATTAACATAACTGCTGACTGTTACAAACAATCTACAGGTAGCTCTACTGATCAAAAAATCAATACCAGTCGGAAGCGTCCAAAGACGCTAGTTGCATTGCCCCGTGACAATACTGACGCGCTGCGCTGCGCCAGATACTCACCAGTGACACGCGTTATTTCAACCAGACAGTCAAATAATTTCTCAAACATTTTTTTATAATAGTCAAAAATATATTAGAAACTTATTGACATGAATTAAAGAAATAAAAAATATTGAAAGAAAATATATGCAGAGGGATTCTGGGTGTGTTATTATAGCTACTTAGCTATAATTTATATATATGTATTGATATGAAGTATAGCAAGGTATAGCGCGATATATTTTCTATTACAAATTTTCGAGTGACCACACACAAGTATAATTTATATGGCGTCACCAAACTATACTGTAATTGCTTGTATTGCTTGCTTTAATATACATTATGGCACGGTATATTACCTAATATATATTATAGCTACGTCTGTGATAGGCTTTACACTTTCGTCAGCCCTTTAAAGGTATATAGGATATTAAAACTCCACCAATCATAAAGTAAAAGAAATGACTTCATCTACAAATAACATGTACTCTCCAACTAGCTCTTATATCGTAACAAAGTAAGCTAATTGAATTTATATAGCCAAAGATAACTTTCATTGAACACTTTGAATACTTAGCGTATCCATGAAGATACGGACTCACTTAGGCCTCGTATCCACTAGCAGACAAATGTCCCCCTGCAACATGTGTCGCTTGTTTTTTTATACCACAACTGGAAGCGGTGAAGCGAAAACGGTTACCGCAGCCTACAAACGCCTTTAACATCAGTTAGAGACGATAAATTTACTCTGCCGACCTGATCCTTACGGTCAGCGGGCAACATCTCCAAGTTATGGGGCTGAAATATCTGCTGATTGTGCTTGTAATATTGGACTACAGTCGTTAACTTCAACTTCGACTAATCCACGTTGCCTGAAGAGGTAGTGGTCCTAACTGCGGAATTAATTTCAGTCCGCTTCATACAGTTCCTCCAGGATAAAAAGTAGGATAATGTTATTTCTCGGCCTACAATCTATCGTTTTGTCAAACGTTTCAATCATTTCAGCCTTTTGGGCATCATCATCAGCCAGTATACGTCCACAGCTGAACATAGGCCTCCCCCCAACGACGCCACGAATAACTGTCCTGAGCCGCCTCCATACATCGACTCCCTGCGACTGCTACAATTTCGTCAGTCCATCGAGTGGGAGATCTCCTCACCGTCCCTTTCGCATTGCATCGTGGTCGCCACTTGCAAACCCTTACTCCGGTTATCGGTTCTACGAGCTATATGGCCTGCCCATCGCCACTTCAGCCTGCTAATTCTGAGAGCAATTTTAGACATAAGAGTTAACAAACAGATAAAGAGACGGAGACACCGTATATAATTTATACAAAAAAGAAGAAGCGATTGTCAATAAGTCGCGTAATGTTGCCAGACCACAAGTGTGATTTTGTTCTACTTCACCCGATGACACAAGTTGCGGGACTCGTCCTCAACTGAATGGGAAGCCTAAGATACACTATATACTACTTAAACGATATATAAGTACAAATGGGATAAGATACATGAATTGTTCATTAGGGTACTTTTGTATGGAGCCTTAATAGGTACTGTATGCATAACAAATTAGTTTGTTTTCATTTGAATTCAATTATGCTCGTGTGGCAATATGGTGATTGTATTAATTATTGTGGTTGATCTAGTTTTGCTTAAGAATTATTTAGGTTCCAATCTTATTAGTTAGAGAGTAACATGTTTGCTGATAGTATTTCGAAGTCATAATTATGGATGTGAAAGTTTTATAAGATTTTCTGATAGGTCCAATCAGAAAATCCATCTTGCTGGGATTTTTTCTTAGCCTTCTTTGTGGGTGTTACATAAATATTAATATAATATAATTTACATATTATTTGGTCCTGTAACTGGTTGGTGACAGATAGGTATGTTAGGTGCTTAATTCTAAACTTTAAATTACTTAAGTGTTTTTTTATTACAGCCCGTAAACCCTCACACTCAGGATATTTATATAAAACATTAAATATATTCACAACTAAATTTTGCTTTTGACGGTTTACCGGAATGCTCTACCACTTGCGCTACGAGTAGAGAATCGATGGCGAGTCAAAATAGTTATTGACTCGCCATCGATTGGGATATACTTTAAATTACTTGAAAATAAATTAAGTAAATCGTTTATGTAACTGGTTATGGAAGCCATTAGTACTTACTAAAATGCACCAAAAGCTGTTTTGTACTCAGGGGATTCTTATGTACCAACTACTTTTTGATTTATGGTAGCATACCAATACGTGTACCTACACCATGATAAATTAAATGGAGCCTAAATAACATTTTCTGCCAACGCTACCGTAACCGCTATTCGGTGTCTAATCTCAAACGGCGAGTTATTCGCGTGTTACTATCGCACGCACGCTCTCTGTTGTGCTGACGCTACTACCATACGCGTCTTTTACTATCTATTTACCTGGATGTAGGGAATCTCTGGAAGCGACCTCATAGGGTAAATAGCTTAGGTATTGATGTCTAATAATATTAAAAAAAATGCAGTGTCAGTCACAGGAATCAAACATGTTCCAAAGGTGCAAAACAAACTGCCAAAATCTATAGGTTTTTGGCAGTAATCTAACTGCTATTCAGTGATTCAATTTAAGTCACAGAAATCTATTTCGTTAAAGATCTATGGGTTAAGTCCAGTCAAACTATATAACGAAACTCCAATGAAAAAAATCTACTAATCTTGATAACTTTCAGTGAGTAAACAAACAAGAAAAAATATTTTACCATGCACAAATGTATTGAAATTCACAAAGCGCAAAAATTTTATACACTCCGCAAGCTTAAATTCTTTTAAAATAAAGCAAATATTCGTAACAATAATAATTTATCAAAGGAGCTTAATAGTTTTCACAAACAGGTAAGGTTTCATAACACAAAGACAGAGGTCAGCCTCTGTAAAATAAAGTACAAGTTTCACGACACTCGGCCATAGGGGAGAGGGAAAAAGCTGGGTTACTTACTATAAGCAGAAATTAAAGTCAAACTAATAAAACAGCACTCCGTTTCGCAACAAATGCAAAACGGAGTGTGGGAAGACCTCCCACTCGATGGACCGACGACATCGTAGCGGTCGCAGGGAGTCGTTGGATGGAGGCCGCTCAGGACCGCTATTCGTGGCGTCGTTTGGGGGAGGCCTATGTTCAGCAGTGGACGTGTACAGGCTGATGATGATGATGATGATAATAAAACAGTCGATTCAGACACAATCACATCACTGACCGCATTTTGTCTGTCAATAAGACCTTATCTCACACCAAGTGCCCTTGCCGATGGCATCATTGAAGTATGGTTGTTACAGCCTTAGAAAATAAAAAAGTGATAAAAATACATTTCACTTCTCTTGCTCAAAAAATTGTAATTGTAGCGTAGCTTAGCGGGCGTAGAACTCGATTTTAGGTCCTAGAACTAAAATAAATTTCTTTTCTTTTAATTTTATCTGAAATAATCAGCCAATACAAGATATACGTCCTCTTCCATAATGACTCAATTTTAGTGTTCCATTTACAAAGAACCACAGACATGGTAGAGCTGTGCAAAGTACATACATTTTAGTTGAATTGAGTTTTGAAAATGCAACTAATAGCGCCTTTTTGGTGATTGTTGGATGTTTTTAAAGGGTTGGGGGATTCTTCATCCATGGCATTATGCGTAGGTAGTTTAAAAAAATAACACATGCATCAGGATTGCCGAATTTCATTCGAGACGAACAGAGTTACTCTCCTACTCTACAATTTTATATTTCATATAAATTTAATTCCCTAGCTGTTCCACACTGAGCTTCGAACATAAGCTGACCACGCTATCCTGACACCTAATTGTTGAAGGTTAGGGTTCATTTTAGAAAGATTTATTTGATGAATAGCGTTATAGCACCTATTTATCGAAATAATGGATTGTATGAGTTGTGCAAAGTGAACTAAGCTACGATCTGATGGACTGGACAAAGGGAAAGACTTAAAAGGTTGTGGAGTCGTTTTTTACTGTATTTTTATTAATACGCATTATTTCTTGATAGGTGTATCCATTTTACTGTCTCCTTTTTTTTCTTTCCGTAAAAATTTACCAACATACAAAAAACAAGTTAAAATAATGACAATACCTAACTATTCAATAAGCTTAGGAGCTTAGATCGAAAATTGATCAAGCGGTGGTTTTTGTCTCTAGGTATGTGATGTCCACCAACAGGCTAGTTTCCTGAAAAAAACTATTTAGTCCGTCATTTACATTACCAAAAAATATTGAATACCTATTTTTTTTTGTCAATTAAACAAGACGAAGATCTGGTGAGTTGAAGTTCCGCGTGACGTCACGCCTTGGTACACTTTATTATCCGACTACGACGAGGGTTATGATTTTGACACCCTATGTATGTACATATGTAGCCGCTTTTTATGTTCCCACGTAGCGCTGAAACTACTGGTCCGATTTCAACAAATGATGTGTCGTATGATTTTTCTTAATAGCCCGATAGGCTATGGCCTATAACCATCGGTGACGTCAGATAAAAATGGGGGTCTTACGAGATAGCAGGGGTCAAAGAAAGGGACGAAAATCTCAATGTTAGTAAATATGCTCGTGTGTAGTATCGTTGCAAAGGTCCTTGTACTTTCCAAAACCGTTTCTCAAACTTTTAGCAAAAAGGTGTAAAAAAAATGTAGTTAAAAACTAAAACCCGACACGACATAAAAGTCTTAAACAAGCGTTCACCTATTATCCTTAGCATT
This sequence comes from Eupithecia insigniata, assembly GCA_947859395.1. NCBI lineage: Eukaryota > Metazoa > Arthropoda > Insecta > Lepidoptera > Geometridae > Eupithecia > Eupithecia insigniata. The sequence goes on along the minus strand of OX402011.1, from coordinate 3,517,612 downwards.
TTTTTTGATACTTAGGTAGTCGGAGGCACCCACCCCATATACCTAGGGTACAATTAGTACAAAAAGTAAAAATGCTATGGACATTAGGTGAACGCTTGTGTAAGACTCGTTGTATGTAGTCGGGTTTTAGTTTTTAACTATATATTTTTACCATGAAGTGACGTCACGAGCCCCCTCTCCCGAACTTTGACCTGCGTTATCTTTAAGGATGGGAGTTATTAGATATTTTGGCTACCGGTTATTAGTTGGGTATTTTGTTTCAATACCGCTAGTACCAACTGGTACCCAATAACGTTACAATACTCTATACCTGTCCTGATTTCTACCTAATATATTTCTAACCAATTTGGTTAGTAATACCAAATATTTGTTACAGCTACATAACTTTACGGGTGAACGGTCCGCTAGTACCTATGTATAGATGATAGTATATACTTACCTAGTATAGGTATTGAAGCGTTGGGTAGTTATGGCTCAGGGTCGGTTAGGCGCGATGCTCGTTTTACACAGTTATTCCCTAGCGGTATGCGGATTTTACAGTAGCGTTAGATATTTTAGGACCAAGCTAACAAGTACTGAGTTAGTTATTGAATACCGGACTCATCTCTAATTTTTATAAATTTTGATTGATTTGATGAAGCAAAAAATATGTGTTCCATATTTTTTGATGACTAATTAGAATTATTATTTTTTATCTAGTAAACATCCCTCCTGCCATCTTATTTATTCCAAACGAAAATACCTTAAAACGTTTTACACCGCTCCATGCAACCTCTCGTCCAATACAGGTCCATAGATAAATCGCTACAATTCTGCGCACATTAGGTACAATTAGACTAAATCTGGACACATAAACCATTGTGACGTTTTATAATGATTGCCGGATGTTAGAGCGTTAAGGGCGAGTGTAGGGACACTTTGGACAGCTATAAAGTAATGGTAGATATAACCTGCATATTCAAACAACGGGATTAAACTGACGTCATTTCAAATTCTATTGCGCTCATCGCGAATTTATCTGAGCGGGACAGCATCACAGATGACATAATTCTGAAACCCATTCTTTACTAAATAGTGAATCATTTATTTCAGGCAAATAAGTCTAGAACATATTTGAAATACTTAAAAACTACGGCCTATATACAATATATACATTTTTCGACCAGAATTCTTCCTTAGTGAAGGTCGAAATATTGTCAGTTGCAATACGCACCAAAAATGATTTCAAATCATTATGGCGATTCCAACCGCTCGACCCGCACCAAGTTGGAAGACCATCAGGTCTTCCAACTTAACTCTTCTTTAAGTGATCAGGTTATACAGATCGTCTGTACACTCAAAAGACTCTTCCAGGAGCTCTAAGGCCAAGCAACACAGTAAAAATGTAGACCAGCTGGCAAAGATTTACCCATTCCGATTACTGTACGGATTCTAGGTCATTCATTAGCCAATCTCAGTGCGCCAACTACACTCTTATGGACCTTATTGAACATTAAACGTTTAATTGAACGGGTTGTTGTATATTTGCCACAAAGTAAATTCGTCACATTTTTGTAAACTCTATACATTGAAAGTAAATTCATCATATTATGCTGATAGGATGGGGTTAAATGAGATGGAAGTATTATTGGATGCCTGCGATAAAATGATAATTTTATTGCTGTTATCTAGAATTAGTTAGAAACTTTTAATTTTGAAGGCGATAATATAAATAATGCTGGATAATCCATAAAATTGCCTATATTTATTCCAGGTCTCAAACTAGTATACCCGTACTAAATTTCAACCTAATCGGTTCAGTAGTTTTTGTGTGAAAGAGTAAAATATCTAGAGTAAAATATCCATATATCCATCCATACAAAGTTCCATACAAACAAAGTAGGATTTTCATTTTGTTTTTCTTAAATTTTAATCGTAAATTCCTAGCTTAGTGTTTCTTATTTAAGTATGTCTTGTGTCGTGCTAAATACATTTTTTCATTTCATTTCATCTATCTATTCAAATATTAAATCGTGATGTTTCACGCACTCAAGATTTAGGTACACATCTGGCTAGTTTGAGATGAGAAAACTATATTGTTGCCCTTCCTTGAATAGGATCTTTCCTGTTACGACATCCACGGCCTGAAACAAAAATATGAACCTCCGTCGCCAATTGTATAAATTGGACCCGAAGGACACAGACAACTCAACGCCGTCTACAATTAACCACGTGTTTTCTTCGTGAAAATCTAGATAACCACCTATTTCCACGCCCACGGTATTTAAATTCGTGCCACCTTCATAAATTGTGAGCGATAGCAGTATAAGTGCTCAGCGCGTGGCCGACGCATCAGTTGAATGACGCATTAACGCTCGGCATTCATCAGGCGACTAATGACACGTCCGCACGTCACATTTCTTTAGGCGAAGTGACAAGAGATGGGCGAGAATCAAGATTTATAAGCATCATCATACTAAGGTGGGTACAGACCGGCGTTATGGGACGTAATGAATCCGCAGCGAGCACGAAGCTCCAATATCATTATCAGCTCGTATACATTCACTGCTGAGCATAGGCTTCCCCCAAACAACGCCAGGAATAGCGGTCTTGAGCCTCTATTCATCAACTCCTGCGACCGCTACAATGTCGACGGTCTATCGAGTGGGAAGTCTTCCCTACTCTCGTTGCAAGAGCCTGCTTTCCCCATACTGATTGCACGAACGCTCTTTGTGTGACATATTACATTACGCCCCGTTATACTAGTCAGAACTGCTGGTATCCGACTTGACTAGATCATTAATTAAAAAAGTGTCACGGGCCGCATAGCCATGTGACCGCATCGGTCGGAACGTGATCGTGTCTTTTTCGTTTTATTCGTTTACCTGGATGTTTCCCTCCCCTCCGCCAGTCCTAGATCCATTTTTTTGGTTCCTACGATTACCTCTTATCTTATGAAAATATGTAAAAATCTAAGTATAATAAAGCGGACCTTCCCCAAGCGATCTAGTAGACGCTAAACGAGAATTAACGCTCATAATACATCGGAAAAGTATAGACCAATATGTCGCACAAGCAACTTTTTTTGTGTAGCTGTGATTATTAGGTGCTCGTCATTATAATGTCAATACATGGACGGTCGAATAACAATACGATGACAAACTACCGTATCACAAAAATATGCAGCATGATTATGGTGAACAGGGCAGGAGAAATACAAATACCCACAATAGCACTTGTATTCGTCTAAAACAATGTCAAGTGGGTACTCAGATGTTTATTTATAAAGCATAAGCAAAACATATCTACCAATATGGCAACGCATACTTAAGATAACAATTTTGTTACTCAAAATTAGGGGGTGGGTTGTTTTTTTTGGCGGCCAGTGTAGATAACGTATAATATAGTAGATGTTTTCTTGTGCTCCATAACGCTTTCACATGTGCCTTAGCCCTCCATAACGAGAGATGGGCATATTAAAACATTACATATTTTTCCTCCTACCTACATTTCTCGGTTACCGTTTCAGCGTAATTCTATGCCTGAATGGATACAGCGGCAAACATTAAAATGTTTTAAATGACTTTATAATCTGTTACAGAAGTAACGAGATGGCTTCAAATGAATCTTAAGGACTACATCCACGTGAGAATGGCTTGAATAGTGAATGAAAATGTTTTAGGGATTAAATAGCCTTAATATAAGTTTTATTCATATCACTATAAGTTAGGTAGGCTCATGGTATAATAATCTAAGGTATGGTCTTCCAAGACACGAGATGGTCACGTGGGTAACACTTGCTCACGTCATCACCGCCTTCGGCGAATGAGAAGACGAATCTGTTTTCTGGTGTTACCAGTAGCGTAAAATCGTAACTCCCTGAGCTCCTTGTATTACCAGTATGAATCTGATAAAACTATGTGGTAATTACTCAATAATCATCACGTTTACTCGTGTTTAACTAACGCTGTTTTGACCAAACTAACAAACATAATTGACGTACGACATTTTTGTATTGATTTTTCAATTCACCCATATCACATTTGTTTCCCAACTACTGCGTTTTGTTGAAATAAAATGACAACTGGACAGTGACATGGCAAGTGTCACTCCCGGAGGAGCAGACCTTGTTTCTTGGATCATAGGTAGGCTGTCCCTACTGACGATGGACGAAATTATTGGTGGTAATAGGGTTTAGTATATCACATGCATTGTCTAGCTTCAATGGTACGGCCTGCGCAGGGGTGCGCCGCTGCCGCCGCCATATAGTGCTGCAAACATGTGCGTCTTGGGCATTGTAGTGAAGAGTAGAATTAGATAAGATAAATTACAATAAATCACAGTAATTGATTGGTAAAATAAAACGGGGTGAATAGAGACTCCAGGATGAATAGAAATGGACTAAATCCTGGAGCAAAACATCCTTTTGCAGAGGTCAGATCCACTGACAAGTCACAGGAGGTGAACAGTCACGGACTAAGGATACTTCCACTGCTACTAGGCAGGTAATCTCTTGATTTTTTAATTTTGTTCATTTCTATTTACCCTGGAGTCTCTATTCACCCCGTTTTACCCGGTAGAGAAAGAAAGGTTGTTTTGTCACTTCTTCACATTAAGCCTATGCAATAGATTTGACTGAAAAATTAAAGATAGGGCATAAGTTATAAACATGGAATTGCAAACTTTGTACTTATTGTCTCACTACACGAGGTAAAAATATAGATAAGATAAATTACAATAAATCACAGTAATTGATTGGTAAAATAAAACGGGGTGAATAGAGACTCCAGGATGAATAGAAATTGACTAAATCCTGGAGCAAAACATCCTTTTGTAGAGGTCAGATCCACTGACAAGTCACAGGAGGTGAACAGTCACGGACCAAGGATACTTCCACTGCTACTAGGCAGGTAATCTCTTGATTTTTTTATTTTTTATTTTTTTCATTTCTATTCACCCTGGAGTCTCTATTCACCCCGTTTTACCCGGTAGAGAAAGAGTGGTTGTTTTGTCACTTCTTCACATTAAGCCTATGCAATAGATTTGACTGAAAAATTAAAGATAGGGGATAAGTTATAAACATGGAATTGCAAACTTTGTACTTATTGTCTCACTACACTAGGTAATAACTTTTCAGTTCCACGTCGTAACATAATATAAATGTAGTTTTCGTATTCTGCTATATTCAGAATGTAATTTTTTTCTTATCGCAGGTAACTCTAGCATAAATATTTCACGTAAGACCTACCAAGCTCATTTAGATCGTGCTAACAACACAAGGTTACATTACGAGACGGCTAACGGACCTGAATGTTGAGTCGTGAAATCCTACAGTTATGAGGCTGTTGCGGAGATTCAAGGCCTGTTGGAGAGATACAGGAATGAGTTTGAGAATGAGGTGAGGTGAATGAGGGTGAGTCATGAGTAGTTTGTACGAACTTATCGATGTGTGATCCAAGCGAAAAGTAAAGATATTATAGTCTAATTCAAAAACCTGGATATTTTCTGTACGACGGCTAACGGAGCTGAATATTGAGTTGTGAAATCCTACGGTTATGAGGCTGTTTAGGGGATTCAAGACTTGTTGGAAAGATACAGAAATGAGTTTGAGAATGAGGTGAGGTGAATGAGGGTGGGTCGTGAGTAGTTTGTACGAACTTATCGACGACGTTTGAATGATCTGACGACCGATGTGGCGTAGCGGCCGGACTAGTTTTTGGGGTGAAGAGGCACACCAAATTTTTTTAATTATAATATTAGTGTAATTTTGTCTGAAATAAGCGTTCATTCTTTCATTCAAAATCCCTGCATCATAAATATTGGATAAAATTTGCAAAATAATTATTACAATACAAGTCAATACAAAATCCTTTATTGTACACCAACAAGAATACATTGAAAGAAGACATTACAAAACATATTTATAATGGGCGGCCTTATCGCCGAGAAACTCTCTTCTTGGCAACCTTTGTATTATATGAATTTAATAAAGGCAGAGGTGTACCTGAAGTTACACAGTTATTAATACTTGAACTACGTAGTAATTATATTAGCAAAGTCCAAGAAAATATGTTAATTCGATGCAAAAACCACATACTTAAAATTAAACAACAGTTTTCGTTTTGCAGAAAAGTTGTTTGATATTTATTTAGCTTCAATTCGTTCCAAACCTTTATACACTACGCTGAAAACTCACCACTCTTCAAACATCCCAACTGTAAAATTAAAGCTAAGTTCATACCTGTTCTATTTAGCACGCAAAAATGTGAGAAAACTCTGCTGCTCTGAAGAGGGTATTCACACGTAACACCTGAAGGACGAGGGTCTATTACGGCCCATTATAAACCTGGGTGTAACCGGGTAAGTTGTACCTGGGTGGTTGTAGGTATACCCGGGTATTATGACGTACGTAATAGCAGCAGAATAATGTGTGGAAGGAAGTCTGGTTTTTAAGCTTTCTGCATTCGCGTGGGTTTTATTTTTGCGTTTAAAAGTGTGAGGATATTTTTCCACTTGGTTAACCAAAATGTAGGATGAGAAGCAAAGCAGATCTATTAATCTAGTTTGCCCCTACTTACATTTGGAGAAAACTATCTGTTCATGGTCTAAATTTGTTCTATTTTTAACCGACTTCAAAAGGAGGAGGTTCTCAATTCGTCTATATAGTTATTTTTTGTATGTATGTTACGCGATATCTCCGCCAATTATGGACCGATTTTGACTTGACGATTCTTTCACTATTGTATAGAAAATGATTCGGAAGGGGTCCCATAAAAATGTTATCCCCAGGAGATTAGTATTTATCCCGCAAACCTTAAAATAAGTATAAAAGTAAGGGAATTTGAAGTCGGTTTATCGTTTTTTATTAAAACACGGCATATTATTACCAGACATTTTTGAAATGTCATAAATGACATAAATTGTCGCGGTTTTTTTTCCACAGAAGTACTGGGTCACTTTGTGATCCAGTAGTATGATGTAAGTACAGAACTGCACTATATGTATTTCAAAACTACTAGGAATTAGTGAAAGCTTTCAATATTTTCATAGGTAGTTGTTTATTTGTTCGTTGGTAAACTTTTTCGTAGCATTGCGTTTTTAGAAAAACATACATTTTACAGGAGTTATCTACTCAAATATTTTAGAGAGTACTGTATGTGAGTACACTAAGACAGGAACCTACTCATGTACACATTTTGTTTCTATAACCTTACATAAAATGTCTCCATATTTGTACCCAGGATTTGTCACCGAATGTCAATTGTTTCTTGGTTTGAATCTTTCGATATCGTTTTATACAAATAGAGTAGACGCCCACAGCATTAGTGTAACGATAGGCGTTACAATACGTACAAATCATTACCAGCGATAGTTCACAGCTGAATCATAGACAAATCATGATTATCACTCGTCGTAAATATGAACTAGATCTGAAATCAGTGTTCAACCGGTATTTATCAAAACTAAGCTTATGTTACAACAGTTTTAGTTTGTGACTTCGCTTGCTTTGTATTTTTTCCTAGACATGACAAGACTGTACCTTTCCATATTTTTACCAAGTTTATTTGTTTGTGCTTTATTTTTTTAATTTTATTCTTATATTTCAGAATAGTGGTGTATTTATTAACTCCCAACTGGTGCTGAGTTCGGGCGTTCGGGAAACTTCGCAATATCTTCTCATCACAGATACCGCAGAGCCTCAAGACGAAAGTCTTTAACCAATGTGTGCTACCAGTGATGACTTACGGATCCGAGATGTGGTCGCTCACTATAGGCCTTGTGCATAGGCTCAAAGTCACCCAGCGAGCTATGGAGAGAGCTATGCTCGGAGTTTCTCTACGCGATAGGGTCCGGAATACGGAAATTCGTAGAAGAACCAAAGTTACCGACATAGCTCTCAGAATCAGCAGGCTGAAATGGCGATGGGCAGGCCATATAGCTCGTAGAACCGATAACCGCTGGGGAGTAAAGGTTCTCGAGTGGCGACCGCGATGCAATGCAATGGGAAGACCTCCCACTCGATGGACCGACGACATCGTAGCGATCGCAGGGAGTCGTTGGATGGAGGCGGCTCAGGACCGCTATTCGTGGCGTCGTTTGGGGGAGGCCTATGTTCAGCAGTGGACGTGTACGGGCTGATGATGGATGATGGATGGTGCTGAGTTCTTTTTTTTTGTCAGATTGCTTATTTTACTTTCCTTGGGGTTTGACACGTATTGACCCAGAGGAGCGTGACAACGATTTATTTATTTTTTCATAATATTGACATCTATGGCTCTGCTCTATCCAACAATGTTCTGGTATGCTTATATAAGACTGTAAATAAGTGTGTGCTTGTTCTGTACCTTCACTTACATTACTTATTTAATTATTTTTGCTTTGTATAACTTTTGAGTCAATAACTGGTTACACACAAAATCGCGCACGATGTTTCTTCTCTGTCTTATGTGTATCCTTCTCTACCAATGTGAGGAAAAATGCAAACAGACGGTAAGCAGGCTGTATTCAGCAACATTACGTCACGTCTAGAGGGTGAGGCGTTAAGATATCGTATCTCAGTCGCTAATGCACCTCTAACTCATGCGCTGGCGCAACGTTCATGATTACTGTGGTTTCCTGGTGTTTTTATCTCACGTGGCATACCTGGTCTATCTGAAGTTATCCTGGAAATCATCATCATCAGCCCGTAAAACCCCTGCTGAACACAGGCCCGCAAACAACACCTTATTTCTTATTTGATAAATAATTAATTAAGCTGTTTATAGTATAAAATTTAACTTGTCTAAGTGCTTATTTTGCAAGCCTTAAAAATAAAGTTATTGAAATCTAAAATCAAATTCTGAAACGAGGCCACGAATAGCGGTCTGAAATCCTCAAAATTCGTTATCCTAGAAATATTTAAAGGAAATTTTTTAAACTAAAATTATAACATAGCTACTAGAATCTAATTGTATCTACTTAAAGTTTTATAACCTAACGTGATCAGACACATAGAGTACTCCATTCATCCTGTGACCACGATACTAAAAACCTGCGGAAAAGTCGGGAAAAAATGGTAAATAAATGCGGTAATACCCGTGAATAGTTTCCTACCTGTCATCAGTGTATCAGCGATTTCCACTTTAGATGGGGCCGTATATATATTTTTTTAATGAAAAATTAATTAGTTTTATGAGTCATAATGTACATACAAAGAAAATCTCCTTCACATCCGCGAGGGATGGTTCGGCGGCAGATTTGGTCGAGGATCTCAAGAGGCGCAAATATGCAGGTCTCGACAGAGCCTACGCATTTTTCCCTTTGGAGTCGAGACTCTAGCTTGGTCCGTGGGGTACCGAGGATCTCAAGGTTTTCAAAAAATTATCTGAGCGCCTGGTCGAAGCGACGCGTGACTCGAGAGCTGGTGAGTATCTGGCGCAGCGCATTAGCATTCCCATACAGCTGGGTAATGCAGCCAGCGTCTTGGGGACGGTTGAGTCGATATGGATGTTTGAAATAAAATATATTTTAATGTTTCTCTGCTTTTGCTTTATTCGGTTTTACAAGTGATGATTTTCTACCTCCTCCATTTTGGGATCCATAGACCATTGGCCTCTGGTCTCTGGTTTTATCCATAGAGTTAGAATGGTACAAAAGTTTATCTATCTACCATAGACTACTACAGATACTTCTTCCGTTCTAACTTCGTCCACCAAAGTTACAATGTCCTGAATTTCTATCTCAACATTAGGCCTCTAACAACTCTGTTTTGCGAATTATAGAGCCAGTTTAGATACCCGAATGCCTTCGTATCGTCGACTAGAAAGCAAGGCGGTTTGTATTATTCTGTGACTATGGGTCGAAAGTGGGCAATAAAACCGTATGTTGTCTGATCGGATAAGATTATCTGCCGCATAAATTTGTCAGGGATCTGTCAGGTAACGTGCCTTTCGCGATATGTGGCTTGGAAGGCTTTATTTGTTGTTTTCAGCGTGGCAAGTTTAGTGTGTTAACTATTTCATGGTAGAGTTTGTAGGTATAAAATAAAATAAATAAATAATGCTGGACAATTCACACAGCCTTATCTAGCCCCAAGCTAAGCAGAGCTCGTGTTATGGGTAAAAGATAACTGATATACTTAATGTAATACACTACATAGATATTTTTTATCATATATAGAAAACGTCCTGAACACCCTGAACAAATATTTGTAGATCGTACAAACATTTGTTCCGAGGCGGGAATAGAACCCGCAACCTCCTGCGTCGCAGACGGACCTTCGCCCACCGCGCCGCAGAGGTCGTCATGCATGAAAAATATTGGGATTTGTTGTTATTTTCAGTGTAAAAAGTGAGCATGTACGTATCATTATCATCATCATATCAGCCCATAAACGTCCACTGCTGGACATAGGCCTCCCTCATGTTGGGAGACCAGCCACTCGATGGACCAACGACATTGTAGCGGTCGCAGGGATTCGATGGAGGCGGCACAGGAAAGGTATTTGTCGCGTCGTATGAGGGCATATCCTCGTCATCATATCAGCCCATACATGTCCACTGCTGGAATTGAATGTAGATGATTCTGCCAATCGAAATCGAGTTTCGAAAAACTATGCACTTTTGCACGGGTTTAGTGAACAAAGGGTACCAACGTAACGGGACCCTAGTACTAAGCTTCTGCTGTCTGTCTGTCTGTCCATCTATCGAGCTGTATTGTATCTGATGATATGATTCGTAAAAGGCCTGCATTTTTCAGTGTATATTTCATTTGCCGCTATAATAATAAATTATCAAAATACATATTAAAAGCAAAGGGGGCCGCACAAAATAAAAAATTTTGACATACGAGTATATTAGAGCAACAATGCTCACGCGATGCAAAATCTAAAAAGGGCCAAGTGCCGCTATAAAACCTGAAAATTTCTTGCTCTTCGTTATCTTCAAATTTTTGCGTGAACGCAATCAAAAATATAAAAAGTGCTTACTTATAGTTTTGTATCTATTTTGCAAGCTGAATTAATCCACCTTCATCATTTTCTAAGGAATGGTACCCGCTCTCTGCCTGCTCCTGATTTTTTGGCCAGTTACAACCTGGGCATCTTCAAGACAAGAGTGAATAGGTGTCTTCTAGACCTTCCTGATACACCATCAGCAACATCGTCTCTTTTCATCATATATCATGTACGTATATTATTTTTTTCCTAATTTTATCGCACCCAGCTCACTGAAATCTGTATGACGATAGTTGCAATGACGTCTCCTTTTTGTATGGGATATGGTACATTCCATCTACTCGTACATTGGACTACATCTTACCGTGTAAACATGGAATTACGCAAATCCCATACGAAAACAAGACGTCACAATGACGTTACTATAGTCAAACTAACCTGAACGGTTTTAAAAAAGTTAATAAATGCTCTGTAACAGATTAAAGTCATTCATTTAGAGTTCAAAATTATAAAACGAAAAGTGTTTTTTTTTTTCAGAACTCTAGTTAGATAAGGGTAAGATTAATAAACGATTTTTTTCTTCTATTAAGTAGCTAAGTAACTTTGTTTACCGACTGGTAAACAAAGTTTTTGTGTAAAAAGAGTAAACAAACTGCAAATTTCTACATGTGACAACACAACACATTCTAAAGAAATAAAGTGTACCGAACTATCACATACAGCGTTTAGCCTTGTTTCCTACAAGACACTCGGTTTAGGGTGAGAACTAAGTGCAAGTAATAGCGAGTAGGGAAATGTCTTTGCGAGTAGGTAATAAAATCCATTTTGTTTTTGTATTATATGTTACATAAAAAAAATGGCTTTAGAAGGTCATTCCTAAGCTAGTATAAAATCCATTCATAAGCGAAGCGAAAACCTGCCGGTCATCTTACTAAGCTGAGCCTTGTAGTTACTTTTTGGCAGGTAAATTGGCAACCAAATGTGACAAAAAAAATAGGATGTCGGTTTAACCATAGAGAATGAAAAAAAGTCTAGGTCTATGGGTTTAAAACTTACATGGCACAAGACGCACTGGTCCGTCTGCAGCATCACGTGGCGGCTGGGCAGTGAATGCGCATTTTTGTAAATATATAATATAAATAATAAAGACCCTATTACGCTATTACTATACTCTGATTTAGAGTCCATGATATTTTATGACAACAAAGACATTTGTGAATGAAAATGTACTTCGATGATACCAATGTCATTAAATATTTTCCATAATATTCCTTGGGTTTTGTAACCCCGTTTTATATAAAAAATATCCAGGTGAATCGTCGTAAAGGTGCAGAGAGACGTAAGTATAATAAAGTTAGCTAAACCTAGTCTAGTCTATTAGTGAGTATTATTAAATACTACCCCATAATTATTACCTAAGATAAACATCTAGCGCATTATCAAAATCAATCTAGCACAAAACCCACTTCTCTCTGTTAAAAACAGCATCTTGCGGACACATTGTGGCGACATCTACCTCTAAATCAGTAACCTGATACGGTAGTGTCTGTGTGTCGCAGGTCCGTGTCGAGGCCCGCTGTCCTGGTGTGCGGGGCTGTATTCAGGACAAAGGACACGGGGGCAATAAGAAACCATAAAACACTTGAAAAAAAATATTGCGTAGGATTGGGATACTGCTGAATTTTTTGCTTTGACTTCAAATTTAGTGCGGAATGGCTTACATTAGAGGCGTTAGGAGATGGGGAGAAGAAGGAAACCCGTCTCTTTAGGTACTGCTGGTAATATTCAAAGCAACATCATATGAACACATTATGGCGACATCCAAATTTAAATTAGTAACCCGATACGATATGTCTGTGTGCCGCTGGTCGGTGTCTTGGCTCGCTGTCCTAGAGTGCGCGGGTGTTACAGTACGCGATATCCCAGCACACCAGGACAGCGAACTTCAGGGCAGAAGAGACAAGGGCAATAGGGTGCTTGCTCTAGTTTATTTTTTTTCAATTGATGTCCGTAAATATTTTAATAGCTGGGCAATATGTTCATGATGCTCTGAGCTTAAGTCGATGAAAACCAGCCATCCATGGTCTTAAATTTTGATAAAAGAATCAGAATCAATAACTTTATTTCTTGAGGCTTACAAAATAAGCACTTAGACAAGTCAAATTGTATACTATAAACATAGTTATTATTATCAAATAAAAAATAAGGTGTTATTGATATTCTATTCACTTCAATTTTTGTCCACTAGTGGAAGAAGTGAAAAAGAAACCACTAGCACATTATAATATCACTTATGTGTCTAATACATGTTTATTTTGCCTATCTAAATATAAATTTAATGCAATTCAGATACATGTCAATATTTCTTTAAAGCTAAACAGAACATTGAATTTCTTACATACTACTGACAGTGCGGAACGGAGCAACATCTGGCCAAGCATTAACATCATTGATGTAATCATCTATGGAGTAAAAGGCCTACCTGATAAGATTTTGTTTAATGTACTGTTTAAATTAAAGAATAGGGAGTTCAGTTGCTTCAGATCGAAGCTTATTATAGAAGCGCACGCAATTGCCCATAAATGATTTCCCTACCTTTCGTAATCTATATGCTGGGATGTGTAATTTGTTCTTGTTTCTTGTATTTCTATTGTGAACATCACACTTTTTCAAAAAGCTATCTTTATTTTTGTGCGTATACATAAGATTTTCATAGATGTACTGCGATATTACTGTCAAAATATTTATTTCTTTAAATAATTCCGTCAAAGAGTCGCGTGGCTTTAATTTGTAAATTGCGCGTACCGCTCTTTTCTGGAGATCAAAGATAGTCTGGATGTCAGCTGCCTGTCCCCAAAGCAAAATACCATAAGACATAATACTATGAAAGTAACTGAAATAAACTAACCTAACTGTATCTTCATCGGTAATATATCTAATTGTTCGAACTGCATAGGCTGCTGAACTAAGTCTGCCTGCGAGAGCATCAATTTGCGGTTTCCATTGAAGAGTGGAATCAATATGTAACCCTAAGAAAACAGTAGAGTCTACAAAGTCAACAATCTCATTCTTTAGCATTATCTTCGTTGGAAATTTTCTTACATTAGGTAACATGAATTTAATGCATTTGGGTTTTTTAGCATTGAGTAAGAGGTTATTGGCGGTGAACCAATCTAGTACGTGTGAAAGCGGATAATTTACATCGTCATAATTACATTTATTTCTGTCAACTTTAAAAATCAGTGAAGTATCATCAGCAAATAAGACTATATCACACAGATCTTTTGCTAAAAAGGGGAGATCATTTACGTATTGTGTGTGAGGGTGAATAAGATAATTGGATAACAATACTCCCCAGGTTAGAATGATGTCAATCTCGAACTGTCCCGGACCAAACTTTGGCTCGACTCTTCTGCCTCAACCAATGTTCGTCACTATCGCTGAAAATCGTTGGATTCGATCAATCGCCAGTTATCATCCGTTGATGAAAATAAATGTGATGATTTTCCACAGTAGGTATTGTTTGAGATTGATTTGTTATAAATTGGCTTCTTTGGGGCCGGCGAAAATTTAGCGTTGTCCGTTGACAGTTGAAAATTTTTATATCACTTTACAAAGTTTCTTGTCAGTATTTATCTTTTTTTATGCACTATACTAAAATTAACTGTTTTATACATTAAACTTCTGAATAATTCAACAATAAATGTATTTTTAACGTAAAATAATTTGTATCAGCTGATGGACACGTCTGATTTTCAGTGTTGCCACATAGAAAAAAAAGAGAGACCTATTTAGAGTGAATTCTTTCTTAATTAGACTGTTCCAGCGTATTGAGAGCTTGGGTCCATGTAAATAGCTAGCTAGCGATACAAAATGCTGTGGATACTCTCCCATTTATTCATCCTATGAGATCATGAGTCTGTCCCAGTGTTCCAAAGTCTGTCTGTCCAGTGAGACCTGCCTGCCGTATTTACTTACACGTTGATTATATATTCAGCTATTGAGCGTATTAAAGATACAAAAATCGTCGATACCCCCTCAGTTTATCCTAAGTCCGTCTCTGTGTTCCAAAGTCGTGTCCAGCGAGACCTGCCTGACGTATTTACTTACACGTTGATTATGTAGCCAGTGTTACAGCGTATTGAGGGCTTGGGTAACACGATCGCGATACAAAATGTTGTTGAAGTCAAATGTCGCTAAAGGTTTCACAGGTATTTGTGGGAAATACCTATTTTGCATGTTTTTTGTTGCATTTTGTTGAGTGCCATGTGAATTTGTAAAAAAGGTGTTTGTGGTTGTATTTTGTGGAATAAAGTGCCGTACTGGAAAAAACAGTATCGTACTCGATATTTAACTTTTTTTCTTAGCAAAGCTTATGGTGCCAATTTAACGGCTTATAGATACAAATACATAGATATAATAATAATGGCGTTTTTTGTTATTATAGTGCTTATGCCCGCACTTGGGATAATCTTAAAGAATTTTAATAATATCCCAAAAATTGCCTCCGTGGCGCAGTTGGATAGCGCAGCCCCGTATTCAGGGGAAGGTCGCGCATTCAAGTCCCGCCGGAATTTTTGGGATATTATTAAAATTCTATAATGGCGTGTTTTAAAAAACCATAAACCGACTTCAAATTCCCTTACTTAAGTATTGCGGGATAAATACTTATCCCCTGGGCATAAAAACCCCTTGAACCCCTTCGGGATCATTTTCTATACAATAGTGAAAGAATTTTCAAAATCGGTCCGTAATTGGCGGAGATCTCGCGTAACATACATAAAAAAAACATACAGACGAATTGAGAACCTCATTTTGAAGTCGGTTAAAAAGTAAACGTAGACTCATATAATATTAAGCAATTTTTATGCAAATGGCAAACCTTTTGATCGGTGTTCTTGTCCTTTTGGGCATAATTCTAAGTTTCAATAAGTCGGTACCTAGGAATGTTATAATAATAAAAATGTCATAAGACCTTTCTCTATAATTTTATAATAAAAAAGTTTATTTTATTTTGGTTCTAAGAAAATCAGAAATATGTAGAACATAACATTTGAAACACGGTCTAAACCTTCAGGTTCTCAAAACTTCATAACCTAAATTTGAATTACAATAATACAACAGTATAAATATTCACTGCCTCAGAAATCATCATAGTGGGCGTTTAGGGTTCCTTATGAAATAATTCGAAATGTACGGAACCGCTAGTTAGTGCTACAATATCTCACACGTAATGCGTGCAGTGACAACGTTGACAACGCTCTATGAAATCATTCTGTAAACGGATTTAGTGGTTTTGATCGTTATAGACAGAAAAGTTGTTAAAAGCTTTGTTATCTACATTTTTATTGAAAATGTGATGAGATTATTAAACTCCTAATATGTAATGGAAATTATCACAGCAAAATGGATTTGTTTTTGTCAATTCACCAGCATATATTCACTTACTAGTCAATTTCATACGAATAATATAATGTGTATCCTAATATCCTTCTAATATTATAAATGAATGAATCAAAGTTTGTATGGATGGATGTAATGATGTATGGATATTTGTTACTCTTTCACGCAAAAACTACTGAACCGATTAATTAGCCTGAAATTTGGTATGTTTATTGTAGTTTGGGACCTGGAATAACATAAAGGCTATTTTCTATCCCGATAAAATGCGGGCGAAGGCGGAGGCAGCAGCTAGTAAATAATACATCTCTGTCTGCACTTTAGAGCTTATACTGATATGAGTAGAATTCATAAATACCTACACAAAATCAACAATTCTATAAATTTTATAGAGTTCACAATATCAAGCTAAGTTAATGAAAGTATCAAAACCCCTATTTTCGCGCTAAGAACAGTTTTGGCGGTACACTCGGAAGTAACGGCGTCATTCTATACTGCAGACATACAACCTTCAGAACGTTAGTAGGGTTGTATTAGACATTATCATCATCATCAGCCCGTATACGTCCACGGCTGAACATAGGTCTCCCCCAAACGACGCCACGAAAAGAAGTCCTGAGCAGCCTCCTTCCAACGACTCCCTGCGACCGCTACAATGTCGTCTGTCCATCGAGTGCGAGGTCTTCCCACACTCCGTTTCGCATTGCAACGCGGTCGCCACTTACTATTTTATAAGTATGTCTATTTATTATACATACTTATAAAATATGTCTTGTGTATCTAGTTATACCTTTCGAACTATTCCCATGGGCGAGGTTACCGCCAGCAATAGTCATTAACTCAAAAAGCGTGTCTGCAGCACCTTACGGCGACATCATGGATAATGATGCTTCGTGAGACAGGACAGAAGAGTTTTTGGGTTCTTCGCGGGAAATACAATTAAAGTTTTTTATGTAGCTAAGCATGTTTACTAACCCACTGTTCCAGTTTGAAGGGTAGCCGGTTACGAGGACATAATATGAATCTTGTATATGTATAAGTTACCAGAAATGTACCAGAAAACCAGCGGTGAGGAAAAAATGGCGCTGTATTGTGAAGCGTGTCACCCTCCCTGATATCCATGAAAACCACGACCACTCTGTCAAGAGTGGAGCGACTTAGAAGCCATGTATAAGGAATTCACTGCCCAAGCCCGGCGATGCTACCTGGAGGTCGGTCAGTGGTGCCACACACTGCAGCAGAACGGCATTTGCGTCGCGTCGTGGGCACTCTAAGTTTTAGTAACAGGCATACCTCCGGCTGAACGGTGCGGGTAAGTGAATCTTTGAGTGCAAATTATTGCTTTGTAACTAGGCTATGATTATGCAAAAGCATTTATGTCCTAAAGTTGCTTTTTGTGTAACATAATTATGACGTACTATTTTGTCTTTTTCACAGAATATATCTAACTGTCGTTGACTGTACCAAAAACTAAACCATCTACCAAATAATGGGTGAACTTTATCTACCTACTCGTTCCGCCTAACTATCAAATTAGCAACTTCCCAACTTCCACATATCACTGCTTCATGATCAGCACTAATTGTGGCCGGCGACCGCACTCACGATCACAAGATCATCCTACATTAATCATACATATTGATAAACAATTGCCCTGCCTTAAATAAGGGGTCAACTACCCAACAAACGAAAACCCACCTTAGGCAAAACACATACAGTTTACGGTTGATTTTGCATCGTGATCGCTTCGGCATTTGAAATTCGTTTGGTTCCGATTGGTTCCGTTTTTCTTCGATGAAAATTAAATCCTTCAGATCAATAATAAGGTCGATAATCGGTAATATTGGATGGGAGATGGCTTGTTGTCGGCGTCTCTTTGTCGTAGGCCGACAAAGGCACGTGGGAACGTGCGCATGAGCATTCTTAGAGGTAATGTATGACTGTTATACCGATTGATAGATTGATTTTTTGTGTGGAGGTCAAACAGTAGAATGGCAATTTTGGATGACCTTTTGCTTGAGGTGGGGTTTTGATATCGAGGAATACCTACTTGACTCCTTAGTTAGGATTTCAAAAATGAATTATTGTTTTTGTATTAGAAGCAAGAAAGTTATTATAAATCAATACTTTGTAACATGTACCTAATATAATTACGAAAGGGGAAGACCGCTAACCTAAATCAGACCCCCTTGTCAGATTTAGGTTAGCGATATGATTATAATATGGACCTACGACCGGTACGACGTAGTCGACTAAGGTGAAAAAAAATTTGCTAAGGTGGCGGATTAGTGATCAACGCAACAGGCTGTTTTCTTTTTTTTATATAGGTAATTAAAATTAGATGCCTTTGATTTTACGCAAAGAATGCTATGATTTCGCGTTCTGAAAATGCAAATTTTTTTACGAAAAAATCTGTATTAGCAGGCCTGTTTTTATTTGTACGTCGGCGGTCAACAGTTCAGTTTTGAAAATCATACTAATCAGACAGTGGGCTGGACAGTGGGCAGTCTATAAAGTCCAAAACAGTAATAACAATTTCATATCGTAATAGAATCTACTGATATAGGCATGACTCGACAAGGCTCGTGTGTGGGGCCGTACGTAACCTATCACGGTTATTGGATGACGAAAAGATTTTGAACAACCAAATACTAAGAGGTACCTAAGAAAGATCACAACAAGTATAGGTACATAACGCTTCATAGCTCATAGGATATGTTTTGACTAATCGATTCACGAAGAAAAAATATAGTTAAATAACCCGACTACATAAAAGTCTTATACAAGCGTTCACCTATTGTCCTTATCATTTTTTTTGATACTTAGGTAGTCGGAGGCCTTTGTTACTAATTGTAACCTAGGTATAAGGGGTGGGTGCCTCCGACTACCTAAGAATCATAAGAAAATGATAAGGACGCTGATGAACGCTTGTTTAAGACTTTATGTAGTCGGGTTTTAGTTTTTAACTATATATTTTTTACACCTTTTTGCTAAAAGTTTGAGAATCGTTAATCTCACAAAAGTTTTAAAAAGGTTTTCGGAAAGTACAAACAAAGACGAGCATATTTACTATCATTGGGGTTTTCGAACCTTACTTAGACCCCCGCTATCTCATTAGACCCCCATTTTTATCTGACCTCACATAGCCTATAACCATCAGGCTATTAAGGCGAATCATACGACACCTCATTTGTTGAAATCGGACCAGTAGTTTCAGCTCTACGTGGGAACATAAAAATCGGCTACTTACATACATACATAGGGTGCCAAAATCATAACCCTAGTCCTTCGTTAGTCGGGTAAAAAGTGACTCATTCACATGTTTTGGAAAGGTTGCATTAATTAAGCATTTGCAACCAATTTCGCGTTAGTTCACGCGAATCTCACCAAGCTCATAGTCTAAATTACAACCATATTACCTGCAATCTCTATTATCTTCGCTAATCACTAACTGATTCTCTAACAATAACGCTTTAGTCGCGGGGAGCTGTTCAACGATAATGGGCTAGCAAACGCAGGTAGTATATATCTATAAAGTGCATTGTAGTAATATTAACTGATATGCTGGTTAAAATGCTTAAATTCTAGTGCACCTTAGATAAAATTCTATATTTTTACTTTTATGTAACTTGCAATGTATGTAATGTTTGTTCAGGTGGAATCTTGCAACTCATTTTTAGACCAGACTTATGTAAGTTCGGTGACAACACACTGTCATGGTACCATGAAACTGATCTGATGATGGAAACCGAAGGTGGTTATTTTATGATTTAAATAATTTCGTCGCTGACCCGAAAGACGTTGTCCTGTCATTCAAGTCAAACAACTGACAGTTATTTCAAACATGCTTAGCAAAGGGTATGTAACGCTGGGACTAAGGTTACAATAAAAAAGTTTACAATAAAGGTAGTCGTTAAGTTTTTATAAATTTTCTAAAATTCTGCGCGCACTATTAGAAAACATTTAAAAAAAAGATGAATGAAATCGGTAAAGCCTTTCTCAAGCTATACCAACAGAAATAGGGGTTCATTTTATATATATAAAAGACTACCAACAGAGTTCTATCTACACAATATTATGGCAAATAGGAAACACCGTCAGCAACACACAAAACCGAATTTTAATAAACATTGTCATCTTTTGTGACATTCAGATTACATAGATTAGATATTTCCTCACAGAATGGACCACATTGACACTACCATTATCCGGAAATTATTCCGAACGTATCATTGTTTAGATATAATATCGATTCTAATGTATCATTCGCTTCGTCTCGCGTGCCCAACTATTGCATTACGAGAAATAGGGATTGGAAACTTATCGATGTTATAGGAACTTATTGCGAAAGAGGTTAGCTGGTTATGCTGATGCATTCCGACTGATTAATAAAGGTTTCTATGTAATAGCTACCTACCTAATTATATATTTTTCTTTGGCAAGCATACATTTTTTCCCCGACTTCGTATGATTTAAAAACACATGTGTTATGGGCCTCTATAAAACCTATTAATTTTTGATGGTTACTAAGCTAAATGCCTAGTTATTTGCAACATTGACGATTGAACATTCTATAGGTTCCCAGATGAATAAGCAGGGTAAGAAAATATAATCATTTAAAGTACGTACCTTAAAAAAACGTTCGCTCGTCTTCTACTTATTTGACGTTATATTTCTTAACTTGACTGTCTAGTCAAGTTAAAAAATACTAAACTTAATTATAATCATCGGACACGTGTTCGATACCGGGTGTTATTGTCTATTAAATCGATAACACAAGAACCATCTTGCCCCATCCCTAGCCGCGCTAACACCCGGTATCGAACACGTGTCCGATGCGTATAATTAAGTTAGGAGTCACTTATCAAGTGTAATTTAGAAATAGTGCGCACGAGTCGAACAATACGTCGGTAACGTCCATTTGTGAGAGGTATAATCAGGGCTTTACGGATTATTCGATTTAGAAAATAGTATTCATCGATAAAATTATGGTTTCTACACTTGAAGTGGGTAATACTATTTATTGACAATTTCTCAAAATGTAACTAGAAGATAATTATTCAGGAACTGTCGTTTGAATATTATCACTCAACTCAGTCGGTTATGCCAAAAAGCCACAGAAAAATCGGAAAGAGGCGATTTCGTGCATTTTTAACAAGTTTTTGTCCAACTTTGTTAATTAACTGGAACGAAAAACCTACGAGAGCTTTCAAAAATTTAACCCGAACCTACACGCACTCAATAAAATCGAAGTGTCTATTATTAATTTGTTCACTCGAGAAAATTTTATGACGTAGTGAAGTTGCTTCCGATCGAAAGTTTCGTTGGGAATTTAAATTCGAATATCGAACAATGAGCTTTTTGTCGAACGGTCGCGAATTTAGTCGCAACCAATTAAAAAGTTTTTGAATGCGACGAGTTTCGATGTGTTTTTGTTTTTGAATGTTAGTTTTTTTCTCTTTTTAGTGCTACTTACTCATTGCTTTTTATACCCACCTAAAATACTTAATTCCTATAATTACGAGTACTCCTGAACCAAAACACTGTAAAATAATTCTTTGTTGAATACCACTACCTCGCCCAATTAAATCATTAAATAACAGACAAAACCAAATAAATGTATTGTGTATTCAAAATCCAGCTGTATAATGTATTTGTGTTGCAAACAAAATGTATGCTTGCGTTCGCTGAGCTGTAAAATAGAGATGTGATCTCATATTATTATTTATCAGAATCAGGAACAATTCAGGTTAAGTAAAAAGGTATTGATAAATTGTATTGTGAGACTAGCTAGTTTCTACAAAAGGGAATGGCTTCAATATATAAATATGTATATTATATTTCGCTGGCAAAATATAAAAAATCTGAAAGATGGCTCATCAAAAAGAAATTAGTATGACAAAATGTTGGTTCGTTTTGGATCAATTCGAGTGCCTATGAAAATTTTACACGAAATTTAATAATAATTTGACCTTTTAGACGCCAGGCGCAACCCAAAAATAGTAGGTATAGCGAAAAAGTAGCCACTAAGATAATGGTAACAACAAAATAGGTAACACGCAATTTTCCGGTACTTTGCAAAGCAAAAATAATTTAAATACCCCATCCCTATTCGCGTATAAAAATTGCTGACGTATTTGACGTTTGAGCCCGCCATTTTTGAGCCAACATGGCTACCATATTGACTGCAATTTTACAGTCAGCATTTTGACTACGTATTTGTGTAAGTGAATTGGCATTCGGTTCGGTTTATTTTACTCTTTCTTTGGTATTATATTAAAAAGGCTGTATTTAAAACGTTGGTTTGTTATCTTGGCATATAACAACATAATCGGGTAATTTACTTAGGAAGTTTTGTTTAGCACCGATTTTTGAACAGATTTTTGCTTTATAAAGAGACTAGCTGCTGCTCGCGCTTTCGCCCGCGTTTTATCGGGGTAAAAATAGCCTATATGTTATTCTAGGTCCCAAACTATACTCATACTAAATTTCAGCCCAATCGGTTCAGTAGTTTTTGCGTGAAAGAGTAACAAATATCCATGCATCCATCCATACAAACTTTGACTTTTATAATATTAGTAGGATAGAGACATAAATAGAAAATAAAAATATACCTACTTATTTTAGAAGTAAAAAGGAAAATTAATTGGGTTCGCAAATATTTAGGTTTACTCAAAATTAGGTTATAAGTCCAAAAACTTCAAACCCACCTCCATACATCAGCACAATTGAGAGGCTCCAAGAGCACTTAATTTCAACTACAGAGAACTGACATTAAGATTTTAGAGGGACAGTGAAAGTAGAATCACTTGGCAATTACAGTCTGACAAATGGAGGGGTATTAGGGACACATGTGCCGGCAACTTCCTTAAGGATTGGGGAGGAGCTCCCCCTTTGGGAGGAATTTTGAATTCTGCTTTAGGTGGACATAAGTTGGACTACGGTGAATATTGTTTAATGATTTGTTTAGGATAGAATTATAAATATATATATATATCTGTACTGGTCATTGTAAATTGAAAATTTATCCTAATCAAGTAAATTTCTTATTTAATAAGTCAAAATAGCCATTTTAGAACGGAACAGTCTGCTAGATAAGATAAGTTATCGAATGAAATTACTATAGTGGATTTATTTAGATCCTAGGTGCAGTTGGTACAGTCAGCAACGAAATTCCATGAAGATATCCAACATTACAAAACATCTTAACAGTAAATCGTTTCTAAGCTTAAAGCTCAAGGGTCAAACTCAAACTTAAAGTCAAACTCAAACCTCACTTTACACAAATTACTGACAAAATTATATTAACTGTAAAACGTCAGTTTAATAAAATGTTTAGCGAGTTTTGGAAAATAATGTATTGTTTCATAAATTACTGTGCAGCGCTCGTGACAAATATACCTACATATATGAACTGAGTAAACGTAAGTATTATAAAATTTTCAGTTCCTTTGGGAAAATTTGTGTTTATCGATTGTTGTAACTGTACAACAAAAGAAAATTTCGTTGTCTAGTCTTGTCACTCAATTATGGAACGGTTTAGTGTTTTGTAATGTTAGATCTGTTTATGGAATTTTGTTGCTGCCTGTAACTATAGGTGAAGGCTGATATTTCGATATTTTCCTTTACCTATATACACAGAAATCTAAATAATCAGGTCCTATATTATGATTTACGAATCTGAATTTACAACACGAACTAAACAAACATTATATTGAGTTACTATAAAGCCACACATCCCAAAAAACATCATTAATACAAACGTTACAAAGACCGTAACTGATTATCAACAGTGAAACCAATGATCAAGACCTGCATACCTTACAAGGTATGTTTAGAAAGTGAAGTTTGAGCAGGTCAGGAGATTTTGGTCAGATTTTGCCACGTAGGTAATAAGTGTGGAGCTTTCTAGCGCCCACGTACCGCCCACGAGTTGTCCTATCTGTGCTTAGTGCTGTGTGCATAGTGCCTGAAAATTATACCGAAATTATTATACAGAGCCTTCCACTAAAATAATGGCTTCATGGTGAAGCTATGGTATCATCTCAGAATGACACATTTTGGCATTTTACCAAACACTTTACAGATAGAGGGACGCGTTTGAACCAATCTAATCTATCAATCTCTCCTAAAGATGCGCGAATGCGGATGATCTGACATGAATATGAAGGATATTGAAGGTTTGGTAAAGGTTTTGGGCACCGCTGGATGTGAGCAACGCAGGACTGGCCATTGAAACAATCTTTGGACGTGGCCGATGTCCAGCATTGGACGTCGTTTGGCTTAGTTGATGATGATGTTATGGAAATATATTGTAAATAAGAAGTCAACTTGTTGGCTTGAACATAGAACAACACCAAATATGTAGTTGTAGGCTTTTTAAAATGACATCCCTACCAAGTACCAACTGTCATCATCATCATCATCATCAGCCCATACACGTCCACTGCTGGACATAGGCCTCCCCCATACGACGTCATAAATAGCGGTCCTGAGCCGCCTCCATCCATCGACTCCCTGCGACCGCTACGACGTCGTCGGTCCATCGAGTGGATGGTCTCACATGTAGGGGGGATTTGCCATAATCACCACGCTTGGCAGGCGGATTGGTGATCGCAGTGTTGGTGTTTGAAAATACTCAGACGGCAGCTGCTGCTCTTCCTCTGGTAGGTTCCCTTAGTCGGCTCTTACGACATCCACGGGTTGAGTTGGAAGGGTCGATATTCGTACGCCGCGGCCCCACGGCCCAACCAACTGTACCAACTGTATAAAGCTTCTATTTTTGCATTACAACTTTTCTAACTATCTAACACAAATATCTGTAGATTGTTTGCAACAGTCTGCAGTTAGCTCTATTGTTTCAATTGTATGTATAAACTAGTTTTTATTCGTTTCTAATTAAATCTTAAGTAATTTTCTTTGATATTAAAGATTTCTATTCAATAGATAGAAGTATTATTTTCACTCCTAAGACCGCAGCCTTAGACCTCATGTCCATATTTACTGCACAAAGGGCGCAAGATGGCCGCGACGTGTGAACACTGAACTTCCGCAAGCCTGCGTATGGACATTTCTAACTATAATAGACCTTATTAGATATTTTATATGGCTCTGATAAAGTTATTTACAAAAATATTTCCACAAAATAAATGTTCCGGGTTAAACACATTATCATCATATCAGCCCATACACGTCCACAGCTGCACATAGGCCTCCCCTAAACGACACAAATAGCGGTCCTGAGCCGCCTCCGTCCATCGACTCCGTGCGACCGCTACGATGTCGTCGTCAGTCCATCGAGTGGATGGTCTCCCAACACTCCGTTTCGCATTGTGTCGTGGCCACCACTTGAGACCTTTACTCCTCAGTGGTTATTAGTTCTGCTAGCTATTAGGCCTGCCCACTGCCACGTCAGACTGCTAATTCTGAGTCAGTCAGTAAAAACATCTTTCTAATAAATTAATGTGTAGAAAATCAAAGAACGAAATCAGGTTAGGAGTGAATAGGTATCTTCTAGACCTTCATGATATACCGTCGGCCATATCGTAACATTCCGTCAGGTGATATTGTGGTCAAACGAAAGTTTATCCACCATAAAAAAGTTACAAATCTTTCTTTTATCATAGAATATTATCGAGGACAATATTTTTATATTTTAAAAACTTTTAAATACTTATATATACTATATATAAGTATTTAAACTTATATATACGAGCTAGATGATCCAGGACCAAAGTGCTTGGGAAGACAAATGCAACGAACCCAAACTCGTGGTTAAGTCGTTTAGGAGTTCCTGTGGCCACCTTCAGTTTCCATCATCAGACCAGCTCGATGGTACCATGACATTGCATTGTTACCCAAATTACACAAGTATGCTGTAAAATTTCAGCTCAATCGGTTGAGGATGTCTGAAATTGAGTTGCAAGATTCCGTCCGAACAAACATAGCTACATTGAAAGTTAAACAAAACCTTGTAAAAAAACATTATTACTGCAAGCCAGAAAGCCTTCTTGACCCATTGCCTGTACTTAAATAATGTAGTTCCTGTGCATGCCATTTGCTTTTAATCCAGGCAGGACGAGCCAATCCGCGGGCAAAAGCAAACACCATACATACACCTAGCTATATTCCCCCAACCTACAATACCCGCTATAACTCTTGCCATTAAGTTTTCAATAAGGCACACATTGGAACCCGACCATTATAATTTTGATACGGGTAAAGGGATCGCCAGTAGGAATTAACTTATCACTGCGGCACCGCATCTGCATACCTTTTACATTTATTTGGGGGCCGGATTTGAGGTGGATAGTTTGTGGAGTTATTCCGTGTTCGTCCTGGCTTCGGCCCAAAGTAGTCCGAATACGGAAAATCAAAAGTGGTGATTTAACTCCGCATTCGTCCCATTTTATGATATTTATCAGAAAAGTAACCAAAGTGCTGTCAACCACATACATTAGTGCAGGAGTCTTAATTTACCGTCTTGGACGTGTATGGGCTGACAAGATGATGATGATGATGATGATTTAACTAATGTGTTTATTTGTATGCAATAATTTTTTTGACGTTTTACAAGTATTTGAATCATCGTTATGGTTATAAGTTTTTTCTCTCCATATAACTAAACTAGTATAAAATACCTACCTACAATTTCCGACACAATGTTTGAGAATAAATAAATGAAATGAATGAATAGCATATGTTGACCAGCTGGTCAATTCAAATGTTCAAAAGTGTATAGAAAAGATCCCGAGGCGGTTCCAAAAAAAGTTTATTCCCGAGGGATTAGTATTTTACCCACAAAACTACAAAAACTGTTTAAAATTTAATACGAAGTAGGCTTTTAGGTTTAAAAAAATCTAAATATCACCACATTCGTAAGTAATTTAACATTATTTCATTCCAAATTTCCAAGGCACATACATTTGCCTGTTTGCTATGTCTAAAATAACAATTAACCGAATTTGCCAAGTCCGCCCCTGTGCCACCCCATTCGGACCCGGGTTAAGACACATATCTCAGACGGGGCTGCAAGAAATGCCCACACCCCAATATGTAGATTCCTACTTCGCCGACTCACTGTGGTCATTATTGTAGAAGAGCCGGTTGGGTTTGATACTTGTTTGACTAATTAATTACCTACCTAATCATTTCTTTAGAATTATAAAAAAAAAATCAGTTTTCTTGGCAAATCTACATTATTTTACCTAGACGTTCAAAAAGTCCAAATATTTCCTGCTTTGTTTTCGTTATTTACCTACTGACTTGAAACGACTAACGTTACTGCAACTTTTTCGGTAGGTATCTTGTTCACAGTTAAAACTGCTAAATTCCGCATTTGTTTCCTGAATTTTAGTAAGATATTTCTTTCGTTGCGCTGATTTTCGTAAATATACTGATTCTTCTAGTTTAGGTTATTTAGTATGTTCCTTAGATGAGGGTGTCTTGATACTTGGAGAGCGTCTTGAGAGATTTGATGAGAGGTATCACAGACAAGCCTTGAAGAACCGAGATGTTGCTAAAAACTTAATTTTAAGCGTACTAGTAATAGTTTTCTATTTATGTAGCTAGCACTATATAATAGGCAAGGCTGTGATATCTCTCAAGACGCTCTCAAAGTATCAAGATACCCTCATCTAAGGAACATACCTCTACCCAATCAGCACGTAGTGAATGTTTTGTCTGCGAGAGGTGCCGTCATATGCTGCGAATACCCTCCATCGGCCACGACATGTTTCGATTAAGACAACCCTTCTAGCTCAGGAGATAGAGTTACAAGAATATGGTTCATAAAAGAAAAACATTACCGTGTTGATGGGACAGTAAAATACTTACATAAGTATGCGAAATTTCACCTCAATCGGTAGATAAAAGCTTGTAAAACCCTTTTTACAAGCTTTAATCTACCGATTGCACCGTACCGATACGTTAAACATATTTCTAATGTGTGCTTCCTGCTAGGTATTCTTTGCTTAACCACATAACTAGACTGAATTTTTTTAAGATCAAGGCTGAAAAGTCCTACAGGAATAGGACAAATTGCTTAAATGGATGATCTTGTGAATGTACGGTCATACGACCTTTCCTATCCTACTTCCTACTAATATTATAAATGTCTAAGTTTGTATGAATGGATGTATGGATATTTGTTACTCTTTCACGCAAAAACTACTGAACCGATTAGGCTGAAATTTAGTATGGGTATAGTTTTGGACCTGGAATAACATATAGGTTTTTTTTATCCCGATAAAACGCGGGTGAAGGCGCGGGTAACAGCTAGTAATATATAATTTAGGTATTTCATGGTCTCATATGTATTACACACAAATGTGGCATATTCTTAGTAGAAAGCTGGAGCAAAGCATAGATTAGAAATTGAGAATGAAAATCCAATTCAGCTGAGTATGAGTAGGTACACAACACACACACTCCCGCACTACACTGCCGTCTCAAGACAGGGTTGTCCGCCGCAGACGCCAGTAATATAATAACATTATAACCTGCGATTGTCGTATGTGAGTCTGAAGGAATTATTGATGCTATACTGCACCCGACGCAAGATGTGGGCTTATTCAAATAGGTTTAGCATTAGTGGGTGGATGATGAGTGGAGAACTGAAACTAAGAAAGTGTGTGATAACCATAAATCTTGGCTGAGTACAAACAACTTTTGTGATGGTAGATTTGACAGCCTGTACAAGGCTTTGCTCACCATGATGGGACTTAATGTTACGGAGGCACCATTTCACGGCGCCTACATTATACAATCATTTTAATAAAAAAGTTGGCAACACGGGGAGCTAACGTCGCACAAAATAAAGCCAATTATTGTAAAATGGTTAAATACGCCCGATTATGATCAAACAGAAAAAAAAATTGTGAGATATAAGTAAACTGTAGGAGTTCTTTATTATTTAGTATTAGTATTAACCAAATAAGATAATTTAATATATATTAAGCTTATATTTTAGATAATATATTAGTATAGTTGTAAGGCTAGAACTGTATATTCCCTAATTTAATCTAGAAAACATGTGTAGGAGGGAGGGCTATTATAATACAGTTTAAACTAAACTAAAACAGAAACCAGGGTTTAATTAGACTTGTTTTATATATTTTAATAATTAGATAGAAAATTCTTTATTGCACACTTATTGGTAAGAAACAGAAATACAAAAAAGACAATTTTAAAACTAAGTTACAAGTGGCGGCCTTATCGCTCGAGAGCGATCTCTACCAGACAACCGTGGATGGATAGGATTGTTGGATGGTACTAGGGGATCTATGTGCTAGTATAGATTTAATAAATAAAAATACACATAATAAATATTATACCTAAAATAAACTTCATATATAAATGTATATATATGTATATATTTACTTATATACATAGGGACATAGGTATGCGTTCAATGACAACAGCCTAGTAATAGTGCTTCTTCACCATGGCTTTGAAGAATGGTAGCGACTTTGCTCGCCTCACTGAGACTGGCAATGCGTTCCATA
This sequence comes from Eupithecia insigniata, assembly GCA_947859395.1. NCBI lineage: Eukaryota > Metazoa > Arthropoda > Insecta > Lepidoptera > Geometridae > Eupithecia > Eupithecia insigniata. The sequence continues at coordinate 3,487,795 of OX402011.1, read as the reverse complement.
GTTGTACAGCCCGGGCAGTTAGGGAATGGGCGAAGAAAGAAGTAGAGTGAACAGGTACTTGAAGTATAAAAGTTTCAGAAGAGCGCAGAGAAAGAGCGTGCGAATGATGGATAAATATGTTAGTATAATCAAATCCGAAAGTTTTTTCAAAACCCATTTGATATGAGACCAACAAAAAGGTTCAGTAAGAACCATTCTTACGGAATTTCATCAATATCAAACACGAAATCGATGGTTATCGAAAACCGTGCCTACACACATGGCCAAGACCACGATTAGATTAATCGTGGTCTTGATCATATGAGTGAGATGATATCAAAAAAGTCAGGGTCAAGTGAGGTAGGGGAAAAACGGAAAGCCAATTTGAATAAACCACGATCAAAGTTCGTTCCAGTTCAAAGTAATACGATGTTTTCTTCGGCTAATACTGATGTAGTTTCGTATCTATACACGAAAAATATAACTCAATTTTCTACACTGGACTTCACTTGTTCTTTGGCTATTGATTAAGCTGGGGCGTTGGACTTGAAAATTGACTTTGGATGTCTTGTCTAGTATCTCATGCGCCAGTACGTGATAACTTGTTAATAGTTAATGTTTATTACCATATTGTCAGTTTGGTTCTTAGAAGGATTTGCATATGTCCGTTTAGCTAGAAAATTCTTTCACTATTATAAAGTAACTCTCGAGGTGGTTTTATCCCCAGGAAATAAGTATTTCCGCAAAACTTAAAATGAGTGTAACTGTAGGTACTTAAAGTAAGGGAATTTGAAGTCGGTTTATCGTTTTTTAAAACACGCCATATTATTTCTACTTCAAGTCGAGGTAAAATGTGTATGAAATTAAATACAGAAACTTAAATTACACAATTATGTTTAAATTGGGGTAAAAAATAAAAAGGAACCTGATTAGAATTTCAGTTTTCTTGCGTCTATCCTATTTGTGTAGACATTTGGCAACCCTTGCCGCTATCGTTAGAAGCTGGACAATGAAATATTCGCTCATTAGACCGTCTACTGATTAATTGGGCTTCTTAGTGAGAGTGCACGGTGCGGGTTTGAGCGATTTAGTGATTTTAGTTTTAATTTGCGTTAAGTCGCGAAAAGAGCACAATGTCATCCCGACTCTACATTTGTGCTCTTTTTCTTTTGGTTGGTATGTTCATGAGTACAACCGATCCCAAAACTACTTTCTTTTATATTTGTCTATTTACTCTATTTTCATATATCGCACTAGATATTGTTGGTCATATTTCGTTGAACTTTTTATATCTATTAATCTATTCTGCACTAGCAAGACCAAATTTTGTAAAAATTTTCATCTGGGGCCTAATTCCACTATTTTTTAAACAAAGGCCACAGAGACCCCATACGATTATGATGGCTATTATATGAGTTTTGTTTATTTATAATTCTACTAGCTACTGCCCACGCCTTCGCCCGCGTTTTATCGGGATTAAAATAACATATATGTTATTCCAGGTCCCAAACTATACCCATACCAAATTTCAGCCTAATCGGTTCAGTAGTTTTAGCGTGAAAGAGTAACAAATATTCATACATCCATACATCCATCCTTACAAACTTTCACATTTATAATAATAGTAGGATAAGCTTTTGATTGCTCTATGATTTATTAAAGCATCCCTATTGAGTATGACAGGTGTGGCCATATAAATCATAAAATAAATCTTACTGAATCAAAACTTATCTGCTTGTTGGTAAAATGTAGACTGCTAGAATATTTGGTTTGGACTTCGCAGGATCTTTACAAAGCATCGCTCAAGTTATCCGTTTTTACACACTCAAACCACAAAGTTTATTAATTTCATTAGCTAGTCAAACATGTTTAATATTTTCCCGGCCGTATTTAGTAAAAACGCTATTCAGCGGCCACTGATGACCCATCTTTACTATTTATCGCTCTTACTCCGACCACCATCCTTGTCAGCCAAGTTGGCTATTCCATTGTTTGTGTATAATGTGTTTTGTCGGTACCCACTATGATACGAGCTGTTTTATGAGACAGATAAATGGATACAGGAATGTGTAAGTTAAGTACTTATCGCTAAAGCTGAAGATCGATTGCTTTGAAGATTGCGCTGCCTAATTTGGAGAGGACTATTCAAGTGTTTAAATGCAGCTCTGGCCACTTAGAATACCGTATGATGTCGTGCAAATGCATGCCTGCGCGCAGTTTCAGAAGAAAGCCAGAGTGGAAACGGATTTTGATATGTTCAATGGAAAACTTGATGTACTTCTTCTCTGAAAATTTAGTTAAAATCTGCTGCCGAAAACGGATACAGAAAGTTTGTCTTTCCTGTCTGTCTACCTATTACGGTTCAAGAGATACAGCCGTGACAAAAGTAGAGCAAATAGCCAATAAATCAAGTGATTTGTATGAGAGCCCTCTTAAATTTTTATTTGTTACTTTTAATCATAGACATTCTGAAATAATGTTCGGGTCCCGCTTACACTCTATTGGTAGGGAAACCTAAAAGGAAAACTCATATAAATTATTCACAAAGGACATAGTAAAAAAGAAATTGTTTAACTGGAACAAATCGAAACACTAAATGAAGCGACAAAGAGGTGACAATCACGTATCATGCAGACATAACAAACTTTACAAAGCAAACAAAAAGGACACAAACCAAAACGTGATCAAACAAACCCCAATAAGCCTTACAAATAACAAAATACATCATTATGGTATACCCATCCCGTTCATTTCCATGTAAATAGAGAAGGTAGGCTACACATGAACATAATTGTCGAATACAGATGTCGCAACCGAGATTAATTCTAACAAGGGACACTATAATTATACGGGTATCGGTGTGGCCTATGCTATAAGAATTTTGCCAGAACTCAGTTAAGTCCTCACCTTTTTCATATTCAACTTCAACTTCTTGGTTAATGGCTCTGCGTCTGAATTGACGCAATTCTGCCAGTGTCCGTCTCAAGATAGCATCGCAAACTTTTATAGCAATTTACAATAAAGAAAAAAGATTGATTGTTAACAACATAACACTCTACAAAGCTACAGAAAAGAAAAAAGGAATACAATGCTAAAATAACTCAAGCAATTACTTTATAATAAATAAACACATAAAGACAAAGGACTTAATTCATCTGAGTTTTGACAGATATCAACCAAAAGTAGGTACCCAAAGAACTTAGGTACGGCAACAAGTACCTACTTACTATTTCCATGGAAGTACCATACATACACAAGAGCGGGATAATTCTTGTCTATGATGGGACTATTTGAAGACCTAGTAGGTTACTAAATAAGCAAGCTCTGACGGTAGCTAAACCATTGAGAAAGATACTTGGCCCCATTTTATTTAAAATCTTGGTTACATCAAGAAAACAGTAAAACCTAATCAATCAATGACTGCAATGTACTTACCTAACTACTTTTCCTAGTAACAAATATATAACTTTTAAAATTGTATAAATCTAATTCATCTCTCCAAATCAAAACACTATCGTAGTCTAAAAAAATATTCTGGGACTTCTAATCCATCCTCTCATAACTTGGTCTATCACCCGAAAACCGTGTATTAGCACACGTAGCCTCGGATCCGATCACGTGATCGGGTAATCCTCACAAACACAGGCCCACACGCCTGTAATCTGGGGTTTGATAGCTCTGTTGTGAGCTAATCCTGTATTCCTGAGGATATGTAAATAAACGATCAAGACCCCCAGGTGATCTACATCATCTACACCCTTTTTTTGGAAAATCTTTTCAGTTAGTGTCAATCAGGAAATCATAAACTACTTTATCCGAGACGTGACACATCGATAACAGCTTGAGAACCCTATTATATTGAGCCATCTATCGTATCATCAGCTAAGAAGGTCTACGGAAAATCTCTTAACTTTTTGTGTTTCCATCAGTTGTTTGTCAAATATTTCAAATAATCTACGATCTATATGAACTATGATGACTGAATATGAACTACGTTATTTTGCGTTACGAAGATCTAAAAAATACTTATTCATTCTTTTCTAATGTATTTTCTGTGAAGCAAAATTCAGAAATCAAATTCCCATGACTAAGGGAAGAAACTAAATAAACAAAACACATTTAAAACACATTAGCCGGTGATATCACACATCGATACACGATTGTCACGGAAATTGAATCCATCTAATATTATTGTACTTTCAGTTGCGAAGCTGATATAAATGGAGGTGGCAGTCGGTCTGGAAACTTAGTTTTCAGCTTGGTAAGGTTTGTATCAAACATAAAGTAGCTAAAGTCATAAGTATTGAACGTGATTGACTTGAAACAAGATGGTATCGCTATCGTTATAATATTGTACTGAAATCCTCTGTATGTTGCTTTGCTAAGTTAAATAGGGCTGTGGATCCCTCAATATCTACCAGTCTGTCTGAGTTCAAGTGGATTTAGTGGATAATTGACAATTTAAATAGGAAATAATAATTGCTAAAAACAAATTGATTTTCACCAAATCAAATGTTATAACTTTTTTATAGTTGATATATCTTCGTTTGATCACAATCTCACCTGATGGAAAGTGACGATGTGGCCGACGGTTTAGCACAAAAATCTAGAAGGCACCAATTCCATTTTTTGTATTTATATATGTATTTGTTATATCTATTTGTTATATTTATATTTGTATAGTTAGATGAATTTGAAAACCACATCCATATTTCACACCGCGATCTCCAGCAGAGCACACGTAACGAGTTATTCGCACCGAATCGATATTATTAATTCGGATATAGATACAGATAGCCGGCGGGAAAGCCTTATCGATATCGATATATCGAGTTTCACATCACTACAATATATTGAGTTCCCGCCTCCAGCTTTTTTATGATTGAATTGCATGGGGTGTTTTGCTGAAATCATTTTTCGTTTTTTATAAGAATTCAGTAAGCTTTTACGCGATTGCGTGTAAGTTTATTTTCTTTATGGATCTTTTCTCTGCATTTGTTCTTGTGTTAGTAGATGCGAGTAGGTACGTAGTACCCAAGTACGACCTGTGTTTTTATGAACATTTTTATACATACCAAGAAACCCGACGCCACTGAATGCATCAAATCATAAGACCTGAATATCATCTGTAGGTTCTTATTCTGGAAATCAGTTTGAATATCTATTTAAATCTTTATTTGTACGTTTTGGTACTCTTGAATGCTATGCTACTGAAATGAAGATTTTTTGCTCTATTTCAATTTGGGTCTCTTCAAGACAAGACTGAACAGGTGTCTTCTAGACCTTCGTGATACTACATCGGCCACATCATCACTTTCCATCAGGTGAGATTGTGATCAAACGAAGGTCTATATACTATAAAAAAAAAATTCGTCTCACATCTTTTCACCATAGATGATGATTATGTAGGCGCCAAGGAATTTATATACTTAGTACAATCTCGCCTGATGGAAAGTGACGACGTGGCCGACGGTTTATCACGAAGGTCTAGAAGGCACCTATTCCATTTTTGTATTTATTTGTAAGTATTTGTTATATTTCCGAGGAATTTATATACTTAGTATATAAATTCCTTGGAAGGCGCATATATAACTTCAATTGAAATTACACATAGACCTACCAAACCCAAAACTTCCAGAACTACACGTGTAAATTCAAATTTCGATAATTGAGTCCAAACATATTAATTTTAAGCCCACATCAGCAATTCGCAAAACTTAGTAGTTGGGACCGAAAGTCATGGGCGGTGGGTCTATTACCATACATTTACATATCACACGGGGATGCATTAGCAGACGTGATTTTAGTTTTGAGAGGGTTTGACCTTGTTTTGACCTCAGAGGACGTAAAAGATAAAGACGAAACAAGAGTTAAAGAAGAAAGAATGAGTCTCGCTGGCTCAGACATAAAATCTTTGCGCCAAAGTATAAAAACTTTTTTCCGAGAGGGTTTGACCTTGTTTTGACCTTTGAGGATGTAAAAAATAAAGAAGTAACTAGAGTAAAAGAAGAAAGAAAGAGTCTCGCTGGCTATAACATAAAAACTGTGCGCCAAAGTCTAAAAACTTTTTCTATAGGTTTCTCTGTTACATAAATTATGTTATTTTAACCTTTGTTATAGAAGAGCCAGAACCTATAACATACGTTTTTTATACTGAAATGAGGGTCTCAAGGGTGTCAAATAAGGAATAACTTATTGTAAACTGGTTACAAAATAAATATTATATATATTTATAAAAAAAAGTTAAGTTTCAGTGTCTTACCCAGGGGTCTATATTTTATTTGCATTAAACTTCCTTATTCTAAAAATCCTCCCTGTTGTTTTCTTTGTTGAAATTTTTGAGACTAGTACTTACAAGATACTGCTTACTGCTTAGCAATATATGTATATACAAGTTGAGAAAGGATTTTACGTAAGGTACTTTATTGCCGTCATAGCACCCAATTAGAAAATTAACCTGCAACTTATCTACAGACATTTGAGCCAAAAACCCTCCTTTTTCGTTGAGGGTATCAAACCACAAATATCGTAGTATCAATATTTTGTTGTAAATATTGCAGGAATCGATAAAGTTGATGCAACTTGCTTTGGATTGTTGGCGACCAACGACGGCCAATATAGACTTCGAACAAGATCTAATTATTGTCGAGTGGTTTTAAATACAGAAATAGAAATACAATTTATTTATAAAACCAATTTACATGTCAGAATTTCGTAGATAAGTACAGAATTGTAATAACATTACAAAATAAAAAAATATATTCAAAAAATTAAAAATAAAATCATAAATGCGAATACAAAAATAAGGTTTACAGTTGTAATAGTTCGTTCACAGAATAGAAATTCTGCTCGACAAGCCAACGTTTCAGTCTTACTTTAAAACAAGATAGACTGCCGTCAGATGTTACAGAGTCTGGTAGTTTGTTGTACACTGCGGGACCCATCACATGTGTTAACTTTGAGGACTTCGTGAGGGAACGGGCGATGGTTGCGAGCTTTCCTGCGTTCCGCGTTCCGTACGTGTGGGTTGTCACCGTTTTTTATGAACACGCCTAAGTTGGAGCGAACGTATACTGCCACTTGCATGATCACGATGCAGGGCAGCGTAAGTATTCCGAGCTCTTTGAAATGTGGTCTGGCGGAGACATCTCGTCGAATGTTAACTAGGGTGCGTATGGCTCTATTTTGGATACGGAAGGCGCGCTCCCAGTCGGCAGCTCGCCCCCATAACTCCGCACCATACTGCAGCACCGAGTGGACTGTTGCGAAGTAACAGCTTCAGCAGACTTTTATTCCGCAAATAATTATTTCATTTTAGTATCTTATTTTTGCAGTAAAAGACAATCTAAACTGTTATATCTGCCTTAGGACTCTGCCCTCTATTTAGGATTTTTACTTGCGATCGTAAAAGAAAGAAACAAAGACACAGATGAGAAACAAAGACACAGAGATTTTTCTTTTGTTTTTATTTATTTCAAATGCAGTCAATAGAATGAACCGACTGCCGACTTGCCGACTGTATCCACCCGTACTGCTGGTTCGTTTTCCGATTATTGTTTATAAGCACAACAATATTTTTTTTAATATTTTCAATCTGGGATTTTTTCTGTATTATTATGTTTTGTAATTGGTAGGTTTTTTGGTAATTGGTACGTACATTCATAAATAATGTAATGTAGGATCCTGCATAACTAACATTTTCAACTATCTGCGTGACCGTTTTTGCCCTAATATGTAATTGTTACAATTCGTGGTCAATGGGGCTGATTATACTTAGAGTAAGACTAAATACATAAGTTTAATTTTGTTTATTGTAAGTAACACATGAGTATAATTGTTTGCTGTCGTGAATAAATAAAAATTAAATAAAATGAGTTAATTCTTACCACTCCTCAAAGGCAGGTTACGCTCACGAATGCACGTAAATAAACAAGCTGGCATCTTTATAGCCAGATATTTTATCCCATTTTACCTAGTTATCACCAGCTCCACATAGATTTGCAAACAAACAGCCGTCTCAATTAATGCTTTGAAGATGTTTGCATGAAATGTTTGGTGATATCTTGGATAGGAATTACGTACGGTCCTAGCTAGGGCCCTATTCTGATAAGTTAATTTACTATGACAATGATATCTTTGTACAATCGCCGCTATAAGCTTTGGTCTGTAGATTGGGACGCACAACGCTGCAATAAGCGGGATGCTGTGCCACATGCCGGACTATATTACAGACTATTCAGTCTAGTTTAGGCAGCTGAGGCCAACTCTTTTTTGGACAATAATTTCATAAGTGTCATAATACTTTTCATATGTCAGACAAATTAATGCGATGTGTTTTTAAATGATTCTTTTTGCCAATAAACTATTATATTTGCCTCTCACCGCTGACGCAGCCTGCAACGGAACAAAAGACTATTTATTCTAGACGCTTTTCATACGATTATGTGTCTGGCACCGCATATCGCATACCGCAACGTTGTGCGTTCTGATCAAAAGACCAAAGCTATAGACATGTTTAGGTATTTTACCTTAGATGAAAGAACCTCCAGATAGTAGACGCATGTCAAAAATTTCGAGGTTGGAACCAATCGGAATCATTATATCAATCTCTCCATGCAAATAGCACCGCACGCATTATCTGGAGTTTTATTTATGATAAGTATTTGTAGTAAGCTCTGAATCAAAGAACCGTTTATTTAAACAGTTTTTTATACAGTTAACGTGTTAACCGTTTTCTTTATACCGCAAAACTAGTTGATTAAACTGGTTTACAAACCAGTGAAACGTTAACTGCTTTTTCAACTAGTTGACCGTTTATAGAAAACAGTTTAGTTTCGTTAACACAAAAACTGTCAACGACCTACTACAGCGATGATACCAATGTCATAGTGAAGCGATTGTTTAGCCGAATTGGATCCTTGGTCCAAGACGCAAGGAATGGGACGACGACGTAGCTTGCATTGAGAATGTAGTCTGTCGATTCGAAGCATCATTCATGTCTTTGGTTTATAAAGAGCGGTATGGTTTTGCGAAGATTGAGGATTGCAAGATGAAGTTCAACGCTGTTACAGGGTGCTCTTAGTATTTAAAACAGTTCTAATACCCATTAAAATTCTTAACTTTATTTTGTACAGTCTTTCGCTTAATAAGTAAGATCTTTTATTGCTGTATTTATTTTTCTAGAACAGTAAAGTTTTCATTCATTTTTTATCTTTATTGACAAAGAAAATAACAATCAAATAATATAAAGAAATTAAATTAGCATTTACAATTGAAACAATTGAGCTAAGTGCAGACTGTTGTAAACAATCTACAGATAGCTCAACTGGTTCATTCATTCATTCAATAAGTATAAGTATGTATAGTTAGTTTTTCCCGTATAGTGAATTTTTGCTTTATTTTTTTATTCCGGTACCAAACTGCACGGTTACATTAATTGATGCGAGTAAAATATTTTATATTTTATAAACGATTAAAAACTTAGTAATAACTATTACATTTCAGCAGAAAACGGTTTTTCGTCGATACTGAAAAAGCACTTCTTTGACTTAGCTGTCTTGTTATAGGGATGCGATTTGTTAAATAACACAAACTTTCAGGACTGATCGATACATAATGTACGCTGCCCCTGCCTACACGCGCGTTTTATCGGGATCAAAATAACCTATGTATATGTTATTCCAGGGGGCCTTCTCGGAAAAGGAAAATCGAAGTTTCTTTTTCGTGTTCGTGCAAAACAAACTCTTATGTCTATTGCATAAGATTAGCGTTTGCACGAAAAAGAAGCAGAAACTTCGATTTCGTTTTTAAGAGTACGGGCCCAGGTCCCAAACTGTAACTATATCAAATATCAGTCCAATCAGTTCAGTAGTTTTTGCGTAAAAGTGGAAGATCTTCATTATATTAATAGGATTAAAGAGGAACCAAGCTTGACAAACTTCTTAACCTCAGTATAAATACAAATACACCTCAACTTTACCTACTGTACAAGGTACAATGTGTTATTCAGGCTATGCATGAGATGTCAAGGTTACCTAACTTTCTACGTTATTCTAGCTCAGTGATATTAACGTGAGGTATGTAACATCGCCGTAGGGCCGCGGCGTATGAATATCGACCCCTCCAACTCAACCCGTGGATGTCGTAAAAGCCGACTAAGAGAACCTACCAGAGGAAGGGCAGCAGCTTCCTTCTGAGTATTTTTAAACACCAACACTGCGATCACCAATCCGCCTGCTAAGCGTGGTGATTATGGCAAATCCCCCCCTACATGGGAAACCATCCACTCGATGGACCGACGACATCGTAGCGGTCGCACGGAGTCGATGGATGGAGGCGGCTCAGGACCGCTTTTGTGGCGTCGTACGGGGGAGACCTATGTCCACCAGATACTCTAACATTTTAACATTGTTTCCCTTTTTCTAGTACCCAAGATGTACAAGGCAAAAAGTTATTCAGGAAGTACGTGTACCTAATACCTATCTATTTCACCGACATTCCTACATTAGCTTAGGAATGTCTACCTAAGTTTAATACGTGATGTATGTTCTTCCGTATTAACCTTCCATTTCAACATATGTTTAATAAATAAACCGTTGCGATCAAACAGCGCTAGAGTTATCATTCCATTTCCCCCGCTAGCTCTAACGTACCGTTCTAGCTCTAACACCTACCTGAAAACACTTCAATTCCCTATGTCTTAACAAATAACTTCACTCACTCAACAGCTAGTGGAAAGCCACATAACAGCAAAGCACCTCCGCGCCTCAACAAATCTCCTCCATAAAGCAGGCGCGAGTCAACGCGATTGTCTCGGGCTTTCTCACACACTGTCGCATGCGCATTTGTTTAAATTACATTTGCATGTGCATAGTTTGGTGAAGCTTGATTTCCAGTTGAAGCTTTACAATATTCGGCTTAAGAAGTGTCATGGTGGCGCGCGCCTTCTGAAAAGAAAATGGCCGGTTGCTTTTCTCATTTTGTTATTCTGTATAATGTTGGTAAGTATTTAAGTAGGTACAGGATCTTGCATTTTTAATTTTATTTGTTTTTCTTAAATGTGTTATTTTTAAGAACACATTTAAGAAAAATGTCTCCCTCTCTATCTATTATTATGAAATCTGTTACTATGTTAAATAAGTAAGACGAGAACACCATAATTCAAAAGGTAGAAGCTAGTATCCTCCATAAACCAGGCTCGAGTGAACGCGTATTGACTCGCGCCTGGGGGCCTACTCGGAAAAGGAAAACCGAAGTTTCTTTTTCGTGTTCGTGCAAAACCAACTCTTATGTCCAGTGCATAAGATTAGCGTTTGCACGAAAAAGAATCAGAAACTTCGATTTCGTTTTTAAGAGTACGGGCCCTGGTTTGTCAATGTTTAAATTACTACCGAACCCAAACTCGACGTGGTTAAGTCATTTCGTTTAGGAGTTCCTATGGCCACCTTCGGTTCCCATCATCAGACCAGCTCGATGGTACATTACATTGCATTGTCACCGAACTTACATAAGTATGCCGAACTTCAGTTTATAACTGGTCTAAAATTGAGTTGCAAGATTCCATCCGAACAAACATATGTACATACATACTTTGCAAGTTAAATAAAAGCTTGTAAAAATAACGATATTTCGATAATATTTCCGTTCCCCACAGGACCACAACCCTACTAGCGCCGTGGCAGCACCCACGCGTGGGCGCAGCACGATGCGTGCGCAGATTAAATTGCATTAGCGCTACATACTGCGGTAATATATTTTTGTGAGATATTTTGTTAGCAATAAACATTTTTAATAGGCGTGGGCTTTGTCACAAATAATGTGTTGTTTTGTTTAGTTATTTGTGTTATTGGGAGTGCAGAAGTGAAACTCGGCGAAAGCAAGAAATATGGTGTAACTACTGTAAATTTCCCAATTTATTCGGATGGCGGATTAAGATTTTGAATAAAGTTTTAAGGAAATTATTTTTTGTAGATAGTGCTCATCAATGGAGTTTTCTTTTAGAGTTCCCGAAGAAAGAAAAGTGTTTTTGCTTCTTACATTACGTTAAAAACAAGAAACACGTTTGAGAGAATAACAATGGTATAACAATGGTTTATCCCTTGGTTACGAGGGCAAATATTAATAGTTCTAAGCGATAAGGCCGTATAATTGTACTGTTCATACTGCTGCATTCAGTTCTCTTACTTTTAGAGGTCGTTCATTCAGGAAGGTGTCATGAACAATCTCAAAAATAAGTTTCGTTTCTATATTAATTTAATCTTATTACTCTATGTTTATTTGCTCAAGTCAGCACCTACTTATTCAGTTTAGTAAGAATGGATACTAAAATGCAATGGTTATGAATGAATTCAAATTATACGACCTGTTCGGATATAACAAGGTCTCCTTAGGCATGTTATGATCTTTTCATACAGTGAGTTTATGAAGTGGCTCTACACTATAATTTTGAATACTTGTACATAGGTAAGTGTGTGGCCGTGGGGCCGCTGCGTACGAATATCGACCCCTCCGCTTCAACCCGTGGATGTCGTAAGAGTTGACTAAGGGCACCTACCAGAGGAAAGGCAGCAGCTTCCTTTTGAGTATTTTTCAACACCAACACTGCGATCACCAATCCACCTGCCAAGCGTGGTGATTATGGCAAAACCCCCTCTACATGGGAGACCATCCAGTCGATGAACTGACGACATCGTAGCGGTCGCAGGGAGTCGATGGATGGAGGCGGATCAGGACCGCTATTTGTGGCGTCGTATGGGGGAAGCTTATGTCCTGCAGTGGACGTGTATGGGCTGATATGATGAAGTGTTGCATAAAACAATACACCTTCTAAGATATTGCTTTTGTTCTTTTGTTTTTAACGGAGTTTTAAAAGAGTTCAAGAAAAACGAAAAGAACGGAATTTCAATCATCATTGCTTACGTTTTTTATGAACTCCATAAAACTCCGTTCTAGAATCCAACCTTCATCTCACCGATTTTGATTCTCTCTACCGTATTGCAATCCAAAGTAATCCAAACCCACTGAAATCCATATTGGATCGTAATCCATTCTTCTTTATTAAGAAAATAGCTATTACCTATACGAAAGTTAGTTTGTAACTCACATACCTAGTAGATATACATCTTGATTTTTTTATTGTTACCCGTATTGCGCCGCCACCTATTTTATCCTATTGTTATAATTGTTAAACAAAGGAATTTTCAAAGTTTGTGATATCTATCATAAGATTTTTTTAATGCCTCTATAGCTATACAATATAAAACTATTACAGAGGCATGAAAATAAGCTTATTATAGGTATCACAAAGATGTCAAGGGATTTTTGAAAATTCCTCTGTATATCGTAATACCTAATACGATAAAATAGGTGCCGGCTCTAATTGGATCCGGGGATGCATTTAATGCTAAGCCGGTGGTATTTTTGTGTCCTAGCTGTTTATTTATTGTTTATTCTTTAAGAATAAGAAACTTTATTTGTAGCATTTAATACTTGTTTACACAATTTAAATTTAGTAAGTAAATTATTATAACCTCAGTCAAAATTATTTTGTCTGAGCTTATAACTAACAAGCATCTGCATGTTACTTTTTCAGGTTGTCAGAAAGGTAGACAGATAACAGACACATCACTGGCATGGCATGAACATACATGATGATATAAATAAAAACTTATTATGTAAATACTCCCATTATGAATGTAAGCGGGTTAACTACGAACCTTTTTGGTTTTCTTCCAACACAAACTAGGTTCGTAGTTAACCCGCTTACATTCATAATGAATTTATCAAACTACGAAAGTTTTTATAGTAAAATATGTACATACTGTCGAACATAGTACCTCCTCCTTTTTCGAAGCCGGTTAAAAATAGATAGGTACTGTGGAAAATCTACTTTTGGAGCATTATTAAAGTTGGACTGCAAATGTTGAAGAAGACCCCCTAGTTAAAGCTGATGTTATAAAGGAAACCATCGTAACATCATCCAATCAGCAATAATTATCAGTTATCGAGTACAAGCTAAAGGTAGTCGCACACAGGAGGTGATTCGGTACGCTCTGCGCTAGATTAGGGTGCGTGCACACCGTAATTAAGAGTACCTGAGAGCGAACATGTTTGTGTCATGTTTGTACTGTAGGGAAGAGAAGTGCTTACGATTTTGAGGATATAGGTACATATGTATATAGGATATATTCGAATTAGGTAATAATGTTCTGCAAAAAGTGTCATAATTGTACTTAACCCAAAATTAACTTTCTTGTAAGTTGATTTTAAAACACTATTTAAAAGTACTTGTTGATTTAAAATCTTTTCATCATTTAAAATAATGAAAGCATTTTATCTATCTCTCGAGCCCAAACTTGTGAATATTAGGTTTTTAGACGCGAATTAATTAATATGATATGCAGATAAGCTCGACCATTGGTCATCATTAAAAAAACAACATTATACCTACGCTGGTGTAAATTTTTTTGAGTAGTCCTCTTTACTCATTTCTTGAGTCTTGACGTTGTCATCGTCGGAAGTATCTCAAGAGTACATTAAATAATTAAGATACCTTTACAATTACAATTACAAAACTCTTTATTGTACACCAGACATTAAATGATTTAGAATTTACTGTCCTCATACGAAAATATTGACTTTAATTTTACTTTCCTTACTCTGTTTGTCAAAATTATGATTAAGGTAAATGTACCTACGTAAAACTACCACTTTTTTCCTAGTATATTTAAATACTGACTTTTCTAAGTGTCCCGTACGTACAGTATATCGGAAAAACACTACAATTCTGTCCCCACTTGTACCTAATCCCGATCGGCGCACACGCAGCGATGCGAAGCAGATCGTCTTATTAATGCTCAGTACAGGCACGCCCACAGTGCATCGGCATAATTGACTTTAGGTTAATTAGGTCGACGAAAAGGTTTTAGATCGAGTTTTTCATTGGGAAAATAAATAATGTTGGACAATGCACACAGCATCATCTAGCCACAAGCTAAGCAGATCTTGTGTTATGGGTACTAGATATCTGATTACTTAATACAATACATTGCATAGATATAGGTACATATTTTGTTATACATAGAAAACACTTAAAACAGTGCTAGAACAAATCTGCTTGATCATATAGATTATATAAACAATATTATTGAATAGAAAATTTAACTTTAAATTATTCACATAAAGTATGGGCTAGAGAATTCATGTGAGAAAATGTCTCACTTGAATTCTCTCGCGCAAACGGATGCGTGAAAGAATTGCTAGCAGGGCTCGTACTCGTAAAAACGAAATCTAAGTTTCTGATTATTTTTCGTGCAAACGCTAATCTTATGCAAGCGGCATAAGAGTTGGTTTTGTACGAAAACAAAAAAGAAACTTCGATGTTACTTTTCCGAGTAAGCCCCCAGGTTACGAAAAAATTAAATAACTGTACATATAAGAACCGATCTAACAATACCATCCTCGGTTTTATGGCTAACATCTGTGTGGTTCTGGCTCTCTGCGCACCGGAATGGGAACCGTAAATATCATGTATTTTAATTTATTTATAAATCAGAATCAGAATAAATAACTTTATTTCTTTAGGCTTACAAAATAAGCACTTAGACAAGTCAAATTTTATACTATAAACATAGTTATTATTATCAAATAAGAAATAAGGTGTTATTGATATTCTCTTCACTTAAATTTTTTGTCCATAACATTCCTTTCCTTTTTATGACCTGAAATAAATGATTTTTATTTATATTTTATAAATAAATAGGTAGATAAACTAGGACGACCTCGACTGTGTTTTTATATTTATTGAGCTGCAAAAGCTACCAATATACATTTCTTTTAGGTATGTACATATGTACGTCTCATCGCTCTGTTAATACAGAATGGATTTTTGGGTGCTTAGAGGAAAAGTTTTTTGTGATATCTGACTTTTTTAGTACTCTAACTTCAGTTGGTGCAATGTAAGACTTTAATCAGTTTAATAAACATAACCAATTGTTACCTAAAAAGTTTTGTAAAAAATGCTGATTTGCTTGTTATTTTTACAATTATATATTTTTTTAAACTGTGAATAGGCATGAAATTTTCTCTAAATAATATGGCGTGTTTTAAAAAACGATAAACAGACTTCAATTCCCTTACTTTTAAACTTACTTTAAGTTTTGCGGGATAAATACTAATCCCCTGGGGATAAAAAATTTATAGGACCCTTCGGGTTCATTTTCTAAGAATTTTCAAAATCGGTCCATAAATGCCGGAGATATCGCGTAATATGCATACAAAAAATCATACAGACAAATTGATAACCTCCTCTTTTTGAAGTCGGTCTCCTAAGACCATTTTCCTCTACTATAGTAGCTACACCGGTTTAGGTATTCACTTACTGCCCTGTCCAAAAATCCACCCTATATATCTTGTATGAAGAACTATTGATGAACTATTTCAATTATCCTACTAATTATTATAAATGTCATTGTTTGTAAGTATGGATGGATGTAGGGATATTTGTTCCTCTTTCACGCAAAAAATTCTGAACTGATTGGGCTGAAATTTGGTGTGGGTGGGTAGATATAGTTTGGGAACTGTAGGCAATTTTATCCCGATAAAACGCAGGCGAAGACGCGGACAGCAGCTAGTTTATCTTATACTGCAATGTATTATCAAAGTAATTGGGTAAGTAATACCTACTTAACAACTTATCACATAAGTAACAGAATGGCACATGCAAATACTGGCTAATAATTCTCACTATCAGCTGATTACAGTTCGCGACTGTTATGTTGGCATTTTAGAGTCTCCACTTCTAGAGTCTGCAAGCAATCGGGCCACAACATGACTTAACTTACCTAATAAATCTGCTGTTACTTACTAACGGGA
The DNA here is from genome assembly GCA_947859395.1 of Eupithecia insigniata. NCBI lineage: Eukaryota > Metazoa > Arthropoda > Insecta > Lepidoptera > Geometridae > Eupithecia > Eupithecia insigniata. Next base: position 3,470,944 of record OX402011.1, on the reverse strand, counting down.
AAGGCTCACACAATTATTATAAATTCAAAATATTAAATTAATGATCCAAATAAACAGTGGTAGGGTTCGAGTATGTGTTGAGAGTGTATGGTCGAGCAGAATGCAAAAATAGATACGAAAAAAGTTTGCAAGTCTGCAGATAACCTAACAGTATCATCTGTAGATACATAGAAAATGCTTTATTGCACACTTTACAAAACAATTTACAAACAATTTGATACATAAAAATTTGACAATTGGCGGTTTTATTGCTCACGAGCGATCTCTACCAGATAACCTTGGATGGATAGGATCGTTGGATTGAACATGGACATCTGTGCGCAATATTATAAGAAGCTTTTGTAGGTACTTTGTTTAAGGTTCTTTCATTTTCCTTACGAATCAAAAACAGAAAAACCAATCGTGAGTATCTCGCGAATCTCATCTCTTTTGCCATACAGCGAAACAATGTAACGTCTTGAGGTCACTTCCGTTTAGTATTGATATACATCAATTGTGCTAACATTAGATGGTTTGCAATAGTCTGCAGTTAGCTCAACTCTTTCAATAGTAAATACGACTTCTAATTTATTTCTATCCTCTGACAGATATCCAATATCAAGAATACTAACATCATTAATGTGTAAAACCAAGGTTTACAAGATATTTTTCAAAAATACAGTTAACGGTTAATGACAACAAAACAGTTAACGGAAATAGTTAAACATTACAATCCGTAAACTGCAGCAGGTACTTAGTAGATATAGACGGGATTCCACAAAAGCAGGAGGTCGCTTTGCCTCATTATTGTACTAACACGACCATAGTTCCTTGTTGCATAACGGCCTGAGAATGTGGACGGGGGTTTTCAACGCTTTTATTAGCTGCGTTGGTAATATTCATTCTATGGTACACTAAGTAGGAACCTATTTCCATGATTGATTTATCCTCAGCTTATCTTATCATAGTGCCTATTTATATATTATATTTTATTATTATATATTTATTACATTTTATTTTGTGTTGTTGTTGCTACTCTTATAATAGACTCCTGTTTTATTGTATGAAAAAAAACTAATATTATAAATGCGAAAGTTTGAATGTATGGATGCTTGTAACCTCTTTTAATTTTAAGAATTTGACCTGTTCTAAGTGTACATTTATTGTATTTACGGAAATAAAGAAACTTTGACTTTGACTCTTCACGCCAAAACTACCTACTGAACAGTTCGGATTGAAATTTTTCATACTGGTAATTCTAGGTCTGGAATCATACATAAGGTACGTTTTATCCCATAAATCAGTTTTCTATGTATACAAAAAACTATCTATCTATGTAAATTATTCTATTAAGTATATCAGTCATTTAGTACCTATAACAGAAGCTCTGCTTAGCTTGGGGCTAGATCATGCTGTGTGGATTGTCCAGCATTATTTATTTATGGGCTCTGAGACTGTCACAAGTTTTATTCATAAACTATATACCTACACTACACGATTAACGATTTCATTTTGAATGGGAACCTTATTTTTTTTTCAGAACAACAACGTTCATCCTACAATGATGGCAGTGATCAAATAAAACATAAAAATGCAATAGGCATCCTTATCACTGAGGATCTTGAAAGAGATAGCTTCTCTGCCAGGTAACCTTGACTACACAATTCGAAGGTTGACTTAAATAATACCCTGAACGAGAATCTTGACTAAATGTTCTACGTATTTTTCAACCTTTTTAACCTTTCATTAAAAAACCTTTAAATATTTGGATAGATAAATAAATTCTAAGTCTAATAACAAATTTTATTTACTCTCAGATTCGAGTTATGAATTTTTAATGAGATAGCGAGAGATTAAGAGTCAGAAAGTCATTTCCCGGTAAAGGAGAGCACAAAAAAAGGATTGCTTCAGCCATAGCGTTTGTTAGGCGCGGGCCATGAAACCAGCGAGTGAGCGGCAGAAAGGTGACTAAGAATCTTGATATTTTAGATAAAGCAAGATATCTATAACAAATAAACACAGGCTTGGTTCTTACAGGTATTATTATAAAATAATCCTCTACCTTTTTAGATATGTGCATCGAATTTTTATCTACCTAAATTAGAAAAATGCAAAAGCTTTTAAGCTCTATTTTCTCGTCTTAACACTGCAATCTGAAATATCCGCATTATTTATTTACATATAAATATTATACATAAAATATGATGTGTAAGAAAACAAATCATATTCTATTCTAATGAGTTGTTGTTAAAGAGTGTTCACCAAAGTAGCCACCCTGCCGACAACCTGAGAATACTCTGTCAGCTGCCTACAATATTCATACACTGAAATGTCACACCAATACCACAATATAGAATTCATAAAACTGGCTGATCGAAGTTGAGGGATTTCCTGTTTTCATATCGCTATGTCCGAATTCGTGGCCACAACCAGTCCGTCCGTACCTACCATCTCGAGGGCAATCCAACGTTTCAGTTTCGGGTTGTGTGCCGCTTAACCAAATTTTTATTTTCCTTTTCTATTCTTTTATTTCTTTTTTTGTTATTATTTTAGTTTCAGTCGTTTCCCGTCGCCGGATCGGTGGAGTGCTGGCTTTAGAGGGTATGGAGTGTGCCATTTCAGAGTTCGCTATCTGTACTTACAGTTGAGAGTAGTTTTAAAAATATGCGTTCTTAATTTGGATTTTTATTACCCGACTACCGGAGGGTTATGATTTTAGCACCCTATGTATGTATATATGTATGTAGCCGATTTCTTTGTTCCCACGTAGCGCTGAAACTACTACTTCGATTTCAACAAGTGAGGTATCGATTGATTCGTCTCAATACCCCGATGGTTATAGGCTATATAGTGTCCGACAAAACTGAGGGTCTTAAGAGATAGCTGGGTCTAAATTACACCTGGAACACTTCGATAGCGCGATAAAATTTTGCAAGAGACGACATCTAGTTACAGTTCGAGTCTAATTTAGTTTGATGTGATGAGTGAAGGATGACACACCCGTTGCCATGGAGACCTCTTGTGTACAGCTTATGTCATGGAAACTATTTATTTGTTACCATGGCAACGGGTCATCTAGGGATGGGCAAATGAAAAAATTGTATCGATATATATTGTATCGATATATGTATGGTAACAAAAAGGTGTAAAAAAAAATAGTTAAAAACTAAAACCCGACTACATAAAAGTCTTAAGGCGTATACAAAGGCAAATGACCTTGGGCATTTGGCAGCCTAGCGGGGATACCACGCGCCATCTATGGAGCAAGCAAAACGCGCGCGCGGTGTCCTCCACTGCAGTTAGATGGCGCGCACTAGTGTAGTACATACGTACACACAGTACACAGAGTAATGATGATCAGAGATACCCCTTGAGAGAAACTGACCAAAGGAATAATAATTGTCTAAAAATATTATATGATGTATATGAATATAGGTAGGCTTAGGATTAAAACATTACTACACAAAATATCTTTTTAGTAAAACAAATATTAGTAAATTTATTTTTGTTGAAGTTTTTATTAATATTGATGAGAACACTCGGCATGATAATATAAATTCACTATCTTGTGTAAAAAATTATATTTGTCCTTGTTTTCAGTGCTAGGTAAGTGGTTGGTATGGTAACTAGTTATGATGTGGTAAGTTGATCTGGAAAGAAGTAATTTAACGGAACCCTTAATCTTCTTTTACTGAAAAATAAAGAAATTAATATATTCAATGGCCCGCAAGAAAAAAATATTCCCTAAGTGAAAGGTAGTAGGTAGGCAATTGATACCATTTGATAGAATATGGTTGGTAAACTATGTTATAATAAGAAAAATACATAACATGGTATCCAAATATAGGAAAAAAGGTATAAAAGAAAAAAAGGTCAAAATTAGACCAAATTTCAGTTTTTTATTAAATAGGGGGGTCAAAGGGCCAGGGGGGAAACATTTTGTTTTCGAAATTATTTTGATCCTCTACAAGACCCAACAAAATATTTTCTTTCAAGTCACTTCGCTTGGGAGATACAAAAAGAGGGGAGTTTTTTTTTGGGGAAAGTGGGGTGATTTTTTTCCCATTTGAGTAGAAACCCTCTATACGGTCCCGCAATCGATACTCCTCTATCACATCGGCATCTGGGAGCAATCTCAAAAGGAGGGATTTTTTGTTGGCAAGGGGGCAAAAATTTTATCGCATTCCAAATTACTTGTCCTCTTCTATAAAATCCCCATAAAAAAATAATAATATGGCTCTGCTTGGGAGCCGCACTAGAGGGGGGAAGAAGGGGGTCAAATCTCGAAAAGTCGGAATTTTCCCTAGGTAGGCCCATAAAATCCCTTTATACATTTTCGCAAATAAAAAAATACTTACCTACCCCTCCACCATCAAATATCAAAGTGCTTTATTTCCTTTAGACCTTATAGGACACTTGGACTGTTGGACACGTCACAAAATTAAAATTACATAAGTAAAACAGGGAAATAAAGTGATCACTTTGATTTTTTGTTCACTTCAATCTTTTTAAGGTAAAGTAAAGAAGCGAACAAGAAACCTTTACCTTGTTAGGTTTTTAGATTTCGAGTTGGAGCAAAAGTCGTCCCATGCTTTTTTATCCTCAAGATAATCTGATATTTTGTAATAAGCCTTTTTACAAAGGATATGTTTGATAGTTTGTTTGAATTTATTTATTGATAATTTTATTACGAATCTTATTACGAATCTTTTCAAACAATAGTACTGCCACACACACACTATGAACTTTGTGTGCGCACTGTTTGATCCGTGACTATATAAAGGGGGGTTTTGCGGGCAATGCTTCACTTGGCGCGCGGAGCTCGGAGAGGCAACATCACTGGCGGGACTCTGTCGGTGTTGCTGTGCTTACCAATCTCAATGTCAAGGTCGAGTATTGTGGTGTCCTGAAGATGTCTCGTGGAGAGACGAAACTAGTAGACAACTTACTTTGATGAATACTATCAGAGAAGGTTATACGCGGAATTGTTACTAAATATTTCTTCATTCTAATATTGTGCAATGGATTTCCGCAAAGTAACGCCTGAATCTATTATTTTTATTGATAATTTTTGCAACTCAGTCACTCAGAGATTTGTTTTAGAAACGTATACTTTGCCCTTTAAGATACACTAATCTTGTGCAGCCTAGTTTTGGGCAAAGCGAGTTTATTCTTATTTCTAGTATTTACATTATGTATGTCGCAATTTTTAGGGAATCGATCGATATTTCTATGAGTGTACAATAAGTTTTCATAAATATATTGATATGGTACGGTCATTATATTTATTTCTTTGAATTTATTACGCAGGGATTCTCTAGTTCCCCCACAGTAATATGCCATAAGACATAATACTATGGAAGTAGCTGAAATAGACAAGTCTAGAAGTATCAACGTCTGTAAGATGACGGATTTTTTTGACTGCATATGCTGCAGAACTAAGTCTCTTCGATAGTTTATCTATGTGTGGATGTCATTGAAGTTTACTGTCTAAAGTTATTCCTAAGAATACGGTACTGTCTACAATGTCTAAAGTTTCTCCTTTTACGTTTATATCAGCCTTTACTTGTTTTACATTTGGTAGAATAAATCGAATGCATTTAGTTTTGGTAAAAGATTATTGACATTAAACCAATGGACTACTTTTGATATTGCATTGTTTACACCGTCATAATTTGTGTTTTGTCTAATCATCTTGAAAATTAAGGAAGTATCATCAGCAAACGATACAATCTCGTCATTATTTTTAACGAGATGAGGCAGGTCGTTAATATAAACCAAAAATAGGAAAGGACCGAGGATAGATCCCTGCGGTACACCCATTGTAACTACAGATCCCGATGACCGTTTCCCATTTACGTCAACTCTTTGTATCCTGTCATTCAAATAAGTAGCAAGAAGAGGTGTCAATTTTCCATAGTGATGTAGTTTCCTGATGAATGTTCCATGGTGTACACAATCGAATGCTTTTGACAAGTCGTAAAAAACACCTAAAGCATCTTGCGACTTCTCCCAAGCATCAAAAATATGCGATACCAACTCTACACGGCATCAGTAGTTGACCTGCCGCGAGTAAACCCGAATTGCTTACGATGTAGCAGGTCATTGCCATTGAAATGCCTAGGCAATTGATGTAAAATAAGTTTTTCAAAAACTTTGCTGAATGTAGGCAGTACTGATATCGGTCTAAAGTTAGTGGGGTCAGACCTAAGGATGGGAGTTATTGGATATTTTGGCTACCGGTTATTAGTTGGGTATTTTGTTTCAATACCGCTAGTACCAACTGGTACCCAATAACGTTACAATACTCTATACCTGTTCTGATTTCTACCCAATAAATTTCTAACCGATTTGGTTAGAAATACCATCTAACCGATTTGGTTAGAAATATCATCTAACCGATTTGGTTAGAAATACCATCTAACCGATTTGGTTAGAAATACCATCTAACCGATTTGGTTAGAAATACCAAATACTTGTTGCAGCTACATAACTTTACGGGTGAACGGTCCGCTAGTACCTATGCGTAGATGATAGTTAGGTAAGTATAGGTATTGAAGCGTTGGGTAGTTATGGCTCATGGTCGGTTAGGCGCGATGCTCGCTTTGCACAGTTATTCCCTAGCGGTATGCGGATATTACAATGGCTTTAGATATTTTAGGACCATGCTAACAGGTACTGAGTTAGTTATTGAATACCGGACTCATCTCTAGTCAGACCTACTACCCGATTTAAATAGTGGGATTATCTTACTATGTTTCATCAAATCAGGAAAAACGTCACAATCAATAGATTCATTGAACATAAAAGCTAGATCTGGTGCTATACGTTCGTTATTTTATTACATTTTTACTGTTTTTAATTTTTGAGCTAATATAATTTGATTTTGCCATTTGACAAACTTTTCTAAATATTTTTGAGCGATTTTTTACTTTGTCTTTGAACTCCAGGCTAAAATTGTGTTGTTTTTCAATATACAGTTCATACAATTTTTGTCTACTCTTATATATATAGATATATCATCATCATCAGCTCGTACACGTCCACTGCTGAACATAGGCCTCCACCAATCGACGTCACGAATAGCGGTCCTGAGCTGCCTCCATCCAACGACTCCCTGTGACCGCTACGATATCGTCGGTCCATCGAGTGTGAGGTTTTCCCACGCTCCGTTTTGCATTGCATCGCGGTCGCCACTCGAGAACCTTTACTTCCCAACGGTTATCGGTTCTACGAGCTATATGGCCTGCCCATCGCCACTTCAGCCATATATATATATATTATAATAATTATAACAATTACGTCAATAATTAGTAGGTACCTAACCCCCGAATACTCAAACGAATCTCAGATTTAAGCACGACTCAAGTGACGATTTTTTGACAGATTTTCATTGAAAACTGTCAAAATATTGCGACATAAGACGTGCTTACATCTGAGTTGCGTTTGAGTATTCGGCCGTAAGATACATAACTATTAGGTACTTAGGTAAAAGTTGCGCCACAGATTAGGTAATGTTACTTCGGTTGCGTGTGTAAAAAGTTGGTATTGAAACACGATGCTAATAAGTCTCTGTAACAGCACTACTCTATGCATCGATGCATCGATATTAGACTATGCCTGAGAACTTGACTAGGGGACTAAGCAATTATTATTTATAAGGGCCACCATACCAACCATACTACACGGACTGCTTGGAGCAGTCATTCATACACACATACACGGAACCACTCGAGCAGTTGAACTCCTTCGGAAGCAGTCCGTGTATGTTGATCAATGGCTAACTGCCCGAGTAGTCCGTGTTTGGCGGCCCTCAGATATAGGTAGCATGGTAGGTACAGGTGTTTCAGCCCTTTTTTATTTCCCATATTCTTATTGTTTCACTAAAACCCAACTCGAGAAGAAATACTAAAGACAAATCACAACACAGAATTTTAGAAAATCAATTAGGTAGGTACTTCATTATTTTTGAAACTGCTTCAGATGATATTATGTAGGCATGATAATGCAAAAAGAAAAACGCGTGACGGCTGCGACAACGACGAAGACGACGGCACGATTGTTTTGTTTGGTCTGGCAACCTCGCACTCGAGCCGGCCGCTAGCGAGCTTGCAACGTCGCGTCTTCGCCTAGCGCTGAGGCCTAGCGCGCGCCCTCGCTACTAACATTGCCTAATCAAATTTTGCGAGCAATCGTTCGTGGGAGAGAGACGTTTTAGTAGGCGCAAATAGTTTTTTCGTTAAAACTTCTTATTTTGAGTTTATTTCAAAACAAATGGACCGGCAATTGAAGCATACGAGCTACATAAATAACTATACTGAGTTTGGTAGTAAACGAATAAGACACACCGCCAAAAAGTGTGCTCATTCACCTGAAGATATTGTTTCTCTAAACTTTTTCTGAGTGCTTACTATAACTACTGGCAAGCATTTGAAACCGGCACATAATACTTTAAGATATGTGTTATCGGATATATAAATTTCAAAGGTCCACGATCTATATTTTCGTCAAATACATGTTCGAAAAAGACGTCGTTTTCGTCTTTTCCCCTTATAATTCGCCTTAAACAAGCGTTCACCTATTGTCCATAGCATTTTCTTTTGATACTTAGGTAGTCGGAGGCCTTTGTTACTAATTGTACCCTAGGTATATGGGGTGGGTGCCTCCGACTACCTAAGTATCAAAAGAAAATGCTATGGTCAATAGGTGAACGCTTGTTGGAGCCACTCATTAGTTATCCTGTATCATTCCTTTACACAAGTAAAACTTGGGTATACATATAATGGGATTGAGACGAATTCGGACAGCATGAAAGATGACGTCACCCACAATCCCTTTCATACACTTATGTAGATTTTTTATATTTGATCCTACTGTATATTAATATTATAAATGTGAAAGTTTGTATGGATGAATGTGTGGATGTATGGATATTTGTTACTCTTTCACGCAAAAACTGGCTGTGGTATAGGTATAGTTTGGTACCTGGAATAACATATAGCCTATTTTTTATCTCGATAAAACGCGGGCGAAAGTGCGGGCAGCTGCTAGTTATCGATATAAGTATGAGACAAAGTTGGTTTTTGCCCATTCGTCTATCTGATAAGTATAGAAAGATTCGCCTAGAGAAAATATGATCGTATTTAGCATTTTGCTGAAAACTAAACTTGTTTTTTAATACTCTACAAGAGCAAGATTTATTTTTAACATTACTTTCATCATCATCATCATCATCATCAGCCCATACACGTCCACTGCTGGACATAGGCCTCCCCCGTACGACGCCACAAATAGCGGTCCTGAGCCGCCTCCATCCATCGACTCCCTGCGACCGCTACGATGTCGTCGGTCCATCGAGTGGATTGTGGCGTGGTGATCGCAGTGTTGGTGTTTAAAAATACTTAGAAGGAAGCTGCTGCCCTTCCTCGGGTAGGTTCCCTTAGTCGGCTTTTACGACATCCACGGGTTGAGTTGGAGGGGTCGATATTCGTACGCCGTGACCACAAGCAACATCTAATTCAAATATTTTTTTGTAAAAAATATTCTTCAAACTTTCCTTAAAAAGTTAGTAAGTGGTGTTCTGGTTCATTTTCTATGTTTAATAAAAAATATATAGGTATTGTATTAAGTATATCCGTCATCTATTATCGTATGCGTAGATGATGCTGTGTGGATTGTCCAGCATTATTTATTTATTTATATATATGAAACCAGACTAGTACTAACTAAACTCATGCGTAGGCGCGTGCCCCTTCCCTCCCGTCGGAGATTACCGCATATAAATTAGACATAACCCACGCGGACCATGTGAGGATTTGTTGAATTAGGATTTATAGGTGGGCGATAATCCGCTTTGTCTGGCTGCGTTAAGGGATAAGTAAAAACCTTTTTTAAAAATGAAAACTTTATTCTTTCCTCGATTTAAACGCGTTTTCTGGGACGAAATGAAGGCTCCGAGTGTCTGATGGAATTTCGACAGATCTATATCATATTATTTCGGTTGGAACTGTCCATAGACTTAGGATTTTTTTTCTACGGAACTGTCTAAGAAAATTTTTGGGTGAGTCGTAGAATGGAAAAAGGAGAGGTCACGATAACGTCTCGTTACGAACGTCAAATAGTTCGTAACGAGACGTTATCGTGACGTCTCCTTTTTCCATACAATTTGGTAGAGCGCCTCTATCTTGTGGACGTAGAACTTCGCAAATCCCATAGTACACAATACACTCAATAATTATGACGATATTTGGATCGTAATCCAGGATTACAATATTTATCGAGTATTTATTATAGCGTATTACGGATCGTGTTATGGATCGAAAACGAGAAAATCTCACAATCAGTGGCAAGTAATAATGAATAAAAAAACCTTTGGTTCTGATAGGTATTCATAATCACATGATGAGTCCCGCAGGCCCCTAATGAGGTGTCATACGGGACTGAATGACAACTCTTGCGGTTATGTCTGTATTCGCAGTATTGATGACGGTACATTTGATTCTAATAATTATTATTATAATCAAGGTAGCATCAAATTGAATTCCTAAAGTTCAGCTCTTTAAACCTTCAAGCAGCACTACCGTGCTTAGTACCAGGACTTAGTACTTAAGTACCATTCGAAATGTTTATACTTATTTAGCAAAGGTATTGGGTACAGACATTGTGGTTGGTAGGTAGAGAAATTGTTGATACTTTTAATATTCCTTTTTTTATCTTTATTGACAAAGAAAATAACAATCAAATAATAAAAAAAAAATAAACTAGTATTTACAATTGAAACAATTGAGCTAACTGCAGACTGTTGCAAACAATCTACAGATAGCTCAACTGGTCCATATCTAATATTATTAATTCTTTATTGCACTATAAAAATATATTACATAAAAAACATTTAAAAAGAAAATACATGGCAAAGGCGATTGGATTGTAAGCTAGATTTATGATAACCTTTTTCTATCAGCATTGTTTATTTCACTGGTGGTATAAAACAGTGAATATAAACAGAACCTTAAACCAGCAAGCGATGCTTCCGAATGCAAATTAATATTTTTGGGATATAATTAAGTTTTATTATTATTAATTGGACGTGAGATTAAAAAAACATTTTATATTGTAAATCTTAAAAATAAATTTATTTTTAAATAAATAAAACACTGAAAACCAATAGAACAGATTAGTTTTTATTGATAAGTGTATGTAAGTGTAGTAATAACACTTGAGAAAGTAAAGATGTGGCCTAAGATGTCTAGAGCGTTGACAGCAACGCGAGTTCCACAAATGTGTTAATTGGAGCGCCGCAATTAATGAAGGTGTTGGCGTGATGTGTGAAGTGTAGTTTGAATTGAAATTCGAACACGTTCCAATTTTCTTCTATTTCCAGAAACGGACCTGAATTCGATTTTTCAAATATCATTCGACATTCTGCATTCAAGTAGCTATCTACCTACTTATTCCACATTTTTAAGTAGATTGAACTATCCTTATATGGATTTTATTCTTTCTTATAGCAACATTGTAGTAGAATGTTGCCTAAATCCAAAGAAAAAAGAACTCAAGTAAAAGTAAGGTACCTAATAAGTATTAAATGAAGTGAGTGCGTAGGTATTCCTAAGTATCTACTATATCATGATCATTGTAATTTTTTTTAAGCATAAACACGTCGAATGGTACTTAAGTTTAGCCTCAAATTCCATATTTACAAAATAAGGAACAAACCTTAGAATAACAATAATTCTTTGACATTTACTTTTAATCAGCAAATTAATTTAGCACTGGCAACTCATACATCACTGGCCAATAGCAATAGGTCGCGGGCGTGGCGAACACGTTCGATTAAGAGATTGAGATTGCGTTCTTAATTCAAAACGTGTTAGAAAATTGAAACAGCAGGCCACTGCACATCTTAATATCATCTATTTGGCCTGGATTCGCAGTTCGTTGTAAATGTGTGGGTTGCATAATAACATTAGAATGGATGTTCGGAACAATAGGTTGCCTAGATTATTTGACCTCTTCTCCTTGGTAAGGTAAAGGGACTATAGAATATCTAAATTTAATCTAGAATCTTCGAAAAATGTATGCTGCTGTAGGTAAAATCACATTATCACATATAGGTATAGTGCTATCAATAAATGAGCAAAAAACTTTGCCTGTTGGCCTGCAACCATGATTAACGGTTCCACGGATCTTGATGAAATTTGGCAAGGAGATAGACCACTATATTACACTTTTTTCGAGAAAACTACAAGGTACGTGTGATGAAATTGCAGTTGGCAATTCAAGATTTTTTAGAATAAAGTTGGTATCACTGTTTTTAGCCTAATCCTCATTCCTTGTAACCCATTTCCAATGGCCTTCAACATACAATTTCACATTATGAAGGGCTTTTAAATATGAAAAAATCATGGGAAGTTTTTGCGTAATCGCACAGCCGATGTAGGTAACTACTGGCAACTCTAGATTGTACATTTCCTTTAATTCAGCCCATGATCCAAGAAAATAAGGTCTGCCCCTCCGGGAGTGACACTTGCACACGTCACTGTCCAGTTGCCACATTATTTGAACAAAACGTAGAAGTTGGGAAACAAATGTAATAAGGTCAATTGCAAAATCAATAAAAATTCAATCGTCATTTATGTTTGTCAGATCAGTCAAAACAGCGTTAGTGTCACGAGTCAATGAGAGTAATAAATAATTGTTATAAAAGTAATTACCAATAAATAATTGGTAATTACTTTTATATAAAACCATATACATACATACATAGTTTTATCAGATTCATACAGTAAATATACAAAGAGCTCGGGGAGTTACCATTTTACGCTACAGTAACACCAGAAAACAAATTCGTCTTCTCATTCGCCGATGGCGATGATGACGTGGCAAGTGTCACCCACGTGACCATCGTGTCTTGGAAGACCATACCTTATATTTATTATATCAAATATCAAAGTGCTTTATTTCCTTTAGACCTTATAGGACTCTTGGACACGTCACAAAATAAAAATTACATAAGTAAAACAGGGAAATAAAGTGATCACTTTGATTTTTTGTTTACTCCAATCTTTTTAAGGTAATGTAAAGAAGCGAACAAGAAACCTTTACCTTGTTGGGTTGTTGGTTTTCGAGTATATCATGGTTCAGTTATATGCAATCAACAAATCTTACCGAGATTATCTCTGTCAATGCTGGACTCGTGGAAAATCGAAGCTTTTTTTGCTCCATATTGAAGTGTAAGGTTCTTTTGAGAATGTACCAAAGATGTACGTTCTTACTCTAATCCTCATTGTAACAAGACATTGTGCATTCAGACATCCTTCTCCTATAGCTAGTTGGTACTGGCAACTCTAGATTGTATTCTCCCCAGATTCAACGGTGCTCACCCTTGCATTTCAAATCGTTCGAATTTCGAATCCGTCTGCGGTGGCGACGACCCTCGGATCACGTGACTATTCGAATGTGTTCTAAGTTTGAACTATGATTGTTTTGATAAGTCGTCCAGTTTTATTAGTAAAAGCTTGGCGCCTGAATTAATTCTTAGTACAAAATGAAGGCGAAAGCTGGACAATTCACACAGCATCGTCTAGCCCCAAGCTAAGCAGAGCTTTTATTAAGGTTAATAGATGACTGATCTAAGTACTTATTTCAATACATATGTATGTATATATATTATATATATTACAAAATCTTTTTTATTAAAAAAAATCGTACCTAATACCTCATCCTTCAAAAATTGCGCGTTTGGTCGAAACGATGCGTGACCCGAGAGTTTTTGTGTATCTGTCGCAGCGCATTAGCATTGCCGTACAGCGGGGCAATGTAGCCAGCGTCTTGGGGATGTTCCGACTGGTATTGATCTGGACCAGTTAAGCTACCTGTAGATTATTTGCGACAGTCTGCAGTTAGCTAAATTTTTTCAATTGTAAATACTAATTCTAATTTGTTTCTATAATTTGATTATAATTTTTTTTACGAATAAAGATCTTACGATGTATAAAAAAGATATTCAGGGTAATAAAGTAAGGAAGTATGAAACAATATTCTCGCAGTGACGTATTTAACAATTCTCACCATTTCCTCGTAAAATACCATAATTTTCCTCCACATGTAAATTTTCACACAATTGATTCCTTAACCCTTTGCCACGTAATATTATAGCGTAGGCATCCGTAGAGCTCAAAAAACAACCAGCGTTATTTAGCGGACGTACTCTTGAGGTGGTTGCTGACCGACCTTAAGGGTCGCAATGTAATTTGTTACACAGAGAGCGTTCGTGCAGTCAGTAAGGGGAAAAAAGACGCAAACAACGAGCAACGACGGATAGCACACGTATCATGCTCGCTGCAAATGATAAATTACACAGTACATAATAATAATTAACCTGCAGGGTAGCTTGTGGCGAGCTGTTGGTGAGTAGCGACACCACGGGTATACCGAGTGCTCCCGAGGAAGTTCCTGGTTCTCGTCTCCACTTAGATAGATAGATTGTATTTATTTAATCATTTTTTTTCTTTTTTCTTTTAATAGTGTCTTAAATCCTAAGTTAGGTTTATCTAGACACTAGGGTTAATACTACATATTCACTGCTTGCGGAGTGGTATCCCAGGAGAACCAGATTCCCACCTCTTGCTTGCCTTCATTGGCCGGTCTGAGTGGAGTCGCGAGAGATGCATCTTAGGATCGGGGGTGGAAGTGTCTAATGGCGAGGAAACCCGATCATGTGTTTTCGTGATGGTGAAATCGGGGCCGCACCTCTCGACACCCCTTAGTCGTTTGCGCCAATGTTGTTCTTTTCCAGCATTTACGCCAATATTTTGAGCAAACCATCCAGCATTCATCAATTTTGAATTCCGAATTGTAGTGGAACGAACATTTAGATTCTAAATATGGTTTATATTAGGTACTGGACGGATTGGATATGTTTTTACTTTGTCCTCAGACCTAGTATTTAGAAATAAAAGACGTCCATGTAAAGACGGCCTCTCTATCTTAGTGCTTTCAGGCTTCCCCATTACGTAATTATCGTCTTTGCACACCCATTGATTAAATAACCGATTGAGCATGATATAGGAAGGTACGATTGCATTTAACTGCATGATTATCGAATGAATTTTTTATTTGATAAGTGGTGATAGAATTTTGTGAATGTGAAAAATACCATTTATGATTTTATTCTGTTATCATTAAGTTTTTTTTTTAACTGTTGTGAGTGTAGTTTTTAATCCTACATCATGATGTGATCATGATGTAGGATTAAATTAAGGATTAAGATTAAGTTTCTATAATTAATAAGTTTGTCAATATTAGTTTCTACTATTTTAAGGGCTGTGGATTTTGTATAATGATAGTAAGTGATAGTAATAAATGATAGTAACGAACATTTTTAATAACACCACGTTGGGCGCCAAACTATAATAAATACCACTGAGGTTGTCGTACAATTACAAAACTCTTGTACACCACAAAGATAAATAAAACACATAGACATTAACATAAACAAGTACCATGGGCGGTCTTATAGCCTACAAGCGATTTCTTCCAGGCAACCTCGTCGTAGATCAAAGGCGCACCGGTACAGTACCCACATTACAAAAATGTTCATTTTACTATGGGCTTTTACTTAGAATATTTTCATCACATTATTAAATGCACAAAATAATAATGGCATCAGCATATTTTAAAATTCGTAGAATATTGTAATTCCACTGAATAGGATGTCACTCTCACCATTACGTTGAATGCCACATTTTAAATAAGTAGGTATCCATATCCACATTATGTAACTACACCATCATTTTGTATTTTCCAACCAAAATACATGACACATTTTTTTTTTATTGTGTGGAATCCTCTTGGACTTCCTTCTTTCGGAAACAGCGAAAGAACGGTTATGCCGGCCTGCTACCGGCTAAGCCCATCACTGTGTTTTCTGTTCGCCGGGCCTACGGGTACATTTGCGAACTGTTCCGCTGAACTAAACTGAACGATAACTTAATTCAACATGAGGAGATAAGTACCTAAGTTTATCTCTACTGGATAAAATAATATAAACTCCGATTTAGAATAATCGGATATTTTATTTTATGGCAAAAAAGATACCTACTTATGAAAGAAAACTTAGCAAAAAATGAAATTATCGGGAAACAACAAAGTAACAACAAAATTATCACTAAAAACTTCCATACAAACTTCAACAACGTTTAATCTCACATGTGTAGTAAAATGGCAAATCCCCCCCCCCCCACGGATGGACCGACGACATCGTAGCGGTCGCAGGGAGTCGATGGATGGAGGCGGCTCAGGACCGCTATTTGTGGCGTCGTACGGGGGAGGCCTATGTCCAGCAGTGGACGTGTATAGGCTGATGATGATGATGATGTGTAGTAAAAAATCATCAATTAAATGATGAATGAAAGTCATATGAAAGCCTTCAAAACAAAAAAATTGACATTGTCATTTTTTTATTGATTTTTCAATTGACTCTTATCACATTTGTTTCCCAACTTCTACATTTTGTTTAAATGTAGTGGCAACTGGACAGTGACGTCACCTGGCGACACTCCCGGAAAAGCATACCTTGTTTTCTTATACCATGCGTCAAATATACTCACCCCCCAGAAGTTAGTTAAGTTTAGGAAGTGTACTAAATTAGGTGACAAATCATTTCACCTTTTCAAAACAATTTACTTGATGTCAACTGAGTTAACTACTAAATAACAATTGTAAGTCATGATTCATGGGTCAGATTGCTAATTGTATGCAATTTCACGGTCGTTAATTAGTCTACACATGAGGGTCTTTGGTGATGCATTATGAAGGTTCGCGTGCGGACCGCGGGAACTTCAGTGTGCGTTAGAAAGGACAGTGGAGATACGCCTTGTACGGTTAGGTATACATTTTTATATTACGTTTTGGTTTCGTTAAGGTATCGTCGCTTTTGTCGCAATATACTTTAAGAGGGAACTAATTAATTGTTGTTAAAAAAAACTGACTTCGAAGTTTAAACAGTTTTTTAGGTTTTGCGGAATACTAAAGTGATGACATGGCCGGCGCGATGGTCTAGAAGACACGTATTCATTCTTGTTTTGAAGTGACCTAGGTAGTAACTTTTTAATTGATAATGGTAAACCGTTTGGGCAGGCCATATAGCTCGTAGAACCGATAACCGTTGGGGAGAAAAGGTTCTCGACTGGCGACCGCGATGCAATACGAAGTGTGGGAAGACCTCCCGCTCGATGGACCGACGACATCGTAGCGGTCGCAGGAAGTCGTTAGATGGAGGCGGCTCAGGACCGCTATTCATGGTGTCGTATTGGGGAGGCCTATGTTCAGCAGTGGACATGTACGGGCTGATGATGATGGTAAACCGTTTGACCACCATCACCCATGAGAAAGGCCGGAAAAACATTGAAGTCCATCCTCGCGCTCCTGTATCGGTGGTAGAAAAGGTTTTCCTCGGGCCTGTAACACCTTATCCCTTCTTTGCAGTCGTCACATGACGGATGGCCTCACCCTGGCCATTCGTTTTAGTTTCATTTATGCCACTCATAATCCATTCAACCTTTTATTGACGTGAGTCAATGAAAGGTTAATTTTTCAGTCTTTCATAATTATCTACGAGTAAAATCTGTATGGTGAAACGATCATACAATATATTGTTTAAACTACTTTTTCAGATGTCAAGTATTTCATCGGTATATAGGGCATAGGGCAAAAAACATTTTTTACGCCTGTAAATCTTTAAATATCCCCTCTACGTAATCGTCACATGACGGATGGGCCACCCTGGTCATCCGTTTTAGTTTAATTTAATGACACTCTTAATCCATTCAACCTTTTATTCGTGACTCACAGGCATGCGTCGTGAAAAGATCAGTTTCGTTCATTCATTCGTTCATTTTTCAGCCTTTCGTCATAAACCTGGATGGTTAATGTACATACGTAAGTATATAAATTCCTTGGTACATACAGCTTTTACTCGTAGGAGAGAGGAAAAAAAAGAAAATGGCGGACAAGTAAAGACGTGTATTTTACACAAAAGTAAAGAAAATAAAACAAACGGAAGACAAGGCAATAAGGCTATTATGGCTTTCGCCTGTTCATTTATAAAAAAACAACGTAACAAAAAAAGTAGGAGAGACCGATTTGTGATGTTGAAAGTTGAAAATATTTACTGAAATAATTATGAAATTTTCTGTAGTAGGTATTTATAAATGAACACGAAAAGTATCTATTGAAACGTAGTAAGACTAAGAAAAGTATCTGAAGAAAAAAGAAGTGGGCAGCGAATTGTTATAGCGGCGGATTGTAATGGCAATCAATATAAATAAAACCCATGAAGATATGAATTCTACACGAGCGAAGCAGGGAACACGGCTAGTAAGATAAAGAAATTGCTAGGTATCTACCAAGTTCAGTTACGCAAAGGATAAATGATTAGATTCGGATTCAGATAGTTTACAGGTCTAATTGTATAGGTACATTTGTACTTAAAGTATTATGTAATTATTACACGTGCAATCGTTATGAACAATATAAAAATAAATTAAATTAGATTAACAATAATAATTAACATTAAATTAAAAAATAAATCAATTAGAAACAATACAAATTAATAAATATAAAATTGGAATGTCACAAATTTTCATAGCCATTAGGCTAACTTAATTTTCAATAAATTTTTATTTTTTATTAATTAAAATTATAAATTGTTAGTTATATTTAGGTTTTCTCTTTCTTTCTTTATTTCTAGTCTTTGCGACCAGTATACTGGTTTAGGCCTCCTTCATCTCTTCCATTTGCTTCTACTTTGGGCAGTTATTGTGTAGTTGCTGCTCGCTATCTTTTTAACCGACTTCAAAAGGAGGAAATTCTCAATTCGTCTGTATGTTTTTTTTTGTATTTATGTGTATCCAAAAGGCTTTGTTATTTAGTTTATGTTATGACAGTTTTTAAATTTATTACATTGTTTTTTTTTAAATGTTATTTTACTGTGTATTCAAATGCTTTTTAATCCGATATTTCTATGTTTAATTAACTAATATTGACTTTAGTTTTTTTTTATGTTATTATTGCATGCATAATCAAATTTATTTGACATATCATCATTTATGACTAATTATTTATCTTGGACATTCATTAGCAGACTGATTTTTTTAAATTATCTTTGATTTCATAATTCTAATATGTTTAATATATATATATTTTTTTTTATTATTTTCTGTTTTAATTTTAACAATAATACTAGACTAAGAATTTAAAATACACTATTGCATTGGATGTGCCCGTAAGAATAGTTGTACATTATTATAAATAAATAAGTATCTCCGCTAATTATGGACCGATTTGGAAAATTCTTTCACTATTGTATAGAAAATGATCCCGAAAGGGTCATAACATTTTTATCGCTAAGGGATTAGTATTTATCCCGCAAAACTTAAAATAAGTGTAAAAGTAACAGATCTAAAGTCCACTCTACTTCCTTCTATGACAACTCATCTACTGCCCGTGCTGTACAGCTCTAGAACACATTGCTAGTCTCAGTAAGGCGTGCAAAGTCTCTACCATTATTCAAGGGCATGGTAAAGGAACACTATTTGTCCTGCTGTCACTGACCATACCCTTGTTTCCCTTAGTAAAAATGTATGTATGTATGTATTTATTATATGTATTTATTAGCTGCTTAAAATAATGCGCACAGATATTGTTTATATAGGTATTCAATCCAATGATCCTATCCATCCAAGGTTGTCTGGTAGAGATAGCTCGTGAGCATATATCAAATCAAATCAAATCAAATCAAAAATATTTATTTATAACTTAACATACTTAAATACGATTAATTAACCGTTATTTAAATAAAATACAGAAGAAAGTGTAAAGGTCTTACAATTAGTTAAGCTACAAAATGGTCCCAACTCAGCTTAAGCAGGTATATATATATATATATATATATACCTGCTTAAGCTATTTATAGGTCCGCTATTTCTGGCGTCGTACGGGGGAGGCCTATGTCCAGCAGTGGACGTGTATAGGCTGATGATGATGATATATATATATATGTATATATAAGTATGTATAAATAGGTTGATGTATTTAGGTATTCTTGTTATTTATGTGGGTATTAGTAGGTAAGATTTGTAAATGATTATTAGCTTCATAAAATAATGCGAACAGATATTGTATATATAGCTATTCAATCCAATGATCCTATCCATCCAAGGTGGTCTGGTAGAGATAGCTCTTGAGCAATAAGACCACCAATTGTCACATTTCTTTTTTGTATCAAATTGTTTGTAAACTGTTTTGTTAAGTGTGCAGTAAAGCAGAAAATGCTATCTAAAAGTAAGGGAATTTGAAGTCGGTTTATCGTTTTCTTAAAACACGCCATATTATTAATATCGTCCTTCCATCTGATTTGTGGCCAGTCCACTGGAATTTTTTCCCCCATGGTCTCCACTCCAAGACTTTCTTGCACCTTAATGTTTCTTTGCAGACAATGTGTCCTGGCCATTCCCTTTTAAGGGCTCATACTCACAGCACCCGTTTTACTAGATCCGTTTATTTTCCCATGATTGCGTATGTAGTTGCAGGAGCAAGTTGTAGGAGCAAGTTCACACACCTGATAGTATTCCGGATCCAGTAAACGATTTTATCTGGTAGCTATAAATTCGTCTAAAACGGTCCGGTAACAATCGATTACTGGATCCGGTATACTGTTAGGTGTATAAACTCGCTCCTACGACTACGTTCGCAATCACGGAAAAATAAACGGATCTAGTAAAACGTATGCTATGTGTATGAGCCCTAAGTCTTCCAACTCTCTCACTGACAGGATATTGAAATAATTTTTGACATTGTTATTAATACAAAATCTCAATTATAACTTTATACATGTGAAATTGTGGATGTAAGATAGAATAAGGACATTTTCTTGAAATAATTTATTGTGATATATGTACATCATCACCATCCACTCGGATGGACCGACGACATCGTAGCGGTCGCAGGGAGTCGATGGATGGAGGTGGCTCAGGACCGCTATTTCTGGCGTCGTACGGGGGAGGCCTATGTCCAGCAGTGGACGTGTATAGGCTGATGATGATGATGATGATGATGTACATCAAACCTAATTTTATTTTAGTATAACATAATTAAATTTAGATATATACCTATTCATACGCCCCTAGGGTAAGATACAGTGAAACCTACTATTTATAATAAGAACATAAATTGTACCTGATATCTATATGAATAAATGATTCTGAGTCTCATACTCATATATTTATTCACCGTAGGAGCAAAAGCACACTTGGTTATGTCTATTTATAATAAAAACATAAATTGTACCTGATATCTATATGAATAAATGATTCTGAGTCTCATACTCATATATTTATTCGCCGTAGGAGCACAAGGCACACTTGGTTATGTCTATTTACAATAATGATATGTATCTATCGAGACAAAACAAATATAAGTAATACAAAAACAAACAAAATAATTCCTTTATATACTGTAAATGGGAATAGTCAAAAATAAAATTAAACAGAATAAGAATAATAATAAATTTAATTGCTGCAAAAGGGCATTGTCAAACTTAAGAATCTAATTAAAAATATAAAGAAAATATCACAGAAAATTATACAGATACCTTCACTGAGCAGTGTTAGACAACACTGCTTTTTTGTCTCAGCCATTAATTTGTTTTCCTGTCCCCTAAATATTCTGATATATTATTTATCTGTTAAAAAAAGTATTTAAAAAGTACTTAATCTAGGAACATACTTGTGGTGCAAATAACAAACATAGGAAGCGATGCGACCTGCAGAAGTAAAATACTGTGTCGCAGGTCGCAACGCCCACCTCCGGGATTTAAATGAGTTCCAACAAAGTGTAGGTACATAATACAAGTAATATATACATAATTACAAGCTAACAATAGGTTTCTCATATTTACTGAAGTTACATAATAAATAAAAAAGTTCAAAGTTTTATTAGATGTAGTTTTTAGCTTGCATTTGCAGAGTGTGAGTGGATAGATCTCTTTTTTCCTATTTATTTTATTGTAGATTGATCCGTTTAGATAATGATAGAGTCTAAAAACTGTGCCGGTTCCTCGTAACTCCGTCACGCATACTTTATCATAGCGGCGTTTTGTAGACATAAGATTAGGGTCAAATACCAGCTTCGAGTGCCTCCGCAAGACCAGCACTAGAACGAATAGCTGCCTCACCGTAAGTACCCCACAAAGGGTATAGAGACTGTCTGTAGAGAAACGTCGTGGCTTTGAGTACATGACCTTCAGAACTGCTCTCTGAGCACGCTCTACCCTTAGTAGCTGAGTCTTAATGGCTTCTCCCCATACGCAAATTCTATAGGACAGAATAGAATGCAAAATAAACCGTTTTAAGACAGGTTGGATCTGCAAAACTTCTCAATTTTTTTTAAATAAATATATATTTCTAACTCTAGAGACTGTAGATTCAATGTGTGTACATAAACTGTTCAATATAAAACTTACGTAGTAGGTATTTTGACAGATACCGTAACTCATACATAATGTTCATGATAATTGTCTAAGTTTTAATTTTATTTGTCAATTTCAACCACACATAATAAGACTTTCAAAGTGAGCCAATAATAACAACTCTGTAACATTTTACGACTTCCCCCATTTTCCCTATGTGTGAACTATCAAAATTAAGTGCCTATAATTTACTGAAATTGCACCTATTGTTATAAAAACTTGGGGTCGTATTGATGTTTGCAAAGGGTTCAAATAGGTTTATATGAAATTCATATATATTTATATATATATATATATTAAAAAATCTTTAATCTTTTTAGTAGTCAAAAACATTTGACTAAAGAAAATTGCCCAGAAAGTCTAAGCATAATGTAGTGTGTAGCTGTAATAATTTTTTTATAGGTAAAGCGGACTTTAAAAAAATTTATTACATTTATGCCTAGTCCCCAACTCCTCAAATACAAACTCTGTAAATATCAAGCTTTCAAATAATTCAATATTGTTATCTGTGCAATACATCCTCAACGTTTCCAAATGTATTTTAATAGAAACACGCAATTTTCCTAGCCAATCGCTTCATAATAGTGACGACCGAGGTAGCGCGGCGGGCGAAGTTCCGTCTGCGACGCAGGAGGTTGCGGGTTCGATTCCCGCCTTGGGACAAACGTTTATATGATCTGCAATTATTTGTCACGGGTGTTCTGGGTATTGTATATAATAAAAAGTATATATCTATGTCATATATTGTATTATGTGTATCAGTCATCTAGTACCCATAACACAAGCTCTGCTTAGCTTGGGGCTAGATGATGTTGTGTTCACTGTCCAACATTATTTATTTATTTAATTATAGTATCAGTGCAGAATCTTCACGTAGAATAAAAGAAGAGATAGCAAGAAGAGAAGAACGGGGAGATTTATAGAACGGCTTCAACCTTGACACTTTTGACGCGCGAGCGTCCTACTGTAGTTATTTTTCATCTTAAGGTAGAATGCCAAAATGTGTTATTCTGGGACGATACCATTGTGATAGTGAAGCGATCTGTTTAGCAGATCAAAATATTTAGTTACAATATACTACACCAACATCTATTATATAAGCTTAATATGTATACTGTTGGTGTACCTATATTAATAAATAAATAAACAAAAAAATAAATAAAAAAATAAATGATACTCAGCACGAAACAGCAAAAGGAAAGAAAGTGTAATCGGGTGTGAACTGAAGGCATCAATATTTGCCGACCGATAATGGAGGCGCGGTCGTCAGCGTCAATCGATGGGGTGAAAATGGGTGAAAATTCAAAACGAAACTGGGTCTCTTGCATGTAAAAACGACTGAAAGTCGGATAGTGATATTTGTAGTAGGTATGCGTCAAATTATTGCTACTTTAATTTATAAACGTCAAAGTTTGTAAGGATGGATGGATATTTGTTTCTCTTTCACGCAAAAACTTCTGAACCGATTAGGCTGAAATTTGTATGGATATAGTTTGGGACCTGGAATAACATATAGGCTATTTAGTATCCCGATAAAACGCAGCCGAAGGCGCGGGCAGCAGCTAGTTCTAAGCAAAGATTTAAATCGTTCTTCTATGATAATGGAAGGCAAGCAAATGTACCGAATTAAGATCAGTATAAGCACTTAGTGATTGTGTTTAGAGAATCGGAAAGTGGTTACTCTATATTGAAAACCAAAAATATATTACACTTTGAAAATGTTCGTTACCGATAGTTATCGATACTTTGTAGTTCTAAGGAGCTTTCAGCTCCTTAGAACTATATCGTCGGCTTACTGCGAAAACCGAATAAGTGCACTTTTTGGCTGAATTGACTTAAAAATGCAGTTATACTTATTTTTTTCCGCTCTATCGACTGGTAAAACCGAATAAGCGCTACGACCATTAGCTGCAGAGTTAGCTAGTTTGAATACCTTATAAATACTGTAATAAAAATAAAATTATACTAGTAATACATCATAAGTATACTTAATGCAAGAATCCAATTAATATTAGACAGGTAAAATAGTATAAATAAGATTACGCGTTTTGACATGTAGTAAGTTTCATAAAAAGCATTGCATATTTTCAGAAAGAAAGTATTAAAGGCATTTACAATAATGGATTCAAGTTTATGATTCTCACTTGTACAGTTAAAATAGTATAAGGACATTTAATTTGTTTTACCGCTTGTGAGTTTTGTTCTATGTTCTACAATTCTTCTACATCAAAAACCTTATAAATGCATTTAAGTGGTTTTAAATGTATCAAATTGGTACAATTCTTCTACAGCAAAAACCTTATAAATGCATTTAAGTGGTTTTAAATGTATCAAATGGTATCAAACAAGCCCGTTTTGACGTGATGGAAAGAGAAGACGATTGGTATCTTTGATAAAAAATACAAAGATCCTTCTAAAAAGACCCGAAGCAGTGCCTGAAGGTATGATATTTTGTTATTATGTTTGTTTCTATACAGTAAGTATATAGTTAGATTTGACATTATCTCGCCGGATATTAAGCAACAATGAGGTTTGAATGATTTGGATCAAAAATATAATAAGTAGGCACTTTAGTTTCGTTTATAACATAAAAAGTTCGTTACATTTTTGATGCATTTTTGATGGTCTTTTGTTTTTCCACTCTGTATTTCATCATCATCATCATCATCAACCTATAGTAGTCCACGGGTAGACATAGGCTTCCCCTAATGAGCCTCTGCGTCTCTGTGTCTGTGTGTGCCTCTGTATTTGACACGTATCTACATACTTATTAGTACATAATTTAAGTATTCCTTTATCATAAGTAGGTATCATAGAAGGATCTTTGTATAATTGAGATTTTATTTTTAGATGATTTGGATCCAAGACCTAGTACTTCAAAACAAGGATGCAATAGTCCGACGTCGTACTGTTCTTCAATCTTAAGCGAATCTAGAGAGAAAATGGCAGTGGAAATGGATCGTATATTATTTGACAGTGATGACTCTGTACAGGATCCCACTTACGAGCCGAATCCAGACACACTGATTCGACCAGAGGAATTGTTTGAAGAATTGGCAAGTAGAAAGGAAGAAGAGATGCAAGATAGGGATTTTTTGCGATTTTATGGAGATGATACTGATTATACTGACGAAGCAGTTTCAGATCATGATGCTCAAGCAATGGTAGCACAAAAATTACCAGACTCTGAATCAATTCAAGTCGCAAGTTTTTTTTTGTGAGCTCTTATTAAAAAGAGTATTTGATTGTACAAGGAAAAGGACACGCTGGGTAAATCCAGAACCTGAAAATTGGAAGGTAAATGTTGCTAAAAGAAGGCGTACTGAAGGCTTGCCCTATACCACACGCAATAAAGAAAGAAAAGCAAAAATACCAAAAGAAATCAACTGTGAGAGTTGTTTCTTTAAGTGTAATATTATTTCTTCAAAAGAAAGAGAGGAATTGTGTCGTAACTAATGGGATTTGAGCTTTGTTGAGAAGAAAAATTTCATTTTGAATAACATGACAGTTCAAGCTCCAAAAAGAGTTCTTGCGATTCGTGGAACAAAGAAACAGCGCAAATACACAAAAGTGTTTCATTTTTCACAAGGGAGAGAAGAAACAAGTATGTCAAAAGTTTTTTTGTCATACACTAGCTATTTCACAAAGCGTTGTGAATGATGCTGTTGAAAAACGGAATGATTTAGGTACTTACAAAGATAAGGACAAAAGAGGTACACATGTACCCCCTAATAAAACGAAAGAAGCTGATGTGATTTTTGTAAAGAAACACATTGAATCGTTCCCTACCATGGAGCCCCACTACATAAAAAAATCTTCAAAGCGTCTATATCTCGATGCATCGTTATCAATCACGAAACTGCACCAATTGTACATAGAAAAGTGTACTGAAGAAAACATGACCCCCGTGTCCGAAATAACTTACAGGAGAATATTTTGCAATGACTATAACATCAGCTTTTTTGTCTCTAAGAAAGATCAATGTTTAACATGCTCTAACTACATGAAAGGCAATGATGACGAAAAATCAGCAATGAAAACAGAATACGATGAACATTTGGCAAGAAAGCAGTTCTGTAACTTAGAAAAACAGAAGGACAAGGAAAAAGCAGCTAGAAACAAAGAATTTTGCTGTCTTACATTTGACTTGCAGGCTGTATTACAGATTCCCTCTGTATTAGTGGGGCAGCTGTACTATTGCCGAAAGCTGTGCGTGTACAATTTGTGCATTTATGAAGCTGCACTACCAAATGATGCTTTTTGCTTTGCTTGGTCCGAAGTTAATGGAAAAAGAGGGAGCTCCGAAATTGGGAGTATTCTGTATCACTATCTGTCCACCTGCGTGCTTTCCCATGTAAATGAAGTGTGTTTGTATTCTGATACGTGCGGTGGACAGAATAGAAACCAGTATGTGGCTGCATTACTGTTTTTTGCCGTACAAAATATACCTCACATAGCAAAAATCGAACACAAGTTTCTTGAATCGGGACACAGCTACATGGAGGTTGATAGTATGCACAGCAGCATTGAGTAGCAAAGAAAAACAGTGAAATCTACTGCATGCCGGATTACATGTCAATTTTCAAAAGAGCTAGATAATAAAAAACAGTAACTCATGATGGACAAACTTTCAAAAAAACTCAATACAGAACTAAAGAGTTTAAATTCAACGAGTTTTATGACTTAAAAAAACTCGCTTACGAAACAATGTTCAATCGTTCTAAAGACTCTGATGGCAACCAGGTAAAGTGGCTAAAAATTAAAAGAATGCTGTATCTTAAGGAAGAACGATCGAAGATCTATTTCAATTATGACATGTCTGACAAGCTGTTATACATGGATGTCAAAGGAGATCTTTTGGTAACAAGCAGGAATATAAGAGGGAAAACACGCGTGAAAAATACTGTACCTCAAGCCAATCCGACTGTGGTACAATTGAAGCAACTTTATTATAAACCTTTACCCATAAGCGAAGCCAAAAAAAGGATCTCCTCGGTTTATGCAACAAAAAAATTATTCCAGAAGAATACCATGGATGGTACTCATCATTGCCAACTCATTCTGGAGCAGATCGTTTACCCGGCCCTGCTGTAGACGAAGAGTCATCAGCTGAAGAATGAACAAACTTACCTTATTATTTACCTTTATGATTAAGTTTATTCACCACAAGAGCTTTTCGATCGTCATACCTTCTTAAAATAATATTATTAGCTTTAGATACCTACTTAATTAAATTTATTTATGTCCAATTTTTATTGACAAAGAAAATAACAATCAAATAATATAAAGAAATGTCCAAAAATTCATAATTTGTTTTATTCAGGGGTAGTTAAATGAATCAAACTGAAATCAAGTTTATTTCAATCTATACTATTAATATAAAGCTAAAAAGTTTGTTTGTTTTACAGTCTAATCTCTAAAACGGCTGGACTAAGTTTACGTGAATTTCACTGAAAGATAGCTGATTTATTCTGAATTAACGTAGGCTACTTTATTTTCTCCATTTCTTACGGGAACAGAAACTATGTGAGTAAAACTGCAGGGCGCTGCTACTTCATTCATAGTTTTGTATGTACGAATTATAATAAATAACATTCATTTTCAAAAAGTCTACGGTTAAAACCAGGTAAATAAAACAAAACAGGGTTTTTTGAAGCCAATGTTCAAAAATTTTTGATTGCCGATATTGACGTTGACAGAAATACATACAACAATTACCTGAATGCTAAAATCAGCTTTCTAGTGTGAGTAAAATAGAAGATAGGGCACATTTTCTAATTACAGGTAAAACCAAATAAATGCATCACCCTCTGAACATTAACTTTAATTTTATAGATTTTTTCTTTAACATCATTATAACATAGGAATATATTTAAAAAGACATATAATAGTTGCATCACCTTGTATAACTTATTTCTCACTTGTTAAGTTTTAAGTTGGTAAAACTTTATCTCAAACTTTAGAATGAGATTTACTCCACATGACGTAGAGTGCACTTAATCGGTTTTCGCAGTAAGCCGACGATATATACGTGTAAAATTAATAGGGAATATACAATATTCTTGCTTAGCTATAATTTAAATCAGTGAGGTTATAAATTACATGCATTTACCTATAGAAAGGCTTGATAAGTAGGAATTGCTTTTTATTCTAATAACTAGCTGACACGATAGACGTTGTCCTGTCATTAAATTCAAACTGGAATCTATCAAAAAACTGACAGTTATTTCAAACGTGCTTAGCAAAGAGTATTTATTATAGCACTGGGGCTAAGGTGACATTAAAAAGTTTATAATAAAGGTAGTCGTTAAGAGTTCTTAAGTTTATGTGCAATTTTTTTAATGTATGAACCCTCTACGAAGTTTTAGAAAATATAAAAAAAAAAAAATCGTTAAAGCCATTCTCAAGCTATAGCGTGACCAGGAGAAATAGGGGTTCATTTTTACATAAATAGATTTAATATTGCAACGGATTGCAATGTTCTATTATTTCATTAATAAATTATTTCATTATAACCTATCCAGGAAAATAGGTAATCATTAAATAATTTATCGCATTCGCGTGGCAACCAATCAAAATCCAGCAAAACTATAAACTTATAGGAGCATCAACACAAATTTTTATGCTATTTCTAACTCCAGTCATCTATTGTATGCAAAAAACCTGAACGTTTAACTTGAAAACGTATACCCATTAAGCATGCGATTGTAAGGAATGTCTCAAGATACGGAATTATGGTAAGCATGAAATGTGTGGCGGGGACGTAGGGTTGCCAGAAGGAAAATTTCAGGTGCTCTTTTAAAGGTGGGTGATGCGGCGTTACGTGGCGGGGCGTAATGTGTGTTACACAGCAGCGAGTGTTCGTGCAGTCAGTATGGGGAAAAAAGGCGCTCGCAACGAGTAACGACAAGGATTTTAGCACACGCCATCACGTATCATGATTGCGCTCCGTAACACCGGTCATTACGCTCCGTAACACCGGTCAGTACCCGACTTTAGGTTTCGAAATGCTACGACTTACTTTGGTCAAAAATAATAATGACATTATTAGTATTTAGAATGAGGTGGAGGCGGCTCAGGACTGTTATTCGTGGCATCGTTTGGAGGAGGCTATATGTTCAGCAGTGGACGTGTACAGGCTGATGATGACGAGAAAATAAAAAAATATTAATAACCACCCACCCGTGTAGGGCGTGTCAAAGAAACCTCATACAGACATACCTACTCTCGAAAAACATAACCATCTTTCTTGCACAGTTGGGTAAAAATACCCAGGTTATTTGCTTGACAACCCTTTCTAGAAGGGAATAAAGAAGAAGGGCTAGAAACAATTCAGTAAGTGCACCCATACGGCATTGTGACGTGCACACGTCTGTAGGGGTCATGCGATTCAATGGGCTACTCTGAAACGGGTACAGGAAGTTGCAAAAAATTTATTTAGTTCGGTTTTTATACGAAAGGGGGATACCTTTTTAATTTTATACTAATTTCAATGAAATAACGGCAAAATTGCATCAAAAAATAACACTCTAAATTTTATTTACCTATGTTTTTTTACTACTTGTAATTTAGATGCAAATCGTCAAGAGAAACAAAAAAACAATATAAATGTCTAAATATAGTAAACAAATAAAAATGATATCACATCAACATCGTCTAGGGATATTTCATATTTTCTCAATTTACTCAAAATTTGTTATAAATAACATGCAACATGTATATATTTTTGAAAAGCCCGTTTAGTAGACTAGACCTTCGAATACAATAGAAATATTTTTATTGTGTAAATAAAATTTTAATCAATAAGAAATAAAATATGAAAAAAAATTACATTTAGGACGTTGTGTTTTAAAAAAAATGCAAAATTATGCGAAATTTCCTGTTTTTTTGCAATTATACGAAAAATCAATAGTCAGTAAAACCACCCATGACGTTACAAACGGTCCTGCAACGGGTTTTCATGCTTTGAATCAAGTTATCAAAGCCTTGCTGCGGGATATTGTCCCAGGTCCTGCAAAGATGCAAAAAAAGTTGCTCTTCAGTCGCGATGTTTGCAGGAAAATGGTTCATAGCCCTTCTTTCCCATGCATGCTCTATGGGGTTTAGGTCTGGCGATTGCGCAGGCCAGTTTAAGACCGACACGTCGTGCTCCTGCAGCCAGCTGGTCACCACTCGCGCTGTGTGCGGACGGGCATTGTCGTGCATGAGCGTGAATTCTTGGCCCATTTGTATTCGATGGGGGTAGACTATTGGTACTAGCACCTGGTTACGGTATTTTTCAGCGGTCATGATGTTTCTGATCCAAACGAGATCTGTTCTTCCACCAATACGTATTCCCGCCCAAACCATAACTGTCCCACCGCGGTATGGATGGACTTCCTGAGGGTGTTGCAGACGGCTCTCACGACCAGGAACTCGCCATACACGTACTCTTCTTGAATCGGGATGGAAACCGAATCGGGACTCATCGGTAAACAGCACCGCAGACCACTGGTTCTCTTCCCAGAGCAAATGTTCACGAGCCCACTCTAATCTTCGTCCACGATTTCCTCGGCGTAGTGCTGGAGTACGAAGCGGTCTGCAAGCATGAAGGTTGGCTTCATGCAGTCTTCTCCTCACAGTTTGGTCACTCACCAGCAACTGGTGCTCCGACTGGAGCCTTTGAACCAACTGCATTGCCGTAACATTTGGTTGTCTTCTAGCGGAAACTTGCAAAAATCGGTCTTGTCGCTGGGTGGTTATGCGCTTTCCGCCTGGGTGTCTTTCAGCCACTTCACCGGTAGCACGATAACGTGACCATAACCATGAGATCACGTTTTGTTTTGTTCCAATCTCCTCAGCAACACTCAGCTGAGTAGCCCCAGCTTGGAGCATACCTACTGCCCTTAACATTTTATCTCTAGTTAAATGGCGCCGCCGCATGATTCATTTAGTAGTATAAAATCGAAATTAATTAATAACGTGTTTTAAAACTTCAATTTGACACAAAAAATTACCATAAACTATGGAAGATAAATTGTAACTTTTGACCTTCGCTATAGCAATGCCGCGCAAATCTTTTGTTTTTTATTCATTTGTTCAAATTCAAATTTAGAATCATGCAAAAAGACCTAACAAATAAGGTTTCTTCAAAAGATTTTAAAACCGGACAATATTTTTAGAGTTCAAGAACTTTATACAAAATATCCCTAGACGATGTTGATGTGTGTATTACTTTTTTCTCTATTTTACGGAAAAAATACATAATAAGTCATCTGCTAATTAGGTATTTTATCATGAATCTATCAAAATCTCATTTACATGTTACAATTTTGTTTAATACGGACATACCTTTGTTTTTTGTGCTTATTGTTATAAAATAAATATTTAAATAGTTATAAATGCTTTGAGACAAAATATCAATGTATCCTTTAAAAAAAATGCAAAACCCATAGTCTTGTCATGTCTAGTAGCACCCCGACGACGCAGGCCACAAAACCTCTATTGTGTCATGAATGGGGCGTTTTGTACACATTGTGTACGAAACAAATTTTTATAAGAACGCATTCCTTTTCATATTTTTAAAATCTTGCGAATTTAACCGAGGTATTGTTTCAGAGTTACAGGGTTCTGTACACTTGTTGAAAGGTTATTTTTTGATGAATGCAAGCTGCAAAGGCTGAGACAAAATTTGTGACGATTGCAATGACATTACTATTTATAACTGTAAAATTCTAGTCCGTAAGTGGTGTTCTTTGTCATGTCGGGTATGTTTTAGGATCTGGATAATTAAAATAGGTACATGAAAAGATAATTATTTTTTACCTTATTATTCACTTATTCTAGGCTTTATAACATTTTTTTCTAAAGGAAAAATTCAGATCATGTTTGATGCAAAAGTATTGTTATTAGTAAAATCTTATCAGGGAGGCTTTTTACTCCATAGATGGTTACAGGTCAGATGTCGCTCCGTTCCGCACTGACAATAGTAGGTATATAAGAAATTTAAGCTTAGCTTCATATAAATATTGGCACGCATCTAAATCTCATAAAATCTAGATTTAGATAGCCACAAGTATTAGACACATAAGTAATATATAAATGTACTAGTGGTTTCTTTTTCTCATCTTCAAGCTAAGAGAAAATCAATAACACCTTATTTCTTTTTTTATAATAATAACTATATTTATAACTGTTTATTGTATAAAATTGACTTGTCTAAGTGCTTATTCAGAAAGCCTAAAGAAATAAAGTTATTGATTCTGATTTTGATTCTATTATTTTCAAAAAGGAACTCTAAACATTGTTGGTTCCGCGAAACATCGTGTGAATACTTTCCCTAAGTGTATTGTATTGCAAGAGTGTGGTTTTCTTCATTCTTTTTACAAAAAATATAAATATATACGGTCTTTACCTATACACATGTTTAACCGACTTCAAAAAAGGAGGTTATGAATTCGTCTGTATGTTTTTTTGTATGTATGTTACGCGATATCTCCTCCAATTACGGAGCGATTTTGAAAATTCTTTCACTATTGTATAGAAAACGATCCCGAAGGGGTCCCATAAAAAAAATTCCACAGGAGATTTGTATTGATCCCGCAAAATTTAAAACACGCCATATTATTATTGGAAAATATTGTAGATCTAAGCAGGAAAATACACGGCTAGGGCGGATAGGGCGTGCTGATAGTTTCCGTTACACCTAACTATTATCGACAGCTGCTTAGGCGTGAGCTATCGATGTTTTTATACACATTTAGTGGTCAAACGTATTGTAACTTCAATAAAAGCCAGTCTTGAACGATACGCGATCGAAAAACTGGCTTAAACATTCACTGCCCAGCCTTCCAAGGAGAAACAGGCTTAAATATATCAGATTTAACATTTTTATTTTTTACGACCACGCACATTGTATGTGTGTATAGTCCTAGAGGCTGGGAGATGAAAGATCTTTGGTCTAATTACTTAGATTTTTAAAAATTCATTGCCCAGCCTTCCCTCAGGGGCTCCCCGCTGCCGCATCACGGTGCTGGAGAACGACATCTGTGTCTTGGGCAATGAAAGTGTTAATGATTGCTCGATTGTTGTTTATTTTATAATTAACAGAATTTAAAGAAGATTCCAATGAAATAGTAGATAAAAATTAGAACTTTTATATAATTGGTTGATTAGTCTATCTCGTTTTAAGGAATGACATATTGTGTTCTACGAATATATTTCAGACAAATAAATTAACTGACGTTTTTGGCAGAAGTTTTTACGTTAAAGTTAACCGACGAAGCTGCTAATTGTCCAATGATCTTTAGACGAACACCATCCAAATTTAAACGGAGATAAAAAAACACAACTTGAACCCAACACGGCTTGATTTCTAGCATACGCCGCTCACGCAATTCAGAGATTCCTGAGTATATCACACATACTCGTACTATTATTGCTCCTAATTCGTTAATTATCTTTTGTTTTTTATTAGAAATCAAAAAGCAGCCAATGAGCGCCTAAAAAATTAAGAATCAAGAATAAATATGTCTTGATCTGCAGGATATTTCTAATTAATGTATTGCTAAGTCATGAGGTTTAAATCTGCATGCTTTACAGGACTGTAGGTATTATCCGGTTGTAAAAGCCATTTACGTAGATCTTTTTAAAAAAATTCTTGAAGACCTAAGAGTATTGCAAGGAAAGAGCAAACATCGGGCAAAGTCCACTCCACCGTCTAAAGACAAGAGATTCATGTCTCAAGAACTGCTGCCTCCTTCAAACTCGTGTTTTTGCTGGACTAGACGCAAGGCAGGAAAAAAAGAATCTTAGTTTTATGTCTGAAATACTAGCGTCCGCCTGAGATTTTGCGTTCTGATATTTGATGTCTCCATCTGTAGTTTCATTCATTGTAGAATGCCAAACTCTGTCATTCTGAGACGATACCATTCCCAGTGAAGGGATTCGTTTAGCAGAATAGGGATCCTGGATAAAAGTCGATCAGGGCTATGTAGTCTACCTAATTATCCTCTGCCGAGAACTAGTCAATTTTTATGCATTATGTGCTGTACAAGCGGCAAAAGGGCGTATTAGGTTTTTCTTCCTCCTCGGAAGTGAAACAAAATACAGGCAGGTTTAAATATTTTTTAAACTGTTGTTTTTTCTAGCCGTTGATGTCTATCTTTCACGGAGGACTATTGAATCAGATAGATCAAAACGAGATTATAGAGTTTGTTAGTAGGTTGCCTGAAACGCATTCTTTCATCGGCTATTTTATTTCCCAGTCGCTAAACCTAAAATAACTACTCATGCCAAAAACATTACCTGACCCCCGGACTACAAATAATTAATAACATAGGTACCTAGGATTCCATGCTGAAGAATGCTTGCACACAAAGAAACCTCCCAAGTAAAAAACAGGGTAAGGAGGGGTAAACATAACCACGGAAAAAACAATAAAATGTCCCTGTTTTGTTCTTATTCCGTTGCGGCGTGTCTTAGCGACTGTTGTGACTTCATTTTACCTGAGACGAGATTTTTGCATGAGTAGCCACCCGCCTTTACTCTGTAGTGATGTACTTTTATCGATGTCGTAAATTTTATTGACGTCATAACTTGAAATGATTTTTGTGTTGGATTTA
This sequence comes from Eupithecia insigniata, assembly GCA_947859395.1. Taxonomy (NCBI): domain Eukaryota; kingdom Metazoa; phylum Arthropoda; class Insecta; order Lepidoptera; family Geometridae; genus Eupithecia; species Eupithecia insigniata. The sequence continues at coordinate 3,435,835 of OX402011.1, read as the reverse complement.
TTTGATTGTATGACGGTATTCTTTGTTGTGTTACGAAGCTTCAACAATGTTTAATACAACATTGTACATTCAAATAATTTGTGATTGTAATATTGAATCATTATTGCTGATTATGTAGTGTAGTTAAAACATGGCGCTGTTTGTGTAGGAATTTAAACATGAAGAGTCTGCTGTTAGAATATTAGGTAATGTAAGGATTTTGGGCTCTGTATTAAATATTTATAAAACGACGAAAAGAGAGCGCATATATATAGTTTTGTCGGCATTGAGCTTAATAAATTAAACAAAAATTAACGATACAGCACAGCTACGAAGAAAATATACGCTCAGTCACCATGGTCAAATTTTCACCGTTCACAAAATATGAGCTTGTATCTAACAATTATGAAAGTTTTTTGATCAATGGACCTTTGTTTGACCACAATCTCACTTCATGGAAAGTGAAGAAGAAAAGTGACGTCTACGAGACACCTATTCACTATTGTTTTGACAAATTTGCTACTGTTATGAAAAAAACGCCAGAAAACAGCAGCAGGCAGCGTAATCTAAATGTGGTAGATGATTATGAATCATCGATATCGACATTATTATGATTCTCAGACATCCCTATAAACTTCTTCAGTACGTACCTACATTACTCTCCCAGATCCCGACCTACGGAACCAAACCTATTTAACTTCACTTGAGGACGTACCGTAATCTCGGTCTAAATTAACTCCACAGATATTTTTCATATAGTTATGGATTAGAGATGCAATCTCATTCCAGGTAGGATTTATTGGTGAAGGTAATGAAAATTTAGAAGAGTTCTATTGAATAGATCCTGAAGAGGTATATGTACCTTCCACCTCATTATTGCCCATTAGTGCGGAGGCGCGCACGGACGGCTTCCATACATGCATGCGAAAGAAAGTCACCTCGTTGCTATGCAGGCTGCACGGGAGTACCAAAATCATCAATCACCTGCCAACACGTGGCCAAGAGTCCTATGCTCTAAAGGAAATAAAGCATTTTGAGTTTTGAATCCTGAAAGCATTGTCCAACAAATGGGATAGCCCGTTACTCAAGCAATATATTCTTATTCTTAGTGGGGGAACTGAGATCTGCACTGACATGTCGCATGGGAGCGTATTGTGCATTATCCCCCTGCCTAAACAGGCCCTAACCAGTCTCAGTCCTTGAAGTACAGGAGCAGGACTTTTGGTGTTTGACAGCTCCGTTTCAGCTTCTCTGTGGGTGTGGATGTGGTTTGAGTCTTAATGAGACTCAAGCACTATAATCGAGTAATGATGAAATAAACAGTTTCATTATTATTTGGTTACTGTTCACAATTATTATTATTTACATAACGTGTCAAACATAAGATAACATTACACTTTATTGCACACCAAGAAAATATAAATATACAGAAAAATATACATAACATAGTTGCACAATGGGCGGCCTTATCGCTAAGAGCGACAATAAAGAAAAAAAAGAAAAGAAAATATAGAAAAGTGTATGTTACTAATCAATACATAGTTTAAAACAAAGTCGCTTCCCGCTGTCGGTCAGTCCCTATGTATGCTTAGATATTTAAAACTCCGCAACGGATTTTGATGCGGTTTTTTAATAGATAGAGTGATTCAAGAGGAAGGTTTATATGTATAATTTAGTATCAGCATTGCACCCGTATAATAATACATCCTTGCCCAAATTAGTGAAATTTATTTTATTTATCATTCAATAAAATTCGAAAAGGTCGGAGGTATTTATAAGGGAGAACTGATATATTAAAACTGTACTTTTTCTTTTTTCGTTTAAAATACGTTACAACGGGACGACCTTACCAACTTTTTAGGATCAGTGGAAGATATAGGCGGAAATATTCGGGGTATGATTTTGCCAAACAATGGCACTAAACAAGACTGGACAATGACTGGACAGATAAAAAAACGTAACTCATACTAGAATGGGGCATCGCCAGAGAAATGTGAGAGCGACTATTAAACTAAAGAGTTTCTGTCATTCTCATTTCTATAATCACAAACAACACAATGATAAAAGAGTTAATGTAATTCAACTATGATCCAAACTTCAAAATCAGTGATAATTTCTACCTGTGTTGGGGGCATACGCTGACAAACTCTCAGCTTTTGTAAAATGACGAAGGTTTGGTAGTAGCTGCCTCTATCTAAGCCTGTAGAGGCAATGTGTTGCACACATGGTAGATCCTCGAATCTATCCCTGGTCTCTCAAATCCCTGGTTATCCCATAGGTGGGCAAAAACATTCCCACACAAAACGTAAAGAGTTGTGTGTAATTGGATTAATTATATATAAAATTATTTAAAATTCGGCAGTCACAAAATCCAGGTTCTACTATTTTGCATACGGCATGCAGTTCACAAATAATGGATTACAGACTTGAAATAAACAGCTAGATTAATCAAAGTAGAGAACGGACCACCTAAAAAAGTATAAGTCATTCATAATGCTTCTGCTTCTTAACGAAGAAGAAAAGTTCATAAAATGAGAGTGAGCAACACAAGTAGAAATTGATAGTCAAGCTCGTACGAGCCTTTTCCAACTAAGTGATCATTCACACGAGGAATGATTCGTTTTTTTCGATGAATCGTCTTTTTTCACTTTTCGTTATTTTTTTGAAGGCGGCAATGTTTTTATATCACGGACACGTATCACGAATCGTGAAAAATTATGGAAACGTCTTAAATCGCGTATCGTTTTTTAAAAATCACGATTTGCATAATCAATACGTGATTTAAAAAATGACGTGTCGTGTTTTTTGACCAATCGTTAATGTAATGACGGATGCCGTGTGAATGAGCTCTAAACTGGGTACGAAGGACGATACGTTGAAAGGTGATTTTTTCACATAGGAACTAATTTATGGGATAAAAAGTAGGTCTATGTTCTATTCTAGACCTAGAAGTACCTGTACGCAAAATTTCAGCCGGATCTGTTTAGTAGTTTTGACTTGAAGAAGTATCAAACATAATATGTACATCCAAACTTTTGCATATATAATATGTATTATTGGCACTAGTGTGATCCTGTGACTACATTAAACGAGCCGTTCAAAATAACCTATGTAGTTACTAAAAGGAAATTGTTAGCGCAACGCTTTATTTGCGAATTTTCGGGTGTCTACCCACCCCTTTGTTTTCGCCGTGTGTGTATACAGTATAGGCAGTCATTAATTTTTTAGGCTCCAGAGGAAATGAGAGGTTTACTTAAGGGTTTGCTTCTGGGAAGTACAAAGAAAGTTCTGTTGTAAGGTCACATTTGGTGGTCTGAAGATTTGGTGGTTCTATAACACCAAATCTTACTTCTTACCTACTTTAAACAGAAATAAAAAATTAATCAGAACTCGAAATCTACGAAACATTGTGGAACATAGTTACATTGGGGTATTTTCAGGTACCCCCGGGGTGAGGCATTTTTTTTTTACTTATGTATTGTGCAAGCCCATACTAGTCACTCTGATGGTAGGTTTTCCATAGTGCTTAAACGCTTTAAGCACTCTATTCATCATCACCATCATCATCATATCAGCCCATACAGGTCCACTACTGGACATAGGCCTCCCCCATACAACGCCACAAATAGCGGTCCTGAGCCGCCTCCATCCATCGACTCCCTGCGACCGCTACGATATCGTCATCGAGTGGATGGCCTCCCATGTTGTAGTTGGGGATTTGCCATAATCACCACGCTTGGCGGGGGGATTGGTGATCGCAGTGTTGGTGTTGAAAAATACTCAGAAGGAAGCTGCTGCCCTTCCTCTGGTAGGTTCCCTTAGTCGGCTCTTACAACATCCATGGGTTGAGTTGGAGGGGTCGATATTCGTATGCCGTGGCCTCTAACACTCTATTGCAACCTTTTTTGACAAAATGCATTCAAACCTATGAACCACATTCTATGAACCCAAGACATTGTGAACCTTATGAGCCGTAAGTAAGGTTGCGTGTTCAAGTCCCGTTTAGTCGATTTTTTTGGGATATTATTTAATTTCATAGAAATTATCCTAAGTGGTTCTTCTTTTTCGTATTCTTCATTGCTGTGGTTGTGCCCGTCCTGAACAGCTTTCACGGAGACGCTGACGCTTCCACACTACTCTGTCTTTGGATTGTCTCTGGCCGTGTTGGTGAGCGCTCTCTTGTCCTTTCCTCTCTATCGTGCCTAGTACAGCAGTTTTTCGAGCTTGTCTGGTTGCCTTCGGTAAGCCGAAGCCGAGCCGTGGTTACGCACTATAATATCAAAAATCATTTCAAAATAAGAAATACCTGCAAACGTTCTACTAGTAACTACATATAAAGTATTCAGTTAAATACCAACTCCACGTGCATTTATGGAGTGCAGGCAGTGTCCGGGTGAATAGGGGCAAAGGAGGTCTGCAATTAAAATTATAATTTTTGGCAAACTCGCCCGCCCCTCGGCATGTATCTTTGACTTGTCCCGCTGCTGGTGGTGATACACTGGGTGAACTAATAGAAAAAATATATTCTCCAGGGCTTTCTTTTTGTTAAGTTCAACTCTTAGATTCATCATTATCGTTATTATTATTTTCCGTCTATTTTAGACGGTTCAGGTAATCACACTATACATGCAAAACTTTGGATGTTTAATTGTAAGTTTGGATGATTTTATCCCTTCACGCGAAAACTACTGAACGAATCGAGCTGAAATTTTTGCTATAGTTCTAGGCCTGGAATAAATGCGTGCGAAGCCACGGGCAGAAACTTGTATGATTATAATGTACATTTAAGCTATACTTAAGGATTAATTATAAAAAACATTGCTCCATGCAATGGCTGTGACTTGATTAAGTCTTCGCTCGTTACGCTTATTATACATATTTTGAACGCATAACGTTCCAGGAGGCTTATTTTACTTCTCCTAAATATGCAATTGCGTTTCTTTTTTTGTGCAAATTGGTAATCTATTTCTGTGTATTAGAGTACCAATTGGCTGAAACGAGGCACGCAATTGCGTATTTGGAGAAGTAAAATAAGGGCCCAGGTAACGTTTTATAATTAAGATAACTATACCAGTGGCGTTCATCGATTGCTAACCTCCCTGTGATGTTCTAAGACAATTTCAATTCGATAAACGATACTGAAATATTTTCATAGTATCTCTCGGTAGCTTTGCGCTAACTGAAATAATTATATTTTAATTTTTCAATTTAAAAATTATAAAACTAAAGTATTTAATGATATCCCAAAAATTCTTTAAGATTACCCAAAGTGCGGGCATAAGCACTATTATAAAACCTTAAAACTAAAGTAATTTGTAAGTTAATGATGTAATAAATGAAATGTAAACAAACTAGCAAACAACACAGTGTAATTCATCCATTTTTATTTTGTTTGTGTGAAATGAAACTCCATCGTATCTACTGGTGGACTGATATTTTCCTCAACGATCTAGACTAGACTAAACCAAAGATGAATAGAAGGGAGATATTTGCCTTACTGAGGGATTCTATGGACTGTCCAGATAAATATAGATTTTTTATTGATAAAATATTAATAGCTCTCAGTGTAACTCACGGCGGAACTTGACTCCCAAAAATACGTATCCTCCTAGATTTGGGCGCCCCAAACGTCATTGTGGAGTGAACTCGTAATGTTTAAATATTCATTTTGCCTTTAATTATACTTTATGCACGTGAGCGAGACATTGTTTTTTACTTTTTTTGGAACTTGAGACTTGATTATTTTGATTTAGCATCAAAGTAGACGCGCTTCGTTATTTTCATTTTTATTCATGACTTCAGACGTTTTTCGGCTGTATGATAATATTTTGTTTTTCTTTTTACGCGTGAGAAGGTATCACTACATATGTAGTATAAAACAATCGCTTCCCGCCGTTTGACTGTCCCTTATGTAAGCTTAGATCTTTATAACTCCGCAACGGATTTTGATGCGGTTTTTTTAATAGATAGAATGATTCAAGAGTTAGGTTTGTACATATGTATAATTTAGTATCAGCATTGCATCCGTGCTAAGCCGCGGAGGGTCGCTAGTCTCTTATAAATGCTTACAGAAAATAAACATCATTAACACAAATAATACAATTTAATAATATAAATTAATAAGTACTAGTATTTAAATAAGAATTATTAAATAAGAACTAATTAAACAAAATATTTGTTACAATATTTTATTTGAAACTTGTGTGTAGAGTAATTTTGCACCACCAAAAAGACGAGGCCCTGAAAACATAAAAAAATCGAATAGTAAGCTCAGCAAAAAACTAAGTTTCAAATCAAAAGTAAGTAAATCTAAAAAATCTGTAATACAAATCAAGGAAACACCTTCACACTCAACCAGTGAGATCGCTCAACCGCCAACTTCATTTCCATCCTTAACATTCAGACGTGTGCAAAATTGAATCGCTAAGCGAAGCGAGGCGCGTATAAGTAGTCGCCCATCGGCTAACAGTTTTACACGTAATCACTTTACTCGGCGCCGTCTTACCCCATCCTCCCCTTTAAGCTGCCTATCCGTGGAAGTTGATAACTTTTTGCATTTACGTTTTTTTATTTATCTCGTTTTAAATTAGTGTGGAAATAAACTAGTTATGTATAATCAAGGGTTTATAATAACAACTAATTTCAATGTAAAGTGAAGTAAAAATCGTTTATTGCTACAAGTTAGGGAACAGAAATAGTTTTGAAAAACGATGTCATCTGCAGAAGTTTAAAACTGTCTCGCAGAATGACAACGCCCTCCTCACAAACCAGTATGATTAGGTAGAGTACCTCATAAAAAATAAAACATTTACAGAGAACTATTAAAAATATTTTATACCTAATTTTAAACTATTTAAAATTAACCTAATCTAAAGCCAGTGTCATAGAGTACATAAGTATCATCATCATCATCATCAGCCTATACACGTCCACTGATGGACATAGGCCTCCCCCGTACGACGGCAGAAATAGCGGTCCTGAGCCGCCTCCATCCATGAGTACATAAATATGAATGTGTGCATTTATAATATATATAATTGCTAGTTTTACCACATTAACACATATATAAAACAATACAACTATTATTTAATGCACACACCAAATAACAAAAAATCACAAATCAAACAAATTATATAGATAATGTAAAAGGGCGGCCTTATCGCTAAGAGATATACGACCACTACTGAACGTGTATCCTAAAAGCAAGGGGTGCCTCTCGCAAACAAATGGGGTCTAAGTGCTTATTTTGTAAGCCTAAAGAAATAAAGTTATTGATTCTGATTCTGATTCTGAAACACTCCTTGAAAAATCCACATTACAATCTGTCAACTGATTACACAATAATTTAATTCATTTACCCGTTTATTGCAATTTCTTTAACTCTGTACATTTTATCGACAGTATCGAGAATTCCCGCCTCAAACAAAGTTACCTTCGTCGTGATTACTTTTCCTGCATTGAATTTAGAGTTGTGTAAACATAAATTTTGTAAAAAAAGCCGGTAAATTTAAATTATAACCATGTGGGTCCCATTTGCCCCAACTACTTTAGGAAGCGCGTTGGGATGAACGTTTATGATAATCTCGTTGTCTCTATCTACTCACAACTCGCTTACTATGAATAGTTATTATTTCGATTGTTTAAAAAAACTAAAAACTGACTTTAAATCCCTTTATTTTACACAGTTTTTAAGTTTTAGGGAACAAAAACTAATCCTGCGGCAATAAATTTTCTTTAGGACCACTCCGGGATAATTTCTTAAACAATAGCGAAAGAACTTTCGAAAGACATTGACGAACATCCTATCCTATCCTATCCTACTATATATAATATAATATAATTTATATAAATTATATATCCTACTAATATATAATATTATAAACGTCAAAGTATGTAAGGATGAATGTATGGATGTATGGATATTTGTTACTCTTTCACGCAAAAACTACTGAACCGATTAGGCTGAAATTTGGTATGGGTATAGTTTGAGACCTGGAATAACATATAGGCTATTTTTATCCCTATAAAACGTGGGCGAAGGCGTGGACAGCAGCTAGTATTACATAAAAACATACAAACAGCCGAACATAGAACCTCCTCCTTTTTTCAAAGTCAGTTGAAAAGCGTTTAACCTTTCATATCATACAGTGCGTAGCACATTTGAAAATGTTTAAACGAAGAAAATAGCCATGAAAGTTGAATTGTTTATTTACCATTACAAACTTTTACAGTATGTAAGGTAACTTTATACTGAAAAAGTACAAAAAATATAAATAATTCGACTTATTTCCCCCAACTCTACTTGCATTGCTTGTCGCCTATTTATTGCTCTCGGTTCAATGGACGACGGTTCCATTTGCACTATATCTGCATACAATACGTGGAAAGGTGCGAAGAAACACTTCTGGTGAATTTAGGATTGTTGACATTATTCGGGTCATGCATTGGAAGGCTTAGGAATTAGGAACTCGACATGAAGTTTAGCAACTCTTTGGACTCATTTTCAAATAAAAATGCATGAAGTTTAGGAACTTTTTGGACGCATTTTCAAGGAAATCTACTTGGAGGTTACAAACTCTTTGGACTCATTTTATGTGGACTGAGAGAGCTGATGGCTTACTTGTATTTACGTGCATCCGTGAGTGTAACACTCATACAATTTTGCGACACGACGACGTTCTTTTTATTTTTTTTATATGTAGATAACTACTTATTTCGCATTCACAGTGCTCCCAATGACTAGCAAGAAATAAAATGCATGATACACATTCGAATGTACGTGCCAGCAGATTTTTGACAGTAGATCAAAATGTGCCAACATAAAATGGACTGTTCATTAAAATTCATTGACAAAGTTATGCTTTAAATAAGCTAAACTATAAAGAGAGTAACTTTGTATCAAGTTATAAGACTATAATAATCCCTCACAACCTCGTAAAGTAAAACGGCTCATAAAAGCACACGTAAACAAAAATCCATTATTATTCATCTACGGACTGACGTGGCGAAGTCAATGTCTATCTTATTTCTTTTATAATTATTCACGGGGGTGGACTTACCCCCCTCTCCCCTAGGGTGGGCAGGGTGCGATAGAGAGAACGTCTTCGGTTTTTGCGGCGTTTGTTTCAAGTTTTTTAGGGGGTTAACCCTTTCCTGTACATGACAGCAATTGGATCATTAAGCCTACGCTTATATTGCGCCCTAACGGGCACTTTCGCCGTCTTAAATAATGTGTTACTTCCCTTGAATTTTAAAAGGGTGATGCCAACAACAAAATAAGCTTGCATTGGAACTTTTCTGATAGATCCCTTTTAAAACAAAATGTGAATATTCAGAAAATTCTTAGGGTAGCATTCTAAAACGGGGTTTCGAACAAAATATATGCATCTTAAGCTCAACACGTCGATTCATTCAAACACAATTTAAAATTAATAGACAGCCTCAGTTAAAAAGAAATGAGACCACACCATTATACACTTTGATACACACACAATAATTTATGTAATCTATCCTTGTAGATATTGATTTTTTTGTATAGGTAGTACCTACCTACCTACCTAGTTAAAGATTAGTCCCTTTTATCATGAGCAATAACTACCTTTTAAATATAACTTACTAGCTGCTGCCCGCGCCTTCCCCCGCTTTTTATCGGTATAAAAATAGCCCGTTATTCCCGGTCCCAAACTATACCCATACCAAATTTCAGCCTAATCGGTTCAGTAGTTTTTGCGTGAAAGAGTAACAAATATACATACATCCATCCATACAAACTTTGACATTTATAATATTAGTAGGATTTAAATAAATTAAACATAATAATAATTGTCTGTACGTAAGTTCACTATATCAATAAAGCAAAGCATTTCTATAATTTTATGAAAAATTCAAACCAATACATCCAAGTCATAACGGAAGACCGATTGCGCAAAAAACTAAGTAAAAACTCAACTCCATTCATAACTCGATATGAGCCGACCTAATCAATTCAAATGGAACATGGGGTTAAACTTTAAAGTGAATGGAACTACCTATAGAGCAGACACTGAGTATGAACACAGAAAACAAACTGCAGAAACACTTATAAACAGAAAAAACACAGGACACTCTGAACACAGGGAAACTGAAACATTAAAAAGATTGGCTATTTATTTTTAAGGTTTTCGCTTCTTTTAGTTTCATATCTTCGAATGTTTTAAGAAGTAGGTGTTATGAGAGTGGACACTATCAACTGCAGCAGTATCAATATCAACGCTTTTTAACAGCTCGTTAAGTTTAATTTGCACTATCAACATTCAAATATTTGCAGAGATCTACCTCTGGTAGCTCTACCTATCGAATCTTCTTACTCCGAGAAAAACGAACACGCGTTCTGCTTATGAAATTATACCGCGGAAAATCCACGATTCGAAATTCGAATGTCGAGGAATTATTCTTTTTCTTTTTTTTCCACGATGCAAGCCAGTCTGAAACGTAAATGGGTTAGAAAATTGAATGAGGTTGGTATGCCTAACCAGGTTGTTTTGAATAAGTGTGTGAGCGTGAGTCTGGCTTTTTATTGGGTCTGTTACTGTGTTTGTTTGTTCCTGTGTTATGTTGTTTGTGTTAAGTGGGAGAGTTTGTAAAACATTGTTGGCTTTTTAAACAAAAAAAAAACTTTTCGTGATTTATTAACGCTTTTGATATATTGAAAAAGTTTTTTTTCTAGAACATTTTATCACAAGCTCTACGTCTTTATATTAATTTCATAGTAGTTTTCTAACAAGTTTAATTGAAATTTAGAAAATGCATTAAAAGGGCTTGCAATCGCACTTAATTAATTATATTATTTTATAACGCGGTGATTAAGCACATATTTTTCGTTGTTAAAGAATATAGATATAAAAAATAAACAAATTAAATTGGTAATCAACTATCACGGTACATCAAAATATTTGCTATTTCTTTAATATAAGTTTTTTTAATTTGATTGAATTATAAAGGCTAGTTGAATCTTTCTATATAAATTATTAGTTATATATACTTATATTAAGGTTGGTTAGTATTAAAAACGTTACTTAAAAACTCTCAGGGCAACATGCCATTTCTACTCGTTAAATATTATTAACTCTGTAGCAGTCTATCAATGGTCTTATTGGTACTAACGAGGTTCAAAGACTTCCATATGTGGGGGAGAAGTGAAGAAAAGAGATCAATGCGAAATGCCAAAGATATGAAAATTAAAATGTCTAGACGTTCAGGATCTTGTTCTTTGTGGTTTTTGTGCTTTTTCATGCCATGAGGTTTAGAGAAAAATGCTATTAAAGTACATGACATGAATAGTGAAACGGGTTGAATGTTTCTTGTAGTATTTGCTGAAGGTTTATTAACTATACACGAGCTATTCTCAATGTATTAATGTTTGTAAACGAGTCATTGCACAAACATGCAAATTTCTCTTTTTGATATCGACTTTGAAAACTAATTGTCAACAATATGCATTTATTATTTTTAGGTTAAATATCGGCATTGTTTACAAACGTTTTACAGATATATTGAGTTTGGCCCGAGTATAGGTAGAGTTTACCTATACTCGGTCAGTTTGGACTAGTTTGAAAATTGCGCGAGGCTTGACCACCTAAGGGTTAATGCTTATCATGGATCATTACTACAATATTATACAGTTTGTCTAGTAATAGTATAAAATTGAGTGGGTTTGACTTACTTGTGGGATGAATATTAAAATACTCGTAATTAGGACATAGTACATTTTTCAGTTTAAGAACTAATACTTATAAATATGTTTGTTATGAATTTGAGTTTTTCAATCGACTACTTAAATTACGTGTAGGCAGGCAGGACCTAATTTATATTTCTTGTGAAATAAGAGACTTTCCAAAAGGGCCAGAAAGCCAATTAAACAAATTAACGAATGGGACGCAACTAAAGGCTTCGGTAAAAAAGCCAAGACATTCTCTTCATTAGCGACAAGAAAAGTGATGTCATCCTGTGGCGGGGAGGTGTGTTCCCCCCAGCGGTCGCCCGCTGACTGACTTCGTTTCCCCCCTCGGGGGTGCTCGGCTACGTTCGGCTTTCATTTTTCCTTCGCTCTTCGGCTCATCCAGTTACATCGTTCTTATGTTTTATTTTTAATTAAAGCGTACGCAAGTCGGATCTTTCACCCCCCTCTCCCCAATGGGGTACATACGCGGGTGTTGATGATTTTTCAATGGGGAGAAAGAGTTCCCTCATTTTCTTAAGAGAAAATTGCGTTTTGTTTTCGAGTACCTTCTAGTAATGGCTTTTGTTTTGCAGGAGTTTCTTGGCATGTGAACGTTTGTGATGTTCTTCCATACTCATTTAAGTTTTGTGTTGTTTTACTGCACTTTGCTTCTCCTAAGCAAATGTAAATTGAGATACGATTTTAACTTTTGGATTTTGTGCTAGTGATACGCTTAAATGGGAAGGCCAGCGGTAGAGTGATGATATTCTTAATGTTGATTTACAATATTTTTGAGATTTTATAATATTTTATCTTTTTATATTTATTTTCTTTGATTTTGTAGGTTATCCATTTTTTCATAGTATAATTCATTACTGAAGGTCGTGCTCGTTTTGGAAAGCCATCGTCGAGGACTTGACCAGCTGGTTCCACACCACCCTATCTTCAGCTTGTCAGAGCAGTAGTCTTTTGGAGCCTCGCGATCTTCTTCAATATGTCCGACTAGAGTCTCGGTGATAAAGCATCATTAACATAACTGATTCGATAAACCAAATTGCCTTATTTCTGATACAACGGAATATAAAACGTACTTCCAAAATTCACAAATTAATTTTAAGGCAAAAACAAATTTTTAACTGGCTTCACAAACTCTTATTATATAAAATCACCTTCATTTCCCCAAAAATGTACAACCACATACCAACAACACATTACAGCGTCTCAGGAGTTAATGTAATGAAAAACAAAAAGGGCCAAGAAAAGGGTGCGTTAAGTTCTGCCGAAAAACGAGAATTTGTAAGAAGTCCCCCGCAGGGTGAAGGGGGAACACTGCCCCCTCGTGTGCGAAAATAAATTGCCAAGAATAATAATTATAATGAAAGCGAAAGAACGTATAAATTAGTGGGGAAGGAGACTTGAAATTCGATGTGTGCGTGTATTCAAATATGTCGTGCGTGTGTGTGTGTAACCTTACAAAAACAGATGAGAGGAAATTATTTTTCTTATGGAATTAACTAATTTGAAGTGCAATCGAGTTTCATACATTTACGCGAATAGAATTTATTTTATCATGTACCTAAATTATTGTTTTTGATTTATATCGGATATATTATAAGTAGAGCCGAAATTATGTATTTTTTAGATTCCTAGAACGTAAAGATAATATCATTTATAGTTTTTATTATAAGCAGTATTTTAATCTGTCTTATTGGATTTAAATAATTAAGAAAAACCAACCCACACACTCTTCTTAATTAAATAAGACATTGACATACTTTATACCCGATGATGACACTTGCCTAAATGCCCTTTTCATTTGTCCGCTAGTACGTGCTGGAACGCCTATGGTCTCTGATTTAGCCCGCTCTCCCCTCATTATAGCGATATTATGAAGTAATGGACATTCCTCGTCGTTTTTACGCACTTGATTTTACACTGTGATGGGGAGAAATGGATATAATCATTTTAAATTGTCAGTTCGACCCATTTGACTTTTGCGTCTCCTTTTTGTACGATTTTCAGTCTCTAGTGTTCGAAGTATTTTCAAATAAATTATTCTTGTACCTACCTGCCTAATTCTAATTTAGAAATGAATAAGTAAGTATTATGTGACTCCCCGACCATTTTAAAATTTTCACTTCAAAATGCTCATCACCAGTTCCGCTTCGGACAGTCTGAAATACTGTTTAAGTCCCGTGGGAACCGAAAAGTTTGATAACAATTTTCAGGTAAAAAAGGGATAATAAATTAATATGACTCGATAACTCCGAAACAGTAGAAAATTTTCCGTCCATAATAATCTAAATTCTAAAAAGTATAGCTAATTTGTAATGTGTATCCTACTAGCGGTCGCAGGGAGTCGTTGGATGGAGGCGGCTCAGGACCGCTATTCGTGGCGTCGTTTGGGGGAGGCCTACATATGTATGTATGTTCAGCAGTGGACGTATACGGGCTTATGATGATGATCCTAATACCTTTAAGTGACTTTTCTTTTAATTTTTGCAAAACTGTAATTACTACCTACAGACCGAACAACAGCTGCACTTTTGTAAAATTGAGCTAACTATAGATGGTTTGCAACAGTCTGCAAATTATAAATCCTAGTTCTAATTTGTTCATTTTGATTCTGTTTGATTGTAATTTTATTTTGTTAATTATTTACACTATACTAAATAACTATTAATAAGTAACTGACTGTGTCTTTTTTGAGGGTCTTTACCTAAACCATAACCGAAGTCTTTAAGATCTTTTGACCATAACCTAAGTATTCATTGAATTTAGTAAAGTCTTACTTAGTACTTATTTCAGTAAAGTCTTTCAATAAATAATTAGAATCCAATAAAATTATTTTATTTCGGACTACGTAATATCCATAATTTGTTAGTAATTCTTATGCTGAGGATCTCTTATAATAAATGTTAGTGTTAAAAGAGAACCTTAAGTTAAAATAAAATTAAACAGGCATTTAATAAAATTAGCAGGTAGGTAACAAAATAAAATTAAATGAATTTAAAATCAATAGAATTAAACTATGTTAGATTATTGAAAATAAGTAAATTATATTATAAATATTAAGTCAATTAAGTAAATGAATGTAAATAATGAAGACCTTTGTTATAGCAGCAGGTCAATCAATTCAGATCTATTAAATGTACTACTTATTTCAGTAAATACATACATATATGTATATTCAATAAAGACTTTTGTTATATTAGCTGGTCAATTCAGATGTTTTTGTGTTTTCCGTCGCTTCATTAATTTTCTATAACATATTATATACTGTACTTCATTGTTGTCAACTTTTCCTTCTCTATGTATTTTGTGTTGTGTGGTACAATAAAGAGTTTTCTATCTATCTATCTATATAAAAAAACTCGTGTTTCGGTGTTCGCACTCCTCTGAAACGGCTCTATCGATTTTTATGATTTTTTTTATCTTTATTTGGTTGGTATGAGAATAGGTCGTAAAGTATATTTCATAAAGCAAGGTTGTCTAGAATAGGTTTTTTTTTAAATTTTATATGGCAGGACAACGTTTGCGGAGTCAGTAGTTTTTATGACTTTTTTCAATTTTTGCAGCTGGTTTTTATTTATAATCAAAAAGCACCAAAGAGTGGCAAAAATAGTAAGAGTTATACACTTACAAATAGATCTGTATAGAATATCCTGAGGTATCAATGTATCAATACACAACATATAACATCAAATGCCGCGATCGCCGGGATGCGAAAAGGGGGAACGAAAAAAAACTAATTAAAAAAGCAATCAAGGTTTTCTTGACGGCGCTCACGTTCGCCCATATCGTCTTACCCCCTTGGGGTGTTGGTGTTGCCACCTTCTTCCCACTTCCCCCTTAAAAGGGTGGGCAGGGCCGGTACTAGATTTGCGTAACACGTTTAAAGTGTGTTTTGATGAAGTAATCATCCCATTTCCAAGGACTGCGTTTAAGAATTTTGCGGTGGACGACGTTTTTTGCCTCAACTCTTTAATCTGGATTAGTTAACGAGCTGTCGACGTAATTTGTGGGTAATTTTCTGATGTTGTGTGGGTGGGATTTATGAGAAAATGATGGAAATGGAAAAAGAAATTACTTTATAGCTAGTAAAGCGAAAGTGGGTACTATCTCTTTACCTTCTGCCTTTAAGAGAAGTCAGTACTTAGTTTAATTGTAGACATAAGAAAAAGACGAAAGAAAAAACTGAAAAAAGATATAAAATTAGTAAGGATTGGGATTGAGACCAGCAATGGGTTAGTACAAATTTTATTGTAATACTCCACTATTTCTTAGAAATTGTTGGTGTCATTATTATAGAATAAAATTTAGATGATGATGCTGCATACCTAACAACAGCCAAGTTGCCCTTAGTTCAAAAGGGTAATCCTCAAATCTTACAATGCATACTTAATAGATGATACCTTTTTAGTTCAAACTAGCTGCTGCCCGCGCCTTCGCTCGCGTTTTATCGGGATAAAAATAGCCTACATGTTATTTCAGGTCCCAAACTATACTCATACAAAATTTCATGCTAATCGTTCCGTAGTTTTTGCGTGAAAGAGTAACAAATATCCATACATCCATCCATACAAACTTTGACATTTATAATATTAGTAGGATAGCAGGATAGGATTTGTCACAGAATTTAGAAACTAATAATGTTGGTCACATAATTCCCAGATTCTAATTACAATTATTGAAACTCGTACAGAAGTCACTACAAATGAAATTCCTTTACTTGTAACATCTTCAAGAGACTGTCACTCGTAGATCGGCCGTGTCCTTCACCTATAAGGTCGATTATTCCGTGAATCATTTCTTTATTAAAATACTCCGGCCGTACAGTACAGGTACAGAGAAATAAAAACGGTAGGCAGTTACTTTTATGAGGACGCGAATAAGATGTTTGGACTTGGTCTAAGGAATGACACGAAGTCAACGCACACTTGGCTGAAATCACGTCGTGATTAAGAATACCTTTTTATATAGTTTTACTAGCTGTTCTCCATGGTATCACTCGCGTTACATTTGAATTTCACATAAAGTAGTTGACAAACAAAAAAAATAAATACAAAAGTGTTGTGCTTATGCGTGCTATTATTCTACATCCTTTCAACTAACTCTATGCCAAAACTCAAGTCGATTGGTTGCTTAGTTAGGGCGTGAAGGAAGGACAAACAAACAAACACACTTTCGCATTTATAATATTAGTTAGGATTGAAAGAGCTGTATGTCGATTTATGACGAACCGCCGAAAGCTCAATATAAAATTTTCAAGTCACTCACTGACTGTCATAATAATATAAAATGCTTGTCTGAAGTCCCATTCTCTTTCTATCGCTTTTGTCATCCTCTTTTGTCTTTTCCTAAGATTTTGATGATGATGAATTGATGATCAATAGTGATTTTTATATTAGCCAAACGTTCTGTCAAATAGAAAATAAAACATTTTACCAAGTGTCACATATCAAGTGTCACATATCAAGTGTCACATAAAGTAACTATATGTTAGATTCTTTGTTCAAAAATAAACACATCTTTCCGTGGAATATTCAAAGATTCAAAATAGAACACATTATCAGTGTTGCCAGCGCTATTCGCACCAGAAGTACAGCCTCCCTAACAAAATAATAAAACGCCGCCTCCAGTAACAAGCGTCGTCGTTGGAACAAAGCGGCAGCTCGCGCTCAAATAATTTGTATCAATTTGTAAAAATGCACCCACTTCTGCCCGCCCCCCGGGGGGACATCTGAGCACGTAATTATTACGTCTTTGAAGGAAAGTGTTGTAAATAGAAAAAGCATACTTAGAATCTAGTTCGAACAGTTATCTGTACCTAAACTGTAAGAAGGTCTGTTTACCTTAACTACAAAGCAAGTAATCCACAATACATCGACAGTACGTGGGCTAAAATACTTTAACTGCTCAATACAATAAGGGTTTTTCATTAAATCCTACTAATATTATAAATGTCAAAGTTTGTATGTATGGATATTTGTATGGATGGATGTTACTCTTTCACGCAAAAACTATTGAACTGATTAGGCTGGAATTTGGTATAGGTATAGTTTGGGACCTGGAATAACATTATAGGCTATTTTTTAACCCGATAAAACGCGGGTGAAGGCGCGGGCAGCAGCTAGTAATATTATAAATTTCAAAGTTTGTGAGTATGGATGTTTGTTCCTCTCACGCAAAAACTTCTCAACTGATTGTGCTCAAATTTGGTATTGGTATAGTTTGGGACCTGTTATAACATATAGGCTATAGGCTTTTTATCTCGATAAAACGCAGACGAAGGCGCGGGCAGCAACTAGTATTGTCATAGTTCAGTGATTGGTTAGCAGAATTCAGACCCAGGTCAAATTATTCTGGTGATCATTCCATTGTTTTGTCGCGTTTAGCGGTCGAAAGCGTTTCATTACCATTATAAGGTGATCATCATCAGATGATGATATGGGAATGAATGCATCGTTAGATATTCGTATCGGGTAATGTGTCTTTGTATAGGTTATTTTGACCACTTGTTTTTTGTATGTGCAGTCAATGAGACAAAAATGCCTATCTAATTGCGACTGGTCGATGCGACGCGTGACCGGAGAGCTGGTGAGTATCTGATGCAGCACATCAGCATTGTCAAACAGCGGGGCAATGCAGCCAGCGTCTTGGGGACGCTTCTGACTGGTATTGATATGGACCAGTTGAGCTACCTGTAGATTGTTTGCAACAAACAATAATTGCATTAACTATGTATATCAGTAATCTAGTACCCATAACACAAGCTCTGCTTAGCTTAGGGCTTAGGATAATGTTAAGTGCATTGTCCAACATTATTTATTTATTTAGTTGGCACAATTGTTTCAATTGTAAATACTAGTTCTAATTTGTTTAATTTGTTAAAGTGCGTTTATTTGGTTTTATTACTTGATTGTAATTTTCTTTATTCATAATGTAAAATCTATGAAAAATTTTAGTGTGCGACCCGAGCGAAATTGCAAGTGTTACGTGTACGTCATGGGCACTAGAAATTTTAAATTTAAACTATAAACTCCCCAATAATGTTACACCTTCGAAAATATAGGTCAGATATTTCTCGATGGTCAATACTCAGAAAACCTCCATACTTACACCCTAATTTTCGTTCCACCACACATGCCTAGTAATAAAGCGCACTCCAAACAACTTCCGTTGAATTAGGCCTGCTATACACAAGCCGGAATTAGGCCCACTATATACGAGGCGGAATTAGGCCCGCTCTACACGCAAGCTCACACGCCAGGGTACAATCACGCGGAGATCTTGATAAGAAACATACACTCATGCATTGGGAATTAGGTTGCTCGGAGTACGTATTTTATAGGAAAGTCCAAAACAGAAAGCCTCTTTTAATAAAGAGGCTTTCTTTTTTACCCGAATACGAGAGGGTTATGATTTTGACACCCTATGTATGTATGCATGTATGTATGTAGCCGATTTTTATGTACCCTCGTAGCGCTGAAACTACTTGTCCGATTTCAACAAATGAGATGTCATATGATTCGGCTTAATAGCCCGATAGGCTATGTGACGTCAGATAAAAATTGGGGTCTAACGAGATAGCGGGGGTCGAAGAAAGGGTCAAAAATTTAAATGTTAGTAAATATGCTTGTGTGTGGTATCGTTGCAAAGGTCTTTGTTTGTACTTTCCAAAACTATTTTTCAAGCTTTTGTGAGATTAACGATTCTCAAAATATTAGCAAAAAGGTAATCCTTGTCGCTAAAGTTGACCGACTTTGCGACTGAGTTGTTTAATTCTGATTGACAGCAGAATGCGCTCTATTTATATTGATAATGGTAAAGCTTTTGACTACTATCACACTCTTGCGGAAGTATGACCCTAGTGAACAAATATCTCTTACTAGCTGTTAAATTCGTAAGTTGCATAAAGCGTATATCTCTCACGGGAATTTGATATTTCAACAGGGCAAAAAGTAGCCTATGTTACTCTCCATCCTTTCAAGTAACTCTATCAGACTATCTAGAAGATAAAAAAGCTTGGGACGGACTTTGCGCCAACTCGAAAAATAACACCTAACAGGCTAAAGGTTTCTTCGTCGCTTCTTTACTCTACACACCGAAGCGACTGAAATCCAAATATCACTTTATTTCCATGTCAATGTTTAATTTTAACAATTTGACCTTAAGTGTTCATTTATTGTATTTACGGACATAAATAATTTTTGACTTGACTTTGACTTCGATTGGTTACTTAGTTATGGCTTGAAGGAAGGATAAACAAAGACACTTTCGCATTTATATTAGTTAGGATTTTGACCAATCATCTAGATGCTGTCGCCCTTGCTGATTTTAGCTACGACGACGACGACGGCGGCGGCCCGTCTCAACTGAGTCTAGTCATGTGCGTAGGACAGTGTGTACAAACACAGGTGCATTCTCTATTCCCTCATTCTCATAATCACGATACGATTAGGGAGAGGTCAGGCGCAGGACCAACGGCTTAATTAACGTCATTTTCCAATGCACGGGGGCGTAAGTGTAACACGACCAACGGCTGCTACTGTGAATTATTATTGTTATTTTTTAGCTTGATCTTGTTCTCAGTCATAGCTTTATTCAATACTCAATATAGGTATTTACTGTTGTCATCACATTGGCTTAATAGGTAGGTAATTTAGTTAAGTAAGTATCACAATGTGAACCCTGTTGGGCGTAAACAACAAGTGGAAGGCAGGCCGAGGTTGTTTAAGGTAAAAAACAAAATATATGTAGGTACTGAGGTAAGTAGTACCTACTTGTCTAGTTTAATAAAACAATAATAAAAAGATTCGATTATTGTAAGTCAATTAATTCAAATAAAGTTTTGTCATTATATTTTATGTCATTTTGTCGTTTAAAAGTGCTTTTGCTTACTGACCATCACTGCATGGCCAGACGTGGCCAATGTTTAGTGAATTATTCAAAAGAAAGAATATAATTGCCTGATCTCGGAACTATGAAATCATTCAGTCTCACGCGGACCAGGATTATTAAAGAATTATGTTAATTGGTCATGAACTGCATAAATAAAAATATGTATATGACGACAGATTGGGTGAAACAGTCCAACTGATCAGGTGGGCAAAACTTCCTATGTTGGATATTCAATTTTTCATAAAGACCGTCAGTGTCACATAGTTTCTAGTATAGGATTTTTTAGTTTAAATTATTTGTCATTTAGCCACGTGACTGAAAACAGTAACTCTCTATTACAGATATTATTTATCAATACGCAATAGTAAATTCAATGCGTTTTCATTCCAAATTTAAAATCTACTCCGCAACCAAACAAAAGACAGTCAAAAACCAAAAGACCCACCGTCTTTTGGTTTTTGACTGTGTGGTTAAATTCCAATAAATCTATCTTCGTTGTAGCAAGAATAAATTTGTATATTGAAATATCCAATACGTGGGTATATCTTCAAAAGAACATAATTGCCTGACTCCGTAACTACGAGGCAAACCATTCAGCCTCATGCAGACCAGGATTATTGAAGAATTATGCTAATCGGACATGAACTGGATAAATAAATAGAGTATACGACAGGACAGATTGAGTGAAAAATCCTGATCAGTTAGGCAAAATATCCTATCTCGGTAAATCTACTTTTATCAACAAAACACTTGGACTTTTTTATTTAGTGATAATGATAACACAAAAATAAGTCCAAGTGTTTTGTGAACATATTTCCAGAAACATGCTGCTGGCAACAAGCTAACCTTGAAATAAAAAAATCAGCTGTATGTTTTGTTTTATTAAGCACAATTGTAATTTAGAAATACGAGGGTGACATGCAATGTTCGACAAAATCCTCAGGAACCAATAAATTATTAAAAAAACATGACATACCTATAGGTTTATGAACAGGATCAATGTGAATTACAATTCAGCTTATTTTCAGGTCATAGAAGGACAGAGTTTCTGATAGGTACTATATCTATATATATATAAGAAAGTCGTCTTAGTTACACCACTTATAACTCGAGAACGGCTGAACCGATTTGGCTGAAATTTGGTGTGCAGGTAGCTTGGAACCAGGAAAAGGACATAAGATACAAAAAAATTAGGGTTCCGCGCGAAAAAAATAATTCGACGGGGGCGAAGCCGCGCGCAGCACCTAATAATTATTTTTGTTTTACTGGAAATTATTTTTCAGATCCACGCGATACAGTCTACGCCTAATGCGCGCACGTAATAGTATAAACCATATCTTCTTAAACTTGTATGTCATTGTAGGTAATGTTAATGAAGACCTCAACTGTTTAGTTGTATAAGATTGAGTTGTAATAAAATATTTTTCATATAATTTTTTCAATTTAGTTATTTCAATGATGCAGCTAAGTTATGAAGCATTGCCTGGTGACTATTCATTGATTCTCCAGGATTTTAAAATAAAAATATAAATTCCCGTGTTATCGTCTTCTCCCTACCACAGTCAGCAAGCACATCACGCATTGGCCAGTAAGTGGCATAGCGTTGCCCAAGCCTATTTGATATTCGAGCGTGACACAGCCGTGCCCCACGGGCCAATTTGCTGTAATCACACTACCATTACTGATTAACCACTTTACATTCACAATTCTGGGAAAATAGGTTTTTTTTTGTTTTAGCAAGGTTTTAGTTAACCTTGTGTGACTTAAACGAAAGGATTTGGTGGACCAAAGCACTTATTCCCAGTAGTTCTGTGCTGTAGTTTTGTAAAGAACTAGTGGGGCATAAACAAACCTCTCGCAGAATCCCATAAACAACTACTGACATCATGCAAACTATTCTGCATTTTTTAAATTTAAAATCTGTGTAAAATACGTAGGGATGAATATTTTTAAATACTTATTATTTCGTACCTATTTTGGATATCTGCTTGAAAGGTCGTCGTATAGACGTGGACGGAAAGGGAACGTAAATGGTCGATTTTGACAGCTTTCAAACAAAAATCACAAACTACTAACTAACCAATGAAGTAATAATAGAGTTACTAAAGAAAGCTCTCAAACATTCCCTCTCACGAATGCTCCTGTCGTCCACCATAATCGCACCCTTACAACTAGTTTAAAAAAACTAAATTCCCGACTCCACGATTTATAGCACATATTCCCACAACGTCTAACATGTTTGTTTTGCTTTTTCCTATGAAGATGTTACTCCGTACTTACCCATGTCAAAGGTTGATAAATATGCAATATCCTCGTAGATCCAAGATCGATCAGGCGTGTTTTTAGAACCAGTTTAATCAGGTCTTCCCTGCCTCTCGAGATGGACAAAAACTGGTCAAGTTATAAGAGGTGAGGTTGGGTTTTATGTGTCAGGGTTTTCTGGATGAGTTGATGTATTGTTAGGAAATTATAGACGGCGCCTGAGGAGACGAGTTGATGTTTACATTCCATGGAGTGGTATTATGAAACTGTTGTTCTTTTGAGATCAACGTCGATAAATCTCCATCCTTATTCTGAGAATATCAAACTTTAGTTAAGGATTAGAAACAAATAAGCACTAGTATTTACTATTGAAACAGGTAAGCTAACTGCAGAGCAAACAGTCAAAGAGGCAGCTCAACTGATTCACATCAATACCAACCGTAAGCGTCTAAGATGCAGACTGCATTGCTACGCTGTATGGCAATGCTGATGCCCTACACCAGATACTCACCAGCTCTCGGATCACGCATCTGACCAGTCGCTCAGATCACTTTTTTAACCTCGTTACCCCACGGACCTAGGGTCTCGACTCCAAGGGGAGCAAATGCGTTCCAGTTACACTGAACAATCTTTACGTAATATTTTCAACGTCATGTTGACAGTATTACGTAAAAATGTGAACTCTAAAACGCCTCGTAAATAAACCGTAGACGCCCTAACGAATCAAGGTTCACATTATTGATCAGTATAAATACAATAAAAAGAGCTTTATTTTACAATACACTGTAAGGTTTTATAGTGCTTATGCCCGCACTTTGGGTAATCTTAAAGAATTTAATGATATCCCGAAAAGGTCGCGGGTTCAAGTCCCGCCGGAGTCGTAAATTTTTGGGATATCATTAAATACACTGTAGTTACAAATATTAAAAGAAATTGAATTTAAAAGGTTATAATTATAGGGTTAGTAGATAGATAACTTATATTCTAGTTGTTAGTGTATGGATCGCCAGTGGCGGTGAAAGCCTCCTCCGAGCGTTTCCAATCTTTTCTGTTTCTACCTGTCCTAGACCAGAGGTTTCCTGCAGGTTTTTGCCAGGTCATCGCTCCAACGGGTAAGCGGCCTGCCTCTCTTCCTTTTTGAGTCGCGGGGGTACCAATTCGTGGTGATTTGACACCACCTGTTCGCGTTTAGCCGCTGGAGATGACCTGATTGATCAGTTTAGTGTGCTATATATATAAAAAAACTACATTTTAATATAAAATCTGTGAAGTTATCTACTATTGTGAATTCTTTTACCAATAGAAAAGGTGAGTGTTCATATAAGCAAAGTTTTGATTGAAGTCGCAGAGAATTTGAAGTAACTAGAAGATTCTGTACTGCCCGACGTTGAACAACAAAACCTTAGTACCATGATACCGGCCACACTGATGTGGTCTAGGATGGTTTAGGAGGTCACAGGTCGGGGGAGATTACCGCGCGCTGTTTGCTCGCTGATTTGAATCCGATCGCCAATCTGGATCTTGTTTGTTCTAGTGTAATTGGCATATGCAATGTTTGTTTTACAGACCATGTCGCAGATCAAATAGTTCTACCATTGCCTCATGAACACGTCTACTGTACTTCTGAACGAGTTTTTCCAAACGGATTTTGATTTTCGCACCACGCTTTTAGGGATTGTTGATCGCAGTTGAGGTGTTAAAATCACAGAAAAAAGCTGCTACGGTTAGGTTCCACAACCTCTGTCTTTTCTATTCGTTTATTAAGACCGGATATAATATTAAAGGGAGAGACAGTTCATGTATTACGTCTAGAATGTAGTGTCAAAGTTAAAATTCGCTGTACAAGGATATTTAGACATTCCTTTATTAAAAGTTGATAGCGTACAATTTACACCAAAATGCTTACTATCTAGGTTAAAAAACTTAAAACTTGGTTAGTAAATATTAGATACATACAAATTAAAGCTAGGCTGTCATTGAACAACGGTCGATATTTTGGAACTCGAGTAGAAATAGACAACCTTTCAAAGGCGTTTCAGAATAATTCGTTGAAAAATATCAATTATCATCAATCACAACGGCTTTATTAGTTCTTATAATTTGTCTATTTTACTTAGTCTTACCCCGGGATCCCTTCACTTTCTAAGTCTTATTAATCCTACTATTTTTCTCATTTACCCGTTCTACATATTTAGAAACTTTTACAATATTACTTAAAAATTCTTTAAAATTAATTCTTAATTTTCCAACAAAGCTAAATTTACATCTGTGTACATATATATAAGTATTTGTTTATGTATTTTCTGTATGGTGTACATTAGTCTTTATTACGCCACCGTCTATACCTATACAATAATTACGTGTCCATCCAAAGGTTGTCTGGAATAAATCGCTAATAGCGGTAAGGCCGCCCATTGTGCAACTATTTCTGTGTCTGAGTTTTGGTATAAAGGGCAATAAAGGGTATTTCTATATATTCTATTCCGTCCAAATAATAAAAAAGTTCCACTGCAAAATTTAAACCCCACTGTTATAAAGATTCCATCTTGATGCTTCGTGATCCAGAACAAATGCCCATAGCTCCGCTCGTGACGATGTGATGTAGACCCCAGGGTCAGTAATGACCCTATGTACTGCTCATATCGTAATAATGGGGCTTCGTAAAGTGTTTGTTGAGAAATGTGCTCTTATGTCATGATGGACACTTTAGTCTATGAGGCAGAAAGTATAGTAGATAAAGGGGAAACGTTTTTGAATAGGGACTTGCTTGGTAGCGGTTATATTTAGATTGCTTTAAAATGATAAGATCTCGATTTCAGTTTTATCATAGTTATCAGAGTCATCTTTCTGGACTTTTATTACGTCAGTGCGTTAGTATTGAAACAAATTTGTGTAACGGCTTATTACTTAATAATTTAGAATACAAAAATGCATTATCTACAATGTACAAAAAGTAAATGTACCTAGTAAAAATTTTTTTTTTTTTACTTTTTTTCATTGGGTGACATAGTTGTTTAATAAATTTCTAATGTCAAACCAAAAAAATATTAAAACTGTCGGCAGTTATATCTCCGATAAATCTATATGAAAACGTATCAAAAACACTACTAGTTTATACAAGCATATTAAAGCAACAAGAAGAGCAAGCAGCGTTCATTTTTATCATAGCAACAAATCTGCTTTCAAGCAAACACCTATTTAATAGCAAACACTGAGCATCGTGAAACTCGTGTTTAAGTCTAGAACTGACATTGAGCCACTTAAAAGCCCTGCTATCATAAACTTATTGGGCCGTATTTATAGCCAAGAAGAAATGTTGGATGAACTGTGTGTGAAAAAGTTCAACCAGCATGTGAATGCGAATTTATTATCTCGTTCAGACAGATACATATGAGAGCTTCATTTTGCAGCAATTGAACAGCGATCAAACTCATCTTTCTTCTGACTGTGTCTCAGTCAGAGAAGCTCTCGTATATGTCCAATGAAAGTGCGTGCTGCCAAAGAAAGCAACATTCGTGTAATCAGTATGTCTCACAAAGTGTCAGTCTCCTCATGAATAAGTCTAGTAAAATTGCGTGCTTTCGAATAAATTTTTTAAAAGAATTACAAACATAATGAAAGAATGGGAAAGAAATACAGACATGAGGCGGGATATCTGCAAACCTCAGGATCTTAATGCGCTTTTGAGCATGTTATCAGGTGCGTAAAATCTGGTGGACACGCTCTTTTTTCGCACATGTCATGTCATGATCATCGCAAACTTATTACTAAACCTTATATTTCGCCTCTAAGTCAAGTAGCTCAATTGTTTCAATTGTAAATACTATGTAGTTCTAATTTGTTTCTATTATTGGATTGTAAATTTTCTTTGTTAATAAAGAATCTATCAAGCAGTTTTTGATCATACAACGGTTAAACATTTTTCTCTGGAGTAACACCACCTCAGAGGATATTATAAACTCCAGAGTCCAGACTATGAATAGGGACGAATGCGAAAACGATGTGTAGTTCCCGCAATATGCTGCCACAATAGCCACTTTTATGAACATTCGCTGAATAAGAGTACAGGCATTATTAATGAACTTTTTCAGGTCGTTTTCTAAGGCCACTTTTTATCAAATAAAATTATCTTTCTTCAATTACTTACAGGCGTGGTGCAGTGACCCGAAGTGGATCTTGGCCTCCGACACCAGTTTTTCAATTGCCAAGAGTAAAATTTGAGTGACAGTTATGAAAAAGAGTCTCATTAAGGGGGCTCCGTGAAAAATTGCTCAATTTTGTCCGTACTATTTAAAATATTTAGTTAAAAAGAATTTTAATTAAGAAATGAAAAAAAAAACAAAATATACACAAATAACACATGAAAATTAAGCCAATAAGGTTGAATAGGCTAGAATATGAAAAAACCGATTTTAGATGTCCATTTTCGGACCATACGGTGCAAAATCATAGCAATTGAGTCATTCTAAATGGCCATTTTCAGACCACAGCGGCTTAAAAGCGTAGAAGCAGTTGAGTCCTCATCACTTATTAATAAAACCTTTCGTTCCATCCAACCCAATAATCACTAATGGCTGATCCCAGCCAGTCAAAATCGAGGATAATCGCCGGAACCAGTAGGAAAATATCCTGATGATAAGTAGATCCTCACATTTTATCTTGTCGCACCCTCACTGATGAGACAGTCGAGTACACCAGGGCATCGGTAACGAGTCGGAACGCCACGATTTTGCGTGAATTAGAACAACAATAAATAAATTATTCGAGTCGACTGTACCGCGGATGCAATTTACCATCTGGGTGCACGTGTGCTGGCTTTTTTGTTTTCTTCTGGCTTGGGTTATGTTTGTTATTGGCTTATTTGTACCTTGTGAAGGGGGAATACTGCAGTAAAATTATTGATTGAAGTTTGTGAAGGTCAGGATTTAATTTCTACGTCAGTTGATTGAACAGATTTGTAGTAGGTATCTAAGTAAGTTTGCATACAAAATTTCTTGTATTCAAAAATGTCAACAGCTTTTGAACAGTTTTTGGTCTCGGTATAGTTTTCTTCGCTGATGCATGACCCTACGGTAAGTCTTTGTCCTACGGGTAACTTCAAAAATAATGACTATGGCACAATCACAGAGCGGTCTGTTTTACAGGATAAGTTGTTTCATCATCATCATCATCAGCCCATACACGTCCACTGCTGGACATAGGCCTCCGTACGACGCCACAAATAGCGGTCCTGAGCCGCCTCCATCCATCGTAAGATAAGTTGTTTATTGTATTATAAATACCAATATAGTGTAGTTATAATTTTGTTTCTATTCTTATATCGTAATTTTCTTTGTTATTAAAGCCTATGTTTCAAGTATACGTTTTTATCTGGCGAAGGCGTACTTAGGTAGTTGAAGGAGTGAATTCACACACACCAAGGTATTCTGGATCCAGTAAACACAAAATGCGATGACGGTAGCGACTCCAGTAGCAACGGATCCGATCCTGGAAATAAAGATATTCTGTATGAATGTGCACAAAATCATCATAATTCAAGACATTCTGCAAAACAAAGCGACGAAGCTGCAAAAGCATCGTATTCTTGTAAGTATTATTTAAAGCCGTTGGTCCTGCGCATGACCTCTCTCCGGTCGTGTCGGTCTGCTGTCATTGGATTATGAGGGCGAAGGAAGTTGACTGGCCGCCGTGGTTAAAATTCGGCTAGGATGACGTCATCATCATTTGATCATCGGTTCTCTGTTTTTCCTGAAAACCGTCACGATTAAATTTAGATGGTCGAAGCCCTTTACCAGATAAAGAAAGAAAACACCTTACTTATAAGCATATAAACCTTCTAAACACTTAATACAAATATGCAAATAATATAACTGTAGATCGTTGTCTAGTCGTAGAAGGAATTATGCATATTGGTCAAGCAATAATTTATTTCCTTCTACAAACCCTGGAAATAATATACCTAAACTAAAGTTTCCTAACGAGCTTTGGCACCTAGAGCGAAGTGGGATGCGAGTCGTTAGTGAGACCCACTCGAGGCCTTCCGATCACTCTCGATGCCTACTTCAGGACGGCTTTAGAAGGATTATAGAAGTGGACAGACGAGATAAACTAAGAAATAAAATTAGGAACATAGAGATAAGAAAAAAGACTAAAGCAAAAGACGTAGTATAAAAGGTTCTATTTCTAAATTTCGCGGGGCACATCCACTTTTTTGTGGGTACCATAATGAATTGGAACCCAATGCACAAAAACCGAAGAAAAAGAAGACCCGCAAAATGATGGAACGATAACATCGTCAAAATTGCAGGGAAGAAATGGAGTAAATGAGCAAGAGATCGAGGACGGTGGAAGGAACTGGAGGAGGCTTTTACCGCTGAAAGCGGCACTCTCATATAGACAGCAATAATATTTCGTTTCATCATCATCTGATATGATGATGATGATTGCCATAATCACCACGCTTGGCATAGGTGATCGCAATGTTGGTGTTGAAAAATACTCAGAAGGAAGCTGCTGTAAGGACAGCAGCTTCCTTTTGAGTATTTTTACCCTTAGTCGGTTCTTACGACATATTTATCTTCAATTAGTATAAGATAATTGTGTGAGAAATAAAAGCTGTTTTATTTTCTTTATTATTTATTTTATAGAAGTGGACACAGTGTTTTCAAATGAGATGGCACAAAAACTAAACTAATTTGATAGCACTAAAACTGATAACGTCCCTTTCATATCAGAAATAAAACATATGTCATATTTTTTGTGCTTTAGATAATGTTACTGAATTGACACCAGTACTAAACTTAACGTCTGCAGTTAGCTTAATTGTTTCAATTATAATGTTACTGAATTGACACCAGTACTAAACTTAACGTCTGCAGTTAGCTTAATTGTTTCAATTATAAATACTGTTGTTGTTCTCCTATATTTCTATTATTTAATAATCATTTTCTTTGTTAATAAACATGTATTGTATCAACAACTTAACAATAACTTGTTCAGTTATGTTAAGCTCTAATATTGTATACATCAAATTAATAGGTAATATGTAGCAACATGTTCGATTCTACATCTTTTAAACTCTATGTCCCAACTTAAACGGCGTAGTAAGAATCTCCAAACTGTAGTTAAGTATACAAATTACTTAATTTAAGGTTAAGTTGGCGTCGATCAGTCAAGTGCTCCTAAATGTCCCGGTTAAGTTTGAACTAAGATCCGGCTTGAAAGACCACCCCATTTCACCTACTTATAACAGTTATAACACAACGTGCATGTTACGTTGTCTGTTTAGATGTTCTGATGCTGCAAAATATTGTGACTGCGTAGGTTTTAGTGCGAAGAATATTGCGACGACCGCCATTTTAAATATATATTCATTATATATTTTAAGATTTTTAGATCTTGGATATATAAAATGTAGAAATAAGTTACCTTATACAAAAAATATGGGCACCTAAAATGATGCTACCACCCGTCCATACATTCACAGCAAATGAAAATTCCATTTTTATCAGAATATAAAAATGTTCGAAGTATTTATGGTTAACGTAGTAATGTTTTCTTTTATTACTGACTAACTTGGTATGTACATATGTATATGTAGGTACACTAAAGTCACGATACACTATTATTATGGTTGACAAATTCTGAAGACATACCTGATTTCAAAAATCTCTAGCACTGAATTTGACAGTAAATCCACCAAATAGTATCAATTGTGCGACGTCCAACTTCAAAATCCATTTCAATACTTTGGATATGCACAGATAGATTTATTAATAAAGGGGTGGTGGGGTAGCCCCAAGGGAAAGGGGGAAGTTGCCAAGCTTAGCTTGTGCCGGACAGGAGTGGTCATAACTAAGATATTTTGACCGTCAAGCAATTCCTTGGGCATGTTGCCGTACAGGGTGTTTATTGTAAACAATGAATTAATTCTGTAGCAACATTTTGCTTGTTTCAGAAGGTACTGTTTTAGTTTATGTTAAGGGTCTGTGATGTAAGAAATAGGTTTAAGTATGTATAGGTAGATTGCTAAATAATGTGCAGTATTGAAAATGCGTGCGGAAAACAAACGGTCAACAGAGTGGATGAGGCCATCAAACTACTGTAGGTATACGTATATGTATGTATACAAAAATTATATACCCACCTGCTAAAAAAATTTAACATTACAAAGATTTTTGTTTATGAAGTTCCAGGTACATAGTTAAATTACATAGGTAGGTAGCAGCTCAGTACTTTCCAATTGATCTATTATTCGTTGGACCTAGTTCCCTTTATCTTTATTTTGTAACATACCTTTTAATTGATTAACCAATATTCCCATTAA
The DNA here is from genome assembly GCA_947859395.1 of Eupithecia insigniata. Lineage (NCBI taxonomy): Eukaryota > Metazoa > Arthropoda > Insecta > Lepidoptera > Geometridae > Eupithecia > Eupithecia insigniata. The sequence goes on along the minus strand of OX402011.1, from coordinate 3,404,666 downwards.
AACCCCTTCTCCTACTCTCTTCTCTCCACATCTATGATCAAATGACATCGTTTTGACTCAGTACTCGGTTTGGGCCAAGTACAACCTACATACATTATATAAGCACACATCAGCTTTATATATTACGATTAAATATTGTTGATGGAAACTTAAATCTATGTATTTATTATTTTAATTCATCATCATTATATCAGCCCATACACGTCCACTGCTTCCCCATACGACGCCACAAATAGCGGTCCCGAGCCGTCTCCATCCATCGACTCCCTGCGATCGCTACGATGTCGTCGGTCCATCGAGTGGATGGTCTCCCATGTAGGAGAAATGTTAGTTTTGTTAAATTAACAACTAAAATGTAAATTGTGTAAGGGCGGGGCTGAGTAAAAGAAAAAGGTTTTCGCACGATAAAAGGGGAAAAAACATACATATATTATATCAAACAAAGGGAAAAAAGGGCTCCCACACAGCTTTTTAAAAATTTTCTTCCTTCATCTTGCGCTGCTGACGCGGGCTGACACAGTTCTTTCTTCTATATTCGAAGCATATAAAGGAGGTCAGTAGCTGATGCTACTGACCTCCATTATATGCTTCGAATACAAGTAGGTAAGATGTGATCATCTTACCTACTTGGTGGTGCTTGCTACAATTGTAAATTAAAGTACGAGCATCCTGTATAGCGATGAACCACCAAAGAGCGCTGAATACGTTTGTAGCAGAGACGTCTGTGTATGGGGTAATATTAAATTCCGACTGACCAAGACTTGTAATATAATATGCTAATTCAAGTTAGCGTCTTTGAGAAATCTTCGGATGTGCATTGCTATGCTATTCGGTTAATTAGATAAGAAACTTGTGGTTGGAATATTAAGTTAAAATTTCAGGCTAACACTGGACTGAAGGTGTAGTAAATGAAGAGAAAGTTCATCAAACGCATTTCAGGGAGGACTTTTTTGTAGTCAATAGACATTTTTTGACCGCAATATGACCTGGTGGAAAGTGACGATCTGGCGGACGATATACCACGAAGATTTGAAGATATCTGATCGCTCTTGAACGGATGCACGGTTGCACGTACGGATTTTGGATTTTCATTTCCCACATGAACCTAGTAGGTTTTTAGAACCTATGAGTAAATATAAAAAGGCTTGAATGGTTTCCCCTGCTTCGACCTGGCTCTGCGTCGAAAATAAATTTGTATTGTCTGCGAGTAGTGTTTATGTAGAAAATTACAAGTAAGCTTTCCTCAGCTACTCGAATAGTTGGGTCAGACAATATTTAGAAGAAAATAAAAACCCACCTGTGCCAAAGTGTCCAGTCCCGCCCATTCTCAAAAGAAATTAACACTTGCAATCACCAATGTGAAATACAACCTAGGCTAGTTTAAGACCCTACGGATTCAATATGTATATTGAAACACCAATTCTGTCGAATAAATGATTCTTATGTTTTAATTTTTTTTTTATTCCATATGTTATTGTTTCACTGATGATTCACTCGGCGGGTGTCTTGAAGAGTGGCTGTTTTTTCTTTCTTTTACCAAGTACCTAATTAAATACATATGTAATTTTCCCGTGTGCTTTATATGAAAAATCACAAAAGTGCCTTGAGTGTTGTAAATAACCATGTATAATCACAAAAGTGCTTCTACATTAATTTTTAATTCGTATTTTTAAAAGGTGAGCTATATAAAAACAAAACACAGCATACCCAAAACACGGTAAAACCAGACCACCCTGAAAAAAATTCAGTAGATCATACAAACATTTATCCAGAAGCGGGAATCGAACCCGCAAACTTCTGCGTTGAAGGTGGACCTTCGCACGCTACGCCACATGGGCCATCGATGCATAAGCTCAATAAATAACCAACTTTTTCTAGAATATGATCTCAAACGTTGGACAAGTTATTCACCTCAATCCATCACAGCTCTTCATTATAACTTCCAGTGGTCACTCGCAACAAATATTCCCTCTATAGTTATTCAGGTAATTTGACTAAGATATTCGTTGCCAAGCAATAGACTAGAATTTAGAATACTCTATGATCCAAGCGCCCACGGGTCCGACTCGTAAATTCCGAGCATCTTCAAATTCAACTATGTCCAACTATTGGGGGATTGAAGATCTACTTTATATGGAGGAGACATGGTGAGTATTTCTATTTTATTTTTGTTGAGGGTAGTCCAATTTCCAAGGTTTGAAATTGGTAATCTCGTGGTCCCCTCGATTCCCTGTCTATCAATTACCCAGTGACTCTCAATCTATTTTAAAAGAGGATCACCCAGATTTCCTAGTTACAATCTTGTTCAGTAAAGCTGAACACTTCTCCTTTCCGAGTCTTAGTTTTGCAATATGCACAATTTTTGTTTTCTAAAACGAAAAAACCCTATTTACCTTAAAAATCAAAAGATATTTTAGGGATTTTTCGTAGAGGAGAGAATAAGATGTCATGTCAAAAATGCATATCTAGTCTATCGTCACCTATCGTGTTTATTTAACATGACATCCCAGGCAGGGTATGTGCTCCTTTCAGTTTCTTTATTGCTTTTGAATAGTTAAAAAAAAAAACGTTTAATTATTAGCATTAATTTGTTTAAATGCGATTCCGTCAGTTTGTACGTAATAGCATAGAGACTAATTACCTCTAGTCTTTTGTTAGTATAGACTACGCATAGGCTAATAGCTACATTAAGATTTGCTAAGATCACCTAAAAACGTATTGGTCTTATCCAGTATAATTTTTTATCAAGGTACATGAAGTAGGTCCTTCACACGGACCGGGGCGTTATTATTGCGCCTCTGTCAACGGAATATGAAATGTATTGGGATGAGCCTTGACCACCCCCCTACCCCCTTGACCTGAGAGGGTAAAGTTTTGTGCAAGGAGGTGAGGATTGTGGATCAAAGATTAGCATTATTACGGTGTTTATGGAAATTATGGAATTATTTGTTATTGATGATCTTGACCTGGATGTTGTGCTAAAATGGATAGTAATATAACCTGCATACTTATAGATTGGGATTGAGAATGAAACTGTCATGCCGTCTTGGTCAGTTCGAATCCGACTTGAGGAAGACAGCTTATGAGATGATGTCATTTTCAATTCTATTCTTTACGTACGCACGTTACTGGTACATGGTGTCTACTTCGTATATTTGTTTACTAAGTCCTCCATTCAATGGCTAATTCATCATATTTTATGGTACGTACCTACTCTACTCATTTCTGTTTCGCATAGCCAACATTTAAAAATATCCAACCATCTATCATTATTTATTTATCAGGGTATTCACGATGGTGTTTATGTCTATAATTTGATAATAATATGTACCAAATTGTAGGTAAAAAAGTGAAATGGCTAAATCCGGAAACATGCGAGCAAGAGAACGACTTTTCTCTTACTCACATGGTTTCGTATTTGGCCATCCAGTCCCATCTCAAAAAGCCATCCTGTAAGGTTTCTTGGATCGTTAACCTCAAAAAAACCTACGATTCCGTCAAATGGTCATAACTAAGCTAAATAGCTTAGTGACCATTTTGGCTCTTGGTATTCTTTCTTGCTGTAACAAAAATCATCAAGTTAATAAAAAGAAAAATTTAAGAACTGTTTGCGTCCTGTCTGAAAATTAATATCAATGATATATGAGTACATCGACTCCTCTTCTTAATATTAGTTTGAACTTGCAAGTTTCCAACCGATATACCGAGATTTGAAAACAGCTCGACCAATAACGATCCGGCTTGATGTTTGAGTTACTTTGCTACCTGCTATCTTGAGATGGACATACACGTGCGTTTTCAGTGGCAGAAGCAAAAGCGGGAGCAGACCGATTTCAGTGGAACTACGAGTTCAAACAACGCGTGAAATTTACAAAAAATTCAGTAGATAACACAAACAAAAGTATATATTTTCCGAAAAATAAGACACCAAATATAAACTTACTTTCTATCGTTATGTACATATCTATGTTATTTACTCACTAATAATTCTGTTATAAAAGTAAGTTCAATCATCATCATCAGCCCATACACGTCCACTGCTGGACATAGGCCTCCCCCATACGACGCCACGAATAGCGGTCCTGAGCCGCCTCTATCCTACGACTCCTTGCAACCGCTACGATGTCGTCGGTCCATCGAGTTGGTGGTCTCCCATGTAGGGGGAATTTGCCATAATCACCACGCTTGGCAGGCGGATTGGTGATCGCAGTTTTGGTGTTTAAAAATACTCAGAAGGAAGCTGCTGCCCTTCCTCTGGTAGGTTCCCTTAGTCGGCTTTTACGACATCCACGGGTTGTGTTGGAGGGGTCGATATTCGTACGTTCAAATCCTCGCTCTAATTTAGAAAATCTTGTATCTAGATATGAGGGATTCCAGCTTCGACTTATTTACAAGTTATTAGTTTTATTACCTATTGTTAACTTATCTTATGATACACCTATATATACATATGTTAAAAAGTTTTAAAATACCTAAAAATCAGCAGAAACAAAATCTGTTGTGTGTGTACCTTCCTGTATGTGAGTATGTTTGGTTGTGAAAGTGTATGTGCGTACATACAACAAAGTAACCATGATTTTAGGTACCTCATCTTGTACCACCCTAAAATAGATTATCTAAATGTTTGAATTTACATGCGGTAGAAGCTAATTTTCGGACAATTACTGTGGTCTTCAGTTTACTTAGGGTTGTGGGGAGGTTCTCTTTGTGTGCTAAATGTCTTAGTTTACGCAAGTTATTGGACCAATGGTTTATTTCCTCAAGTTCGTAGCTTTGTATGAAGATTTTTATGTTATTTGCATCTTGGAAAAGCCTTTGATCTCACAAACAACAAAAATTAAGGATAGAGAATGCTTTATTTGCACACTTTACAAAACAATCAACAAATAATTAGGTACAAAAATTTGACAATTGGCAGTCTTTTCGCTCACCAGAGATTTCTGCCAGACATCCGTGAATTATGAAAAAAATGCAGCAAATTAAACGTTTCTAGTTGTCACCTATGAAGATTTCATATTAAGATTTTTTTACAACTGCGGTTACACCTATGTTACCATTTACTGGAAAAAAATTGATTTGACTGCTGAAAAGCATAAAAAAACAAAAAGCTGGTGAGCTGTAGAAAATGTTTTCATGGAAACTATCATGAACCACCCTTTCAGCACGAAAATCTGAAGTGAATGGCGCCAAATAAACTCACACTATTAAGTTAAGACTCCACACAGTTAACCCTTTCGACAGTGAAAAATATGTAAATGGGATTTTCAAGTAAAACACAACTTATTTAAGGAGCCTACCTCATATTTAATTTTGTGTCCTTTTTTATTAAAATGATGAAATCATAGAAAAGCGTTACTAAGACTCAAAAAATTCTGAATGATTAAAAATGACCAGAATTACTTTATCATTAATAACCCATAACACAAGCTCTGCTTAGCTTGGGGCTAGACGATGTTGTGTGCATTGTCCAATATTATTTATTATTATTATTTATTAAATTAGGGAATTCTGGATTTTTATTTTTTTAACATTATTTTTCAAGTGCCCATTTCGTCTGGATTGCTGGCTACAAGGCTTTCAGATTAACAATTAAAAAACTTCCAGGTCTTGGATTGCAGTCAAAATCCACATTCAAAAACTCGAAGTTCCATCATGAACGGTAGCATTAACTACTATTTATTTATTTCTCTCTACAAGTCTCCCAAATTAATGGCTGGTGCATAAACTCACACTTAGTCCAAGACTCCAAACAGTAACCCTTTCGACATTGAAAAATACACGGTTCTTGTCAAGTAAAACGCAGCTAATTTAAGGAGCCTACCTTATCTTTGTGTAAGTTCGACGGGTAGCGTCATTTGTCTTCGTCAGTGTTGGTTGGTGATCATTTATGCCATAGCACACCCTACCCTTTAGTGGGGACACACGGGGGATTAGTTTGTCAAGTTTGAATAGAAGAAAGAAAAAATAAATTTACTATATACCTACTACACGACAATTTTCAGCAATAGGAAGCCCATTCTAAGTTTTACAATGTTATCAGTGAGACACGGCAAGCGCAGTACGGGTGGGATGTCGACCTGTGACTGTTAGCAGGATGTTGGATATGGCAAGCTGTAGTCAGGATGCTTAGAGAGGCCTAGGTCCAGCAGTAGACCAGTATAGGCTGTTGGTATATACTTCCCGAAAAAAGTCAGAGTACAGAGATGACGGTGAGAGAGCTCATGACAATGTTACCTGATCCACCGGTGCTTCTCTCTGGGGCGCACCGCTAAGACCCGGTAGTAAACGGGTTAAAATTAAACGGAATTTATATAAGAACGTCAAATTTCTTATAATTTTTTGGAGAGTCTCCAAAGAAAGTTAGTTCGGGGCTAGATGATGCTGTGTGGATTGTAAAGCATTATTTATTTATTTATTATTAATGTTGCTAAAGTTTGCCTTTGATAGCATTTTTTTTATAATATATACCTACATTCATGCTGGACGAAACTCTCCACCGTGTATCCCAAGCCACAAGCATTTGAAGCATGTCACCTCTATTCTCGAGTCATTAGGAACGACTTTTCCTTGACATATGTGGTTAAAGAATGACTTAGAATTTTCTCGAAGGAAATTGCAGGCACTCGAGGATGTGCAATGACGAGGCGTTTACAGTGAGTGGAGTTGATGTTTTCTGTTTGCTGAAAAAGTAGATTTATTTATTTCAGCTTCATCTAGACTGTTTGCAACAGTTTTCAGATAGTTTAACAGTTTGTTGTTTGTATTGATTATAATTTTCTATATAAATTAATACGATTAATTCCTTTAGCAATCGAAGGCCCGTATTATGAAAGTAAGTCATCGACCTCTTCCTGAGTAATGCTTTTCTATGCCATAAAAGTCACTCAACTCAAAAATAGAACTATGACTGAGCAAGCTTTTATAAAAGGACCTTAGTTATTCCATATTTTTCCCAATCTAAGGTAGCAAAAGGATAAAAACGTATAGTAAGAAGTGTCACAAGTGTAAGACGCAGTTATGACAAACACGATTTACCTTCGTTGTAGAATAGGTAGAGAAAATTAAACTAGTAGAAGCATAAAGCAAGCATATTATTAGATAAGCATAATAGCTTTTCACCAGAACTGAACCATTCTGGGTTTTTATTATGCTTATATTTTTTTATCATCGAATCAGATTTTTACACAAACGAATGTATCAAAACCTTTCCTTTCTATCCACCATAGTGATATCAGTCTCCCCTCACGGTGATCTCTGTATTTATGTGTAGCTAGGTACTTTTTAATGATATATTTGTTTTACATAAACCACTTATGTTATTGCTACCTGCTTCCAAAATACATGAACTATCTTAATTATCAAGTTAGCAACACCCTTAATTGGGTAGTATTTGCATACGTCCAGTACCGTTTGTTTTTAGGATTTGGTACGGTCGACCGACCAACAATAACTTGGTCAAGATGTTGGAGAGTTAATTTACTTTGCTTTGATAAGGGTCTGACCCCTCTCATCCTTCAGGTGGACTACAGGACTTTGGGTGTCTTTGAATAACGTGGGCGGGTTATCAATTTTGATTTTTAGTTTGTACTTAGTTTCTTCAAATCCCGAGTGAATAAGTTCCTTCTGGGAAAGCGTGCTTCTTCTTAGGCCACGTCTTGACTTTCTCAAGTGTGAAGGTGGTCCAACGCTTTAACATTACCAATAAAAAACACAGTATTTAGAGGTATTTATTTACATATCACGCGGTAAGACTAACCCTCTTATTCATATGGGTCATCTAACGTAAAACAGTTGCGAAGCAGTGCCTCACGCTGATTTATGCCAATAGAAGAAGACAGAGTAAGAATTAGCAATGCTTTCAGTTAGCAGACTATTATGAATGAGGGGGTAATGTTTTACCTTGACATAGGTAATAATTAGGTATACTGACTACAACTATGACAAGGTCTTTCGATCTTTTATAGGATTTCGGAAAATGCTCCCAGGAATTTCATGAGCTTATCCCACCTTCTCCCTTCTACTTTAGGACAAGCAGATGGACGGCACAATATCATCCTGATCTGGTATATATGTATACCATCCACCCATCCCAACGGTTTTCCTCCACCTTCATCATTCGGACTCGGTCCTTGCTTCTGTTTTTCTGGCTAATTATAATCGGGGTCTCTTCAAGACAAGAGTGATGTCTTCTAGACCTTCGTGATACAACGTCGGCCACGTTATCACTTTCCCACAGGTGAGATTGTGGTCAAACGAAGGTCTATCGACTATAAAAAAGTATACCTACTTGCGTTTCGTGTCACGATATTTTGGAGTAGGTACTTACACAACCAGAGTCCCGGGTTTATTTTACGAAAGTTTTGAGAAGCGATCATGACGTCTCATTTTTCCATAGGTTTTGGTACAGCGCCTCTATCATGCGGACAATGAACTACGTAAGCCCCAACAAATAACAAATCCCATAATAATATTTATTTCGTTACATGTCTCAGATCTCACTTATTTTACCTTTATTTACTGTTTGCTTTATTAAATTTAGTTTAGTTAAGCAAAAATGTTTTGTGCACGCTGTGGCGTCCCATAAGTGTGAAAACATACCTTATAGATCGTAAGATACTGTATTTTTTACGAACAATAGATCTTCGCTTGTCCACAATCTCACCTGATGAAGAGGGACGATGTGGCGGACGGTGTATCACGAAGGTGATTTGACTGAAAACCAGCGCTCTTTCACGAATTCCCTCGGTTTTTGTGTTAGAGCACCAAGCTGAGTCAGGACCTGTTAGACCTTCACACCACTACTAGCTGAGTGGGCTACTTAGTACCAACCCAATGCTTACTAGTCTTAGTACCTACCTACTTATTGTTCATCTGTGGTGTAGATTCTAGACCTTCGTCAGTAGACTCTTCTAGACTTAGCCATAATGTGATTTTCACGTAGGATGCCCCTTTTTACATAAATAAATCAAATATGAGACGTCACAACCACGTCTCGATATCGTCAAAAGGACTCGGAGCTCTGATCACTTGCGTTTCATGTCCTTTGACCAATCGAAGAAAAAATACCAACTTCTCGTCTCGATTCAAATAAGCGGGACATGAGCAGTACATTAAGAAATAGAAAAGCAGCGTTTATAATCAAGTAATTGACTTGTGAAATGTTTCAACCAATTTTTAACTCGATAAAAACAAATGCAAGTGTAGATTAACTGTGCGGCTGAGTATTTGGTGCATGTCGAACACATTTTTGACACATTCAAAAGAAATATCACGAGCAGCGGGCAAATATTCAATTTTCCATTCCGTATTCACCGAAAACTCAACTCCGAGTCAATATATAGCCTTCTAACAGTCAATCTTCTGACTCTAGGAAAATGTAAAACAGTGTTTCAAAGTCAAGAATCACACATTTAAAGCCGTACCCTAGTCCACCACCATAATTATAAATTCCTCGTCACCAGGCAACGGAACAATGTAGTTAATCCATCAGCCAACTCCTAAGGCGTGGGAGATAAGACAAGGGCCCACCCTGTTCTTGGCTACCCTGATGACGTAACGTAGAGGGGTCAGTTTGCGAGCAGGTGGTAATTTTTTGACTACAGTGAAGGCGCTATATGTCTAGCTAGTAGTAAGAGGTTTTCAATATTATTGTGCGTGTGGGAGTTTGTATATTGTTGTATGATTGAAGATTATAAAATATTTAATAGAACTTTTTGACATTGACATTTGACAAACATTTTTTCTACATTAAATTCAGTTCCTTGTTTTCTCTCTCTCTCTCTCTCTCTCTGTTCAAATAGTTGAGTTTATAGAACAAGGTATATTTAGTTTCTTGTTTTTATATTAATTTTAGAAATGAATAGAATTAGTTCCAGTTATAACATAATTTATTTAATGGGTAACTTATGCCTACGAATATAAAACATTGAGTATTAAGAATCGGTTGGTTGTATCAGGGACACAGGCGCAGTGACACATGCGTTAAATGTTTTGTGCGTTGTCTGACTAGAGTGAATGTTTGGGATGACATCGATACACATCGGGAAATAATATCTGTACATGTGAATAATCAACAGATAGGTAAAAAGAAAAAGAAATTGAATTTGAAATAATTATTTCATATAAATAAACCCTACTAAAAAAGTTAAAGTAAAAAGTCTTTAATATAGGAACATAATAATAAAGATAAAGATAATAATAGTGCAAACAACAAAAATAGGAACTGGTGCGATCTGCAGAAGTAAAATACTGTGTCGCATGTCGCAAAATAAGCCAGACAATGAAAATTAGAACTACTTGGAACGATATAATAAATCGAAGAGGAAAACGAAAAGAAATTCGAATCAGTAGCTTAAATAAACCTTAGTAAGTAATACAATGTGGCAGAAAAATGGCCCTTAGCTGAGCTTGATGCTACAGCAAGACGCCGCCATGCTGTAGCGCTGGTATTCTGCTAAAGGCTCCATTTAGGTCACGGACACCTTTACTAAGTAGTCTTAAAGTATTTATACCTAAATCGCATCTACCAATGTCTAAGCCAGGTGTATTTTATTTATAAATATCAGTTACCAAATTTTAAAATTGGTGCGTTCAAAATAAGTCCTCATTGAGGAACCGTCTTCGTAGGCACATTTCCCACCTCCCCCATCTATCCAACACCCAACAATTCAATGCGCATTGACCATCCCTAAGTCCACCCTTCTCAGATTGTGACGTCCACCTGAGCTTGTCGTATGAATATTAATTCAACCATATCTTGACCCCTGTCCAGTGTCTTAATGTTAAATTGAACAGAAGCGCAAAGCGCTGTTTTGTTTTTATTGTTTCTTTACTATTTGTACGGTTTGCGACTGGCTCTAATTAGCCGTAGAAACACGTCATAACGTAAACTGCTGACCCGCGGGAACATGAAATGTCATGTTCCCGCGGGTCAGCAATGTACGTTATACCATATTGCATACCATATAATATAATTTATAAACTTATATAATGATGATTTATATATTTCATATATTTTAATTTTATGTTGTTCATCCCACAAGAGGGTTGTTCTTCTGACACGGACCGGGCAAATAAGCCGTTTTGTGCAGGTGTATACCTAAAAATAACAAGTGCCTGCCTAGTGAACCAATAGCCTCCGCTTAATGCTGCTCCACAAAAGTTGAGCAACGCTGGTTTTCAGGAAGGACCTTCAGTGTGTGTGAACACGGATAACAAACCACAAAAAGATGATTAAAACTAACATAACTCAATAAGTATGTAAATAATTAGTCATATATTTATTTATATTCTTAAAAAAAAAACAAATTAAAACTAATTTAGAAACTATACAATAAAGATATAAATAAACAACTTGTTCAACACGGCATCAATTCAGACCACTAAGCGAAGCGACCGCGATCTCTTCTAGTCAACCTTTCGACGGACACGATCGGTTCGTTTATAAAATTGTCAATGGCGTAACTGATAATGATACAAATAAAGTGATACAAAGTCACTTCTTATCCACTCTTGTCTGCTTGGACACCGGGTCATCCGTACCTCTATGAATATGTGTCAAGATCGTCCCTCCATCGTCCGTGTTTTCTCATAATAATTTTGTAAATTCTAATTTTTTGATGAAAATTAAATAAACATAAGAAACGGCAATATGGCTTTAATGGCTTGTTCATTTAAAAAATGGATGTGTAACGAAAAAATAAGTTGCTCTGTCTGCATAGCGCCTTATTTGACTATCTGATCACGTTTTATACAGTCGGCTAGATAGTTATTTTAACCCTTACCAGTGCCGTTGGTGTATTTTACCTCTCCCTCCCCTCGTGGTCAAGATGCAAATATTGTGATAATTGATTGGCTTACTATTCTTCATATTATATTTGAAATATAATTATCTTGCTTACTGACGATCGACGACGGGGTGATGTGCACGATGTGGCACGGTGGGCGAAGGTCCACCTGCGACGCAGCAGGTTGCGGGTTCGATTCTCGCCTTGGAACAAATGTTTGTACGATCTGCAAATATTTTCCAAGTGTTCTGAATATTTTCTATGTACAATAAAAAATATCTATGAATACATACTATACATGTTTACATAACATAACACAAGTCAAAAAAGTCATAAAGTCAAAATTCTTTATTTCTGTAAATACAATAGGTAAATGTACACTTATAAAAGGTCAAATTGTGAAAATTAAGCACTGACATAGAAATAAAGTGATATTTTGATTTAGGTCGCTTCGGTGTGTAGACTAAAGTAAAGAAGGGACGAAGAAACCTTAAGCCTGTTAGGTGTTATTTTTCGAGTTGTACCAAAATCCGTCCCAAGCTTCGAGATAGTCTGATTTACAAGGTCTGCTTAGCTTACTTGGGGCTAGATGATGGTGTGAATTGTCTAGCATTAATAATATAATGACCAAAAGCTGCAATACTGTAAAACCTACAAAACGTCCGTACAAAACGTCCGTACAAAACGTCCGTAAACTTAATGAACCGCTCTGGGTCTTTCCTGGTGCAAAGTATAGCCATCGCTATTCAGCGAGGTAATGCTGTAAGCATTATGGACACGTTTGCACCGGGAACGGTCAGTCAATTTTTATATTGTATTTTTAATACAATATAATTCCCTCTCGCCTAATCTCCCTCTTGCCTCGCGGCTCTTGTACCGAACAGACGTGTTCACGAATATCGCTGCGCTGATTTTTTAACTTTTTTAACTTGTGTGACTTCGCCCTCGTGCATTGGAGCTCCCGCGCCCCTTGTCCTCAGAAGCCCCATCTCGGCCCCTTGTGTCCTCCGGAGCCCCATCTCATCGGGTGGACAAACTGGTCAAGTGAGTGTCACCCACACAAGTACTCAAATTCTACGTACAGCGGACTCGCACCGGTGAAAAGCACAATTCCAGCCTTAGGCGGACTCGAACCAGTGGTAGTCGGCTTCTAAGGCGAGTCCTATACCAACTACACCAGAGAAGCAGTGAGCAATCGGCTCAAAATTACCCTACTAAACCGACCTACGGCTACGAGTGCTACGAGCTTACAAGGGCAGCGCTCTACGAAACCCAGGCTACGTGCTACGAGACTGCTTCGAATCTGCTACGAGCCTACGACTCAGTATTTGCTACGCGGCCTCCTAGCGCGCTGCTTGTTGCGGTAAATCTTTTTTGCTTAATTAAATATGGATATGAGCTACGATCAATCTGATACCACTTTAGACAAACATGATGAAACATCCTTGTTACATACTCCGCCAAACTATGTTACACAACGAAATAGACTGGAGAAGGGGTGTGATTGGACGACTGATTTCAGCGCTTTTAAGGAGGAAATGAGAAATCTTTTGACTTCCTTAATGTCACCCCAAAAAGATGACATTAGTAAGATTTTCTCTACACTGGTAGAAATTAAAACCACGAACAGTGATATAGACATTTCTCTCACTGCTCTCACGACTCAAAACGAGGAGCTCCGCTGCAAATTGGACCAACTTGAAGTCCAAGCTAAGAAGGATAGAGACTGCATAACGGCCTTAGAAGAAAGGTTGGAGGACATTCAACGTGGAAGTCGGAAATCAAATTTGGAGATAAAAAATGTACCTAAGCAGACACAAGAGACTAAGGAAGACCTGATCAAAATGACTCTAGGCTTATCAAAATCTATAGATTGTAAAATTGAGAAAACTGATATCAAAGATATCTATCGCGTGCAGAATAAGCGCAGCAGCACGAATAATAGTCCCATTGTGGTAGAGCTAACGTCAACGATTGTAAAATCGGAATTCTTGAAGAAGACAAAATCATTCAATATTAGACATAAAGAGAAACTATGCGCAAAACACTTGGGCTTGAAGAAGGATGAATACGCTCCTATTTATGTTTCGGAACAGCTTACGGCTAAAGCAGCCCGCATATTCTACCTCACGCGGGACTTGGCCAAATCGAAGGAATACAAGTTCTGTTGGACTGCTTATGGCAGGGTCTACATCAGGAAAGACGAAAACTCACCGATAATATCAATACGATCGGAAGCACAGGTGCAGAGCCTTATGCAAAACAAATGACTAGGTATAACTTTGTTTAAACTTCTTGAAATATTTTTAATTTGTATTATATTTTTTAGACAGTTAATAGACATTTTTGGGATCATCAAATTAGCGCTCTTCTATATTTTAATTAACAAACATACATTTTCAAGAATCTCATCCAAACAAATATTCCATCTTACACTTGTAGCATCGGCATTTAACAGTTCTTGCAATCCATGCGTCAACTCTAGCAACCACGCACTCAATGTATACAAAACAAAACCCGCACTAGCTAACGCTCTCCGTTTCTCCTCAGATTTCAATTATGGATAGCACACTTAACATGATTCAAGAAATAGACAACTTAGAGGTAGCCCAAGTATTTAGCTGTACTATTGATGATTTTGCGAAAATAGTTAAAATAGAAGATTCTGATTTTACTATTATATCGCAAAATATTAGGAGCATATATGCCAATTTCGACGACTTACAATTAAATCTAGCAAACCTTAACTCAAACATAGACCTTCTCGTTCTCAGTGAATGCAGATTAAATCCGAACAAAAACATTCCTCAAATCAAAAATTACACATCTTACCAGACAACTACTCATTTGAACCATGCTGACGGAGTAGTAGCCTATATAAAAAACACACATAAAGTAACAGTTAGCGAGGTTAAACTTCAACATGCATCATGCTTGCAGATAAAAGTACTTCCAGATATAATAATACTAGGTATCTATAGATCTCCATCAACACCAAACAGTGACGAATTTACTAATAGTCTAAGTCAGCACCTCACATCCATCTCTTTACAATATAATATCATAATTACAGGTGACATTAATATAAATCTTATTTACAGACAAAATGAGAATACTCTTGCGCGCTCAAATAGATTAAACTATTTAAATATGCTCGCGATGCATGGTTTGTTGCCTGGACACATGCTCCCTACGAGAGCTAGTAACTGTTTAGATCACTTCATTATTAAAATTAAGCCAGAAGAAAATAATTCAACAACCATAGCTGTTTTAGACTCTACCATCACCGACCACAATATGATATTCTTAAAACTATCTCACAATTTAAATCTAAATAAAATCATTAAAACTAAAACCATATTTAACTTAGAAGGAGCTTTAAAATATTTACATGAAACTAACCTATCAGAACTTAAATATATCAATTGCCCAAATAAATTCATTGAAATTCTTATAACTAAGTTACAACAATGTATTAAAATTAACAGTATAACTAAACCCATACCTCAGAAACAAAGACTGATCAAACCGTGGATGACTACTGGTTTACTACGATGTATAAGGAACCGAAATAACATACAAAAAAGCCTAAAACTAGATCCATACAACGAAACATTAAAAATCACTTATAAACGCTACCGTAATTATTGTAATTGTATTATAAAAAAACAAAAACGTAAATATGATTATGATCTCTTACAAAAAGCGAATAAAAATCCCAAAAAATTGTGGAATGCAATTAATTATATTACGCAACGTAAACATAAAAACAAAAAAAGTGATGAACTATTAGATATAGATTTAACCCCGAAGCACAGTGTTGACAAAGCTAATCAATATTTCTGTTCTGTAGGTAAGCTTTTAGCTGACAATATCACAGCAAAAAGCTCTATTATAGGGAGTCAAAAACCAGTCACCAACCATGATTCTGAGGAAACCGTGGCTACGGCTTCTTTTGCACTTTTTAGCACTGATGATGATGAAGTAAGAACCGTCATTATGGGCCTAAAAGCGGACAGTGCCCCAGGAATTGATAAAATACCAACTAGATTTATAAAAGCATGTCATCAACAACTTGTCCCCGTAATTACTCATTTAGCGAATCTGTGCTTTGAACTTGGTATTTTTCCTGTCCCCCTAAAGGAAGCCTTAGTAACGCCAGTGCACAAGGGTGGTAACGCATCTGATTTAGTTAATTATAGACCAATCTCAGTCCTGTCGTCTATCTCAAAAATTTTGGAGAAACTGATAAACACGCGACTGGTTAGTTTTCTCAATAAATTCAACTTATTGTCTTCATCTCAGTACGGATTTCGACAGGGCAAGTCCACAGAAGACGCTATCCTGGCACTTGCTTCCTCTATTACAGGCCAGCTGGATAGCGGAACTAAGTGTCTCGCTGTTTTTCTGGACCTACAAAAAGCTTTTGATACGGTGTCTGTCCCAATCCTTGTGCGCAAACTAGAAATGATCGGAATTCGCGGCACACCACTTTTATTATTCAAAGACTATTTATCTGGTCGAAAACAAAGAATTAAAATAGGAGACTATATAAGCGAAGACCAAACAATTACTTTCGGTGTCCCCCAGGGCAGTGTCCTAGGCCCGACGTTATTCCTCATATATATTAATAATCTAAGTAGCATGAACATAGATCATGGAAAAGTTTTGTCATATGCGGATGATACAGCTATAATATTCTCAGGGGAAACATGGGACTGTGTTCAAAAATCAGCTGAAACTGGCCTGAGCAAGGTTGCAACATGGCTAGATATTAACCTTCTAACATTGAATGTATCAAAAACTAATTATATATGTTTCTCTATTTATGACTCTACTCAACCCTCTAATAATTTTCAACTTAAGATTCACAAATGTGATGACTCTAGTCCTGCCTGTTCTTGCGTCAAACTAAATAGAGTTTCACAAGTTAAATATCTAGGTATCATGCTCGACCAAAGACTATCTTGGCACATGCATACTGAACTGATTTTGAATAGAACTAGAAAACTGATATGGACATTTAAAACACTGCGCCATATAGCATCTACAGATCTCCTCAGCCAAATTTACATCTCACTTGGTCAATCGGTGATAGGATATTGCTTGCCAATTTGGGGAGGGGCTACAAAAATTAAATTCCTAGAATTAGAGAGAGCACAACGTTCATTATTAAAAGTAATGTTTTTCAAGCCCTATAGGTTCTCTACAGAAAGCCTCTACCTAGAATCAAAACTCCTAACGGTAAGAAAGCTCTATGTACTTCATCTAGTTCTTAAAACACATAGATTACTGTTTTATAAAGCTGAACTTGACAACATCAGTAGTCGTAGGAAGAAGCACCCGGTACCTAAAGTAAAAGCTAAAACTACATTTGCTATGAGGCAATATGAATGGCAATCCTCGTATATTTATAATCTACTGAATACACAAATAGGTATATACTCTATGACATATTTTAATTGTAAAAAAACTCTTATTGAATGGCTGATGACGAAAACCTATGATGAAGTTGAGAATATTGTGCAACGGATGAGGCTCTAACTTTAGTATAAATTCACGTTTTATATAAACTCATGGTTGTCCTAATCTGGTACCCAGGCTCTTATGAGCCTGGTGCTATTGGAGAATGACAACCTAGATGTACTTTTTGCATAGATATTTTTATTTAGTATGTTTGTGTTTAAAATTGCTGCTTATCTGTTTGTTTATTTAAAGTAATAATTGATTTAAAACCCTTTTCTTAGTTTAAATAATTTCTATTTTTATATTGTTAATTTGTTTTTAGTCCTAATTTAGTATTTTTTGTCAAACTTAGATGTTCAAAGTCTGTAATTTAGTATATTGTTACGCAAATACTTAAATATTGTTGAAGCATTAATGGTAAGAGCGGGGTCTCCCAGCACAAGCAAATTTTGCTTAAAGGGTGACTCCAGAACCTGTATTTATAGTTTTTAAGTAATTGCAATAAACATTTATTTTATTTTATTATTTTATTTAATACATATGTATGTGCTGTGTGACTTAGTGAATTAAAATAGTATTTACAATTGAAACAATTGAGGTAACTACAAACAATCTACAGATAGCTCAATAAACTCAATTATAAATATTAGTAAAAAAAAAGTCTTAAAAGTAAGGTTTTCTTGTTAAATTGAGTTAATTATATATGTAGTAAGTAGTTAATATAGTAGGTAGTAGTAAATATATCTAGTGTAGCACGATCGGCGGCCTTATCGCTAACAACGATCTCTTCCAGGAAACGTTTGAATGATATGATAACACAATAAAAATTCAAAGTCCTTTATTTCCTTTAGACCTTACAGGACTCTTGGACATGTCGCAAAATGAAAATTAAATAATGAAAACTGGGAAATAAGGTGATCACTTTGATTTTTTGTTCACTTCAATCTTTTTAAGGTAAAGAAGCGAACGAGAAACCTTTACCTTGTTATTTTTCGAGTTGGAGCAAAACTCATCCCAAGCTTTTTTATCCTTTAGATAATCTGATATTTTATAGTAACTTTACAAAAGATATGTTCGACAATTTGTTTGAATTTACGAGTATTTATTGATAATTTTCCAACTCGCTAGGAGTTTTGTTGTAGAAGCGTATACATTGCCCTTTAAATATACATTAATCTTGTGTAATCTAGTTTTGGGCACAGCGAGTTTATTATTATTTCTAGTATTTACATTTGTATGTTGCAATTTTTAGGGGACCGATTGATATTTCTACGAGTGTATAAAAATTTTCAATAAATTATTATATCATTTGTCATTATATTTATATCTTTGACAGGATAGGATTGAAACGTACCTATTAAAGCTGACAGTGGCGTAATTAATGACGTATGAATGACTTAAAAGAGAATCAGCAATAATTATATAAAAAGAGTAACACGAAAATAACAGGAATAATTTACAAAATTATAACAAAAAATATTGAGAAGATTTATCACGAGTGGACAGATAATGTTTATCCTACTAATGTTATAAATGTCAAAGTTTGTATGGATGGATGTATGGATATTTGTTACGTACTCTTTTACGCAAAAACTACAGAACCGATTAGGCTGAAAATTGGTATGGGTATAGTTTGGGACCTGGAATAACATATGGGCTATTTTTTATCCCAATAAAACGCGGGCGAAGGCGCGAGCAGCAGTAGTAATACTAATTGAAGGGATTTGATTAGTAAATATCAAAATACATTTAGTATTCTGTGAACCCCTGGCCGTGGTCAAGTGGTGCCACTAATTAGGGATATCCTAATTGGCAGCCGATAGTTGAAGCTTACTTCCCACTGGAAAATGTCTGAGATAATCCTTGCAGGTTATATTTATTTATAAATATAATAAGAGTGACGGGATGCCAGACAAGTCAAAAAAGAAATTTAAAACTCAACGTGAAAAAGAGAGAGACAATGTAAGAAAATGTATGAACTATGAACTTTGATTCCCTTAAAAAAAGTCACTCCAATAAAGTTTATTGTGATTTACATGTACAACACTGAGCTAAAATTGGGCTGAAGACTTCATAGTAACTTTTTTCAGCACAAATATAGTTATCCAACGATATATCACACCTAGCTATTTGGGTGGTCAAAAAATTGTATACAACTGCAACAAAAAACGCGTTTTACTACCTTCCTATCTATTTTTTTGGTAAAACCTTTGCCTTATTGGTCCCACTGAGTCGTCAATGGGAGCTAAAACCAGGGCTCAATGATACCCTTAGCTTTACTTACGAAGTAACATAACCCAAACTGTGGCTCTACCTATGGTCCGATAGCTCAAAATCTGCAGCAAAAATTGTAAACAAAATGCTTTATCAAAACTATAACTGCCCAAAAACTACCTAACAGTTATATGCGATTATCTATGCATCAATTCCTCTAGTACATAATCCATTCAAAAGCCCAAATCCCAAAGCACAATAGCAATTCCAAATTCGAAATGTATGTCGCCACTCCACGTACTTCCGGTCAAGTTTGAATATCCGTCCAAGTTGGACTTCCGGCGGAAGCGGCCGAAGCAACATGGCCGTCTTTATCTGAAGAATTAACTGGCGATAGTCATTCAAATGTGTAGTAAGGTAACTTGTGATAAGGAAACCCAATGGTTTTGGCCATGGTAATGGTAATTTTAGGTAAATCTTAAAATTCAAGTATTCTGAATGTAACATAATCAGGCTATCAGTCAAGTAATCGCAACAGCCTGTGTTCAATTTTTTTTTTCTATTCTATTCTTAATTGTGGTGGCATGGTGGCGGCGGCGGCGGCGGGACGAAACGGAATGTTGTTTCAATAAAACAGCTTGGTTTGGTTTTGTACCGTTTGATGTCGAAACATCAATATTGACAAAATTATCTGCTGCGACCTGCACTTGAGAGTTTAAAGAAGATTTGATTGGTGTTTTTCTATCAGCTATAGTGTAGATCATAGAATACCTAGTTGACCAAGGTGTACAACCCACAACATACGAGGTAGATCTTTACACAATTTAGTTGTTTTTGTAAACCAAAACTCATTACTATATTTGTAGACCAGCGAGGGACTTTTAAAATATATTGAAACCATACATATACCTAATTATTTATAAATGATTCAATAGGACGCAATAGGAACCAATAGTCTTATTACAGCATACATGAAGACAAGCAATAAATTCACACACAACGACCCAAGAAACACAATTAAACTCATCTAAATCCGTCCATATTTCAAAACGTAAGGTGAGTTAGAAAGGGTTGTATAATTGTGAGGGTGGACGGGGTGGTCAGTGTTTGTGATTTGTAAATGGGCTCAGACCTTAGCCCTTCCTGAAGATGGGGATATATCACGTAGCGGTACGATAACTTTGTTTAATGGATCTTTGTAGAGATGATACAAATACCGTAAAATGTATTCGACAATAATAGTCGAATCATAAAAAAAATGATCAACAAGTCTTAATAATTAAGATTTGTTGAGCATTTTTTTTTATGACTATGAAACCGACTATGATCCTAAATTACATATGTCTATTGATCCAAAAGCATTTATTTATTATATACTTTAATACTTAGCTTGTTATGGAATATGTCGACATGATGGAACTCGCGCAAGAAATTGTTCACAAGTTGGAGTTCCATGCTCTGTACGGAGGGTACCTTAATAGTTTTCAGTCACCATACATCTTTGACACAGCAATGCGATGCATAGGATATTCAACTCTACACAAATCCAGACCCCCGTACAATTGTCTGTCGAGATATCTTAGGGGCACAAAGGTTCCCGCAAATTGCCAAAGTAAGTGTAGCGCCCGAACAGAAATACATTATCTGGACTTGAAGGCGGTGGCGATCCTTAGATTTATCGTTTCGGACCTTCGTGGCCCTGTTTCATTTCCGAAGGTATTGTTTTGTTGGGCCTACGTTGACCCACTTGACTGACCACGGTAAATTTGTTTCCAGAAATTCTGAGAAAATGTGTTCTAAAATATTTTTTATTGGTTTCATCTTTCAAGATTAATTCGGAAAGCATAATTACGTCATACTTATGTATCAGATTTAGATTTCATTAAGTAACTTTATTTCTTTAGGCTTACAAAATAAGCACATAGACAAGTCAAATTTTATACTTTAAACAGCTGTAAATATACAATACAATACAAAATTCTTTATTGTACACCACAAAGACAAATAAAACACATATACATTAACATAAACAAGTACAATGGGAGGCCTTATCGCTTAGAAGTGATATCTTCCAGGCAATAAATATAGTAGTTATTATCAATTTTCTACGCATACATTAGTATAGATGGATGTACATTATGTTAGATACTTTTTTACGCAAAAACGGAATCGGGATTGTACGAAGCGGGGTGAATCTTCGCATAGATGTTGTAAAGTAACAAATAAGCTACTTTATATATCCCATAAATCAGCCCTTAGCTAACCTGTCAGTAGTCACTAGTAATTACTATGTATAGCGAACACCAAACAACCAAAAACAAAAATGTTGAAACTATTACGGTTAAAAAAAAAGTATAAACCGTGTTTTCTGAAAATCCTTGAATTTTTTGGTATTTTAAGACGAACTTGAAGTTATAACAACGAAAACAGATATTTCCGCTCAAGATCTTTAAGGTTTCATGACACTGTAGAGATGAGTCCGGTATTCAATAACTAACTCAGTACCAGTTAGCATGGTCCTAAAATATCTAACGCTATTGTAAAATCCGCATACCGCTAGGGAATAACTGCGCAAAGCGAGCATCGCGCCTAACCGACCGTGAGCCATAACTACCCAACGCTTCAATACCTATACTTACCTAACTATCATCTACGCATATGTACTAGCGGACCGATCACCCGTAAAGTTATGTAGCTGCAACAAGTATTTGGTATTTCTAACCAAATCGGTTAGAAAAATATTGAATAGAAATCAGGACAGGTATTGAAACAAAATACCCAAATAATAACCGGTAGCCAAAATATCCAATAACTCCCATCCTTATCACACTGTGAGAATATCCAGCATTATTTGTTTATTCTAAACATTTCCCTATTTCAGACATCACACGTTCACAGCGTATGTCTCGCTCGTCGTGTCCGACCGGCGTTTAGCATTAAATATATGTTTTACCACCTTATAAAGATCGGGCGTGATCCTCCAGGCTGCACGATGTGCTGCGTATACGACAGTTCTTGTTCTTGCGCCTTGTAGTCTAGCAGATAGTGTGTCCATTATAGCCCAGCTACACGCTCTAACATTTGTGCAATCATGCATGCACAAACACAGTTTGCGCAAGCAAGATGGAGCGTGTGGCCGGGTTAAACCATTTTGCGCAAGCAAGATGGAGCGTGTGGCCGGGCTCCTCTTGCTTGCACAAACTTGTTTGTGCAATCATGCATGCAAAAATGTTTGACCGTGTAGCCGGGTTATTAGATATTGTCTTTTTATATATGGGTATTTTTTAAAGTCCGGAATTAGTTAACAAATTATGGATGACTAGCTGCTGCCCGCGCCTTCGCTCGCGTTTTATCGGGATAAAAATATACATATGTTATTCCAGGTCCCAAACTATACCCATACCAAATTTATGCCTAATCAGTTCTTGCGTGAAAAAGGAACAAACATCCTTACACATCCATTCTCACACAACTTTGATATTTATAATAATAATAGGATAAACAAAAATACAATCTGAATCGATCAGCTGATCATTCAAGAGTACCAAAAATTAACCTGCTATAGGTTACAATGAGATTTGCACTATCTCCTGAACTAATAAGACTAGTCTATGGACGTGTGTAAACTGTACATGTGGAGGTGCCCGTGACTCGCTGGAATGTTTATTGGACGGGCCAGGGCTGCAAATGTCCAGAGTATGGGCAGCTCAGACTAAATAAAATAAATAAAAATAATTTCAGACCCAATTAATTGATCCATAAAAGATGAGAATAAAAGTTTATTATTTACGGTGTACTATTCCCTTGATTTGATTCTTGTTTACTAGGCGGTTTTTTTATTTGGCAATTCTAGCTTTAAAAAAACGTCAACTTAGCCTGGGGATAGTGATTGGGGGGGTAAAATGCCACTCACCATCATCTAGCCCTTAGCTAAACAGAGATTGGTTATGGGTACCTATTATATAGCAAATAATAGACTTAGCAATAGATAACATAGATAGATTTTTCGGAACATATAAAAGATTTGTTCATCATCATATCAGCCCATACACATCCACTGCTGGACATAGGCCTCCCCCATACGACGCCACAAATAGCGGTCCTAAGCCGCCTTCAACCATCGACTCCCTGCCACCGCTACAATATCGTCGGTCCATCGAGTGGATGGTCTCCCAAGTATCCCAGAGTAATCCCCCCCAATTTGCCATAATCACCACGCTTGGCGAGCGGATTGTTGATATCTATAAAATATCAACCGATTACCTAAGTAAGGACAGTCCTTACGTCTCTCTGAAAAATACTATAGTAGTTGTTTGAAAAATATCCAACAAGACCGTTACAAAATACGAATACCAATAGATAAAGCTAATAATAACACAAATTGTTCTCAAGAAGGCAACGACACATTTTAATTTTGAAGCTCAAACAAACTAATCCTAAAACAACTGGATAAAGATATTTTACTGATTTTTGTTGTCACTGTTTGACTGAATTTCACATTAACAATTGTAATTAATTCTCACCTTCCCTCACGAAATGAGAGAACAAAGCACTACACATTGTAGGTAGCTATGAATAAATCATAATGGACTTCAGACGATTTTGTTTTCTCATTTATAAAAATGAATTCAGCCATTTGGATACATCGAAGTAAGAAAGAGTTATCCACAACAGACTACTACACTCGAAAAACATAACCCACCCTAATAGGTAAAAAGAGGAGTGAGAGTGAGCTGTTCAAATCTACTGTTCAAGACAAGAGTGAATGAATAGGTGTCAAATTAAACACGTGATACACTGTCGGCTACATCATCACTTTCCATCAGGCGAGAATGTGGTCAAAACTATCGATCTATCGACCTTATAAACTTGATTTTTGCATATTTTTAGCATAGCAACAGTATTTGCATCGGGCACCCCTACCAGCACTAACACTTTAATGCCGTACAATCAGATATTTGTTTTAAATTATGGTAATAAAATGTCTGGGAGAGTCACGAGCGCGTTGCGCGTGCGGGATGAACGGGTATCTGGATCGGCGCGATTCTTGTTTAACGAAGGTGTTCGCTGTTCTGTTTTGTAATAGAATACGTGAACATTCATCACGGTTATATCTACTCCAACCTCATCTATAAGTGCGCAAATCTGTTCTATAAAATCTACTCTTTGGTCATCATCATTGGTAATTTTTAAAAAGACTGCATCTGGTTTCTTATTTACGTGCCACATAAGCTCCTTTTTTTAAAGCTTACTCAGTAATAAATCTATGCTTGAGTAACGATTTTCTATGGCATAAGCATTACTCAAGCATAGTTCGATGACTGAGCATTGTTTCATAATACGAGCCTTAGTGGCAGTTCCTGGTATACATTTAGTGGATTTTTTTCCTAGGCTTTATACCATAAGGTCTTCCATTGTTTTGCTATGATCATTGATTTGGTCTACAAAAGCCTCAGAATTTTCTTTCATCATAGTGATCATAACTGATTGATGCATCCTTGACTTCCTAATTTGGTTAAAATTCTTGTTTGGCGAGTCCCAATGGGTAGTATTTAATTCTTCTAGCTCTTTGGCTTAGTGTGTAGGTAAATCTTCTTTTTCTATCTTTCTGTTTATTTCCGATTAATATCCCATTCTTTTTTTCTTTTATGTAGTAAAATGAACCCTAATACACCTAGATAGACGTCATTATGTAACGGTAGAACAAGACGAGATACATGGTGGCTGACGCATAGTTGGCGCGGCTGCAGAAATGCTGAGATAAGCCGCTCCGAGCGGACTTTGTGATGTCTACTGTCCGCGCGTCTCCGTTTGTGAAGGAGTAGTGTGGATACGATTAAAATTATAGAGCTCAATGGTTTAAAAAGTTCACGGAAAATCTATTACGACATATGTAGACCATATACACTGAATTTTAAAGGTAATTATTTTATAGAACATTTATAAACAATATTTTGTTTCTATTAATCTTAATCTAATAATATTAATCTATTTTTTTTTTGTTAATAATCATTTATTTCCATAACTAAACTTTGTTTTAATTTTTAAGTCAAACATATTCTTGATTTAGTGTTAGTCGACTTGTAGTAAACTAATAAAATGTTGGTTTTAAGTTACTATAGTATAAGTTTCGTTAACTTAATCACTACGAGTTGTCGATTTTGTGAATAAATAAGTTAAATGTGAAAGGAAATAATCGTCGATTTTGTATTCTGAGTATTTCTGAGTGTTCTTAGCTGAGATATGGCAAGCTGAAGACAGATCTAATTGGGCCTAGGTACCAACTGTAGGTAGACTAGCTTAAAAATCAGATATACTAACAGGACTGTGCCTTCAGGACATCATAACCAAAATGTCCTGTAGGCACAGTCTAAAATTAACAATAATTCTGATCCTAAGCTCTATAAGTCCTGTAAAACTAAGTCTAGTCATTTCAAAAAGATAGCTTTCATTTAAAGTCAACAGTAACAAAAATTAAGTAGTTGGATAAGTTAGTTTCTTTTATAATTTAATTAGTATTGCTTCATTTTCCTGATGCGTTTCTACCCATTCAAATATTGGTTAGCAAGTAGGTAATGCCAACCTTTTCACTACCTAAGTATTTATCTTCATATGCCAGTTAACCTGTCATATGCGCTGTTAATAACTACTTTGTATTATTTTCATTGTTTTTTACCTGCGAGAGGAGAGTTCGTCAATTGTCGCCTATTCGTTAATTATTATTTAGTAAATTATTTCTAGGTTAAGTGTCTAATAAATAAAAAATTGTTTGTAATGATATAGTGCATTGTTGAAGTTTGTTTTAGTTTTTGGTTATAACTTTGCTGTTACCTTGTTGTTTTCTGTTATTCTTATCATTTTTCTTAACTTTTCATTCAGAATTGTCTTTGTAAACATAAAATATGTTGGATTCTAAATCGGAATAAAGTTACCTATTTAACTTCATATTATTATGCCATCAGATTAACCTGTCTTAAAAAAAGTTAACAAAAACTTAAGCAGATTGTCTTATTTTCAGCAGATGAGGTCTTATCCTCATTTTCTCAACGTCCACCTAGCAGCAAATCTGTGCGGCTCAGAGCCGCATTGTTGCACTGATTTAGAACGGCAGACATCTCCAAACTAAGTCCAACTGTTCCCACGTATAATATATTCTACTCGATTCTATAATTCAGACGATGTATCGATTAGTAGCGATTATTGGCGAGATTACAGTTGTGAAAGTTTCGAATTGAATTGTTGAGTCGGATTAGATATGTACGTGTTTGTTTACAAATGTTTCTCTGAAACGTTTATTGAATTAGATTTATGTCGTCCACATCAGAGGCGAAAGTTCGATGTCTGGTTTGGAGAAACGGCTTTAGGTTATTTGTTAGTTAGGTAGGTAGGTAAGTTTCTTACCAAATAAAAAGCGGAAAACGGTCATATTTGACACAATATAATATAACTTACTGACGAAGTTTGAAAACCTGACAAGTCCTGATTTATAAAATTTCATCCTAAATAACTAATATATTTGTGTCTAGAACAATTTTTAGCTAAATATTTGTTTCCTACCTGCCTTTTTTCCTATCCACAAACTTACTAGGTTTTAAAACATCACAAATCCTGATTTATACAACGACCTAATTTATTTCAATCATGGATGGAACGGAACGCTAACGTAATTATTGAATTTGAAACTTAGAATGCCAATGAATATGACCGTTCTTTTAAATTCAACGGTGTTCCAATTTTAAAATGAAGCAGATGGAAACTCATCAAGGAGGTCACAGATCAGTCACGGCGTGTTGCCGAATGCAAATCCGCTACCAAGATACGCAAGACTGTTTCTTCAGGGCAGACCAACATTTTTTAACATACACATGATTTTGAAAAAGTGAAATTATTTGCAGTAATATTATACTCATACAGTAAGTTCGTAGTAATTTGGAGCCTCCCTCTTTTTGGAAGCAATTTTATGAAGTTGATAAAGTACAAAATCCGGATTTCAAAAACCCTGTCTATAATGTTCTAACGTTATAAAAATTATTATCTCTGTCAAACTTCTTCTTAAAATAGACAAAATAGGATAGGTACTTACACACTTATCTATTTATCTATGTTATGAACCTAGATACTTAACATACCTACGTATGTGTGAGATTATTTATAATCTTACAACCTTACACAGCAATAATTTATAGAAAATGTAGCCAAAAAAGATGACTTAGCACAATACTTACCAACCAACTTACAGTCGTACTAACTTTTCTAATTAAGAAAAACAGTTTCAGATTCAAGCACCCCTGCAAGATAAACGGAACCGCTTAAAAACGTAATTATACACACCGATGCGCATGATTCACGAAATATTTGAATACTGTATTGCATACAACCTTCTTGCTAAACAACCCATGGAGCAAAAGACCTACAATCGACAAAGAGCTCCAAAACCTCTTTGGTATGTTCGGTTTTCGCTTGAAGTTGTAAGTTTCAATGAATTTTAAAATTCGAATCATAGAGATTCACTAACGGGTACTGAATTGAGTTATTTTCGGTCTTGCTCATACAGGAATAGAGCTCAGATTATTATTTTCAGTGTTTTCAAGAAGAGCACACTATAACATGCCGTGGGAACGCTCGTTATGGATAGTTCTTGGAGAAATAAAGATTCTGCTAAAGATCATAAATATTCACAAAACTAACATACCTACCTACCTACCTGCAACTGTTTTTAATTTTGTCTTAATTAAAGGTTTGGGTACATACGGTAGGAAAATTAAAAAAGTATTGCGGTAATCAAACCATATACAAACAGGGCCCCGAAAATATCAAACTTTTGTTTGAGTAACGCTCATTGAATGTTCTATTTATAAATGAAGATTTTTAGTCGTTCCTCTTTGAGGTACCTATACCATTACATGAGTAACTACCTAAGTAGGTAATCTCATTCAAAAATAGAACATTCACTCAAATATCGTCCTTTTTATTTTGATAATAATAAATATTGTAATTAATAAAAAAGGTAAGATAATCAGATACTAAATAATTATTATTTATTGTTAGTTATTAAATAATAAGATTTTTTTGTTGTTATAGTTGGTGCGTAACCTGTGACTTAGGAATAACACTTAGGCCTAACAATTAGGCCAATTTCCGAGAAATGAAAAAATATCACAAAGGCGCTGGAGTTAATTGTAAGTCTCTAAATAAGGGAGGTATTTATAACAAATTAAGGTTGATCGTCACGGGTTGGCGCGAGATTCAAATTATTATGTGATATTTAATTTTTTCTGCGTTTTACAAAGAATAAAATTAACGGAAAAGTAATTTGGCGCAAATTTCTATGAACCCATCATAAAATAAACTTCGATATAATTTAATTTTGGGAGCATTAGAGAAAATGTTGTTTTTTCACCCAAATTGTCTCATTTTCTCAAGTGGTCTAAGACTACCAATGAGCCGTAGTTCGTTTTTTCGTAAAAAAAAATGGTTTTCAATTTGCGACAACTTACTTTTCCGCTAGATTTATTCCTTGAAGAATGCAGAATAAATTAAAAACTACAAAAATAAAAAAAATTCGCGCCAACCCGTGACGACCTTAAGAAGGCTACGAACCTCTCCGAAACGGAAACGAATTTTCCCATGCGGATTTGTTGTTGTTTCACGTAGAATAAATGGGGCGCGCTATGAGTGAGAAAGCGCGTCTAACCATCTAATACGAAGCTGTCATGTGGCTGTGTGCGTGTGCTTGGTGTTAGCACCATTTTTTGATATTTTTTCGTACTTTCCGATGAATTTTGAGTAAAAGATTGATTTCAAAAATATTTTTGATTATTTATAATGTTTAATATATTTAGAATGTTTGCAGCGCGACAGATTTTCGAATAAAGGTTTCTATCATGCATTAACAATCGCTTAAAGATGACTGACGATTTGGTGGTCAAAATTAGTTTCGCTCTCATTTTGTTTTTTAAAAACTAAACCGCTGGTAAAAAAAGCTATTTTTCATCCGATTACGTGTGGAACTTTCAATAAGATCGGGGACATAGTTTCCAAATGAAGCGGAAAGTACGTTTGTATAGGGAATAAAGCTATCCGTTCGGTTCTTAAGCACTTTTACCGGATACCAATACCTACCTTACCGATTAGTTTTGATCACGATATGTCACAGATTAAGTAAGTTACTTCTTACTTCTCAGCAAACTCTACTACAATATTAGCTAGTGTACCGCTCTGTTACTACTCATGGAAATCCAGTTGTATGTACACTCATTCATTCATTCATTCACTCGATCTCCCGCGAAACAGGCCTAGCCTAGTGCGGGACCACGGGTAACAATATTCTTATTTAAAATCTTATGTAAAATCGTACAAATGCAACTACTTAAGTCATGTGTTTGTTAATCTTATAGCCCGGCTACACGCTCAAACATTTGTGCATGCAGATAAGCCGGCCACACGCTCATATTGAAAAAAAGTGTGATGTTCACAATAGAAATACAAGAAACAAGAACAAATTATACATCCCAGCATATAGATTACGAAAAGTAGGGAAATCATTTATGGGCAATTGCGTGCGGTTCTATAATAAGCTTCCATCTGAAGCAACTGAACTCCCTATTCGTAAATTTAAACAGTACATTAAACAAAATCTTATCAGGAAGGCCTTTTACTCCATAGATGATTACATCAATGATGTTAATGCTTGGCCAGATGTCGCTCCGTTCCGCACTGTCAATAGTATGTAAGAAATTCAATGTTCTGTTTAGCTTTATAGAAATATTGACATGTATCTAAATCGCATTAAATTTAGATTTAGATAGGCAAAATAACCATGAAATTGAAATTGAAGTGAAGAGAATATCAATAACACCTTATTTCTTATTTGATAATAATAACTATGTTTATAATATAAAATTTGACTTGTCTAAGTGCTTATTTTGTAAGCCTAAAGAAATAAAGTTATTGATTCTGATTCTGATTGCTTGCGCATACCGGCTTGTGCAAGCAAGATGGAGCGTGTGGCCGGCTTTTCTTGCTTGCGCAAACTGTATTTGTGCTATCTGCATGCACAGATGTTTGAGCGTGTAGTCGGGCTTTTAATGACAAATGATTTATTTTGTATTTTTGTAATACATGTGTCAAGCTTGTCTTTTCACAGCTCAATATCCCTGCCGTGGCACCGTATCGATAATAAGACGTCAACGCGTCAAAATATCATTATCGGCGTATTGTTGCTTCGAGAAGCTTCTATTGTTCCAGCAGATCTGATACTGTTGGTTAATTGGGAAGGATGATTATGTTTGAATGTTTGTTTGTATTATTTTATTGTCTGTCGGTTGGTAGGTACCTACTATGATTGTTAGAGATATCATTATGATTATATGTATATAAAAATGTAGAGCAAAAATATATTTTTCCACATACACCAACACAAACCTTTGTTTGTGTTGGTATATGTGGAAAAATGATGGTTTTTATTAGTACGGAACCTAGGATGGTAGAATTTTTGGTTTATCCGAATATTTCGCCGTATTATGTTTACAATATTATGCCTGGAAGAGATCGCTTCGAAGCGATAAGGCCCATCCCCAGTCCTATGTAATATCTCTGTGTAATGTTGTTTTGCTGGTGTATAATAAAGTATTTATTTTGTGCATTTTCTTGAATTGATAGACTGTCTGTCAGGGCTAAAAAGTAAAAATGAGGATCATCCGCACTAATTACTACACTAAACATGGCACTAAATATAGAAAATAAAGTACCTGTGTAAGTTATGTTCTTCGAATGTATTATATAATAATTGTATTTGAATTTCTTTCTTTATTTCTCGAAAACTTGTACTATTCTTATTTATTATACGTACTGTTCAAGCTGTAATATAACCATAAGACGAATATATAATATCATACTAAATAAATACATTTTCAATTTTGAAAATAATCGTTTTCGCGATTTATATTCGACATCCAAATGTGAATAGTAACGCCATCTAGCGACGAGTAGTGTAGGCTACGCTCGCCTGAAGCGCGAACCTTTTTGTAAGGTTCGAATTTTACAGACAAAATGAGAAACAACAACAAACCGAATAAAATGATATTGCAGGATTGCAGGTGTCAGCTTTTTTTTTTGTGTATGAGAACTTTTTTTAACTCTTGATACAGAAACAAAGTTTTGATTTAGTATGGTGTGGGGATCTAGGCCATAGTTACTAGTATATAGTATTATTATTATCTGAGCTATCATGTGCATACAGTGCAAAAGTTTATTCGTCTTCATCAGCCCGTATACGTCCACTGCTGAACATAGGCCTCCCCCAAACGACGACGCCACGAATAGCGGTCCTGAGCCACCTCCATCCAACGACTCCCTGCGACCGCTACGATGTCGTCGGTCTTAGAGATATGTCGGTAAATTTAGTTCTTCTACGGATTTCGGTATCCCGCAAAAAAAGCAAAAAAGTAAAAGCTAAATAAAGTACCTAAAGTAAAAGCTTATTAAAATCGATGAATGTTTGTGACTCCATCATCTAAAAACTACCTTACAAAGCGGGCCAAACTGCAACTTTCCACGGGTTAAATTTAACTAATTTTCACCAGGACCAGGAATGATAAAATTATACCTATCGGCTTCTAATAATATAACAAGAATAAATAAAAAATATAATCCTACTAATATAATAAAGAAAGTAAGTCTGTCTATCTGTCTGTCTGTTACCTTTTCACGCTTAAACGGCTGATCGGATCATAATGAAATTTGGCAGGGAGGTAGATGGTATCCCGAGGACGAACATAAGGTACATGAAAAGCGCGTGAGAAACCGCAAGTAGCAGCTAGTAATTAATAATAATACGTCCCTGTTCGATTTTCATAATAATAAGTATAGAATTTTAAAATATAAGACTTATACTTTAAAATACTTATACTTTAGAATATTTTAAAATATAAGACTTATACCCACTCCTCATTGAGGTAGCTAATTCCGTTAAGCCTCTAAATCCGTGCGTGCTTCATTGTGTTAATTGCGTGCTCACCCGTTCTGAATGCGACGAATCTGCGGTTTGCACGAGCATCTGGTTATACAGGGTGATTTGTTTTCTTATGTGGCAAAAATTCCTGCATAAATAAATTTATCCTTAAGAATGTATACGCTGTTGACGGTCCATTTTTAATAAATAAGGTGAAGATTGTTCAGCGACAGCCAAAGAAAAACATGACAAGGAAAGGTTGCTGCCCAGTAGTGGGATAATAAATGTTTTGATCCAAATAAGTAAAGTAGACAACTAATTTACTTAAGTACAATACATTACACTGCATAGATAGATATTTTTTATTACACATATTAAATTCTCAAAACGTCCGGAACAAATATCTGCAGATGGTACAACCATTTATCTCGAGGTGGGAATCGAACCCGCGACCTCCTTGGACGCAGGCGGACTTTCGTCCATTACGATTATGGGGTCCACAAATTAAAATTGAAATGGATATTTTCCCAGTTGTTTTTAGAGTGAGTGCCTACTAAGAAAAATAAAAACACAAATACATACAGTTAACGAAAAGAATTTTCTCATACACAAACACAAATAATTCTTGATAAATAATTCTTCATGAATTCCAAGTAAAGATAAATCTGCAATATAAATTGTATTTATTTTTGTGAATAGAATATAGAACACCCTGAGGAACGGTGTTTTCTTAGCGTTAGCGAGGTAGGCGCTCGCTTTAAATCTCACGGCTCTGCATGATAGGGTTGCCATTTTATAGTGAGGTATATAAAAAGATAAAAGATTAAATGCATTTGGCGTCGTATGGGGGAGGCCTATGTCCAGCAGTGGACGTATATGGGCTGATATGATGATGATGATGCATTTATTTTACCCAGAAACGGAAGAGAGCAAGAAAAAAGTACATTATTATTAAATAAATCTAAAATTAACACAAGGTAACGTAAGTACTAAAATCTAAAAAATATAGGGTAAGGTGGGTAGGTGCAGGTACTAATAACTTTGTTAACCTAAAAATCTGTGTCGGGGTTATAATAGAATTTATCAGTATTCTAAAAGTGGAAATTCGTTCTCGTCATTAAAAAGTACCTCCGTTAAAAATAAAACATGGATATCCAAAGATATTGATTCTTTTGGTGCATCGTAAGTAGATAACAAATTAATTTGTCAGCACTAAACGCTGATAAATAACTAATTCCCCTGTCCTCTTTCATTAAGATGGTTGAGAAAGAGATGGAAACATTTTTGGTGAAACAACAGAATCTATTGTTGTGGTGCCTTCGATGGTGTCGAAATCATTGACGCCAAGAGCTTTTATACAAAAAATCGCGACTCTTAATAACCAATCATTATTTACACCTGGTGAGATCTGCATTTCTCGTCGTCCAGTGACTGAAAAACTAAGCATCTTGACGACCTCTGTGGCACGGTGGGTGAAGGTCCGCCTGCGACGCAGGAGGTTGCGGGTTCGATTCCCGCCTCGGGACAAATATTTTTACGATCTGCAGATATTTGTTCAGGGTGTTCTGGTCGTTTTCTATGTATAGTAAAAATATCTATAATGTAATATAGTGTAATAAATCCAATAAGTATTCCAAATAAACTTAATATTTGAAGGAACAATTTAAAATACCTTTTATGAAGTAGTATTATTTTAGAGCAACATATACAAATTAATGTTTTAAAATGTTCAAATGAAAATAAAAATAGAGAAAGATTTGAAAAAAAAATATATTGTATTACATATATCAGTCATCTAGTACCCATAACACAAGCTCTGCTTAGCTTGGGGTTAGATAATGCTGTGAGAATCGTCCAGCATTATATTTATTGATCAAAAAATTCCTTCTTGTGCCAACCCTATCACATTATTTCGGCACTTATTCCGCGTCGCATCGCACACAACGCTACTGTATGTTATAATTTTTGCCCCCAAAATATATTTGCAGAACAAAAGGGCTTAATGAATGTATTGCAAAATTCGCAAAACCATTATTAAGCATTGTTGGACTCGGGTTATTTTGGGCGCTGGGATTTCTTTTCATTGTTGTAGAAGGACAGGTTTTTATCTAAACGTGTAAAGAAAATGTGTGGTAGATATAGGTACTACTTTTATATTCCATTTTTAAACAAGTTAAAAATAGGAGGTTTTCAATTCGTCTGTATGTTTTTTTTTTTGTATTTATGTTATATCTTCGCCAATTATGGACCGATTTTTAAAATTCTTTCACTATTGTATAGAAAACGATCCCAAAGGGCTAGTCCCTAGTTTTTTTATCCCCAGGGCTTTAGTATTTATTCCGCAAAACTTAAAATAAATGTAAAAGTAAGGGAATTTGAAGTCAGTTTATCGTTTTTAAAACACGCCAAATTATTATTAGCTCAGAAGTAGTTTACTGTCATAGTTTTCTTTATTATGAAATGACTTGAGGTAACAGCTATTGCAATTTGTGAAAATCTAGGTACCTCTCTCGAATTATTATGTAATAAGGGCTGCAGCCCGCGCCTTCGCCCGCCTTTTATCGGGATAAAAAATAGCCTGTACTTTTTTTTTTTTGTTTGTAAGTTCAGTTTTAGTTTTTGTTACACGATTTTTATCCTTTTTATTTGCCTAATTAAAAGGTAATACTAACATAATATAATGATGCACTAAAAAGTACTTTGCAATTAGTATTATTAAATATTTTTTTACAAAATATAATCGTTTTTATAAGAAGACTCGAGACACGAGAAAGCTCGAGAAATTGGCATCGAGAATTCTTGAGACTCGAGAGTAAAAAAAAGGTCGAGTAACCAGAAACCCTATTCGGGACTTAGGTACCCTATCCTTCATATGTTTCGAAAAGAAGATTTCATAAAAAATTCTCGATAAGTAGTTAAAAAAAACAAAGTTCGCTCTAAACTTACAATAAATCGTCGCTAATCGTCGCTATTCAATAAATTTACAGTGAAGTTATTTTTTGAAGACAATTTTCACCATTGCACCATATTTTAGAAATTCCTCAAATACTTTAAGTAGGTAATACTTTGATAAGCCTTGATACTTTTACAGTAAACAAACAGAATAAAAAGCAGACGGCATATGTTTTAGATTTTCAAAATTACTATTAGTTATTTTTACCGTAAAAAAACATAAGCATTATTATTACGGTTATTATCACGCACTGCTCCTATGAACGCGAATCCTATGTCTATCCTTTTCACACAATGGCGAGTTATGGCACAGAATAATTCAATAGTACTATTGTGTGTACTAGATAACTGTTATAGTTAACATTACGTATATTTGTGTTGAGGCGGGAATCCAACCCACAAACTCCTACGTCGTAGCCGGAACTTTGCCCGCTGTGCCTCAGAGATCGTCAGAATACCTACATAAAAATTGGGATTGGACCCTATAATTTGAAATAACATCCATAAGCCGTGGGGTCGCGGCGTACGAATATCGACCCCTCCAACTCAACCCGTGGATGTCGTAAAAGCCGACTAAGGGAACCTACCAGAGGAAGGGCAGCAGCTTCCTTCTGAGTATTTTTAATCACCAACAATGCGATCACCAATCCGCCTGCCAAGCGTGGTGATTATGGCAAATCCCCCCCTACATGGGAGACCATCCACTCGATGGACCGACGACATCGTAGCGGTCGCAGGGAGTTGATGGATGGAGGCGGCTCAGGACCGCTATTTGTGGCGTCGTACGGGGGAGGCCTATGTCCAGCAGTGGTCGAGTATGGGCTGATGATGATGATGATGATGATGATCCATGAACAAAATTAAAATTTTACGAATCCCTGCAAACATGATACAATGCCAGTTAAAGCTGTTGCTACAATATAAAACTAAGATTTAACAAAATTACGACGCAGACGTTTCGAGCGTCTCGAAACAAAAGAAAGTTGTGTGTGTTATCATTAGGTGCCACCCTGCCACCCCCCAGTTGAAAGAACACCCTTATCCGCGAATTCTATACAAAAGTTTGAATAAGAGTAATACACGTCTTGTCTTGGATAGGGTGACTATGATTTAATTAATTTGAAAAATAAATCGGGTTGGAGCGCTTAACTTGAAAAAACTTATAAAATTTTAATACTCTCGTGGAGGTCAACGGACAGTCTTACATCCAAATACAGCTGTGTGGAACTATGATTTTAATGTCATATCTTCTATCATGATATCGATGATAGAAGAGATGACATTAAAATACATATAACTTCGACAGTCAGAAAAATGAGAAAGAGTACGTGAGGGCCTGATCCAAGACAACAAGGTCTCCTCCTCCGAAAGTGTCCCTTGCTAACGTCACTGTCCAGTTGCCACTTATTTTAACAAAACGTAGAAGTTGGGAAATGTGTTAATAATTGAAAAATCAATAAATGTCAATCCTCAATTATGTTTCTTAGATCAGTCAAAACAGCGTTATGTGTCAATATGATAAATTACTGGTAAATTCAAAACCATAGTTTATCAGATGCATACAGGTAGGTAATTCAAGGTGTTCGGGGAGTTATTATTTTACGCTACTGGTAACACTAGGAAACAGATTCGTCATCTTATTCGTCGATCGCAATGATGACATAAGCAAGGGACACCCACGTGACCATCTTGTCTCGGAAGACCATACCTTATTATTTTATACCATGAGTGAGGGTAGTTTTAAGTATGTATATTTACAGTTCCCATCCACCGTACATTCTTTCTTCTATGAGAAAGACATAAAACATGGCAAGTCTTTTTCTCCGTGAAAAAGCGTACAAAAACCCGCTTTCGTATTTATACATCAAAAAATTCTGAAAATGGATTCGGACTACTTCACACACAACTCATGAAACCAACAGTGAAATCTTTGATAACCTCAACATTAACGAATACCTCACGACGCCCGACCAGGAAGGTAAAGACATTTACAACGAGTACTGTAACCTGAAACTAGAGGAATCACGTACACAAAACACGGCTAGTCCTTTTCTCCTATAATTTTCGTGAAAAAGCGTAGAAAAGCCTGCTTCTGTGATTTTATACAAAAAAAAAACCAGAAATAAATTTGGTCTACTTCGCACTTGAAACCAACAGTGAAACCTTTTCTAATCTCTACATCAACGAAAACATCATGACGCCCGACCAGGAAGGTAACGTCTTTTACAACGGGTACTTCAACCTGAAACTATGGGAGTCTTACAACGTGAGCCCCAACCATCACAGTTCATCTCCGGAAACCATTAACCTAAACCAGATGGTCTTATCTGAAGGCAGCTTACTGTAATAGGTAACTAATCACAGTTCAGGATTGATCCATCCAGAAGTCCCAATATCTACCATGAATATGACCCAAGAAGCCAGGATAGTTGTTCCATTTGTTAGTTGAGTGGGCACCTGTAACAAGGCTATATTCGCTGAGAATGAGGCTAGGGGTAGGAAGCAGTACTGGAAAGTGCAGGGGTCAGCCACTGCGCAGACGGTTACTATTACGGATACATAATATTACAGCAATTATATGGAGGATGAATTTGAGTTTGGGGCGTTCCTACCAGAGCTACCAGAGGT
Organism: Eupithecia insigniata; assembly: GCA_947859395.1. Taxonomy (NCBI): domain Eukaryota; kingdom Metazoa; phylum Arthropoda; class Insecta; order Lepidoptera; family Geometridae; genus Eupithecia; species Eupithecia insigniata. The sequence continues at coordinate 3,366,668 of OX402011.1, read as the reverse complement.
GATGAATGAGATGCAGTCTACAATCAATCAGGTAACTTTTATCAGAGTTAAACCCGGCAGCGATCCCCGTTATATTATTATACCATGAGTGAGAGTAATTTTAAGTATATTTATGGTTCCCATCCACTGTACATTCCTTTTTCTATTGACACGAAACATGGCAAGTCTTTTTCAGCTAGAAAAGATAGCTTCCGTGTTTTAATTATTAAAAAAAAACTGAAAATGGATTCGGACTTCTTCACAACACTTGAAACCAACAGTGAAACATTTAATAATAACCTCTAGATCAATGAAACCATCACGACCACCAGCAACTTTTACAACGGGTACTGGAACCTTAAATTAGAGGAGTTTTAAAATGTTACACCCAACAATGACAGTTCATCTCACCTAAACTAAAAATCTAAATCAAATAATAAGAGAGATTGGGGCGTTCCTACCAGAGCTACCAGAAGTGATGAATGAGATGAAGAACCAATTAGGTAACTTTTATCACACCTTTATTTTATAAATGCGAAAGTTTTTATGAATGGATGTGTGGATGAGTTTTGGGCTATATTTGAATTTCTTCTTTCATATTCGAATTCTACCGTGGGGCCGCGGCGTAGAATATCGACCCCTCCAACTCAGCCCGTGGATGTCGTAAGAGCTGACTAAGGGAATCTACCAGAAGGGCAGCAGCTTCCTTCTGACTGTATTAACCAACACCTTTACTGCGATCACAAAATCCGCCTGCCAAGCGTGGAGATTACGGCAAACCCGGGCGGGGTTTGCCCCAATATGATGGCAACAATAAAAAACGGCATCCAGTTCACAGCAGCCCAGCAGCGGTAACAGCGGGTCAGGGGGTGCTTGGAATCTCCGGCAGAGATTGAATTTCCTTGGTTTCACCTTAGACAAGAGTCTGACGTAGGAGGCGCACATAGACAATCTTCATAAAGATAGGCAGGTCATGCTTTGCTCTATGGGCTCTCTCTGCTACGTTAGACAGAGCTATGATGAGGAGTATTTATTTTGCCAGCGTCCATTTGCTCCTTCAGTATGGGGTGGTGCTTTGGGGGCGTTCATCCGATTGGGAGCGCACCTTCAGATTACAAAAGAGACCGATAAGGGCGATTGTGCGCATTCAACAGGATAAGTTCGCGCGGCCGTACTTTGAGTCTTTGGGGTTGTTGACCGTGCCTGCATTTGCGCTCTTACTTATTCTAGTCCGCGTAGGATGTGCGTGAAAACTTGAAGGAATATGCAAGATTTGGGGACGGTCGCAGATACAACACAAGGCACTCACACTGCCCGAGCATCAATATCAATGACGATAACATCACTCACCTTCAGCTTGCCGACGATATAGTGAGTCATTGTGGCAGAAACGCTTTAGCAAAGACTAGCAAGATGCTCAGAGACCTCAACACTATTTCCGGATGGTGGTTCTTAAAATGAACATGGGTAAAGTGGGTTGACAGACGGACAACAACAAAAGACAAATATTTTATATAGTATTTTATAGATATCGTATCTTTCCCTAACGCCTGGTCACCCTACCTCGAGTATGAAGCCAATTGTTCCACAGATTGGTAAAAGCCGCATGTGATCTTAATTAATGAATAAGTACGAATGAGTAAGCTTATTCCTTTAATTTATTTATGAGAGCTTTCGGCGGCGTGCGTGCTGAATTGTTAATTTGTGTTGCTTTGCCGTAAACATTGTGAGAAGATATTTTTTAATCTTTCTCATGAAAAATTTTGGATGTTTGTTTGAATGGGTGTTTGTTTCTGACATCTATGTGGCCCTGTGGGCGAAGGTCTGAGACGTTCAAAATTGTGGATTTTAATATCGACGTGAAACATAATGCTATGGTCAGCAAATTTTTGGTGTTAAAAGATTAATCAAATCTCATCAACCCAAATCAAACCAAATCTATACGTATGGTCTTCCGAGACACGAAGGTCACGTGTGGGTGGCTCTTGGTTACGTCATCATCGCTATCGGCGAATGAGACGAATCTGATTTCTGGTGTTACCAGTAGCGTACAATCGTAACTCCCCGAGCTCCTTGTATAACCTGTATGCATCTGATAAAACTACATATGTGGTTTTGCATTTATTTACCAATAATTTATCACATTGACAATTATCGCTGCTTTGACTGTTAAAACAACGAACAGAAGGTGGTGAAAAACATCTAGCAATAAAAAATATGTGAAAAGAATCCCTAAAATTATATATAAAAATAAGTAGGCTTTGTTAGGATAAAAGGAAAAAGTGTAAAATTACTTAAAAACACACATTTAATAACAAATAAATAGGTGCTTTGACTAGCCTACCTACATATTCATCAAAAATAACAAGTAACTACTTGCAGCTAGATAAACATTATATTTAAAACCATTAGGTTATTAAGTACCTTTGGTCAAAATTTTTCCCATTTTGTAAAAGACACTAAGTAAATGCATACCTTACCTGGAATTAAAAGTTACCTGCTTTAGTAAAACTGTAATATAAAAATATTGTAATTTTGTTTGTTAATCGATCTTACCACTTCTAGATAAGCCATAACTATGCAACATGCCAAACCAGTTTGTTCCGACGTTTGACTTGTTTACGTCTTTGGTACAAAGTTATTTAAAACTACCCGCATTTTGTAGTTTTTCTTACTTTTTTGTACGATTAGCCGGATTAGCCCAACTATGTATTTACAACTTAACAAAGATTTCTCTGTAAGTTAAAAGCATTGAAAATTTCAATAATCTTAAACCTGAATTTCATGTGTTTGATTAGGTACTAATTTGTTTTTTATTTAATTTGATGTAGGTAAGGTACCTATCAATAGTAACCATGGTCGGTTAAGAAAACTAACATTTCATGATTTAACATAAGAGTTTAAGTTACTAACAAATTATGGATCGTAGTTATCTGAAATAAATGAATTTTATTTATTTTTTAATATATTATTGTTTTTTTTATATTTACTATAATTACAAACCTACAGGTAGTTTCTTAAAGCGAATAATTCGATTGCCCCTAAGTATATATGTACATACTACAAAATCTGAAAATGGCTACTTTACAGGATGGCCGCATGAAGTTGTTTTTCGTAATATCTTTTTATTTATAAGCGCCACTTCAACAACAATTTATGAGTAGGTAATAGCATCAATTTAAATAATATAATTGTGTAATACTTAACAGGCAAAAGGAATTACCAGGGGGGCAATTCTGCGTATCACGTGATACTTTATCGAGTGATACTCGGGATAAAAATATAATGTGATAAATATCGAGTACCGCCAAAACTGCGTTCTCGTGCGAGTTAACGAGCAACTCAACAAAGAAAACCTCTCGATAAATATCGAATTGTAGATTTTGAGAATACGCTTATTTATCGTTCGATATTATTATAAAAATTCATACCATATTAACGAGTAGATATATTGCCAAAATTTGCCCTCCTGGTTTCGGCGGGGCGATCCATCCACTCGATGGACCGACGACATCGTAGCGGTCGCAGGGAGTCGATGGATGGAGGCGGTTCAGGACCGCTATTTGTGGCGTCGTAAGGGCCTATGACCAGCAGTGGACGTGTATGGGCTGATATGATGATGATGACACATAAAAATAAGACATTTTAGAAAATAAAAATAAAATCCCAAATTTCAGTTTCGATAGTGTACTTAGGTGCTAATGTGCAATGCAATCATTTTGAGGTCAAAAATGTTGAGTACTTTTATTTTATGACCTGAGTAATATCTACTTACTTTTATTTGAAGACCACCTATGTATGTATCAATGTATAATACATACATAGGTGGTCATAGATATTATCATTATGATAAAAATCATCATTATAATTATCACCAATGTATTTATTCATGCAAATAAATATTACATAATTATCATTAAAAAGCCTTGCACAATACTGTTAATACGTCTAATATCAATATCTATCTATTCAAAAGATCGATATTTAATTCACCAGAACAGAATATTTGATAAAATAAAGAAATTATTGAAATTAAAGCAGAAGAGCGAAGCGAGGACTGCATTACCCGAGATCTGAAGACGGTATAATGTGTGCACTTCTTATCGTGCGGAGACATACAGTCTGCTGGAAGTAAGGATAGCAGAAAAAGCTTTATAAAAAATCAAAGCTTGGATCCTCATCAGCACCCATTATGTCCACTGTTGAACATGCTTCTCCCACATAAGAGACGAAACAAGACACGAGTTAAAGCTGGTCTAGCTTAAGAACTAACCAACTAGACATGACGATGTTGATAGTATAGAATACATAAATTTATTTGTTTATTTGCTAATAAACGAGCAGCCTGTGGCTGATGTATCTATATCACACAATGACAGTGACAGTGTTGTGTGTTACTTTACTATATTTACACACAGTAAATATAAATAATACTAGATGATGGTAGTTGACGATGTATCTATATAAGAACAAAAATAAAAAGAGCATTGGACTTGAGTTTAAGAAGGAGATACCTGTCATCGTCGACATTAATCTGGCCGGAGACCAAGATCGAAGGAAAGTCCATCACTGTTAGGACTAAGTACTAATATAAGCAGCCAGCGTTTTTCTTACTTTTTCTGCCGACCGTCCTGAAAGCAAATATTCGCCCATATTATCGGTACATCGAGCACATTTGAAATATTCATACGTTAACTAGAAAGCATTAAAGCTCAATGGGGCTTTATCATACTGCACGCTTCTGACATCTAGTGTAGTGATTAAATTTTGCTAGCGATTTTCTGTTATTTTTTAAATGTGAATTTCTGCAGATTAATCTAAAGCCGGGTACTGACCGGTGTTTTTGGGTGTAATGTACCATTTGCAGCGAGCGTGAAACGTCAAAAATCAGTCAAAAGCCGTCTCGTTGCTCGTTGTTAGCATTTTTCCCATTACTGACTGCACGAACCATTGATATTTATGTAAACTAACTGGCACAAACGCTCGCTGTGGGACACTTTACATTACGCCCCATAACGCAAGTCAGTAGACACCTTAAGAACAAGGGAATCTGAGTTTCATCCAGCTCAGCTAGCTCCTAATTACTTTTAACAACGTTCTGTTTGTTTGATCTGGATGTTCTGGGTGTTTTCTGTTCAATAAAAATATATAATTTTAATACATAATATGTAGGTACAGCTCTCGTCACGGTTTAATAGCGCTCGGTGAAAGTGATTTTCTTCTTTCTTTATTTTCTTATAGTGTTGCTCTAACGGATAGCGGTGGGATGGCGGCGAATGATATTCTATGAGACGTGTATATTAAATCTCTTCTGCTCATTCAAACTCAGCGCTATTAAACCGTGACGCGACCTGTATTATGGGTATCGATTATCTAGCTCAAGGGTCTTCAACCCGCGGCCCGGGGGCCGCATGCGGCCCGCCGGGTCTTTTCTTGCGGCCCTCGAAGGCCACAAGAATCATTTTATTCATACTAATTTGAATTTACGCGCCACAATAACTTAGTTAGATACCCCAACCGGTGCGGGCGAAGTCCCGCGTGGTGTGGGTGAGCGAAAGGTACAAGTGCGAATGAGTACGTACCATTGACTGCGGGCGGACAATGGTCAAAATGGTCATGTCAACGGGTTGGTGCGTGATCTGTCTGTCCGTTATTTTGTTGGTGTTGACTGTGTTTGAGTTTACGTGTGATTTGTATTTGCCGAGCTTTATAGTAAAAATGGCGTCAACTTCGGGTAAAAAACAGAAAGTCAGTGATGAAAATCGCACATTTCAAAAGTGAACAGAGTTGTATTTGTTCGTTAGCGTTAATCAAAAACCCGTCTGTTTGGTGTGTCAAAAATCAAAGACAGGAGACAGACAAAAACGCCCAAAAATGATATCATTGTTTGGGAGCACTAATGTGAGCGAGCAACTGTTTTCTCGCATGAAGAATGTTAAGTCCAAAACATGGACAAGAATTACAGATGCTCATCTGGAACGTAGTCTGCGGGTTGCAATAACTACAAAAATAAATCCCGACATCGATACATTCGTCAAAAATAAAAATTGTCAAGCATCGCATTGATCCAAGATTCTGTACCTACTTATTTTAAGATTTTTAAATAAGCAAGGCTACATAATTCAAAACTCAGAAAGACTATTGAATTTTTTAGACTTGCTTGTTATATTTTGTTATTTAAGGGTAATCAAATTAAATAGAATACTGCGTGACGCGGCCCTTCCCGTGATTTTAAATGGATTACTGGCCCTTGCACAAAAAAAGGTTGAAGACCCATGATCTAGCTGCTTACCTTGGGGCAAGATGACGGTATGTGGATTGTCCACGGTCCAGCAATATTCATATTCATTCAATCTGATTCCTACACATTATGTCCCAACACTACCGCTAAATCCCATAAAAAGTACAAAACAAACAGAACTGAAATGCAGACAAGCAGAACCTCAGTCGAGATCTAATAAACTCCGTCTGATAAAAATTCACCGACTCGAAATCACTGAGACATACGCGGTTCGGAATTAAAGTAATAGGAAAAGTATTGAGAGAAAGGGGATGATTGATTCAGCCACATTCAGGGATGATTGGATTCTGATTTTTCATAACTATACTTGGTACTAGAATCAAAGATCTTTTTTGTAAACAATCCGTTTGTAAATTATTGTAGTATTGAGGGAAAGGGGAAGATTGATTCAGCCACATTCAATGGACGATTGAATTAAGATTTTTCATAACTCGAGCTTAGTAAAGTAGTCAAGTACAGGTCGCGTCACGGCTTAATAGCGCTGACCTTGCGTTGACCTTGATGCGTAGAAGTCGATTTTTAGGTTTTTACATCGTTTTACACCTGCGCAGACCCCCCTCCACTTTCGTCGAGCGCTATTAAACCGTGACGAGACGTGTAACAGTAGTTCCACTCATCTACCACAACCCTGTTTAGCTCGGGGCTAAAGATACTGTTTAAATTGCCCAGCAATAAAAATATATATGTATAAAAATAATAATATTGTAGCCGCGGCGTACAAATATCAACCCCTCCAACTCAACCCGTGGATGTCGTAAGAGCCGACTAAGGAAACTACCAGACAGCAGCAGCTTCCTACTGAGTATTTTTCAACAGCAACACTGCGATCACCAATCCACCTATAAAGCGTGGTGATTATGGCAAATCCCCCCCTAAATGAGATGGTCTCCCATGTAGGTCCCCACTCGATGGACCGACGACATCGTAGCGGTCGTAGGGAGTCAATGGATGAAGGCGGTTCAGGACCGCTATTTGGAGTCGTATGGGGGAGGCCTATGTCCAGAAGTGGACGTGTATGGGCTGATATGATGATGATTATGAAACGAAGAACTTTGGAGCGGTTATCTGATAAGCGTTATAAAATCTGTGATAACCAGTTATCTACCTTAGATGTTTAGGCAGAACAAACCATTATTTTGTGGGCTGGATGATACTGTATAAAAACTTCAACATAATTATCAATTTTTTTAAGATTAGGTGCGTACAAATTGACATGTCTCAAGCAAATTATAAGACAAAGAGTAATTTTAATTCCCTTTGTGTCGCAAAGACATAAGTCAAGACTAGACACACTACATGTCACGTTTTCCATTAAAATCCAAGAATTTACACCATTCTTATCACCAGGGTGCTAAAGATTAAAATGGCGAAGCAAGTGCATAATTTGAGGGTTAAAACGTGTAGGATTACTGTTGAATTACAGAGGCGCTGCGGTTTTGAGTTCTTGCAACTTGATAATGGTAAAAAGTTTACGCGACTTTAATGCAGGTGGCAAAACTGAGGGGATTGGCGGACGAGAGACATTTTTCGTTATGCTTATTATTAATAGTGTTCATTAGAATCAGAATCAATAACTTTATTTCTTTAGGCTTACAAAATAAGCACTTAGACAAGTCAAATTTGATACTATAAACATAGTCATTAATATCAAATAAGAAATAAGGTCATGGTCATGCTAAGTGATAGAAATAAGTTCCATAGGTCCGATGTACGTAGCTATAGTAAAATATTGCCACGTTTTTATTTCTTTATAATGAGTATAACATCTCTATTTGTAAAATCTCATTGCCTGCGAGCATCTGCATTACTTAAGAGTTTATACTATCTGAAATCAGTTATTTTCAACGATCATATCTTCCACAATTCTGAAGCATTTACTTTGAGATTTTAATATGTTATAGTTCAGGATTGAAACTAGACCACTAGTGTTTCGAAAACACGATTACATGAAATTTTCTCGATAGAAAAAAAACCAAAGTTCAGTCTAAACTGTACTTTAAACCGTCGCTCTTCAATAGATACATATGTACGTTAAAATAAGCCTTGATACTTTGTACAGTAAACAATCAGAGTATAAAGCAGACGGTGTGTGTTTTAGATTATCAAAATTACTATTATTTTTACCGTAAAAAAACAACAACAATATTTTTGCGGTTATGACGTTCTACTCTGTCCCGCTCATATGAACGCGAAATCCCAAGCCTATCCTTTTCACACATGGGTGAGGTACGCCTGGAACGGATAGCCTTATTCCCCATACAAACGTACTTTCCGCTTCATTTGGAAACTATGTCCCCGATCTTATTGAAATTTTCCATACGTAAGCGGATGAAAAATAGCTATGTTTGCAGCGATAAAACATAATGATATTTAAATGAGAATGAGAGCGAAACTAATTTTGACCACCAAATCGAGTCATCTTCAAGTGATTTTTTATGCATGATAGACACCTTTATTCGAAAATCTGTCGAGCTGAAAACATCCTAAATACCTACATATTATATTCAACATTATAAATAATCAAAAATATTTTTGAAATCAATCGTTTACTCAAAATTCATCGGAAAGTATGAAAAATATCAAAAAATGGTGTCAACACCAAACACACACACACACAGCCACATGACAGCTTCGTATTAGATGGTTAGACGCGCTTTCTCACTCATAGCGCGCCCCATTTCATTCTACGTGAAACAATAAGAAATCCGCATGAGAAAATCGGTTTTGGTTTGGGAGAGATTCGTAGCCTTCTTAAGGCGCTTCCCAGACCCAAACTAGCGCCGCCACCTATTTTATCGTATTATTACATAAAACATAGTTTGTTATACCTATCATAAGCTTTTTTTAATGCCTCTGTAATAGTTTTATTTTGTATAGTTTAGGAACAGATGCGAAATTGTACTTTTTGGCCACCAAACTCGGTTTTCGCATCTCCTAGCTCCTCCTAGCTATACAATATAAAACTATTACAGATGCATTAACAATAAGCTTATGATAGGTATCACAAACGGGCCAAGGGATTTTCTAAAATTCCTTTGTCTACCGTATTAATACAATAAAATAGGTGGCGGCTTTGATTGGTTCGGGGTAGCCCCTTAAGCAAGCCTATGGCCTAGTTGCGGAAACCAGTCCAAAACAAGTAACAAGTAACGCCAAAAAAGGTACTTATGTATGTCTCGTTTGCTCAGACCTGATTTTGTAAGTGTGTGTCGTAGCGAAGTGTTCATCTCAGTCTCGAGTTGTGGTAAGCAAATAATTATGTTTGCAGTCATATGAGATTGCACGTCTGTCTGATGCAAATACTAAGGTAACAAAGCTGTGTGGATGGATCAAAACAATAGAAAAAGGTAAAAATTAATAGGATAATAAAATAATTATGCTGGACAATCCACATAGTACCTAATATAATAAATTCTAGTCTCAAAGTAAGCAGTATGCTGAGTGTGAACTGCCATACTGTTTACTACAAAGTTTGCGTAACTTTATTTTCTATGGAATTCCTATTTCTAAAACTTCCCGCTTGGAGCGCTGTTCAGGAATTCCATAGAAAATAAAGTTACGCAAACTTTGTAGTAAACAGTATGAAAGTTCACACTCAGCATACTGGGCTTGTGATACGGGAACACTGCTATAGTTAAGTAATCCTTACTAATGTTATAAACGCGAAAGTTTGTATGTAAGGATGTTTGTTACTCTTTCACGTAAAAACTACTTGAATGATTTTAATGAAACTTTACAATAATATAGCTTATAAATCAGAATAACATATAACTAGGCTATAATTTATAAAGATACTAGCTGGTGCCCGCGCTTCGTCTGCGCAGGATTAGTTCTTCGAGTCAAAGATTTAAATCGTCTGGATGTTTGTTACTCTTTCACGCAAAAACGACTGGATTGATTTTAATGAAACTTTACAATAATATAGCTTATACATCAGAACAACATAATAACTAGGCTATAATTTATAAAGATACTAGCTGGTGCTCGCGCTTCGTCTGCGCAGGATTAGTTTTTCGAGTAGCATAGACAATGCATGGGATATTTTTCTTAGTCCACGCGGGGTTCGCTGTGGCCTAGCTTGTTTAATATAATATATGCATATTTATTACTATAGAATTTACATCGAAAACACTCGGAACAAATATCTGTAGATCGTACAAACATTTGTCCTGAGGTGGGAATCGAGCCCCCAACCACCTACGTCGGACCTTCGCTCGCTGCGCAACGGACATCGGCAGGAGCAAAATTCAAAGCTTGTTAGAAGCTCAAAAAACTGGTATGCCCTAAACGAAAACGCCGATAGGTTAGGGCTGTTTAGCGATTTGTGTCAATCAGTGCAATGACTCACTTGGGTAGTTATTGGTGTGATGCAAAGAAAGGAAGTGGATCTTGACCTCCAATAGTAGCACCGATTAACGAGTAGGTATACGATTCACTTTTTTTAAAGTTATTTTTTATAAATTATGTCTGACCCAATACCAAACATCCTGTAAACAATGACAAAATTTACAGTTGTTCATGGTAGTACCAGTAGTACCACAGGTACCCTACACCCTACATCACAGAAATGTGTTTCATTCTTTTACTCACTCAAAGTACTGTATGTACATAATAAATTAATACAACATTTTGTGTTAGCGACAGCTAGCGGAAAATTCTGGAACTACGTAAAAGTTTGTGACAACTTTCATTCAACCTCGGATTATAGACTGCCTTCTTCGTTACCATTATGTAAGCTCGTCAAAAGCTTTTGGTTTCGTCACTTTCAAAGAGATGGCGCTTCTCTGAATTTAATATTTCGGTGTTTCTGACTATTTTCCCCATTTTCCGAACTCTGAACCAAGATTAATTTACATCAGTAACTAGGGTAATTATATTGTCTTTTCTCAATTATTTCTCATACATGCACAATTGCACACCATTGCTTGTTCTAGATATTTTTTGTAGTTAGGTAGGTACTTTGCTGCATTTACAATCCTGAAATAAAATAATGTTGTCCTCAAAAGAATCATTCGTTTTGATCAGTCGTTGAACGACGATGATGCAAAGTAAAGAAAACAATCAATCAAGAATTCTTAATTTTCAAAATTTAAATTAAGAATTCAAGCATTTTCATTGAAGCGTCCTTTGAGTTTCATCAAGGAGGTTTGAATGTTGCTTTCGAATGCACGCCTTTTCTTTACGAGCGGGTTTTATCTAGCTACAAACTCGAAAAATCTGATTTCCGCTAACTTCGACTAAAACCCATGACCTTCAGACAGTCACTATGACTATCAATCAACATGATAAAAAAGCTTTCAGAAATAATGGACTACTGCAACCGAAACTTATCTCGAGTGGTATGAAAAACCCTGGACTAGTCATAATACGCCCTTACTTTGCTTGGGAACCTCATTGGATGCCTTTCATTTACTGTTACTGCGATGTACCTAACTACTGAAATATCTGTCTTGTTAGGGCCAAATAGGTGTTTTTAATAAGCAACATGAAGCCCGGTCTCAATATCTGTGCACCTCGCGCCAAATATTTTGTTTGGTGCGAGGTGCACCGTGTGCATGAAAAATGTATTTCCCGCCAACACGAACACACGAAACCTTAGTAAAACACTAAGGTTTCGTGTGTTCGTGTATCATGGTTATTTTTACAATAATCGGTTGATTATTGTTTAAATAACCATTTATTCTTAAATGGCCACTAACTACCACGGTTGGTAGTTAGTGGCAATTTTCGTAGCAAAAGAGAAAGGATGAGGGTAGATCACCCGCCAATGAAAACTCACTCGCAATGACTTCAGTTAGTCCATGATCATGCCGCATGCAACTGTGCCGAAAGATTTTAAAACTCAAAACGAAACAAACTATGATAAATATTGCATTTTCAATGACTACCAACTACACCCACCCACCTACTATATAAAAGTTAAACAGGGATTGTTTTTTTTTAGTAATTGAGATAAATAAATAATAAATTAATAATTCTAAACAATTCACATACTAGTATCATCTAACCCCAAGCTAAGCAGAGCTTGTTTTATAGATGACTGATTATCAGTCATCTATTATTATATCCCTATTTATGTAATATTATTACATAAATAGGGATATATTTTTTAATAAACAAAATAACATAAATATTTTTTTAATCATTTTTGCCAAGCGGTATCGGCCACATGATTAAATGGGCAGACAGACGCATCTCCGTTATTTTACTATACAGATTTGCATTATTGAACACTTGCTTGCCTGAAACCCACCTTGATAGTGGACTTGACGTAACCATTTGAGTATGATATCAGATGAGGAAATTTTGTGTAAATTTTATAGGAAGAAGGTTTTGTGTGTATTTAGTGGTTTTTGTGACATGTTCTTACAGTTATGGAGTTGGATGAGGACCTAGATTTTGTTGATAAAGACGAACCTAAGTATTGGAATAATTGGACAACGGATTATTTTGAAAATGTGAGTATGTGCTAAAGACGTTTTACCATAATATGAAAACGAATCGTTTTATGCCTGTATATTATTATACTCTTTGGTTTTATGTGTGAGCCTATGGTTATGAATTCCGAATATTTCATTACTTTCATGACTTTGGTATAGGCTTGAGGCGTATTTATCGTCACGTAAAAGTCACAGATATAGAAAATTGGCGGTATATCACAGTGACAGAAACTAAATATATCTGTGACTGTCACACAGGCAGTGCCAGTGTCACGAGTGCATGATTATTATATCGTTGTTATTTTATTAGGTACCTACGCAATAAATCGCTTCAGCTAGATTATATCGCTTCTATATTCTCTCTTTGATAATATCACAAAGTCGGAATGAGACACACCTTGTATTTTATACTTGGAAATTTGAAATGTATACCACAATGTAACAAAGTTGTTGAAGAAAATACCGTTTAAATTTATTCGGTTGATCAACATGGTACTGCTATTTACTAAGTCATAGCTACAATAAATATATTATTCAATCAGTAAAACAATTAATTTGTACGTGATTGGTAGAAATACTTGCTAGTATTTTGTCACAGGTATTTGGCACAGATATTTTGAAGTCACAGTAATGTTAGTCACAGGTATTGGATTTTGCCTAGTATAACCCAAGACTACTTTGGCATCGAGCTTACCTATGCTCGATGACAAATTTGTGAAATATTAAGAAGAGGCAAAGGTAGGCTCTTTGGTTCTTTCTAGTAAAAAATGAAAAAGCCAGAAGCAGAAGCGAAGCAAAGAGCCAGATGACGTGAAATAAAAATAACAAAAAAGTCTGATCTACCTTTGCAAACTCTTTACGAAAAACGAAGCAAAGATTGTTTTAATTAGAAATTTTCAACAATAATAAGTGTATTCCAATTTCCAAACATTATCAAGAGATTTCATTTTTCAGATCGACACATCCGATTACCCATTTCCCAACACCCTATGGCACGTGAAAGCCGCCAAGGAGGTTGCCATCAAAACCGCCTTCATGCTTCTTATTGGGATCCCTGGCCTCTTCTTCAATTTCATCATTCTCCTAATAATCTTCAAAAACAAGTGGCTGTGGTGTGCTACTAACTTCATGATCTTCAACATGGCGCTTATCGACTTCCTAACTCTGCTGTTCTGCCCTTGGTTCATGTTGGTCAGGGATTTCTATCAGAATTATGTACTGAGGAATTTTGGATGCAGATTTGAAGGGTTTTTACAAGGTAAGCAATAAAAATAAAATAATGATGGACCATTATGCCAAAAATAATGTCGATTGGTTTCTTTGTTAGAGCCTGAAGGAAGGACAAACAAACAAACACACTTTCGCCTTTGTAATATTAGTTAGGACTAGTGTGATTGTTCGTACAGCAAAACAAGCATTACCTTGTTACAGCAACCCTCCTCCTTGCAAGCGTTGGAGCCCTATGCCTCGTCTGCTACGACAGACTTGCCGTCGCCGCGCTCACTGCTGAGGCCAGGGTCACCAGGAAAGTGGCTCCGAAGCTCATCGTGGGCTCCTGGGTAGTTAGTGCTTGTCTGTCGCTGCCTTGGATCATTAATAGGACTTTTGTGGTGAGGGAGAAGAGAAAGCCAAAACTAAATAAATAAATAAATAAATGTAAATAAATAAATAAATAAAATTATACAATCAAAAAGTACGAAAAGACACTTAAAGACGAGAAGCATGTGCACTAAAATATATCAGATTTCAAATTAATAGTATTTATACACTCGTCCAATCTCACCTGATGGAAAGTGGCAATGACCGACGGTGTTTCACGAAATTCTAGAAGGCACCTATTCACTCTTGATTTGAAGAGACCCAGATTGTAATTGGCCGGACAAACAGAAGCAGGCAGCATGTTACATTCCTTAGTGTGCGAATGATGAAGGTTAAGGTGTGTAGATGGTTTAGGGTCTAATGATAATAACTCTATTTATGTCTTATGTCTTTAGGAACGTCAATGGCTGGACTACGTGGAGATGTTCTGTGCAGAAGACGTCCAAGTCCTCGGTATCTACTGGCACTTCACGCTGTCTCTGCTCGTCTGGATTCCACTCGGTCTCATGCTTCTGACTGTGAGTAGTCAATAACGATAATGATAATGTTATTGTTGTAATATTGCGTTGATTTTGTATATCACAAACAAGATGGAAGGACGATATCAAATAGAAAGCGAGCAGCAACTGGACTGGACAAAGTATGACAAGTATTATAAGGAAATGGAAGGGTTTGAAGGAGGCCTACACCAATATCATCATCATCATCATATCAGCCCATACACGTCCAATGCTCCAAAGTCCTTAACTTTTCTTTCGTACTGATGTGAGTGATAAACTAGAACGTTCACGACGATATTGTTACGGGCTAACTACTAGTAATAAGTGTATTTTTTCAGTACGGAGCCATAATCTGGCGTCTAGAATGCAGCGTCCGCGAGTTAACATCGCGGGGCGGAGGGAGATCCCTTGCGCGAGTCCGAGGGCGTGCCATGAGGATCACGGCCTGCGTGCTGTTAGCTGGAGTGGTTTGCAGGGTCCCGTACACTGTGCTGATGTATTGGAGGAATAATATGAATATTACGATAAATGCGGTGAGTTTCCTGATCGTGAGCATTGTTGACGGTCCTTTGAGCAATTCTGATGAGGCACCTTGAGGATCACAACTTGCGTGAGGTTAGCTAGAGTAGCTTGCAGGGTCCCGTACACTGTGCTGATGTATTGGAGGAATAATATGAATATTGCGATTAATGCGATAAGTTTTTTGGATCAAAGCTTATTTTAATAAAGTCAAAATGACGCAGACGACGGTAGAAAAACTCGTTGTGCAACAGCGCGCCTTTGCGGATTGCACTGCTGAGGCGTTTTAAAGAAAAGGTCTTATCCACGGACGTTACAGTACTTCCTAAATTTATGTTTTGATTTAGCCATGAAATAAGGAAGGCATCTCATGCATTGGTCTGACATGGGATTCGAGCTTTTGTGTGAACGAGCGGGAATTTCTGGACCAAACAATCGATTTTATTGGGCTCAAGGGTACACTTCACATGAAACAAACGTCCCAGCACCCAAATATAACTCTATTAATTGTAAATAAATAAATAATGCTGGACCATCGACAGAGCATTATCTAGCCCCAAGCTAAGCTGAGCTTGTGTTATGAATACTAGATAACTGGTATACTTAATACAATATATAACATGGATAGATGGCGGCCACGATGCAACGCAAAATGAAGTGTTGGGAGACCATCCACTCGATGGACTGACGATATCATAGCGGTCGCAGGGAGTCGATGCATGGAGGCGACTCAGAACCGCTATTTGTGGTGTCGTATGGGGGAGCCTATGTCCGGCAGTGGACGTGTATGGGCTGATATGATGACATAGATAGACATTTTTATTATACACTAGCTGCCGCCCGCGTTCTATCGGCATAAAAAATATAGCCTATATATTGTTTCAGGTCCCAAACTTTACCCATACCAAAGGACAATGGGTAAATTTCAGCCTAATCGGTTCAGTAGTTTTTGCGTGGAAGAGTAACAAATATCCATCCATACATTCATCCTTACGAACGTTGACATTTCTAATATTAGTAGGAAGTAAGATCTTAGTAGGATAGAAAATGCGCAGAAAACCCGAAGTAGGTACGTAATTTAAAAAAAAACACGATTTTCTTCGAAGATTCTTATATGAATTAATGTATTTTATTGCAGGTGGAGGGTCAGTTCAACAGCATGTGGTTCGCAGCCAACTATCTGATGTACGCCAACTCTGCATTCAACCCTCTCATCTACGGCTTTAGCAACATCCGCTTCCGGAAGGCCATGGACCGGACGATGCCGGTGGCATTGTGCAAGTTTGGATCTTGGTGCTGCGTTTTGCCGAAAGTAGGTTATTAATTTAAATTATTATTTTATTACTCACCAGGGTGACCATTTCAAAAGTGGCGAACCTGCCACATACTAACCAAAAATTCCGCCAAATCTGTCAAACTTTACGTCTAAAAATTACAAAAATATGCTTTTAATATTTCCTTAATTATAGGGAAAAAATCATTTTTGGTACTCGAAAATGAACCGAACTGGAATGTCTTAAAGCACCTAAAAAATCCAAAAAAATCCTAAAACCGTTTTCTAGTTTATTCCAAAAAAAATTACCTCTTCCAAATTGTTCCACTCGGTGCGATCTAGCAACAATCTTTTAAAGATTGCGTTAAAGTCGATGATGGTAGGTAATCTACCTATTTGAAGTGCTCATAACTAACAACCAGTGGACTACATATATAGAAACGACATCAGTGGCGCATTGGGCGAAGGAGCAGACCTTCGACGCAGGATGTTGCTTGTTCGATTACCGGCTCGGGACTTAGATATTTGTGAAGAGTGTTCTGGGTATATTCTATATAGGAATCTATAGTATGAAATCTATCTAGGGTAAACCTCGGATAGATGCCGCCGTGGAATAGGTGCCTCGTTTTCGAAAAACCTAACTTCTCAAAGTCGCAACTAATAGGTTAATTAAGGAGCGTATGCACCACACCCCTATTCCCCTGCAGGTCATCCTCGTGGATCAGACGCCTCTCGCTCCCACGTGCGATCATCTCTGTGGTTCACCACAAAGATGATCGCACTTGGGAGCGAAACAAAAATACAACAAAAATTTGACTAATTTTTGTCCATGACTATTTACTGTTTCATAACTTCTAATGTTGTAATAAATTCCTTTCTATTTTCACATGATACTTATTTATAGCTGACATTAACAATATAACCAATTCTGAAAAAAAAAATGTGGTTTGGTATGAGTGCTTCCCCTTACAATTTTTGTACATGACTATTTACCGTTTCGTAACTTCTAATGTTGTAATAAATTCCTTTCTATTTGCATGATACTTATTTAGAATTTTAGAGCTCTCGTTACCAATATAAGCTATTCTGAAAATAACTTGTGGTTTGATATGAGTGCTTCTCCTTACAATAATTTCGACTCGTTATCGTATGTAAAAATAAATAATAAAATAAAACAGCTTTTATTTCTAACACAATTAACTTAAGTACTAAAACTACATATTATTATATGTGAGTACCGCTTTTAGCGGTAAAAGCCTCCTCCAACTCTTTCCATCTTCCTCAATCTCTAGCTATTCTACTCCATGTTGTCCCTGCTATTTTTACGATGTCATCGTCCCATCGTTTTGCGGGACTTCCTTGTCTTCGTTTTTTGTTTATTGGATACCAATTCATTATAGTTTTGGACCATCTTTTGTTTTTCTTTCTCTGAATGTGCCCATTTCCATTTTAGAGATAGAACCTTTTGTACTACAGTTATCGTACGTACAAGTTTAAATGTTCATCTTAAATAATAAAGATTTATGTTCTGCTTACTTTATCAGATGACCAACGGCTTTTTAACCGACTTCAAAAGGAGGAGGTTCTCAATTCAACTGTTTTTTTATATGTATGTTACGTTTTATATGTAACATAGATATAAAACGTAATCTCTGCCAATTACAGAAATGTATATTTTGAAAAAAAAAATGAAAATTCTTTCACTATACGGAACACTATATTGTATAGAAAATAATCCCAAAGGGGTCCCATATTTTGTTTATCCCCAGGGAATTAGTATGTATCCCGCAAAACATAAGTGTAAGGGAATTTGAAGTCGGTTTACCGTTTTTTAAAACACGCCATATTATTATATTTCCAGATTCAGAAGAGACAACTAGACCTGGACGAAAAGAACACAGAGAAGATCTTTGTAATCGAAAATTCACCGAAGCCTAACAAGAAACTGAAGACGGTCATAAAAAACATATTGCACATCAACAGGGATACGATAGAGCTGAGCGGAAAACAAGATGAGATGACCAAGCCGACGAAAGTTACGCCGCTGAGGCCGGAAAATGTGTAGATTACTTTAAGCTGGTTCGTCACGGGTTGGCGCGATATTAAAATATTTTTGTAATTTATTCTGCTTTCTTCAAGGAATAAATCTAGCGGAAAAGTAAGTTGACACAAATTGTAAACCCTTTTTTATTTACTTATGAAAAAACTAACTTCGGCTCATTGGTAGTTTTGGAGCATTTGAGAAAATCAGAGATTTTGGGTTAAATATCAACATTTTCACAAATGCTCCCAAAATAAAATTATATCAAAGTTGGTTTTATGATGGTTTCATACAAAATATTTCGTGATTTGCGCCAAATTACTTTTCCGTTAATTTTATTCTATGTAAAACGCAGAAAAAATTGGAAATCACAAAATAATTTGAATCTCGCGCCAACCCGTGACGATCACCCTTAAAAATAATTATATCTTCGTGGACGATAGTGAACTTTACAAATATGTTTATATACTCTTCTCATTATACGATGTTCGTACAAACTCTCTTTACAAACAGGAAACACAAAAATCCTAAATTCTTTTATTGCCTGCATATTTAGTAGTAGTGTTTTAAAAAATATTGCTAGCATTATGCAATAGGAGCTCAGTAGGCAAGTACGAGTAGTAAAAATGTTGTCCCAAAATAACAAGTGATTTTTAGGATAAGTATGGGGCAATATATTTACACACATTGTAGGTACTATCTTCAGTTTGGCCAGAGTATATGTAGTTGTTGTATGACTCCTTTATTAAATTTTCAAGGAAGTTAAAGTAAACAATCCAATGAATTTTATACATTTAATGGAAAATCAAAAGATTATATTAAACCTTGCCTTCAAAAGTATATACCCACTTATCTTAATTTCGTGGTACATAATTAAGATTTATTAAATTGTAAATAATGCCATAAATCAAGGGCGTTTCAGACTTCCAATTTATCCTTATACTGTTACGAAATAAACATGTTTTTCTTAATTCTAATGTCTTTTATGAAATAACACCTAAGGTACACAAATAGAATTGTGTTATTATTTTGTCTTTTATAATTTATATTTACTTTATTATCTATGTCTTTTCATTTCCTTTTTAATAAGCTAGAGTAATTTCTTATGGTAATTACTTATTTTACTCGCCATTTTTATTACCATTATCAGCCATTTCTAACTGATGGGATAAATCCTGTATCTTTCTTTCAAGGGTATCTCTCATCGCAGGTTCCACTCGAAGAATGTTAGTTGCTTCTTGAAGCAACACCATGCTCTCCATTAATGCATCCTAAAAAGGAGAGAGTAGGTTGCAGTATATTACAGTATATTTATTTCAATGCAAACTTCCATATTACATAATTTAAAATAAAAAAAATACTTTATATGAAAGAAAAAAGTTCAGCAGTAAATTACTAATACCATTCCTACTTCTGCTACTGAGCATCGTTGCCGTGATCTGGTTGGAAGGGTAGGTATGGTTGCTATTATTGTAAAAAAACACCTGAGGCTCTAAAGTCAAGCCCAGGTCAGTTCAAGCTCAGGACCGGCGCGGGGCAACGCGCCGTAGTAGAAAGCCTCAGTGAAATTGCCCGTCAACAATAGACAATGGTTATCTGTGCTTAGGCTTTTTACCTGTGCTCCAGCTTTAGTAATCTTCCCAACTTCAAACTCTCGTTTAGTCATTATCGTCATGGCTGCTTGGAGGTCCAGCAACAAAGTGCCTCGGAACCTCGAGTATCCGGGCTCCACTTTATCAGCAATCTCTAGGAGGTCGTGGCACAGATCGATCTTACGTTTCAGATCGTGATCTGAGAGCTCTGTAAATACATAAATAGGGATCAGTCAAGGGATATAAGACTCTCTACCTACATTAGGTCTGGCGTTTTTGTTAATCATATTATTGACAGTCCTCAATGTAGCTTTTTGTGCAATATTTTCTTAGAATGTGGGTAAAAGCTCGTATTCGCTTCCGTTGTACACAACCCGATTAATATTCCACCAGAGCAATGCCTAGAGTAGGTGTAAAATATAATCATACCTGTTAGAGTATATCCCTTGCAGTTACCATAGATTTGAATCAACGCCAACTTGGCTTGCACCACCAAATGATTGCTAGGATGCAACGTTTGACTGTATTTCTCAATGAAATCTTCAAACCCTCTCGGCGAATTCTTAGTAATCTTTTTTATGTCTTGTTTCAATGCGTTGTTCCCCCATACCATTTGTCGCGCTAAAATAACGTGATCACACTTTTCGCATTTCCATGACGCTGTCTCATCCAAAGGATTCACGGATACTAGCATCGAACCAATAGTGTCAGGGGTGCCTCCAGGTCCATTGCAAATTGAGCAGTAAATATTACCAAGATGAGTTCCAAATTCAGTTGTATCCTTACATCTGTCACAATAGCAATCGAAGCATTTATTTACTTTTAACATTCTTCTCCTATCGAGGGTTCCGTACAAGGTCTGCGTGTAGGTAGCAGTTATAAGTTCACCTTTAGCAATTGGCACAGTTGCTATAAACGCGAGATGGAAGTCATCTCCTAGGAATATGTGTCGGGTGTTAGGCTTACAGCTGTGATTGAGCATCGAGGATGTAACGTAAATAGCTCTCAGTTTTTTCAAACCATCTGGGGTCCGTACGTCGAAAGAGTTTGTGTCGAATATTGACGCCACTTTTAGCACCGTCTCTTCATCAAACGGCAGACCTAAAACTTGCACGATAAAAGTTGACAAGTTTGCCCTCAATACCATGTATAGCGGCGTATTGATTCTCTCCTCTAAATGAGACTGCAAGTTAATAAGGTTATCATACTGCATAGGATTAGTTTCTTTCATCAGTAAAACTCTTAGTGGTGATATGACACAATAGGCAGCCTCGATTCTATCAGCACCTTGATATTTCACGGTACATTTATACTTTCTGTCACTCATAACTTTACATTCGGCTTTATGAACTTCAGCTTTCTCACATAATGCATCACACATAGGCCAGTTGCATACAGAGCATTTGTAGAAATCGTATTGATCCCCGATCTTCTGTGGTTCCAATCTTTTACCGCAACCAAGGCATTCAGCTGGGCAGGTCATTTTTGGGCCGACGATGGCTGGTTTCTCCTTGAGGATCATTTCACCTGGCTGTATGTCCCTGGTTGCCACCATGTGCCGTCCAAAAACATCTGAATATTGAACTTTGAAAGCGCAGCATTTGAATTTGTGTCCTTCCCTCCACCCTAATTTCTGGTGCGCCTTGGAACAGTAGTATACTAGCTTGCAGCCCCCACACGTCTGGTTTGCAGGTTCCTGGCAAACTTCACACTGTGGTATTTCACGTTTTTTAGGTTCCATCTTGTAGCTGTGAACAGCCACCTCGACTGAAACTCGACACAACACTCGTTCTAAATAGATGTATAATTAGGTGACGGTAACATTTTGGGAATGTTGCCAAGAATTGTACGCGGTGCTCTTATTGTTATAGCGGTAGGTAATGCATTCACTCGTCATGACAGAAAGACATTTTGATATCGCTACTGTAGATACATCTTATGTGTGGGTGATGTAGATAGTTACGTAGATAGGTACATCCTATATGTAGTGATGCATATGTAGGTATAGACTCAAAAGTTGGCAAGGGTACAGAACAGCTGGTTACATGCAGAATAAATAAAGTGTAGAAAGCATAAACTACGAGTAATGATGCGATAGTATTTCGCTTTGTAATTGAATGGGTTTTGTTGTCTAATAAATGTCATTTGTAATGAGCTTGTAATGTTGTTACTAAATGATTTACAGTATAGCCAACTTTCAAAACATAATCATATCATCAATCATAAAAAAGAGTAGGTAGCATACATAGCTGAAAATTAAAATGAGGGTAGTCGATTTAGAATAATATGTATCATCATTATCATCAGTCCGTACACGTCCACTGCTGAACATAGGCCTCCCTCAAACGACGCCACGAATAGCGGTCCTGAGCCGCCTCCATCCAACGACTTCCTGCGACCGCTACGATGTCGTCGGTCCATCGAGTGGGAGGTCTTCCCACACTCCGTTTCGCATTGCATCGCGGTCGCCACTCGAGAACCTTTACTCCCAAGAATATGTATAGATAGCATCAAACGATTCAAATGTTTTAAAGCTAAAGCGAATAGTAGCTAATAAGGCAGTTCTCAACAGCTGTTGACGAAAAGTGACATTTTTGAGACCCTGCTCACAATAATGTGCAAGGTGGTGAAGGATTACAATGAAAAACTTTAAAACACGTATGCCGGTGGCTATTCTGGATCATTCCGAACCCGAAAGAGTGCAAAATATTTAGTTCATTCGCATACGGTTTTAGTTACGCAACGATCTATTTCGTCGGTCCTTTCCGCGCTGAACTGAGCGCACGCGTTGCGTAACAGATATTAATCAAATTGCTTGTAATATTCGTGTTGTGTTGTGACTGTTTATGTTGTGTTGTCTGTTTGTCTTTGATCGTAAGTACACAATACCATTCTTATCTGGTGAATATACCATCCACTTGTACTAAGCTGTTTTCCTGCGGAACTCGCTGCCTGCGTTTTCTAACCAATTGCAATCTGGGTTTCTTCAAAACAAGTGTGAATAGGTGTTTTCTAGACGTCACGAAGGTCTAGAAGACACTAAAAAGTAAGTTTTTGATTTTGTTATATCGTTAAATTCTACCCTAATATATGTATGTAGATAGGGGAAACTTCAGATTTCGAATTATTCACTTCAGTAACCTTATCTGCGCTAACAAATTTTCTTGACTCAAGACTATTTTAGATAATGTAAAGTAGGTATTACAAAGTTTTGGACATTGAGCCCCTTAGGTATACTAGTACTTAGCCCGTAACAATAATCGTTGTGACCGTTTTAGTTTCATTCTTTTGCTTTCTTAGAGAAGGAGGTCTGTCTTGAGTGGTTCCGTTCCAGAGTTATGACGGTTTAAAATTCCCTTGGAGCCAAGTTGTAAAGCTCTTCCTGTTAATCACTTATGAGATATGGCATGAGGGGTTTTTGAAGGGGCGGGCTTATTGCTTGTAAGACCTCATTCACCTGATTTCTTAGAGAACTAACAATGATGTAATGTTTAATGTAATGTGATACAAAACTGAAATGTCGAGTTTTGTAAACCAACAAAACAACGCCTATCTATAAGAATAATACTAAAAATAGATACTTAAGTAAAAAAAATCATAGCATTTTCCCTATCATCGATTGTGAAGAGAAGCCATCAGAAAATCAATGACCTTCTACATATTTGATAAAAATATCAGAAAAACTTACAGATTCTCGTCGGAAAGTTAAAACTTTCACAAAAATGGACTGGCAAATTAATTATTTTGGTGCAATTGGAAATGGGAATCGAAAAGAATTTTATAAGTCTTAATGGTGCGGCGAGAAAAATAAAAAATCAATAAATATTTGATAATGTAATTTTTAGCCTTTTTTGCTTTCACCTTCTGAAACGGTCGAAGAGGTATTGGTGTAGAGCGCGGTATAGATAGATAGAAAGATAGAAAATTCTTTATTGCACACTTATTGATAAGAAACAGAAATACAAAAAAAGACAATTTTAAAACTAAGTTACAAGTGGCGGTCTTATCGCTCGAGAGCGATCTCTACCAGACAACCGTGGTATAAGAATAAAACAAATTCAATGGTTTTCGGTGCCATCATTTGGCCTGACCTCCGATTTCATAGAATCTCTACCAAATGAGAGCTCTTATAGCTCCTCCCTAACAAACCCCAACGAAAGTGAGATGAACATAATTTGATGGACTTCAAATCCCTATTTTATATATATTTTTTTATAAGTTTTTTATAATCTTTTTAATTATATATTAATTAAAATAATTTAATAATCATACAGCCGAACATAAAACTTCCTCCTTTTTTCGAGGTTGGTTGAAAATAGCATTGCCTACTGCAGATATTTTTGGTTCATATTTTTATTATCTAGGCTTCTAGGGCTACTTTACTTATAACCAGGTTGGGTGCTCAGTTGAGACGTGGGTCGACGACAGATCAACTCAGCAATGGATGCTGTTAGCACAGGACAGTGGATGATTCAAATTTCTGGATATCTATTCCTAGTACCTACCCAGTTATGGATGAAATCCGATTGTGGTGTGGATGATGATAGTTTTGTCATGCCATTGAGTTGAACGGCTTGGTCGTTCTTGAAAAAGGCCAATCTTGTGAATGATTAGGTGCTTAAACTTTCGAACTTCTAATGATGATATATTATTATAATGATAATGATGATTATTTTATCTTGGCAACTGCTGCTGTGTAATTAATCTTGACAATGTTATTCTCACCATAGATCAAGATCCAAGATCATTGAACTGTTTAACTGATTATGGCCTTGACACCGCATCTGGTGACCAGCCAACGTTCTATTTTTACCTTCATATCAGCCCATACACGTCCACTGCTGGACATAGGCCTCCCCCATACGACGCTACAAATAGCGGTCCTGAGCCACCTCCATCCATCGACTCCCTCTGACCGCTAAGATGTCGTCGGTCCATCGAGTGGATGGTCTCCCATATGGTCTCCATTTTTACCTAGTGAGAGTTACATAATTTCTAGTGAGTACATAATATACTATATTACATAAGTGGACGAACAGGAATATTATGGACGAATTATAAATATACTTCCAATTTAGATATCTATGTTCAAAGACATTAAACCCTACTTCGTAGCCTGCATATGTGTTACATGTTCATTTTTAAATTTACAGAACCACTATGGGTCTTGACAATGGATCTGCCGAAACCGCGTATCAGGTAAAACTATACTTAGTTTGTAACACATAAATAATATGATATTATATAGCGTATTAATAGAGAAGCAAAAATAAATAATTCCTGTACACTATTTAATTTTTGTTCAAAGCACAATCTGTTACAAATCGGTGAAACTACATTCACGTCGGTTCTTAGATTATACTGCAATCCTTGTCATAATCAAGTGGTGGTTGCTAAGACTTAGTAATGTGTGCTTTAACTAAGCGGTTCTATGTTATTCACCTAGATGTCGCTAGGTGGATATTTTATGAATTTAAAAAGTCTATTTACAATCATGAAGCGCTTCTGCATAGGTGGGTAGGTACTATTTAAGCCCTCTACACAATAAAACCACCGGCCCGGCGCGGCGGCTTTATCAGGCGGGTTAGTAGCGGGGCATCAGATTAGTCCATATGAATTTATCACAAAACTAACCCAGTGGCCTAACCCGCCGCGCGCCGATAAATTCGCAGCGCCGCCGCCGCCGCGCCGCGCCGCCGGCCCGGCCGGTACCGTTGGTGTGTTGATAGCTTTCTCTATGGTCTTCCACCAATTTTGTTTGAATGTGACATCCCCTTGACAAATTTTGATCAGCATTATAGTCGAGAAGTGAAAAGATAACAGGTTCTCGCACCGTAACAAGAGTACAAGCAGAGTTACTTTCGCATTCTATTATATTTGTAGAAATAGGAATTTAGTTGAACAGACTTTTTTTTCTGGTTCTTAGCTAGACAATCTCTAAAACCACTTCACGCGAGCGAAGTCATGGGCAACAGCTAGTTGAGAATAAATTTCTCTATACTGATTTGTACAACCTCCGTTTTATTTCTGACGTGGTAATTAAAATTTCCAGGTGAAGTCCTCCGAAGACCTAGGCCGCTACCTAACCGCAGCCAGAGACCTCAAGCCTGGAGACCTGGTGCTAACCGAGCGTCCTATTGTCTTCGGTCCCAAGTCCATGCTCGACCCTGAGGTCAGTATGCCGTGTGTGGGATGCTACAAGCCTGTGGAGCCTGAGACGGCGGAGAGATGTACCAGGTAGGAATGAGATGAGCTAGTAGGAGCTTAACAAATGAGATTGAAAGAAATAAAACTTCATAATGAACAATGAAAGACAGACTATGAATGTTAATAGCATCATATAAGCTTGTACGTCTACAAGAGGAGGCTATCATAACTACCCATGATTGGGAAGATAGGTATGTTTAACAGACAAATAAATAATTATGTTGACTTGCTGTCATCAAAAATCTTTTTACTGACGATAATGATAACGAGGTATGGAAGGCAAGGAACGTGAAATAAATTGCGAGTTCCATGATAAAAATACATTTAATTTTGACAAAAGCATATTTTACTCACAAAATTTTAAACAAAAATGTCAGTTTTGGCTTGTTTTTATGGTGGAAAATATTGTTTTCTTATCGTAAAATTCTAAAAAGTCAGGCTCTAAGAATTATATAGAGCACTTTATAATTCACGGTCCAAGTTCACTGTAACTCTATTAAATTGAAACATTATGCTTCACAGCAAAAAATGACCAATTTCAGATGCGGTTGGCCAGTTTGTTCTGGAAACTGCCCGGGTCTAAAGGACCCAAGAAACCACGGCATCGAGTGCGAGATCCTCAGCGCACGTCCGGTGTGTGTGCTGGACAATATGCCGGAATATTACAGGTAAGAAAACCGAAAAATCAATCTCTCCTTCCGTCATCAATCACTCTCTCGCGAGTAGAGACTGAAACTCGTTTTTTCTCTGAAGCAGATTTGGTGAGAAATTGTCTTTTAAGTCAAAGATGAAGATGAAAGACAAGGAGCGGTCATTTTTAATTTATCATTCTAGCGTTTTCTATTGTTCTTGTTCATATTGACAAAAATCTAATGATATAATCGTCCTCCTTCCAATTCTCACGTGGATGTCGTAAAAGTCGTCGAACTGCTGTCCCGTCGTCGAGTCGTCTGTAGACGGTAGACGGGTGATCATGGGCCCTACCCCTAAAAGAGCAAGCTTTCCTCCAAGAGTATAATAGACTGTCTATTACACTCTTGGAGTAAGGCCCACAACCTGCAGTGGACAATTAGGGCTAATGCTACCGGTCTGTGTTTCATTTTTGATAATAACTATATTAACTATATTTATAACTGTATATAGTAGAAAATTTGACTTGTCTGAGTGCTTATTTTGTATGCGTAAAGAAATAAAGTTATTGATTCTGATTCTGTGCATCAGCCCTAATTGTCAGGTTATGAGTATTTTAATCTAGTTGACATTGTAATAATTTTAGGCACGACGCACTTCTGCCTTTGAGATGTGTGCTCCTCCAGAAGACAGATCCTGACAGCTGGAATACATTGCTAGAGATGCAGTCGCACATGGAGAGCCGAACACCTGGTTCTGTTGCTTATGAGTAAGTTTTCTATACCAATAAGGTGGAAAATAAGAGGGCAAGTTTGATGAAAAGCCTACCCCAGCTTATGAGGGTCTGTAATCAGATCACACAAATGTTTTAAACTAGTTTCTGCCTGTGGTTTTGCTCGCGTTCTTTCAATGGAAACGTTTTTAGGTTATCCCTATCTCATGGGAAGTGGTTTATGGATAAAAAGTATCCTATGTTTTATTCCAGAACCTAGAACTACATTTACTAACTTCAGACCGGTCCAATCCTTAGTTTTGGCGTGAAGAGGTAACAATGTATGATACAAGGTTAGTGATCCCCATGAATTTTCCTTAAAAAGGTACATAAGCAAATTGATTTAAACCTACCAGGTTTTGAAACTTGAGGAAAGTTATAAAGCTCTCAACAACATTACGCTAGTAATATCGCTAGAAACGTGATTACATCAAAACCAAAACTTTAGACATTTTAGACGAACCTCAAAATTTTCATAAGCTCATTTTTCTTTTTGATCTTGTTTCAGAGAAGCCAACGACTTTGTAGTGGAATACCTCATGAACAACTTTATAAGTGCTTTAGACGCGGATCTCAAGAGCAAATACTTACCAGATATATCTTCCGAGCTTCTCCACAGAATGTGTGGTATTATCGACACTAATGCCTTAGAAATAAGGTTGACAGACGGCGCAGAGTTATTCTCTTTATACCCTAAGACGTATTTGGTAGAACACAGCTGTCTCTCCAATACAAAACATACTTTTAACTTAACGAGTAAAGATAAAAACGAGTTGTTCACAATAGTGATGAAAGCAGTAGTCCCAATACAGAAAGATAATCACATAAGCACGATGTACAGTCACGCTCTTTGGGGAACGCCTGCAAGACGCCAACATTTGAGAGACACAAAGTTCTTTTCATGCAAATGCATCAGATGCAGCGATCCTACTGAATTAGGTACATATATAAGCGCAGCAAAATGTCTAGGACAAGATGGTAACACCTGCGAAGGAATCCATTTACCCGAAGATCCATTGGATGACGATACTGATTGGGCTTGCAACAGATGTCCAGCTAAAGTCAACAGTAATGAAATCAACATGGTGATACTCCAAATGGGAGAAGAAGTAGAGACATTACAAATGATGGGTGGGTCTATTGAGATGCTAGAGAAACTTTTAAGCAAGCTTTCAACATTTTTACATCCAAACCATTATCATCTGTATGCTTTAAAGCATTCTCTAGTTCAATTGTACGGGAGACAGCCAGGGTTTACCTCCGAAGATATTTTAGACAAGAAGATAAAAATGTGCAGAGATTTGATAGGAATCACTAAGATTCTAGACCCAGGGAATGCAAGACTTAGTTTGTACAGCAGTGTATTGCAACATGAGCTACATTCAGCTTTGGTTATGAAAGCTATTGCAAAGAAAGATGGCGCATCGAAACCTGTTGAAGAGATGAAGATTTTGCTACAAGAAGCTAAAACAGCTGTAGTTGAAGCTTTAGCTGCCCTAAGTGATGACACAGAAGAAATTTCTGGCAAGAAATTATATTCAGTCATAGAGGAAACTAAAAAATGCTTCGAAAGTCTTTGCAAGGAAAATAATTTACCGCTTTAGTTTTGGAAAAGTTTATTTTATCGCTTAATGCTAAAATTAAATAACAATCTTATCAGGTAATATCACAGCTTAATTAATCCCTTATACGCTTTGAAATAAATTAGTTTATCACACAAGTACCTAATTAGATTTTTTACTCACTTAAGGTATTGTTTTTTTTGGTATAACGGTATAGGTATTATTTTCTCATATTTTTTAACATAACACTAGTAATTTCTCGAATTTTTTGTTAAGTAGGTACATAAAAAATATCAACAGCCTTAGCCCACGTCATCAGCTTACCCAAGCCTACGAAACCAATCGAAACCCGCTCTACCCTGATCTTCATTCACATTTTCAACAATCCAGTCGGTATACCTGGACACTCTCGTATAGACTCCTGGCATCCGGGGCCTGGCACAGCCGGATCCTGTGGATACCACGCCAATGATCATGGTGTGACTTTTGTCGCTTACCATGAGAGGACCACCACTATCAGCCTGTAAAAAATGTCAGGCTTAGAATTATTCAGAAAGCAAGTCGATAAAATCTTTATCCGTGTTTTAGAAATCTCCACGTGTGACTATTCATTCTGGTGTTCTTTTGCATTGTGTCTATGCTAAATTAGCAAATAACGTCAACAAAATTAAAGCTGTTGTATCAATGATTGCGGCCCAGCAATTATAAACTGTATCGATCATGCTCCTAAACTTATTACTTTATACTTAATTCTCCAAAAACAAAGAAAACTTTTCATTACAAAGTTATTACTATACATTCCTATGGAAGTATAGTATTATTATATCTGTGCTATGGTCTTTGATATATGTAACTCTATCTAACGAAGTTTATTCGAAAAACAACTAAGTCCATCGATGTATCGATAGATCATGCTGTGTTTAGTTTTGCTGTGTTGTTTTGATCTTCTGTTTAAGGACCGATTTAGAATGCTATATTTACTAAATATTTATTCTTTATAAGGGACTGCGTAATTTTTTGTGCTGTCTGATCAGTTTGGTTTTTGTGCCATCTGAACTGACAACAGCGGCATAACTATCGCAGACGCAGAGCCATTAATGCACCTACCCAACAAGAATCTCTGCCTCCATTCTCGACTCCTGCGCACATCTGAGTGCCGATCACCTTCACCTTGCTGCCTTGCGACCGGTACCACGAGTTGCACTGCTCATTCGTCACCACCGTCACTTCTGCCTTTTGCAGCAAGCTTGGTCTGGCACCTGGTAAGAAAATTATGTCACTTATAGTTAGACGGAAGCTATATCTTCGATAAAAATATATAGCCTGTATTATAATATCCTATGGGAAATCATTAAAATTACGTTTATGTATGCAGGTTTGCCTGGATTGAGGACACGAAGCAGGATAAAACCAAGCTTTTAACCTACTCCACTTTCTTACAGGCAGTGGTTATCATCTTTTACCATTTAACAGTGGCCTTTCGCTTGTCTCCATGATTTTAGTATCTACAGCGTGCATTTTAGACCGCGCGTCCACGGCGACTTTTATAGCGATGCAAACGTGCGACTAAAAACGCGCACATCGTAAAAACGAGCGGTGCGAGGGGTGCGCGAGCACCTCTGTCCACTCTTCGTTTTCCCCAATGTCGTCTGAGACGGTCGCGCGCTTGCATCGATACAATCGCGTTACAGTCGCAATGCCGCCGTCGCGCGTTTGCATTGCCGTGGGCGCGCGCTCTTAGTATTTTACAGTTATATGACTTACTCGACGTCCGTATTCTGTTTGTTGCTCTTTTGTATGACAAAACAAGAAAGGTACTAAAGTTGATCATGTTCGTGCCAACGACTCTATCATCTACTAGCTGAATAAAACTCTTACCAATCTCCCTATCCTCATTCGTGAACCCCCAACCCGCGACCACGGCAGCAATCCCGCTGAAGTCATCAGAGACCGGTTGGGGAAGGCACGCCGGTCGCAGTGTCTGGGACCATCTCAGCTGTCGTGCTGTCTTGAGCAGAGCCACGTCGTTCGATTTTCTGTTGCACCTAGGTTAGTATCAAACTATAGTTGAAAACAGATTTAATCATCGCCATCGTAACCGTTAGCCTGCGTCCTGAGTGACGGCGGCGTACCGCGTAGGCGTAATGAATGGCGTATTAAACAAATGTTTGACACGTTTGGACTTATCCGGAGTGCGAGTGGGAGCACATTTTCACAGCGCATTCTACTGGCGAATACGCGTATTTGAGCTTCAGTCGCGGTTAGCGAAGGAAGTGTGAAATCTTGCAAATTAATATGAATTACTATCTTGGAGATTCCTAATCATAATAACATACCTTACATGTTACATGTACTATGATATAATGTAATATTTCTGATGATTTTACGCGCGCACGCCTCAACTTTTCCGCTTGCACTATGGACAGGTATCCGCGTACAATATATGTATATACGCCATACGCCGTCACTCAGGACGCACACTTACTCCCTACTGGATGGCGCGAAAAAGCGTCAGTATTCAAAATAAAACACCATTAGAATCCGTTTCGTATTATTTAAAACTAGCAACACGCCCCGGCTTCGCACGGGTAGTAGAGCGTATATTATGCCTGCATGTTTTGTCTGTCGTAGGATCGCATCAGGCTCATGCCTCAAATACATACGTGGTTTAGATTTAAATTAAATCTTTAAAAAAGGAATACCCCACCTGAAGTGTTTTGTTATATCTTAAAAGAATTAGGCAGCGTTTCAAGTTGAAAGCTCCCAGGCGGCTTGACTTTTTCTGACCCTTCCAACCATTACCTTTATTATTATTATTGCCGTATTTTATACTATATTATTTTATATTTGTTTGTTTTTATACTGTGTAATTTCTATTTTGTGATATGGGTTTTTTGCCTGAAATAAACGAATTTTATTTTATTTTATATTTCAACTAATTTACACAAAACCTTGACAAATTATATACCTAAACCTTTCTCATGAATCACTCTATCGATTGGTGAAAACTGCAAGAAAATCCGTTTTTGAGTTTATCGCAAACCGTCAGACAGATGCGACGGCGGACTTTGTTTTATAATATGTAGTGATTATCGACATTGAAAACTTTAAGTAAACAAGAGATGAAGATGGTTAATTCCCGATTCAAATATGTATGTTCATGTTTGTTTATTCTAAAATGCGACCCGACCCGACCCGACTTATAACGAGGTAAAGTGTCTGTATGGGCTGATGATGATGATGATGAGGTAATAAAGAATTGTACCTCATAATATCAGCCCATATACGTCCACTGCTGGACATAGGCCTCCCCCATACGACGCCACAAATAGCGGTCCTGAGCCGCCTCCAACCATCGACTCCCTGCGACCGCTTCGGTGTCGTCGTTGCATCGGATGGTCTCCTATGTAGGGGCGGTTTTGCCATAATCACGACGCTTGGCAGGAAATTGTACTTCATTGGTACATAATCTCCGAACCACTGGTCACTGGACTGGTCCCGAATCTACTGGGATCTTAAACTATTGCTCTTATAGTTTTGCATTATTTCATCTCTAAGTGCTGTTTTATTTTTATATACATAGTACGTGAACAAAGCCATGGACTAGCTATACTACAAAAGAACTTGGTAAAAGAAACGCGTTTGATTTTTGTATAATTTGCTGTGCTTTTCTCAAATAGAACCAATAATATTTAATGACTGTGTTTATAGAAGCGTTAGATTTTGATAGTAGACCACTTATTCTTTTCAAACGAATTAAGAAGTGATATCGAGTGTACAATTACTTAATGAAGCATTTAATTATTTCAAAGAAAGGTGCACACAACGAGCAATTAGCCATTTTCCAAGCTGAGTCAGGCAAATAGAAAGAAAACGGTAGTGTTCTCTTTAAAAAATATTATTCAAAAATAAATTGATCAGGATGAAAAGCGGGAGCTTTTTCTTGAGTTTAAATTTAATTTTTAAAATAAATTGATGTGGCTTAGTAAAATAGGTATTATGTATAATAATGATAGAACCATGTAGATGGAAAAAAATACGCGAAAAGGCTCTCCTCTCCATGTTTTTTTTTATTTATATATATTATGTATAATAAAACTAGATATCATTGGGTTGTTACGATATAGTAGAGGGAAAAAATTTCGTGGAGAGGCTCTCCATCCCGCGATTTTTTTTAGAATTTTTTGATTATTGATGTCTTATGTAAGAGATTTTTTTCTTTTTGAAAACGGTTCGTTCATTTAATTGCAGTTGGCTTTCTTGGATCGGATAGGTAGACCCCATGTACCTATCCGATCCAAGAAAGCCGATTCTGCTTGTTTGCAGTTTTTCGTACTTTAAAATACCTGTTTCGTACTATAAAATGTTTAAATCCTACTTGAGGTTAAAAGCTTTTTCAATGTTCCAAAGTTTTAGATCCATTTGATAATTTAAACAAAACAATGTTAGCTACTTTAATAAATAACATTTCGGGCCGCTACTCTATCTATTGTTTTGCAAAGTTTCATCAAAGTATGACCTATTAATAGGTAGGTACATATGTATATACTCCGTGTGAGTTTATTTTGCCGTAGGGCCGCGGCGTACGAATATCGACCCCTCCAACTCAACCCGTGGATGTCGTAAGAGCCGACTAAGGGAACCTAACAGAGGAAGGGCAGCAGCTTCCGTCTGAGTATTTTTAAACACCAACACTGCGATCACCAATCTGCCTGCCAAGCGTGGTGATTATGGCAAATCCCCCCTACATGGGACACCATCCACTCGATGAACTGATGACATCGTAGCGGTCGCAGAGAGTCGATGGATGGAGGCGGCTCGGGACCGCTATTTGTGGCGTCGTACGGGGGAGGCCTATGTCCAGCAGTGGACGTGTATGGGCTGATGATGATGATGATGATGAGTTTATTTTCTTCGACTAAAAAATGAAATA
This sequence comes from Eupithecia insigniata, assembly GCA_947859395.1. Taxonomy (NCBI): domain Eukaryota; kingdom Metazoa; phylum Arthropoda; class Insecta; order Lepidoptera; family Geometridae; genus Eupithecia; species Eupithecia insigniata. The sequence continues at coordinate 3,332,320 of OX402011.1, read as the reverse complement.
TTACAATACTTCATAGACTACGTTTCTTTTTAAAAACAGTGATATGAATCTATCGACTCGCAAAATATCGGGACTAACGAAAACTTCGATAATTATCGAGCTGACAGATTCCGTGTCTATGAAACATAACATTCAGTAATATTACTAGCGACCCGCACCTGCCCCGGCTTCGCACGGGTGCAATGCTGATACTAAATTATACATATTATAAACATTTCTCTTAAATCACTATATCTACTTATAACTTTAAAAATCCGTTACGTAGTTTTAAAGATCCAAGCATACATAGGGACAGACAGACAGCGGGAAGCGACTTTGTTTTAAACTATGTAGTGGTATATTTAGTATTATTACCTACTGTGTAAGAGATGCAAACAAATCACATATGTACATCATCATCAGCCCACACACGTCCACCGCTGGACACAGGCCTCCCCCGTACGACGCCACAAATAGCGGTCCCGAGCCGCCTGCATCCATCAACTCCCTGCGACCGCCACGATGTCGTCGGTCCATCGAGTGGATGGTGTCCATGTAGAGGGGGATTGCCATAATCACCACGCTTGGCAGGCGGATTGGTGATCGCAGTGTTGGTGTTTAAAAATACTCAGAAGGAAGCTGCTGCCCTTCCTCTGGTAGGTTCCCTTAGTCGGCTTTTACGACATCCACGGGTTGAGTTGGAGGGGTCGATATTCGTACGCCGCGACCCCACGGCTTACATATGTACATACATAGTGTACATATGACAAACAAAATACATTACATCAGTACCTTCAAGTAACATTATTATGTAATCTATCAGTCTATTCCTATTCATAGCCTATTCATTTCTAATGTATAATAAATTAAGTCAAAGAAAATAAACGCGTGGACGGAGTTTATGTATTATAGAGATATATGTATCATCATCATCATATCAGCCAATACACGTCCACTGCTAGACATAGGCCTCCCCCGTACGACGCCACAAATAGCGGTCCTGAGCCGCCTCCATCCATCGACTCCCTGCGACCGCTACGATGTCGTCGGTCCATCGAGTGGATGGTCGACGATATATGTATGTATATAGCAAAATTTTAAATGAATATATTTTTATATCAAACAAATACTTACCTGTAGTCAGGATGAGGTAAAATCACCGAGATTGCCTGGTTCTCCTCTCTGTTAGCAATGTCAGTGTTGCCGGTTACGATTGAAAGCTGCTTAGATTTGAAGAAATCATCGAAAACGCTGAAAAGACAAACAGTAATAACCAAAATACATTAGTTTTCCTGGTCTATGTTACAATACAATACAATATCTTTATTGATAACACTACGATTAACGTCGTTACTGGGCTTTACTTGCTTTTAAAAAATACGTTTTAGATTCTTGAGCAACGCAATAAAGTTCATGTTTGTACTACTTCGTCAGAGCGCTCAATGGCTAAAAGCTGTCTTTCTGCGTTGAAATAGAGGGCATCTCTTTCTACACCATGCAAACTGACAATGAGCGAGATTTCAGACCCATTTAGTAATGCGCTTGTAAAGTATGCAGACCTTAAGGCAGTGTATAGGCACGATAAGTACTCTACTCTGCAGAGACAACGACTCGGTCAACTTATTGTTGCAGGACTCATTCCGACCATCCAACCAGGGGTTGTTGTAGGACTCTTTCCAACCAGGCTTCTCTCTGCTTAATTACTCAATTAGCTAAGTCAATGGTATATTTCGTGACAAAACATAACATTTGGCATTGTACCTTAGATGAAAGAAACTACAGAGGGAAGGACGCGCGTTAAAACTGTAAAACCATTAATTGCTCCGTGCAAATAGCACCGCCCGCACTAAAGAGTTTCATTGATCTAAGGATTCTAGGTGACGATTCCGCAATGAAACCATTTTGATAGTAAAGCGATTGATTAGTAAAATTGCGCCCCAGAGGCCTGGAGAGCACTTTACAATACCTAATACATGCGCTGGCATCTGGAAGACGATCAAAATACTGAAGGCAATAAAAATAGGGCTATAAGGCGCTGTCAAGGAAGGCCTATGTGCAGTTGTAGACAATAGATATGTACGCTAGTCCACACTGACGTTTATTAGAGATGACAATGGTGATTCTCATTACTTAATTGACATTGACTCCCTTTAAAAAAAGACCCATCGTGCGTAGCAGCACCAATCGATGACATCGATCGACGTTGATCCTATTCGATAGATTCCAGAGGTGTGGTAGAAACGTAGGTGTGGTGCTGGTAGGAACGTAGGTGTGGTAGATGGATGTCCATTACTCCATTCCACTATCGATCGAGCGATTGATGTGGGAACAACCTGACAGATTCATCAAAGTAAGCACAGCCTCTATCAATTTCAAAATTTTCGTTTACCTTGCTAACATGTTAGGTACGGTAATACATGAAATAATTGTTAAATGGTTAATATGTACCTACCTTAAAGTGTGTTACAGCCAGACCCAAAACACGGCTTGATCTATCGATGTGTCGAAGAGGAATGGTATAATCAGTGAATTTACCAAATTCCTAAGGATTTCTCATCAAATTTAACAAGTCGGTGTTTTATTTGCCTTCAAACCATACAGGACTCTTCGACCCCGGGAAATGATCAATATATTTTATCATTAAATTGACAAAATATTTTGGTAAAATCCTAAGCTTTTTTAGGCAAATGGTAAATTAAACCAATGACGGCTTGCACAATACTATTTCACCCTCTCTATTCCCTCTACCTCATCGCACCCCTCTAGCATCCGCACTGGCTCTATCCCGACGGATGATATTCAGCTGCCTACCATGCACCCTTGGAGTCTACAAACCTGCACACACAATGACCAGCAGTGACAAGCCACCTATCGCTGATAACCGTGGCACCGCACTGATGAGCCCCGTTCCTCCACAGGCTGGCTGCCCAGGGGAACTCCCCTGGTGCACTGTCCTCGCCTCCCACTATACGGGCTGAGCGGCTGGTGGTGATGCCGCATTCTATGTCTGCCACTGGAAAGAGGTGTTGGTCAGGTTTACTCTGGTTTAATATTGGTTGATATTCTCCCTAGAATCTCTCTCCCATTAGTCCTTCCCTAAATTAGGAGACCTGAAGTTCGGTAGATTCTTCTTATATCCCTTAGCCCCGAATACTCAAACAGAACATACGTATATAAGCACGTCTCAAGTCGCGATTTTTTGACAGTTTTCAATGAAAATATGTGAAAAATTCGTCACTTTCGATGTGCTTAAATCTGAGACACGTTTGAGTATTCGGGGGTTATACGACGCTTTGGATTTATTCTGGAATGACATTCTACTACTATTTTAATCTAAGGTTGCTCTGATTTACAATAATGTTGAGACGATGATTTTATTTGCCAATTATGTTATATTTTCTAGCATTAGGGCACGTTTCAGGGCCGGACTCCACCAAAGCGGAGACGAAAAATGAAGATAGATGTGTTTTAAATAACCAATGTTGTCCGGCGAGTGAGTCCGGCACAGCTGCAGCTGAACGGAGACAAGATACATATTATGTTATTGACATAATATGTATCTTGTCTCCGTTCAGCTGCAGCTGTGCATTGCAAGGTGGCAACACGTCACGCAGCCAGCGGAGACGAGAAGAGAACTGAGCGGCGTGCAGTGAGCGGCGCGGCGGCGGCGCCGCTTTCAACAAACATTGCCACACGCCGCTCGGTTCCGTTCTAGACAGCAAACATCTCCAATTTAGCCAGCACAAATCTCCGCTCCGGTCTAAATTCAAATTCATAAATTAATTATTTCTATAAATAAAATAAATGTACTATTAGAAAAATGTGATCTAGCCAGTACACATCACCGCTTTGTTGGAGATTGGGCCTCAAAGTGATAATCGCTCTGCTAGAAATATTCAAAAGCTTTTAATGGTACCTACGGGTGAAAGATCATCGGAAAACGTTATCAAAAGTTCATAAATACTTTCCGTCGATAAGTCCTTTGATTACATTAGGTAAATTTTTTTCCATTATCTTATACTTATAGGTCAAAAAGTCCTCTCATTAAGTCATCTCCATACTCTGATGTAGCTAATCAAAATATATATTAAACAGGTTCATTAAAAAGAGACCAATTGATGATTTAAAAGGTGCCAAAGTATCATTATAATTATAATGTGGATATTATAAAGTGACTGTTTGGCCTACCAATAATTAATTTATCATCCAGTCAATTCTAGAAGCTTGAAAATAATAACATTCTTTTATAAAGTTATTTAATAACGCACGTTTTAGATAGTTAAGTTACTATTATAACTCAAGTTATTATTATAACTCAAGGGCCATAGTACATATTATTTGAATGTCAAGGAATATTAATATGTAAGGATCCCCTAATATTAATTCCAAGAAAGTAAAATAATATCATGCAATAATCTTAATGCACTTCATAAGATCAAGACAGAGACAAAGATCAAGTTTCAAATTATGTTTGTACAAAAGTTTTTTATTAAACTTAAAACAGGCTTAAAACCACTTACTTATTTGTATACAAAAGTTTGGATCGAAGGCATAAATAAATAAATTTAGTAGTTTTTGAGTTTATCGCGAACAGAGAGACAGACAGACGCGGCAGAGGTATTTGTTCTATAATATGACTTGATTATAAGATGAGAACGTTGAACGTACCTGCAAGTATTAATTCTTTCATACCTCATGATATGCACACGTCCCAGTATACACAAGAAAGATGGGATCGCACGCTACTTTAGCAAAGGACTGTGGATTTATTTTTACTAAGAAATTGAATAATTCCACCCCAAGTGATCCCAGGGTAGAATAGTAGGTTGTTTTACAAGGGACTAAATAAGGTTTTGGCCCGAGTAAAACACTCTACTTTTCACTTCGATTGCGAGAAAATAAAACAATTCAAATATAGACAATTTTCAGAAATTTTATTAAAAATTAAATGTGAAGTTAGAGCAATTTTGAATGTTTAGTGATATGTTTTTCCCGGGCAATTTTATTTCGGTTCTCTGTGATTGGGATGTGATAATATTTTGAGTTGATTGTCGTGGAGTAAAAGTTGGAGAGACTCGACTCATGCTTGAGTTTCCTGCATTATTAAGATCTGAGTGCGGCTTCAGCTGAGTTGACATATTCATCCAATCCCGCGATGTAGATGCTTGGGGTTCTGTAATGTTTGGTAGAATATTGATTCCTTCCGTAATCCGCTGCGTGACGTGATACTTGTTTTGTATAGCGTCCTCTATATAACCTTCAGCCACTTGATCGGACCTCCATCCACCGTGCCGTTTTAATGTCGTTATATTCGCACCAGAGTCCGCCAACAGAGTTGCGGATGTTCTGCGGAAACAATGGCCCGTGTAGAGTTCCGGATTTGGTAAATTTAGATAAGTAGCAATATCTTTAGGCATATTACCAAATTTATTTTTACCTATGACTTGCCTCGTGCATTTACCATTTTGGATAATTTAGAAAAAATCTTCTCGTTGAAACATTAGTGGGACGTAACTCCTGATAGGCTTTAACTATATTAAGGTATTCTCCACTGATGACAAATTTACGCTCTTTGTTTGTTTTCGTGTTCGGCAGACCCACAGCTTGTAGGTTTGTATCCGTTTCTACGTCTTCTAGCGTTATATTGGCAAGCTCTATTCCTCTGCATGCACCGCTGATTCCATAAATTAAAGCAACCTGTTGAACAAAAAAATAAGTGAGTTAAGATTCGTAATAACCTAGGTACATAATTTAGGTATGTTGGTAGGTATCTATTTATTTAGTTTGAGTAGAATACATAAGTAGGTTACCTTTGTTGCCAAGTATTGTTTATTTGGAGCGTTATTTAAAAATATTACGATTTCTTGTGTCGTCAAGACTTTAGATTTTTTTGCCTTGTATCCAGTGGACAATTTCTTCAGTAAAGCCGTTAAATTTACATATTTTTTAATATCGACGTCGTGTTTCGTTTCTAAGGTCATTCTTAACATTGAATATGTGCTCCAAAGAGTCGACGATTTGAATTTTTTCGATAATTCATAAAAAAAAGTGAGAAAAACCCCTGCTGTAAAAGAATCCACACGTTTCTCATCTCTCCATTTCATAAAATTTAGTAACTCTTTAAATATATTCCACGTGATTTTGTCGGCAACAGATTCATAATTATTTCGTTGCCCTTTTCTTTCATTTGCATATTAGCATCTTCACTATCACTTGATGACATTTTTCACGTTCACAATGAGCAGTTTTCGATTTGCATTTTTATAAAGAAAAAAATTAGTTCCAAATATCTCAATAGGTGGCAGGGGGCATCAACTGGAAATTAGGGTATGTCAATGTCAAATAAAAACTCGAAATAGTTTGTTTTCCTTTCACTTGGCATTGGCATTACCCTAATTTCCAGTTGACGCCCTGCTATCTATCGAGATATTTAGAACTAATTTTTATTTTTTTATTCTAAATCGAAAACCCCTCATTTGGAAGTAAAAAGTCAGGAAGTTAAACGTAAAAGTTTGTGATTTGGAATGAAGAAAATTCTAGAGATTTAGCGCCAATACCATATTTTTTTTTTAATCTCTATTTAACCCGCAACGAAACAGTTCGCATTCTACCGTGAAGGGAAGAATCAACCTTCATAAAACATCACCAAGACGGTTATTTTCAAAAAAAAAAAATTGACGGAGTACCAAGAAGTCGAGTTTTTATGTAAGAGAACGAATGCTTTGTACGGGCTGATGATTTTAGACAAAAATTAAAAAGAAAAAATACTTTTTAGCCTGAGGTATTAAACTCGAGTTTTAGGTAGCGGGCCTAAAACTCGCTACTAACTAGCTACACTATTATGATACACTTTTTAAGCAAGAGAAGTGAAAAAAAATTCTATGTCTATGGTCCCAGGTACATCATATAGCAGATTGACATTGACAGTTTCAAGTTGGTAACATTTCTTTTTCTTCTGTGGTGTTGAGAAACAAAACACGAGTATTATAGTTACAGCCAAGGAATTTTTATACTAACGTAACTTAGTATATAAATTCCTTGGTTACAGCCGCTTCAGAGCGCTTGTATACGTTCGTTCTTTTCACTGGACAACGGACCGGAAATGAAAACTGAGTTGAGAAACCGCTTTCTAACCTCACGTCCATCCGGCAGAATATCTTATATGTATAAAATTCTCGGTCTGTTGCCCGGCGAAATAAAGCAGATGTATAAAATTTTAATTGAAAATTCACTATATTCAGACATCAAAAATCAATTTTGCTAGTAAAACATAATGAAAATTGAGAATGGTTAGAAGAATTACAAAACAAATAATCAATTAATAAACAACAATAATAATGTCAATTAATATGACATGACGATGTTTTAAATTAAAAAAAAAATGTCGACTGTTATTGGGTTACTAGTGGGGCGTGTGGCCGTTGTCAAGATTAGTTTTTTACAATGGTTTTTCGTTGTATATTTCAGTTAGTTTTGTTTGTTTCTATGAATGAAGTGTATATTTTCAGATGTTACTAATAAAGTTGGAAAACCTTTGATGTAAAAACTGTCTTTGTAAGGCGTGACCCTTCAGTCTTTTTAACTTACCCACCTGCTTCCGCACTAAAATAGTATTATTCACACGAAACCGGCGACAGCGAAATACCAGTCGATGAAAGGGTTAAGATAGGATAAGATAACATTTATTTCCAAAGGAAAGATTACATGCTATTTCTAATTTCTAGTGAAATGACAGGACATAGGGCTTGTCTCCAGCACCACGGCACAACGTCGTCAACGTGAAACGGTGCGGCGGCGCCGCGGCCCGGCGCGGCGTCGTGCCGCGGCCCGGCGGCGTGGTGCCGTGACGTGGGGCGGCGCGTTGCTGTGACGTTACACGTTGTTGTTCCTTGTAAAATTCCGATGCATTTTCACTCACTTCGTCACGGCAACGCGCCGCGCCACGGCACGGCACCACGCCGTGCTACGGCATGGCATCTAGCCGCCGGGCCGCGGCACGACGCCAAGCCGCGCCGCGGCGCCGCACCATTTCACGTAGACGACGTCGTGCTGTTGTGATGGGGACAAGCCCATAGAGTTCTTTGAGTTAGACTCTGTTCCCCACACTAGGGCAAGATAGCCTATAGGTATAGTGGAGTCACAGGAATTTTTCTTGGCACCTATTATAAGTTGGTACACTTAACAATGTTCAAATATCCAAGTGCATCATAAAATAACATTTCCATGATCACGGGCCATATAGTGACCCGGTCCTTGGGAGGCATGTGTGGGGCCGAAGTCAACAGCACAGAGAACCTTTATGAGAATTAACGTTAAGGCGAGAGCTACACATAGCGGACATATCATCCTTGGTTGCACAATATATTACACCCGAAGATGATATCCGCCAGGTGTAGACTATTGCAAAGGAAAATGAAAATAACAAAAAAAAAATGTTATTGTGGTGAATGGATGGATTGGGTAATTGGGCTATAGCGGAGACTATGGACGCCTGCCTTAAACATACTCTCAATACTGTTACCTACTAGTGGCAGACGATGGCTTGCCCAATGCTGGATGGGTTCCTCAAATGTCGGCGTTAATGCCGGGAAAGGAACAACATTGGTGCATACGACTAAGGGGTGTCGAGAGGTGCGGCCCCGATTTCACCATCACGAAGACACGTGAGCGGGTTTCCTCATAAAATAACATTATTGTTATTATTACTTTTAAACTATATAGCAAAAACAAAATTTAGTACAATGGTTGCCAGGAGCCACACCTCTGATCATGTATGTAAATATACATATAAACAATGGTTATGTGGAAGCAGCTGCTCAATTCCTCAACGAAAGCTTTCGAAAGCAGACAAGACCTTCAGTAATGAAGAATACGAAGATATATTCAGGAAAACGTATGTGAAATTATATAATGTGCAACTCTAAAAATAGCTCATTGATAAAACGAACACAAACGCGGCAGACATACAGCCTTGTGACGTCACACCCGAATGCGTGGGCTAGGGTCAGGCTAGGTCATTAGCTATTGTTTACTGTGTGGTTCAAGGTAGTTTGAATCTTCTTCCTTTTGCTTTAAGGTCATTTTTTTATTTTTTGTTTTTCGGAAGCAAATGGCGTAGTGGTATTTATATTTAATTGAGCTACATCTAGATTGTTTGCAACAGTTTGCAGTATGCTCAACTATTTCAATTGTATCTAAATATTCGTTCTAATTTGTTTCTATTCTTAATTGTAATTTTCTTTGCTATTTATAGTATTTAGATTATTAATTGGTAAATTCAAAGACAGTTCATTCACAGTATATCACGTATTTAATTTTTGTCGTTTACGGTTATTTTATAACCGACAAAAATAGAAAATTAGTATGAGGAACATCAATTATTTCAGTTACGATTCCCGCCTCTGATTCCGATCTGCAAATATTTGTTCAGGGTGATCAGCACGGCTATTCCAACTCGATCCAAAAGTTTCCGTGACATGAAATCTGACACAAATCCGCGCGAAATTCAAATATTTTAGCGGTTTTTAATATCTGCGTTCTACAAGGAATAAAACTTCCTTAAAAGTAGTTTTTCATAAATCGCTGACCATTTTCTATGAATCCATGTTCCAATGAAGTACGATTAATGGGACTTTTGGTTTATTTTAATTATTAATTTCTCCAAAAGTCGAGTCGAATCGAAATTAGTTAAAACATGAGTTCATAGAAAATGTTTTACGATTTAGGGTAAACTACTTTTCTGCTATTGATATTGCTTGTAGAACGCAGAAAATATTAAAAACCGCTAAAATATTTGAATATCGCGCGGATTATTTGAATTTCGGATTTCGAGTCACGGAAACTTTTCGATCGAGTTAGAATAGCTGTGCTGGGCGTTTTCATTGTAAAAAAAAAAATATTTATATAATACACAATCAATCATATTACTATTTATTCATATAATTACAAATACAATATAAAAATTTGTCAATAAATAACCCACCCCTGACCGTTCCCGGTGCAAACGTGCCCATAATGCTCGCAGCATTACCTCGCTGAATAGCGATGGCTTTCCTTTGCACCAGGAAAGACCCGTATGTAATACATATATTATCTAGTACCCATAACACAAGCTCTGCTTAGCTTGGGGCTAGATAATGCTGTGGGAATTGTCCAGCAATATTTATTTATTTAGTATTTCTTTAGTACTAGCTGCTGCCTTAGCCTTTGCCCGCGTTTTATCTGGTTAAAAATAGCCTATATGTTATTCCAGGTCCCAAACCATACCTATACCAAATTTCAGCCAAATCAGTTCAGTAGTTTTTGCGTGAAAGAGGAACAAATATCCATACATCCATCCATACAAACTTTGACATTTATAATATTAGTAGGATATAGTAGGATTTAATAATTATTTGCATACACATTTTCATAGTTTTAGCTTAGGGGGTAGTTAGCTTCTAAGTACATGCGCCCTTACAGGGTTGTAAGGGCGCAGCATTTCATCTTAAGATTTTAATAATTTGTATTACCTTCTATGAATTTTTAATATTCATCGAATAAGTTTTAGATAAGTAAAGTAAGTGCGCCATTTTATCCTACGATAATTAAAAATGAAAACTGTGTGTAAGTACGAGTCGACTCGCACTCGGAGGGTTCCGTATCAACGCATCGTGCGAAACTATTTCTCAAAATAAACATTAAAAATATTTTTTTATGATGGATCGAAAAAATACAAAAAGCTAAGATCAAGCTCCCATAATCGGTATAATCACTGACCGCATCCGACGTTGCTAAACTTCGCTCTACCGTGGTATGGTACGTTGGCCCCCTTTATTATTTAATTAATTATTTTTTTTACTATAGTGGCAATAGTTAATACCTACATAACCTGATAAAATTTTAATTATCTACCTATTACGGTGTAAGCCCTGAATAACTTAGCGCAAAAATAGCAAAAAAAAAAACAATAGTTTTTGTCTGAGAATCACCTCTTATTTTAATGATTTTATTTTTTAGTTGTTGTTATAGCAGCAAGGGAAATACACATTCTGGGAAAATTTCAACTATCTTCCTTTTACGACTCATGAGATACAGCCCGCTGTCAGACGGAGAAACGGACGGACAGACAGCGGGGGCTCAGTAATAGGATCCCGTGTAGGATCCAGTGTAGGTTTGGCACCCTTCGGGTATGAAACCCTAAAAAAGTATTTTATTTTATCAGAAAAAAATCCTAAGTCTATGATTTTACCTAACTCTCAAAATTAATGATAATATCAGATTTATTCGTATTAAATTAATGGCAATTATTAATATTTAAGGTTTTGCTGTATTTACACAGCTGCAAGGGGTTTTGATTAATTTATCCAATTAGTTTTCATCTGAACCTCCGTATCTACCAGACAAAAGATTCGAAGCTGTATTTTACCGCAGCACACTGATTAAATTTAAATTTTAAATAGGAATTTAAATGAGACATTAATTACATACTAAAATTGTTTATTTTTATTTTTAATTTATTGAACCTTGAGGTGTAATTTATTAAAGTAATTAAAAAAAATGGCCATTTTTATATGTGATTATCCGAACAACTCTTAATGTGCCACGATTAAGTATATCTCGGTATGGAAAAAAATTTTCAAAACTCACGATTGATATAGCATGATCCGAAATCCAGAAAAATAACTGACACTAGTATTATAACACCAAACATTGTTATCACTTATGTTCATTTATAAATAGTTTATTTTAAAAACAATATAAGTTTTAAATATAATATAATTAACAATATATTCGTATTTCATGAATATTTTTTATTTATAAATAAAGAGTGTACACGCTGTCAAAGTGCGTGTAACCACTGCCCGATTTCGTGAGTTTCATAAGGATATAAGTATTCTATGATTTGTATCGACCCTCCTTCATTTGTTTCAAGGCCTGACCCCTATAAGTTACTAAAGGGATGAGGTAAAGTTTTACATCGATATCGATACTTGGGATGCAACGACACTAGATCGCAAGCACGGACTAGGATCTATAAGCACCAATTTAAGAGTGTGCCATAAGCAATTTAGTGTTCGAAATCGTTATTTATCTCAGAATCTGTAATAACTGCCACCTTTATATTTAGGGAGATGATACTTTGAACTTTTAAATTGGATTACGTGTATTAAAAATACGATTGGTGAAAATTTTCTACATAATATATTTTCTTTTTTAAAATACATGTTTTGCAGTTATTTTACTGTTTATCTCGGGAACAGCACACTTTTTTGTTGGCCTTTTGTTTTGTCAAGAAACTTAGAAATATTTATTTAGTTAGGTATGTCTTTTAATTCTTCGATTGGTTGTTTAATTAAGTTGTGATTGGTTAAAAACACACTTTTTGCGCTTACGCCTTTCCAAAACGGTATGCTCTGTCCCGCTCCTATTAACGCAAAATCCTATTGCTATCCTTTTTACAAAATGGCACGCAATGCGCATTCTTAATCTCTGGTATCGATAAAATTTTGTAAGAACGCTCTGTTTTTGTCGATTTCATCAAACCTAGCCAAGAAACGGTGCTCGCCTATACTTTCTTAGATAGAACCATGATTGCACTCCTGGCAGCTTAGTCAAGATAATGTATATGACTGCAGTAATACATAATAATATGTAAGTCATAACTTTTAAATAAAACTTATTTTTCTGTAAATTACAGTCAGGATTAAAAATATAAACTTGAACATTTAACCTTACAAACAGCCATTGTATAAATTAACAACCTTCAGGTAATGTAGTCTTCAGTTCTTGTGTAAAATACTTCAATTTTTCAAGCAAGTAAGAAGGTCAAGTTCTTTGTACTTGCATTAGCGTGACCATCTTAATAAATGTTTTAAAAATAAAGCCCATAGTTATTTTTAAAACTAATCATATAATTGGGGACGCTTTCAACTGCTATTGCTATATGTAGATCACCGACATGAAGATTGTTTGCAAAAGTCTGCATTTAGCTCAATTGTAAATGCTAGTTCAAATTTGTTTCTATCATTTGACTGTAATTTTCTTTGTTAATAAAGGTTTCTATAGTAAACAAAAATTGTTAATTCATATAAATGTAGATCAAAGTTTTTTTTTATTTCATTAAAAAACATATTCTGCTAGACGTAATGCCGTATTAGTAAATTTTGCAGTTTAACTGCAGTATAGTGCAATAGGTTGCATGCATTGCATTAGTGGAATCGACCGAAAATAATATTTTGACTATTTTTAGATGCATCTTATTGTACGATTTTTATCGATATCTACATAATATCAGGACATCACTAGTAGAAATTCATTGTCAGGTTCGCTCGACAACCTCGTCGATAAGAGTCGCGGAAATGGCTGTCATTATGAACGTGGACATTATCGAAATATTTCTACAAAGTCAACATTACAACTTCATGTCCATAATTTACTGAATATAAAAGAAATTCCGATATTTAATCGGTGGTTGTCTTGATCTTCAGTCTTGTAGGGTGACAGTGAATACTGAAAAAAATATGAATTAAAAAAACTATTGATTGGTTATTAAAATTATTAAAATGAAATATGAAAGGAAGACACGATGAAAGATTTGCAAACTTAACAAGCTAAGCAAGAACATAACTTACTAAATAAATAGTCAAGGTAAAAATAAAATAGATCAATCAAATAAACAATGAGGAAAACTGCCTAAAAATAAAACCTTCTATTATTACATTACTATTGCTTGGGTAACATTGTGTCTCCTACACATTATCTAGACACTAAAATCTAGAGAAGTACACAATGATGTAATAAAATAAATAAATATATGGAAAATATGAAATATTTCCATAACAATAAAAACACATGGAACTACAGACAAACATACCTACTGCACTGACAACACACCAATCCATATAGCTGTAGGAGAGGTACTGATCGGGGGGTCTGTCGCCCACATAAAGGTCTAGACTGTAAGGCACCCTAAGCGTTCTGTTCTGGGGCACCCTCAGCGAAGAAGAGAAGTGGGTTGCCACTTTCGTTGGAGCTGGGACTGAAAAGACAAATGCTGCTGAGACTGTGGCTGTATGCGCGAGCAGTTCTCATGGTCTCAGTTGTAGCGAAGTGAAGGAACGCCCCTGGGGTTTAGTCAGTATTAGGAGTCGGACATAATTTGCGAGTCTCCCTGGGCTCGTAAATATCCATAAAGGATTCCCCTGGGTAAAAAAAGGTTGCTAGGCTACCAATCTTACAAACATAATCCATGATGATGTAACATAGGTCATACCGCAAAAATATATAAGTAAAAAGCATATTGTTAAATTATCTTAAGGTTATATACATATTTATGGATATAATTAAGGCTTTTGTTTGGTTTGTCGATATACATATGTACATATAGCTTATGCTTATTTCAGTTTTTTTTGGATTCTTTTAAATTAGCGTTTGGTCCAAGAACCTCTCACTGAATTTTTAAGCATAGTTCATAGTGCCTAAGAAGTCTTGGTACACTCGCCATAGGCTACCCAAAAGCCGGGTACTGACCGATGTTACGGGACGTAAATGACGTAATGTACCATTCGCATTTTGCAGCGAGCATGAAACGTCAAAAATCCGTCTCGTTGCTCGTTGCGAGCGCCTTCGTACCCGGTACTGACTGCAAGAACGCGGACTGTCAAATACGTTAAATTACGCCGTGAAAGGCCAGCCAGTAGTACCTACCTTAATTTTAATTGTACTATAAATAAAATGTCCGCAACTAAAGAGCTTCATAGTCACCGTACACAGTGCAATGCATCATTACTCAGTTGGTCAAGTGCATGTAAGTGGGACGTGGACATCTTGAACTACATTACACAGATTATGTTCATGACTCGAGTTGTGCTACTCGGTGGACCTAATCTGTGTTCAAGGTCAGGTTTGGATGAGTCAGAGTACGTACTCTTGAAAAAATTACATTCAGTTTAAAATAATTTTCTTTATTCCTTTAATCTTACAAGACAGTCTTTTAAACTAAATTACTATCAAGTATTTTAGTGTAACGCGATCTGAACAAATGATATAAGTATATTATAATATTATATATATTAAATTTATGTTTATATTGAATTTTAAAATATAATAATATTATATTATAATTAATTTTATAATATAATAATATTATATTATAAAATAAAATATATTTATCGTGTCATTCTGTGACCACTAGAATGGAAACGAATTGAAGCTTCGGGAAAAATAGGTAAATCAACGCGATAAATACATGTGACTATTAATAATAAATTACTATCCAAATAGGTATTCAAATTTTATTATCTCTAAAATCAGCTGAGTGAATAAATATTACTTAAACATTGAGTTTTGCTTGAAACCGAGTAAAACGCTGTGCAAAGGCCTATTCCCCAAACGACACCACAAATACTTTTACCGTCATGAGGGCCAATTCTGCGTATGACGTTATACTTTATCGAGTGATATTCACTATCACGGGATAAAAATATCATGTGATAAATATCGAGTGCCGCTAAAACTGCATTCTCGTGCGATTGAATAACTCATCAAAGAAAACCCTCGATAAATATCGAATTGCAGATTTTGAGAATTCGCGTGTTTATCACAGAATATTTTGACAGTTCTTGTCGATATCGAGTAGATAATATTGCCAGAATTGCCCTCCAGAGCCTCCACTTTCCATAGTCTTGCCGTGACCACTACAATGTCGTTAGTCTATCGAATATTCATCTTTTAGAACTCTATTACGCTTTATATCATATTCAGTATAATCACACTACACAGTATTTATAAATGCGAAAGTTTGGATGTTTAGTTGGATGGATGTTTGATACTTCTTCATGCCAAAACTACTAAACGGATCATGTGGAAATTTTGCAAAGATGTTGTTCTATGCCCGGAGTAAAACATAGGCGTATCCCATATCTCAGTTCCCATGGGATGGAAATAACTTTTAAAAGTTTTCATAGTCATTCAATTTTATTATTTCAATATCATAGTCAATATAAAACTAGTATATCATAAAACTCAAGGGTCGGGCTGGTATGAGGGACACCATCGGGGCGGTGACCAGTCAGCCGCCCTAGGTATCGCTGGATTAACAGGGTTGTAGCCGATCTCCATAAACTACTCGGTAAGGGATTGTCATTGAAAAAGATAAATAACAATAATAGATAGTGCAGGGCCCGTACGCGTAGAAACGAAATCGAAGTTTCTGATAATTTTTCGTGCAAACGCTAATTTTATGCAAGCGACATAAGAGTTGATTTTGCACGAAAACGAAAAAGAATATTGATTTTCCTTTTCCGTGTCCCCCAGATTTGAAATCACGACGAGGCTCTGACTTGCATGAGACGTTGGGAATACTTTTCGTGAGATGTTGAGAATGAGCACGTCCCCCGATCCCAAGGTTATGCTCGAGGAATTAATGCCAATCCCGCAAAACTTAAAACAGTGTAAAATTAAGGGATTTGATTTCGGTTTTCAAAACCATCAAATTATGAAACTCATGGTCTGACTAATACAATTCGGAAGAAATAACAATCTACAAAACAACCTTCAATAATGTCACTGTAACTTATTAAATAAAAGACACACCCACAAAACAAAACGTTATCAAAAACGGATGAGTCAAAATCTCCAATCAAAGGTTAAACTTGTAGGAAGTGCAAACGGAAAAATTCCATTTATTTATGTAAAACTGATAGCGTCGGTGTGGAGGTCGCGTCAAGGCTTGCTACAGGGTGCTCTAGAATCACTGAATTATTTATTATTAAATTTTTTATTTATTTCCAGAAACCAATTGTTAATTTAAAGAAAGGTTTTAAATTTTTTCATCTTTAAGTGAATATTAGCTATTTAGTTTTCCCCGTGATATCCTTTAATATTAAGAAATTGAATACAATACAATTTATTGATAACACTAAATTATACATCATCATATCAGCATACACGTCCAATGCTGGACATAGGCCTCCCACAAGTTATACGTCGAGTACTACAGTACAAGTTATTTCATAAATAAAATATCTCATATCTTAATTATAAATTCAGAATAAAAAAAAAATATAAGTTTAAAAATTAATTATTATATTATCAATTATTAATTCAATTTTTATATAATAATTCAAAATTATTATTAACAAATTGGCCATTCGTAGAACTCGTTAATCGAGTGGCTCGAATGGCTTTATTAAGTTACGGCGGGCTCTATATTCGATATTTTGGGCTGCATAAAATAAACGCTAGTCCATAGTGTTTTATTTCAACTTTTAGAAAAAACTAAACCTAATAAGGAAATATTTATTGAACTTCAACAACTAATTAAATAAACAATTGGTAAGACACAGTTCACATTACTCCGGTGCACCCTACACACAGGTTAGTAGGCACTAACCTCTGTAACTGTTTCAATACAAATTGTGTATTAAGCTGCATCCGTCTATTAGAAGTCTGGGCAGGCCCGCATGTATATACATACGTTCTAAGAATACAATTTAGTAATTTAGATAAAAGTTTTACGAAAAACTACTTATCCGTAGATAAGTAGTTTTTCGTTGACAAATAATTAGATATGTATATAGTATACGACGAGTGCAACGAAGTGATACTAGAAATATTGATTTGGAATCAGAATCAATAACTTTATTTCTTTAGGCTTACAAAATAAGCACTTAGACAAGTCTAATTTTATACTATAAACATAGTTATTATTATCAAATTAGAAATAAGGTGTTATTGATATTACTTCAATTTTTTGTCCACTAGTGGAAGAAGTGAAAAAGAAACCATTAGCACATTTATAATATCACTTATGTGTCTTCACTTATGTCACTTATGTGTGGTTATTTTGCCTATCTAAATCTAAATTTACTAGCTGGTGCCTACGCATTCGCCCGCGTTTTATCGGGATAAAAATAGCCTATAGGTATGTTATTCCAGGTCCCAAACTATACCCATACCAGTTTTTCAATAGCCTATATGTTATTCCAGGTCCTAAATTATACCCATTACCTATACCAATTTCAGCCTAAACGGTTCATTAGTTTTTGCGTGAAAGAGTGACAAATATCCATACATCCATCCATACAAACTTTGACATTTATGATATTAGTAAGATAGGATTATGTACTAGCTGACACGTGTCCACTTCGTTGGGCGCGGAAAATGAAATTATTGTTTTTACTATCTTCCTCGCAATTTTCTCACCGGTTAAACCTTCCCTGGACTACAACAAACATTGTAAAACCAAAATCATCTAAATCGGCCCAGCCGTTGTCGAGTTTTAGCGAGGCAAACGAACATAAATTGATTTATTTATTGTATACTACATAATAATAATTAAATTGTTTTACGTATGTAATTTGAATTTTGTGACTTATCCAAGATTTCTGTAAGGTCTAAAGAAAGTAAAGCACATTATTTTTTGATTCATTGGGCGTCATAGTGGTGTCGGTTTCCGCCAAGTTGTTTTTAAAGGAGAGATGGGTAAAAGCTAACTTTGGGATGGTTCGAAAAAAGACATCTAAAATAATCATTTGCATCTTTTTAATGCATTTGCAACAATATAAATAATCATTGTCCTATCTACCTATGTACACTAAATTGAACTCTACGGCAAAATTATTTTGTTGTCTTCGATAAGTATTTTTCAAAGAAAAGGCATTAAAAACAAGTTAATTTTTAGTAACGAAAATAAGATAATAAATGATAATCATATCCAAAATCGGAAGTAGGTAACTGAGTCAAGTGCATTCCCAAAATTAGACCAAACAACCTTCACCCAAACTGCGACATAAAAATAATACTCAAGTACCTACATTTATAAATGTCAAAACGTTGGGAAAATAACAAACGCGGAAATCCTAATATTAGATTGCTATCTAATCAAACACAAATCAGATTAAAATTTGAGTACATATTCTATTTTTCTCATTCATTAGATGCACTCTAAAAACTCTAAAAAAGTTAGAAAAACTAAGAACAGGAGCAATTGTAGCAATTTTATTATCCGCGGAAGGTCAATAAATACCCTATTTTAACCTTTATCAACGTATAGTAGAAAATCTAAGGTCAAAAACCATAAAAAACACTGTTCGGCAACTAATAAACTAAAATACATTATTATTGTTTGTATGTCCAAATGTGTTACAATGTCAGGGGGAAGGACGGGTAAATGGAACAATGTCAGATGTGCATCGCACGCGCACGCTGCATTAAAACGTGGGTGAGTACTTTCTTAAATAATACTTAAGAGAATAAGAAAAACTTTATTTATAGCATTATTCACAACTAGTAGCTCTGTAATTAAAAAACTTAAATGCTATAAAGTGGCGTCCGACTCAGCATTTTGTTGAGATAGCCATTGCGCATAGCTATCTCAACGCTGATCTTCCGTCGGAACCAAACCCAACGCGTCACATACACACACAATCTATACTTATAATAAAACTGTAACAGGTCCAATTCTGTACATTGAAGATATTTTGAAAAATTTTTTTTTAGGGCAGTCTATTATCGATACTGATGCCAATAATGTGTTTTTTTTTCCATCATGTCTGTCTGTCTGTCTGTATCTTGGCCGCGCATAGCTCTGAAACTACTGAACGTATTGAAATGAAACTTGGCAGGATCTGAGTTCATACTGCGAGGAAGGACATAGAATACTTTTTATTCTGGATTTCAATAGGGTTCCCTTGGGAGAGGGGATGGAAGTAAAATTTGTTGGCTACGCATAGCGCCGGAACTACTGAATGTATTCAAATGAAACTTGGCAGAATTTGAGATCATACTATGATGTAGGACATAAAATACTTTTTATCCCAGATTTCATTAGGGTTCCCTTCGGAGAGGGGATGAAAGTAAAATTTTTTGGCTGCGCGTAGCGCCAAAACTACTAAACGTATTGAAATGAAACTTGGCAGAATTTGAGTTCATACTACGAGAAAAGACATAGAATACTTTTTATCCCGGATTTCAATAGGGTTCTCTTGCGGGAGGGGATGAAAGTAAAATTTATTGGCTGCGCATAGCGCTGGAACTACTGAATGTATTCAAATAAAACTTGGCAAGATTTGAGATCATACTATGATGTAGGACATACAATACTTTTCATCCCAGATTTCAATAGGGTTCCTTTTGGAGAGGGGATGACATTAAAATTTCTTGGGTGCGCATAGCGCCGAAACTACTAAATATATTCAAATGAAAATTGGCAAGTTTTTAGTTTATACTATGAGAAATGACATAGGATACTTTTTATCCAGGATATCAATAGTAATCCCTTGGGAGACGGGATGAAAGTAAAATTTCGTGGCTGCGCATAGCGCCGAAACTACTGAAGGTATTTAAATAAAACTTAGCATGATTTAAGTTCATATTACGAGAAAGGGCATAGGATACTTTTCATCCCGGATTTTAATAGGGTTCCCTTGGGAGAGCGGATGAAAGTAAATTTTTTTGACTGCGCGTAGCGCCGTAACTACTATATATATTCCAATGAAACTTAGCAGGATTTGAGTTCATACTATGAGGAAGGACATAGAATACTTTTTATCCCGGATTTCAATAGGGTTCCTTTGGGAGAGGGGATGAAAGTAAAATTTGTTGGCTGCGCATAGCGCCGAAACTACTGAAGGTATTCAAATTAAATTTAGCATCATTTAAGTTCATATTACAAGAAAGGACATAAAATACTTTTTATCCCGGAATCCAGAAGGATTCCCATAAGGGAATCCTTATGAATGACGCGCAAAATTTCACTTCCTCTCTCTTATGAGAGTAGTAGCCCCCCCATAGTGGGGGGCACCGGCAGTGGGGCCCCGGAAGTGGGGGCCGCCGGCAGATAGCCCTCCGAAGTGGGCCCCTACATTGCCCCGCAGTGGTAACCCCTCATTATCCCCCCACAGTGGGGGCACCGGCAGTGGGGCGCCGGCAGTGGGCACCCACATTTCCTCGCAGTGGGACCCTCAGTAGCCCCCCGCAGTACCCGCTGCAGTGAGACCCACTCAGTAGGCCCCCACAGTGGAGGGCACCGGCAGTGGGGGGCCCCGGCAGTTTGCCCCCGCAGTGGGCTGGGCAATGTGGGGGGGCCCAGTAGCCCCCCTTAGTGGCACCCCCGCAGTAGGGTAAAATTTCTTGGCTGCACATAGCGCTGAAACGACTGAATGTATTCAAATGAAACTTGGCATGATTTAAGTTCATACTACGAGGAAGGTCATGTAATACTTTTTATCCTGAAAATCGTTAAGGTTCCCTTGGGAGTGGGGATAGAAGTGACATTTCTCGGCCTAAAATAGCACAAAAACTACTGAATGGATTCGAATGATACTTAGCATGATTTGAGTTCATACTACGAGGAAGGACATAAAATACGAGTCCATACCCCAAAAGCCAACAAAATGATTACAAAATTGTTATTAGTGCCGATAAACGACATACTGGACAGCATCCGGTTGGTACAAAGCTCTCGCTACCAATGATGTTGCCGTCGTCCTGGTAGATCAGCACTGTGACAGGCCGGACATTGTGCTGCGTACCCGGGATGACCGCTTGCAATGCATTGGCGAAACGCACCAGGCATTTGATGCTCTTCAGTCTCTACTCGCTTATATACCTACTGCCGTGGCGAAGACGGGTGCAACTTTAATCTTCGACATAACCGGGACCGAAAACTGACGAGACTGGACACTTAAAAGTTTCTGCAATGCAATTCTACGCCTAGATACATTTTACGAAGGTTGCATTGCTCACATGCAAAGGTTTCGAGGTTTGTTTAACTTAAACCACGTAATTTGCGAGGTTTATAGACTACTAAAAATGTTTACCGCCCAACGAAGTGGGCACGGGTTAGCTAGTACATAATAAATAATCAGGAACACGAAAATATCCAGCTAAGTTAAAATACTACTTACAATACAATTTAAAACTAAAACAAACAATTATCAATTTTAATAAAAAAAATAACAAGAATATCCAGTAAATTTAAATTTTTACAGTACAATGTTTACCTACAATGACTTTTTAACACACACAAAAGGAAAACGAACAATTTTAATTAAAAAATATAAAATTTATTTTAAAAAGTAAAAATTTTGTTTAAGAAATAACAACAAGCATATGTACAGAAAACGCAGCAAATATAAATGTAAAATACCCATTACGCCCACAGGCTTTTAGACCAGTGAGAGAGCAGCGGTGGTAGAGCTCTGCGTAAAGCTTTCAGACTACAGAATAGACATTTCATTTCTGAGATCTTCAGTGCTTTTCTGGTGCTCTAAAATAAACTGTTTTAATTTGGTCCTAAAAGTATGGAAACACTGAAGATCCCGTATAGGTGGTGGGATGTTATTCCAGCCCTTTGCGGCAGCGTACTGGAAGCTGCCTCTAAAAGCTGATGAGTGATGACGTGGTGTCGACAGCTGTTTAGAGCATTTACGTAATGATCTCGTTTTAGCCACCCAACTGAGTTTTTCGTATAAGTACACAGGTGTACGGTACTTAATCAAACCAAATAGTAAGCAAGAGAGATGAAACTTCTGACGTGCTTTCATTCTGAGTATAGAGTTTTGGATCAGAAAGGGAGAAACGTGAGTCCGGGTGGGGGGGATTTTGAAACAGAAGCGAGCGCACGCATTCTGTACTCTCTTAGGCGTTGCGTACGGCCCAGCAGTCGAGGTCTTAAAGCATCGTAGTGTCTTTAACTGATTTAGTACCCACGTAGTTCAGAATAGAATAGTATAATTTTAATGTAAAGATAGGATTACTTGTTTTTTTTTTTACTAATTTAGGTAGTTAGTTATGATTACTTTTTTTTACTAATCTATAAATTATGGCAATGTACCATTCACAGTGAACATGAAATGTCAAAAATCCGTCTCGTTGCTCGCTGCGAGCGCCTTCTTTCCCCGTCCGTACTAACCACTGACTGCATGAGCGTTCGCTGTGTAACAATTTACATTACGCCCTGTAATGTATTTCTAGTCGTTCCTCGGCTTTAAGATTCTTATAGGTATACTTCGGCAAGAGAGATTTGATTCGACCACTCGTCACAAAGTCACAACACCTATCATCATATCTAGTGCTAATGAGAAAACTAAGCAGAGCTTATTTGGGGTAAATACTACATAAATGAGAAACGTAAATATGTAGATTTTCATCCAGGCTCGGAGTCGGGCCAGTTCTACAGAAGTACAAGAACGATATAGAGAATGGTAAAAAATAAAACAAGGAATACAGGAAATTGGGAAATGATTTGTAAGCAAAACGCTATTGACATTCGATAACATTTTTCATTGACGCAAGGCAGGAAAAACTAAGGCAAAGTTTACATTGATTTGAAATTGGTTTCATTATATACCACTTGGGGTTTTGTGCATTGTGATGCTTAGGGAAGAGTTTTTTTTAATAGGTTATTCTCGCGAGTAACCTGTATTTTCGACTTTTTCTATTTCTGCTACTAACACTCGCGTGATAACACCAACATGGGACATTTTTAAATAACATTAATCATTATTTATTATATAATAATAAATAAATAATGTTGAACAATCCAATCAGCATCATCTTGCCTCAAGTTAAGCAGAGCTTGTGTTATGGTACTAGATGACATTAGTCATGACTAATGTCATCTAGTACCATAACACAAGCTCTATAATGATTATATTATGTATATTAATACATAATATAATCATTATTATCCATGGTCCTTTCCTAACTTAATCTTGGATATAGGCCTCTCTTTTTATTATAGGTCTCTGTCCCTCCTGACTCCTGTCGATCCCAGCAATTTGGTGGTCGGTCTCGTCCTCGGGTGTCGGCTCTGAGTCTCCATTCCACTCTTCTGGACCAGCGTGACGCATCCATTCGGGCAATGTGTCCTGCCCTGATACATAATATAATACATACACATATAATATATATACTGGCACTCTATTGGATCCCGTAACTTTCCGTATAGCAACATGTCTTCGGTTGGGTGCAAGGTGTTGCGCGCCTCATCAATGCCAGTGCGGTACTGTTGTCGAACAGCTTGGTCATCACGGATTATCGTGTACTAGGGCTGCCGGTCGGATATCTCGCCATGCCAGCCTTAACGACATCATCCGGCGGGCCTTTGTCACCGCTAACGTACCAGCTATTCTCGAACCGAATGGTCTGTTGCGTGACGATGGTAAGATGCCCGACGGCATGACTTTAGTCCCTTGGGAGCTGGCCAGGCATTGTGTGGGACGCTACATGTGTCGACACACTTGCGCCTTCCCATCTTTCAAGGACATCCGTGAGGGCTGGTTCGGCGGCAGATTTGGCCGAGGATCTCAAGAGGCGCAAATATGCAGGTCTCGACAGAGCCTACGCATTTGCTCCCCTTGGAGTCGAGACCCTAGGTCCGTGGGATACCGAGGCTCTCCGGGTTTTCAAAAAATTATCTGAGCGCCTGGTCGAAGCGACGCGTGACCCGAGAGCTGGTGAGTATCTGGCGCAGCGCATTAGCATTGCCATACAGCGGGGCAATGCAGCCAGCGTCTTGGGGACGCTTCCGACTGGTATTAATATGGACCAGTTGAGCTATCTGTAGATTGTTTGCAACAGTCTGCAGTTAGCTCAATTGTTTCAATTGTAAATACTAGTTTAATTTCTTTATATTATTTGATACATACATAGATATTTTTTATAGATCGGAAATACCCAGAACACCCTCTGCAAATATTTGCAGATCGTAGGTACAAACATTTGTCCGAAGGTTTTGCCCTATTCCTACGATTGGCAGGCTGGCAGGATTGGTGATCGCTGTACGAGTCTCTACCAACCAAGTCGGCTATTACGACATCCACGGAATGAGTAGAAGGGACTGATTGTTACGCCACTACGACCATCGCTATTTTTATGAATTAAATTTAATTTATGTTTTATATTTTATTTAATATTGGCGTAAAATCAGAAACAAGCAAGATTAAGTGTGATGTTTTGGCTATTATAGTGCGTAAGCCTCACAATGGGGGTAATTTTTAAGAAATTACCAGATATAAAAAACGACCGCCGTACTCCCTCAGTAAAGAATGTGCAAACCAATTGCGCCACGAGGTCCAGTGACGTAGGCATTGAAAAACTCTGGGACTTCCTTCAAACTCAAGCGCCGTTAGCTCCACCTACAGAGGAAACATTGAAGTTTTATCAAACCTGTTCAATTTCCTTTTGGAATATCATGAAGTTTCTCAGGTGTGTTTGAAACCTAAACAATAGATTTATGTATATCCAAAGACATCAATACAGATCTGTCCTTACCTACGAGGTCAGGCGCGTGGAATATTAGCTACGCATTCAAATAAGTTGTTGAGAATGAAGTGTTCTCTTAGCTCCTTTTTTTATATTCGTTTGAGCACAATCTCACCTGCTGGAAAGTGATGATATGGCCGACGACGGTGTATCACGAACACGTCTATTAGACACTCTTAACTCTTCTAAGCCTGGTACCAATAATCAAAGTTTGGATGTTTATTTAGATGAATGGATGGATGTTTGTTACCTCTTCACGCCAAAACTAATCAACGAATCGGACTGAAATTTTGCATAGCAGTTCTAGGCTTGGAATTAAACAAATGCTACTTTTTATCTCGATCTGTGATATTAATCAGTTCCCATGAGATATAATTAACATTTGAACGTTACTATAGAAGTAACGCGAAGCCGCGGTTAAAAACTTATCGAAAGGTACGAAGAAAAAGACATTATCATCATATCAGCCCATACACATCCACTGCTGGCCTCCCCCATACGATGCTACAAATAGCGGTCCTGAGACACCTCCATTCATCGACTCCATGCGACCGCTACGATGTCGTTGGTCCCATGTAAGGGGGTTTTGCCATAATCACCACGCTTGACAGGCGGGTTGGTGATCGCAGTGTTGGTGTTGAAAAATACTCAGAAGGAAGCTGCTGCCCTTCCTCTGGTAGGTTCCCTTAGTCGGCTCTTACGACATCCACGGGTTGAGTTGGAGGGTCGATATTCGTACGCCGCGGCCCCATGGCCACTCTACGGTACGAAGAATAGGCGATAGCTTATTATATAAAATTATAGGGACCAATGCACCAGATGGTCCACGATTTTTATTGGCTTATTTATGTAATTGAGCTGACTCCCGACATACGAATGTCTTTCGTCGCGGATCTTGCAGGATACACACAATAGATAGGCTCTACCTACGTACGATGCATTGCTGAATGCCCGACGCTCTTTAACGCATTCGTCGCCCACCACTCACATGCGGTTCTCATCATCATGTAGTACTTTCCGACCTAAGACTACATACATTGCTAGAAACACAGGCGGGGCGCAGCAGCGGCGGGGCGCCGGCGGCGGCGCGGCGACGCGGCGGCGCGGCGGCGTGCCGCCCCTCAGGTCGCATCACACCGCAGAGGCTGGGCAGTGAAAGTGTTAACATACCAGTTAGTACCGGTAGGTCGATTTAGATGTATAATCGTTAGTGTCTCTAAGTGATAATACTCACGAATATATTTGAATATACCAACTCAAAATTGGTGCGTCGTTCGCCAGCTTCCAATTAGGTAATTGGAAGCTGGCGAACGACGCACGCCGAATGGCTAAAATGTTTATCATATTTCCGCGGAAATATTGTACGCTTCCAGAAACAGGTAGATTAAATGTTTTTTCTCAGGCCGGTTGAACACAAAGTCTTCGTTCTATTTGAAATTATAATTCATCTGATGACAGTTTCGGTTGCTCCGAAAACGGAGGAGATCCATCAATGTTATACCAAAACAAATTTATCATTTTCACTCCGAAACGGCAATCCCAACCTTATTTCTAAGTGGCAAAGCTTATATCTGAATGGTTTTGTGAGAGAGGTGGACGGAATAAGGTTGTCATTCTTATGTTACGAATTCGATGGACAAAATGTAAAGTGAACTTCTTTTGGGAGGAATGAACAAAGAACTTTATTGGCAGGTGAATCCTGTATTATAAATCAGCTGATTTTGAATTCGTTTGTCAGTGCCGATGACATTCGGAACGGTAGAGTTGCTATAAAAATTGAGAGGAAGAAATATGTACAGTGATTTCAATTTGTATGAAAAAATTACGTATCTTCGGAATTATTTGGTAAAATATGTATGTATTCTGGTTTTTACCATGCATGGTAGAATAAAATATTAATGATATTATATTTATTTATTGTATAAAAAAGGGGCCCATTATCACATATGAGATGGCCGTTTTACTAAAAAAGTGCAATTACGAGTATTTTCGCATAATGTGATGGTTCCACATTTTGTATATAAGCCTTTGCCCCCAGGCTTATATACAAAATGTGGAACTATCTCTCTCCAAGGCACTAGTGGCGTAAGGGGGGAGCCGGGGGGAGGGGGGGACAGTCCACCCAGGGTACTAAGCTTCTCGGGGTGCCATCTTGGCACTTCTCATGGTGCCCAGGCGCCCCGAAACTCAAACTCGAAGGGGTGACAACGAAAATTCATACGCACAGCCAGATCATAAAAATTTCGAGAGGCTCGCTTGCCGCCGTTATAACTTTGTCGGTATTTTCTGTATTTCTTACGTTTTTGTTAAAAAAATGTTGAAGCTGCCTCCGCTCGTAATTGAACAAATGTGACGTGTTATTCCTGAAATCGACGAAATAAATGATTTATTTGGTTACTCGTTGTCGTCGTAGCTTATTTGTCTTATTGCTAACGCAACCTCACTAAACTCCAAAATGACTGCGACTCGCTCCGATTGCTGATGACGCGGGGCTTGCATTAAAGTATTGTATTATGTATATCAGTTATCTTGATATCCCCCTTGAGATCCCATAACACAAGCTCTGCTTAGCTTGGGGCTAGATAATGTTGTATGAATTGTCCAGCATTATTTATTTATTTTTATTTTATTTATTTATTGTTAAGCAACCCCTAAGGTGGTGGTTCATTCTTGGGGGGGTGGTAGAAATCCGCACCGGGTACCCACGCTACACCGCCGCCACTGCTCCAAGGGATATCGATGACTTAAGGATCCGGTCCAGCAAAACGGCTGAATGGATCTAGAAGATCGAAAATCGAGAATAACATTAGAGTATATTTTTATCTTGGAAAAGTGCATGACAAGCCGTGGCAGAACCTAGTAGTTCCATTTTGTCATCGTGAATAAGGAAACCAGGTCGTAGGAATTTTATGCACCATTTAAATAAACGAGAAATATGCCTCCTCGGCGTTTATTAGATAGTTTATCGTGGGTCTTCAATAAACTTAATGGTTCATTTTGTTTCAGAACCCTTTAAAATACTGGAACCATGGAACCATTGAGGAACCTTCTAAAAATAATTAAAGATAAGCGACGTAACTTTGTTAAATTATAGTCAAAGATAATGAATTTTAGTTGTTGAGTTCGTTGAAATGACTCTTAAACGTAGAGTTTGTAGTAAAATCTTTACTAAGCATTGGTTTCAAAAGGTACTTGCTGATGTTGGAAGAGATAAAATACATTAGACTTAATTGCACACCGAGAAAATACAAGAAAATATATTTTTATTGGTTAAATTATTAACTAAATAGTTAATTATCACGTAGTATAATTATATCATAATGTTATCTTATGTTTATAGATTAAAACGCAGCCCATACACGCCCACTGCTGGACACAGGCCCCCGCACACGACGCCACAAGTAGCTGTATATCCTACTATAATATTATAAAGGTCAAAGTTTGTATGGATGGATGTATGGATATTTGTTACTCTTTCACGAAAAAACTGCTGAACCGATTAGGCTGAAATTTAGTATGAGTATAGTTTGGGACCTGTAATAACATGTAGGCTATTTCCCGATAAAATGCGGGCAAAGGCGCGGGCAGCCAGCTATTCACAAATAAATGTTGTAATCCAATTCATTATGACAAATCATTGACCTTTTAATTATTATTATTATCTAACCCGTTTTCCGAGTGATAAATATCAAAAGAAAGATGGCGAGCCAACTGGGACGAGATAATCAATATTAATGAAATACATGGCATAGAAAGATTAATACCGTGTTTATATCTAGGCGAAAGCTGTAAAGATGTGGGTGGGCGTTGAGTGAAAACCAGGCCCAGTGCGAGATAAGCTTGTCAATTCATCATCATTTACAAGCTCATGTAAATGTTGACGATAGAACATGAGGGACTAGTTGGAGGTTAGTGCCAAAAACCAAGCTTGACAAGCGTATTTGGAAAAAGTATAATTTTTATTGCATTATGTCATCATCATCAGCCCGTACGTCTACTGCTGAACATAAGCCTCCCCCAAACGACGCCATATTGGGGGGGTTTGCCATAATCACCACGCTTGGCGGGCGGATTGGTGATCGCAGTAAGATGTTGGTAATACACAGTAGAAAGCTGCTGCCCTTCCTCTGGTAGGTTCCCTTAGTCGGCTCTTACGACATCCACGGGCTGAGTTGGAGGGGTCGATATTCTACGCCGCGGCCCCACAGCAACAACAATTGTATTATGTATGCAACACAAATTGAAAGTAACAAACACTTTGTTCCAAAATTCTGAAAAACTTAGATGTACATGAATATCCCCGGACGGCTTGGAGGAGGTTTTCACCGCCGAAGGAGGTCGTTAGCAGACAAAAACTGCTCCGAAAATGTAAAAGTTAAGTTATAGATAATAAACTTTATTAGATACCTACTTCTGGTAAGAAAAATAAAGCTCATTTTATTTTTATTTATTTTATTTTACTATTTTTATTTATTGTTTGTAACCTGCGCAGGATTTGCGTGGGTAGCAGAGCTAGTAAACCTTTTTAATTAATAAATATAATTCTGAAATAACTTGTTTTCATTTATTCGCCTCTCTAGATTTTCAGATTCCAATAACTTTATTTCTTTAGGCTTACAAAAAAAGCACTTAGACATGTCAAATTTTATACTATAATCGTGTGTGTATCACGCCGTACATTAGTAAAAACTGTTTGAAAAATCATATTTTTTATATAGATTTTTAATTAGCAGTAGGGACTTTGTTTTTTAATATCTGCCGATTTATGACTATGTTGTGGGTACAAGAAAACTGATTCTCATTTACCACCTTTATCCCTAGAACCAAAGAAGTCGACAATGTCACCAAGTATCCACCGGGTGACCTTTAATCGTTATCAGCCATGCTAGTCCTCAGCTAGACCTATGTACCTATGTATATTTCCCTTTATGCAGCATCCAGGAGTTGCCAGTTGCAGATGGTCATCTAATATTTTATCCAGTGTCCGTAAACAGGTTCAGTGAATCATAGCATTTACCATTAGGGAAGGCCTATGTCTGTAGGCCTGTGTATGACATGGGCCTTGTTCCCTAAAAAGCGCCATAGCGTCCTGTCACGGATAGCCTTAGCCCCATACAAACAAACTTTCCGCTTCATTTGGAAACTATGTCCCCGATCTTATTGAAATTTTCCATACGTAATCGGATGAAAAATAAATATGTTTGTAGCGGTTTCGTTTTAAAAAAAACATAATGATCTTTAAATGAGAGTGAAACTAATTTTGACCACCAAATAGAGTAATTTTCAAACGATTTTTTATGCATGATAGACAGCTTTATTCGCAAATCTGTCGCGTTGCAAACATCCTAAATATATTCCACATTTTGAATAGTCAAAAATATTTCTGATATCAATCGTTTATTCAAAAGTAATCGGAAAGTACGAAAAAATATCAAAAAATGGCGCCAACACCGAGCACACGCACACAGCCACATGAAAGCTTTGAATTTGATGGTTAGACGCGCTTTCTCACTAATAGCGCACTCCATTTCATTTGACGTGAAACAACAACATGTCCGCATTAGCCGATCCGTTTCCGTTTGGGAGAGGTTCGTAGCCTTCTTAAGCGTGAATTTAAATATAACAAAGTTTTAATTAAATCGTCTGGCTCGACCTCAATGATGATTGTGTACCTTAATTTAACTCCAATGATTTCTTACGACCTCACTTATTAATAATCACTTTTTAAATGTTATGTTTGCATACTGGACAGGCTTAAAAGTTATGGGACACACTTAATAGTAAATTACTTAGACGCAACATTGTAAATGTAAAGCCCCGTGCAAACCTTTTGCTGAAAATAATGTTAATATTTACTTGAGTACTCATATGTTTAAAAACCTACCTCTATACTGCTGGGACCAGATCTTCCCCAAACTTTTCCAGAATTCATACTCAGCTACGTCCCTTAAAAATATCAATGGAAAAACAAAAAAAGTATTATCGTGAACACTACACACACTTGATAATTACTTTATTTTACGCAGTAATAACTCTTATGACAAGTTGCCAGTTTGGCGGTCGGAACCGAAGTGTCCCCTTTTTTGCTAGCTATTTTTCATTATAGCTCGAAGGCGGGAAACTTCCACGGTGGGAGCCGCCTTGAATGCTTGTTTACGCGGGCTTACGCGTCTCGTCCAATCGTGTGTCCCAATTATAATGTTGCCAAAAGCTGTTGGTGTTACCATACAAACTAAAGTAATACTTCAAAAACGTTGACAAATGATTAGTAATATTCTATCAGATACCAAAAATCACGACATTCGGCCATATGACATCGTACGTTCCTCCAGGCGTGCGACAAACACTTCCTTTCATTTCTAATAAATCATTTCCTAGCTAAATAGTTACCATTTTGTCATAAAATATACCTTAAATCTTTTAAAATTTTATAATTCGCTGTTATAATGAAATTAAAGTCACGTACATGACTCAACGCAATGTTTGCGACGGAAGATCAGTGTCGTAGTAAATGGAACTGAATAGCTATCACAACATAATGAAGAGATGGATGCCATTTTGTAGCTTTAAGGTATTTTATAAGTAGGTATTAGTTTAGTACATATTGTTGTTATAGTTTTCAGCAACAAATACATTATATTTTATTATAAATAAATTATTTATCACTTGTACCTTGAAGATATACATCAATAACAATATAAAAAACAGTTACAATTTGAGAATCGAAAAGAAATAGAGCGGACAATGTTGATTACTTTAATTAGGTATCATCTTATAAATACAAAAGATATCGATTATTTCAAACCTTTAGGTATCAATTTGTACAAAATATATTATCCGTCTCGCTAGAATCACATTCTGAATTATTCAATAACTACGACATTCGGTTTAATTAAAATAGTCTGTTTTTTTTTGTACTGTTTTGGAGAAAAAATTCCAAATTCTGATTAAAGTTAGTGGTTTAATTTAGATTACAACCTTCTGAATAATGTCCTACCATAAGCCATTTTATGACTTTTTTCATTCTTCAGTATATTTACTCGCACAATATGGACATCAATAATAGAAATTTAAGAAATACTTTTTAGGAGAACAGCCGTTTCTTTTCGTTTCATAAATCGTTATTATGAGAAAACAATGTTCCTTGCTAAATCTCAGAACAGAAAACGTAACTGATCAACATCGTGACCATCTCAAAATTAGCAATTCTGCCACACATTAGCCATAATCTGCCAAATTTGACGTAAAAAACAAAAACGCCAAAAATATGCTTTCATACTATCTACTTCATGGAATTGGAAAAATCAATTACGTTACATTTCGTTCAGCTATATTTGTATCATTTGTACCGTCTGCAGATAGCTCAAGTTATTCTTGTTAAATATAGTATACAGGTTGGTACAAACGAACCTTAATAAGTCTTTCTTAGTAGACTAAATCGATATTACTAACTATTATCTAACTCTCAACACAGACTCTGCGCTGGTCCTGGTTTCATTGGCTTAAATATACTGTAATGTTGTTCCGATCCGTATTATTGCTTTGTTTAAACTGCCAGTATTATGTTGTTTTTATCTACTACTAGACTGCGTTTAAGTTTTTAACGACACACTACATATTCCCCATCCGCAAATGGAAATTACAAGGCTTAAGTTAGTCAAAAGCTCCAAACATTACCGCTAAATAAGCTGTTTATTTTTCAAATAAGCAATAATAAGTAATATTACAATTAAATTAATTAAACTGATTATTTCATTGAAAATTCAGTCTAATAAAAATATTGGTGGGATCTTTCAAATCTGCCAAAATGGCAGAAATCTACCAAAATGGTCACAATGCTGTCCAATGGGTTTATAATTAAAAAAAAATCTGATGAAAGATTGTTATTACTTCAGTCCTTGGATTGGCCAACCCCAACCAATAATGGTCATCCACCGATAGTAAGTATCTGTCTACCAATTACGAGCGTCGGTCAATAATAAACTCTTTGACCATAGACAAATCGCCTCAATACTGGTGGACGCTATCCAATTGCAACCATTCACGAGCATCATCCAATAGTCAGCCATTTGACCGTAGACAAGACTTCAAAGAGTTGCCCGTTCAAATAAGTTCAACCAAAGAATGAAAGCTGTATCAGTTGACTAACATTAGTAAACATAGTAAACGTCAACAATTTCGACTAGTATTGAACGAAGCGTAACACCATAATATAGAAATTAGATAGAAGAGATGCATATCTAGCCCGAGTGCAGGGACGTGAATGTATTTGATTAATAATAATACTTATATTTTCTTCTTTTAGGAACCATCCGCACACCATACATGAATAGGAAATGCAATATAATTTTATTGGCTATTATTGTCCAATTGTTTATGAATAAAGAACTTACTTAATTAGTGCTTTAAAAAGTAAACCTTAATATAATAGTAAAATAACGCAAATCTAAATAAAATTTCAAAAATTCTGAAAGATAAATAAAAACGTGAAGGCTTCTGGTTTCATAAAATTTAAGCCCTCTGCACCGTTTATAACAGATTTGTTGACTATGCCCATGTATAAAATCGACTTAATATGTCGCTTTGGCAACGTTCTTAAGGGTACATTACTCGTACTCGCGAACTTTGATTCTTGTTACCGGGGTCAAATTCTGAGATCACGCTTTTCATGATGTTTAAATGATGATAGTATCATCAAATCAAATCAGGCAAACTTGATTGGCCTGTTTCACCATAGAATAGTTAAGCTTTCAGTACCTCGTTTGCTGCTACCTCCTTTTGCCTTGTGTCAGAACTCTCTTCGTCCATCCTGCTTCTCGTTGTTATATGCAATTATCATTGTTGTTCATTACCTCGGAAAAACAATTATAAAATATTAGTAAGTGTCCAACTGGACCTGTGTACCCTACTGCAACTAACTGTTCAATAGTGAATATAAAGAAGGCAACCGAGCAAAGATTGCACTCAACTAATTTATTGTACTCTTCTGTTATTAATTGATCTCAATTCAAATTATTTATTTACACAAGACTAACATGGCAGATACTTCCAAATTGTTATGCCTCAATTGTATAAGACTGTGGCTGAAAGTACTAAAATTAAATTAATTGAGTTATATTTTATAAAATTGTATGATTTTATCTTCTATTCTTAACACTCACAACACATCATACTTTATACTTTTAATTTGTGTAATAGGCTTGCGGTCATTCAAATGAAATAAATTGACTGTAGTCTTCTGTTGCTAATTAAATGACACGTGAAATAATTGTAAATTTTTATAAGTAAGTGTTGTCAACTATGATTAATTGTGCTCCACGTTTTCCGTTCGTGCTTGATTTTTCGTGCACGACTTTGATTGATAGTTCTCAACATTTACTAATTGTGCTCGATGAATATTAATTGTTCTCAATTTGTGCTCAACGTTTATTAATTGTGATAGTGGTTTATTAATAGTGCTTAATTTGTGCTTAAATTTTACCAGGTTAAGTGATATGTACTCTACTTTAAGTAGTTGTTTTCGACGTTAGCTAATTGTGCTTTATTTGTACTAGACTTACTAATTGCCCGTAATTATACTCAGCTTGTAATAATTGTTTTTTTTTTTTTTTTGGTTTATTGTGCTCAACTTTTACTAATTATTGGGCTTAACCCCGATTTGGCATACTTAGCCCGTGATATACATAGCCACTTAACCTGTTTAATGCACACTAGGCATAATTAGCCTATAACATACATTGCATACTTGGCAATCAAACACACGTGGTACTTGCTCATTTGAAAATTTAACGAGCATGGTTTTTCTAAGACACTGATTATAGTCGAGTCATTAATTTGTTAATAAAATTATTGTAAAGATTGGTCAAAAATATCATAAGTTTTTTTTTTTTTTTTTCAGCAGAAAGTGCCGTAATTTGCTCCCACCCACATTCCTGGGGTTTCCGCGGAAAGTTGAGGGTAGGCCGGCCGATGTTTATTTGTATATAAATAGATTGCTACTTTATAAAAAAAAAGGGTGAAAGGTGTTTGTGTAGCCTTTCTAGTTATTAAATTCTTTAGTTTGACTAGTAAATCTATACTGTGTCTAGAAATTCTATTTGTTTATAATGTATCACGATAAATAGAGAACGTTGAAAAACAAACAAATAATTTATTTATTTATTATATTTTTT
This sequence comes from Eupithecia insigniata, assembly GCA_947859395.1. NCBI lineage: Eukaryota > Metazoa > Arthropoda > Insecta > Lepidoptera > Geometridae > Eupithecia > Eupithecia insigniata. Next base: position 3,296,918 of record OX402011.1, on the reverse strand, counting down.
TTATTTATAGGTATTTTTTTTATCAATCCTTTTTCCTGCTACTGATATTTTTGCGATTATTAATATTTGATTACCATAAAGAAATATCATAATGTATTCATTTCATTATTTTAGATGACCAATTTCGCCTTTGATCATTGTTTATTAATTAATACGTTTCTCCTGCCATAACTGGGTTTCCGCCCACCATCGGATCGCGTGAACAAGATGATGAGAGAGTGTGCGAACGATTACATAACCGAGGGAACGGACTTTACACTGAATTAAATCGTTCGTAACGTATAATTGTGATACAAACTACAAACTTTTTAACTTTTGGGCCCACGCTAAAACATGGTAGGTATAGTACGTACATGGTCAACATGCCTTGGCTTGGTATTGATACAATTAGCCAAAATTTTATCTGTTCTGATAGGAGTAGATACAAATGACCATGCCTTGACGATACTGATTTACTGAATTACTTTTCATCGGTGTACTTAGCCATGGCATACATAGCCATTAACTGATAAATAAATGATTAAATAAATAAATATACGTATACGGGCTGATGATGATGGTGATGAAATAAATCTGCGGTGGATCAGCGGCGTACTTAGCCATGACATACATAGCCATTAACTGATCAACAAATAAATAAATAAATATACGTATATGGGCTGCTGCTGATGGTGATGATAATGATGATGATGATGAAATAAATCTGCGGTGAATCAGCGGCGTACTTAGCCATGACATACATAGCCATTAACTGATTACCGTAAACTTTGCACTGGGCACTGGTTATTGCACACTTGGCAATTTCATGATCAGCGGCGTACTTAGCCATGACATACATAGCCATTAACTGATCAATAAATAAATAAATATTATTTATAAATAAGATCAGCGGCGTACTTAGCCGTGACATACATAGCCATTAACTGATCAATAAATAAATAATCATTATAAATAAGATCAGCGGCATACTTAGCCATGACATACATAGCCATTAACTGATCAATAAATAAATAAATACTATTTATAAATAAGATCAGCGGCGTACTTAGCCATGACATACATAGCCATTAACTGATCAATAAATAAATAAATATTATTTATAAATAAGATCAGCGGCGTACTTAGCCATGACATACATAGCCATTAACTGATCAATAAATAAATGAATAAATAAATTTGCAGTGAACCAGCGGCGTACTTAGCCATGGCATACATAGCAATTAACTGACTGAGTACCTCTATAATATGTAGTATGTAATATATTTAATTTGTTAAATTTCTGACAATTTTATTAATTATTGAAATTTTATAAATAGGTACAGCCCTTTTACAGCAAACTCTTATTTTTAATTTTAGTGTACTTAATATTTGACTGTCTGTCTGTTTTCTTTCTTCATACAATCCCTTATGGTGCTTCCTTTTTTGATTATAAATTGTGTGATAATGTAATAGGATAAGAGTCATTTTAGAAATTAACGACATCAAGTGTATATTAAGAAATACCTACGGTGGAAATGAATTGAATTGATTACAGCAAACTTAGCAATAAAATAAAACATTTATAGGTTTAAAATTCTTGGCCACGCTATAGGTTAAAATTGCCCCATGAAATAATTTACTCATAAAGTGTCAATTCAGCACTTTCTGGTTGATAGATACTCATGGAATTCAAAACACATGGTAGCTACTTATATCCACGCAGTCCAACGACAGTTACAAAAATCGCTATCAGAGATTAGCCCTGATCAAAGCAAATTTCAGCAACCATCGAGAATCACACATAACACATGCTAACACGATCGGAGAGTGAGCCCCAATCACGTATTAGGCACATGCTATCTGGATTAGCAGTCAACACGTGAAATACTCATTTATCGATTGTACAAAGTGATCTGAACAAAACCTTCGCAATTCGAAAGGAATAATGTACAAACGGATTGTCTCGGTACTATACCGACCGCTTTATACATAAAACTCCACACGAAATGATCGATTTACTGCAATAACTAAATGTCATGAATTTAGATTTAAGAACGGGTACCAGAAAACTCTCCGATTAAAAGCGTCATCACGTCTGGATAGTCTCGGTATAATACCGACCATTCGTTCGAACAGCTATTTAAATTGGAATATTTTGTGGAAGGTACCCGCATTTAAATCACTTAAAATTAATCTAGTCAATCTGGCCACGAATTTTTTTGTATTATACTGAAATACTTATGATGTAATAATTTTCAACATACCTGGGCTCATCCCTCTTCTGAAATATCGTGAACACTACACACACTTGATAATTACTTTATTTTACGCAGTAATAACTCTTATGACAAGTTGCCAGTTTGGCGGTCGGAACCGAAGTGTCCCCTTTTTTGCTAGCTATTTTTCATTATAGCTCGAAGGCGGGAAACTTCCACGGTGGGAGCCGCCTTGAATGCTTGTTTACGCGGGCTTACGCGTCTCGTCCAATCGTGTGTCCCAATTATAATGTTGCCAAAAGCTGTTGGTGTTACCATACAAACTAAAGTAATACTTCAAAAACGTTGACAAATGATTAGTAATATTCTATCAGATACCAAAAATCACGACAGTATTATGTCTGGTTTTTAGTATTCAATCACTATTTAATCGTTTTTTTTTTTTGGTAAGTTATTCTATTTCTACTTATATTATAAATGTGTATTTGTGTGGATGGATGTATGGATATTTGTTACTCTTTCACGAAAAACTACTGAACCGATTAGGCTGAAATTTGGTATGGGTATATTTTGGGACCTAGAATAACATATAGGCTATTTTTTATCCTGATAAAACGCGGGCGAAGGCGCGTGCAGCAGCTAGGAAGTTATACATATTTAGTTACCTTTCATACACCCAGTAATTTATAATTTGCTAATATTTATTCCTTCATACATAATGTAAAGATAGATCGTGCATATTTTTTTGTAAATTAATGTCATTTACGCCAGATACAGGTCATAAAATTTAATAACTACCCGCGATACTGTGCGTAATTTTAGTGAATCGTTTAATCACCGCCATAAAAAATTTAAGGCAGAGGTTTCGTGTTGGGAAACGTAAAAAAATCACATATTTACAAAACAAACAGAAAGGTATTGCCAGTTTCTTGAATGTTGATTTGATAAACGCCTTAAATTGCCATAATAAACATTTAGACCCAAATCTTGATTAACGATTTATTAAAAACACTAGCTGACCCGTGCCCACATCGTTGGGCGGTATACATTATTAGTTGTTATTATATATATAGCCTATAACACTCACAAATAACGTGATTATTATATTAATAATAGGTAAAAGAATTTTCAAATTCGGCTAAGTAGATTCATAGATTACCCCGTACAACCTCACAAACCTTACTTATTTTTATTAATGTAGTATAGTATAGATTTACATATACCTAGATCTTATTGACTGGACGTCACACAGCTCCACATTAACCTAGGTATATGATGCGCTTCAAAAGCTTTTGATAGTACCTACTGGAGAATAGGGCAATACACATATATTGTCCAGTTCTAAAACTGGAAGGAAGAATCACCAGTCGTCGTAAATCTTCACAATTTCTATCTTGATTCATGGCGTCTCGCACGTCTACATAATTCTCAGCGCGCAGTCTTCTCTCATGTGTTCTATTCTGATGTATACCAAACGCTCCGTTTTTATTTTGGCGTAAGCGTACACCAGAAAACGATTGAACAAACCTCGAAACCTTTGCAGGTGAGCAAGCGAACTTCTCTCATTGGTAAAGTGTAGGTATCTAGGCGTAGAATTGCTTTTGCGGAAACTTTTTTAGTGTCGACAGTCTCGTCAGTTGTCGGATTCCCATGTTGAAGATCAAAGTTGTATCAGTCTTCGCCACGACAGTAGGTATATAAGCGAGTACTGAAGAGCATCAAATGTCTGGTGCGTTTCGCTAATGCGTTGCAAGCGGTCATCCCGGGTACGCAGCACAATGTCTCGCCTGTCACAGTGCTGATTTACCAGGACGACGGCAGCATCATTGGCAGCGAGAGCTTTGTACTGACCGGATGCTGTCCAGTAGGTCGTTTATCGGCGCTAATAACAATTTTATAATCATTTTGTTGGCTTTGGGGTATGGACTTGTATTTTATGTCCTTCCTCGTAGTATGAACTCAATTCATGCTAAGTTTCATTCGAATCCATTCAGTAGTTTAAGCGCTATGGCCGAGAAATTTCACTTCCATCCCCACTCCTAAGGGGAACCCTAACGAATTCCAGAATAAAAAGTATTACATGTCCTTCGTTGTATGAACTAAATCAGTTTTATTTGAATATATTCAGTAGTTTCGGCGCTACGCGCAGCCAAGGAATTTTACTTTCATCCCCTCTCCCATGGGAACCCTATTGAAATCCGGGATAAAAAGTATTTTGTGCTCTTTCTCGTAATATGAACTTAAATCATGCTAAGTTTCATTTGAATACATTCAATAGTTTCGGCGCTATGCGCAGCCAAGAAATTTTACTTTCATCCCCTCTCCCAAGGGAACCCTATTGAAATCCAGGATGAAAGTATTCTATATCCTTTCTCTTAGCATGACCTAAAATCCTGCCCAGTTTAATTTGAATACATTGAGTAGTTTCGGCGCTACGCGCAGCCAAGAAATTTTACTTTCATTCCCTCTCCCAAGGGAACCCTATTGAAATCCGGAATAAAAAGTATTTTGTGCTTTTTCTCGTAATATGAACTTAAATCATGCTAAGTTTCATTTGAATACATTCAATAGTTTCTGCGCTATGCGCAGCCAAGAAATTTTACTTTCATCCCCTCTCCCAAGGGAACCCTATTGAAATCCAAGATGAAAGTATTCTATATCCTTTCTCTTAGTATGACCTAAAATCCTGCCCAGTTTAATTTGAATACATTGAGTAGTTTCGGCGCTACGCGCAGCCAAGAAATTTTACTTTCATTCCGTCTCCCATGGGAACCCTGTTAAAATCCGGGACGAAAAGTATCCTATGTCCTTTCTCAAAGTATAAGCTTAAATCCTGCCAAGTTTCATTTGAATACATTCAATAGTTTCGGCGCTATGCGCAGCCAAGAAATTTTACTTTCATCCCCTCTCCCAAGGGAACCCTATTGAAATCCGGGATAAAAAGTATTCTATATCCTTCCTCTTATTAGTATGAACTCAAATTCTGCCAAGTTTCACTTGAATACATTCGGTAGTTTCGACGCTACGTGCAGCCAAGAAATTTTACTTTCATCCCCTCTCCCAAGGGAACCCTACTGAAATCCGGGAGAAATAGTACCCTATGTCCTTCCTCGTAGTAAGAACTGAAATCCTGCCAAGTTTCATTTCAATGCGTTCAGTAGTTTCGGAGTTATGCGCGGCCAAGATACAGACAGACAGACAGACAGACATGATGGAAAAAAAATCTTTTTTGGCATCAGTATCGATGATAGAGTGCACTCCAAAAAAATTTTCAAAATTTCTTCAATGTACAGAATTGGACATGTTACAGTTTTATTATAAGTATACATAGATTATTTGACGTTGTTGTCAACTAATTTCTATTCAAAATCAAGTCAATAAGCACTCGATAAGAGATTTTACCAATGACAGCTACCGTCTGTAGAAGGCAAAAAATATTTTTTTTTTCAATCCTACAAAGTACGTGAAAAGGACATTTTAGACAAACGTGTGAAAATTGGTCCAATGGTATTATCTAACATCACTAAGTAGGTCTAATGTCATTTTTTTTTCAGTTTTTAAAGTGTGTAAACTCTTATCCACTACATCTTTTTTACAAAAGAATAAAAAAAAACATTCTGTGATAATCTTGTGTTCATTCGCGTGACAAGATCATAAAAGATTTTGTAATAAGATTCACAATATTAAATGAACATATACTTATAAACGAGAATCATCTCGCATCACCTTAAACTGGTGAATGAGGTAGATATTTATAGGAATTTTATTGTTTTCTGAGCACCGAGAATGTGGTTTTTAACATCATCGATAAAATCGGTTTTAATTACTATAATGTTTCTTGTATACACTACTGCGTGCTATCTTTGAAATATTTCGTCAGTACTAACAAGTACCTACTAAAATTTTTGATATTTATAAGTTATGCCGCTTTGAAATCGCGGCTTAAATAAAATGGGCTCATAATTATTTTAAACGCTAACTTAATATTTGAGGATAAATAACGGAGGCATATTTTTATAAGGAGTTAACCTATCCTGATTAATGGAGGGGAGATTAAAAGATTTTTTTTTATCACCTACTACGAATAGGTAGGTACTCGTACCTGCTATACTATATGTGTACTTTACTATCTTCTTTTTATCTAGATACCTACGTATAACGTATAATACGTATTTTATTACTGATAATTTTGCGTGTTTTAAAAAACGATAAACCAACTTCAAATTCCTGACTTCGAATATCTTACTTTTACACTGTTTTTATGTTTTGCGGGATAAATACTAATCCCCGGGGATAACATTTTTATGCGACCACCTCGGGATCATTTTCTATACCATAGTGAAAGAATTTTCGAATTCAGTCTATAAATGGCGGATATATTACGTAACATACATACATACAAAAAAAAAACGCGAAAGTGGAGATGGGCGGGGCATATTGCTCGAATGAATCCGGACCGATGGATCGGACGCGAAGACTGCTGGAGTGGAGACCACGACAGCACATCAGACCGAGGGGAAAACACCAAAAAGATGGGTTGACGATATCCGACAACACGCAGGCCATGATTGGATGTCGAGGGCTCAAGACTGTCTAGAACGGAGGTTATTGGAGGAGACCTGAAATGCATTCATTACAGGCCGCCATGATATCGATGATGAGGGTCATCGGTCTTTTATATTAATTTGTTTATCAGGTACTTACGAGTATATAACTTATTATTATCATAACAAGCTGATCCGCCCGCGACTACGCCCGCGTGGACTAAGAAAAAATATCCCACCATGTTTTATCATATCTTAAAGGGATTAGGCAGCGTTTTCGATGAAAGCTCCCGTTTGGCGCTTGACTTTTTCCGACACTTCCAATAATAATCGTATAAGTAACATCAATCAGTTATAAGGATTAATAAAACCTCCGACAAATTTCACTCTGTATATAAGTTATCTTTTATCTACCTAAAGACAATCTCGGAAAAATGATTCCCTTCGAAATGTATTGTAGGTAAGTATGAAATTCCATTTGTATATTTGTATAAATTTTAAAAGGTATTGTTTATTGTACACACAATTAACATCATAGGTACATAAAAATAACAACTATTGGACATGTACAAAGCGAGCTTAACCCTAAAAGAGTTTTCTTATAGCAACCTACGGTTATAATGAGAATTTATGAGTGTGGAATGTGCTTTTGTAGGTAGGTATGACATTCCATTTTTCACGGCCGGAATATAAAAAGCGCAAAACTTATAAACTGCCCAATTACAACGCAGCAATAAACGGAGGGCAATAAAACCACAAATTATAGAGGAAATTATAATGAAGAAGTCTTTTTAAGTATTATGCTGATTTTCATACATTGAATATGCGATCGAAGCCCTCACGGCATACATTCAAGCACTGAATGGATTCTACCATCCAGAAGGTTCGCTCAAAATACTGTAAAAAAAATCACTAAAGTTTACAAAATATGTACATTCTTACTTTGTTTGTTACTTTGTTTTACTCGTTTACTAGGTATATGAAACACCACCAGAAGCCAATTTTTTTTATAAGCAAAGAACCTATAATTTGTGTGGACGTGAAGAAAAATTTGTCTGCGTTTGTAATTTATCACTACGTCAAAAAATAGTTTTCTTATTTGAACACGTTTTCATCTGAAACGGTAGTAACGTTTTCTGTTAGTGAAAATTTAATTTTATTTACAAAGAAAGTGGAAATCAAATAATAGAAACAAATTAGAAATAGTATTTAAAATTCAAAAATTGAGCTAGCTGTGGAAAGGTGAGTATCTGGTGCAGCGCATTAGCATTGTCATACAGCTAATGTAGCCAGAGCGTCTTAAGGACGCTTCCGGTGTTGATATGGACCAGTTAAGCTACATGTAGATTGTTTGCAACAGTCTGCAGTTTTCTCTTAGCTGATTCTGTTGAGTAATTATTACAGTTAAGTTTATACCCCGATTCCGTTTAGACAAATTTCTATTTTAGTTTTGAGTGAACATTCTGAATGGACGAAGATATTTTGTGACACATGAGTGCAAAATAGCTTTTTGATCGTGCAGTCCCTAAGTAACACATTCATCTGGTTCACGGTGGTGTTTTATTTAGTTTATTTTTGAGTACTAAAGTTGAATTTCTTGAATTAATTTTGCATTGCTTTTAGTTCCAGTAAGATGTTCGATGGAAGCTTTGAGACTAAACTTAAAGTAAACTGTCTTTCTAAATCATTCTAATTTTTCGGTGCAACAAATAAGTTTACGTTGACGAGTTGATGACATATAATAGTCATCAACTCGTCCTTCATAATAAATAAAGTGCCTTAACAAATAAAGGAAAAAATGTAGTTCTGTTCGTTTTCAAACTAATATTTTCTTCTACTTATTTCTGTTTAGGATTAAGACCGACTCATACTAGCTCCGCCTTTATTTTTATTATAATATGTATGTATATGGTTGCCTGGGAGAAATCGCTCTCAGTGATAAGGCCGCCTGTTGTACATATTATTTAATTATTTAGATAAAATATTCTTTAAGGGTACAATAAATTAATGATCATTCATTATATATTATTAATTGTACCATAAAACAAAAGATTTTTTAAAATTAATTCTTCAGTTTGTCAGTCATAAGCTTTTTTAATGCCTCTGTATTAGTTTTGTTTTGAATAGTTTTGCAGAGATATGCAGTTGCCCTTGGTGGCCACTAAACTCTATTTTTTTTTGATGGAAAAAATAATAAAATACAATATAATATTTATTTATTTAAAGGGTATACTTATGTCTGTATGTATGTTTTAATGTTGCATCATTAAAGCACACTAGGTTTGTGTTGGTGCTCACACTCGTCTTATACATAAATTTTAATATACACATAGTTAAATAGTAAATGCATTTGGATCGCTTCTTATAATATACGAGACAAAAGATAGAAACCTGATATTCCACAAACCAATATTACCTATGCTGCTAACATGTTAAATGTCATGTTACATTGTCCTTTCCGCCGTCTTTGTTCATTTACTAACCAATGTATCATTGCCGTCAAATTTTTAGTCCGGTGACGGGCAGCGAAAAAAACAAATTTGGGCAAATTCCCTCATGGATATAATTCTGTCATCTTCTTACTAGAAGGCCGTTAACCCTCAATTGGCCTTTTGACTTTTTAGTGGATATAAATACAGTTTAAAATTCTCTATCTTTCCGTCTAACAACCATTCCAAAATTCCAAATAGTTCCAGAGATATAAAAACTTCGTTGGCAGTTAAGTGACAGAATTTTTTACTTGTTCTTAGCTTGAAAACAACCAATCCATAATTATATTGTTATTTAGTGTGTCAAACATTTTAAATACCGTAAAATGGGTTTTTTTTGGATATAGTGAGGTTATTTGGAATTTCTAAAATAAAAGATTTGATCACGTGTATTTTTTTATCTATCTATGGTAGGAATATTTATTCGCCATCTGGCAAAACTACAACTATTGTCAACGTCAAATTAAAATTTTGGAGTTTAGTTTAGCATTTCACGTGGAGCAATAAATGGTTTTGTCAATATCGAATTTTCGCTATAAAATGTGCGTGTATAACTTTCATCTGAAACTCAAAATCCAGAAAGGTATGTACCACGCCAATTAAACTGTGTGTACGTGTGTTTTCCGCTGATTTCAGTGGTGTCAGGTGCTGTTTTCTATCTCTAAAGATCTTCAAACGTTTTAAATGTTTTATGATTGGGGCTTTTTGACACTGATTTTGGGGTTATTTGGAACAATATTTCAAGTAGCCCCTTCTACGGTTTACTGTTGTTTAGTATAGATTAAGGTAAGTTTCAAATAGCCCCAATAGTGCAATAAATTTTACTTCAGGGTAAGTCAGCGCTCGGTATAATATAATAGTATTCCTACTCGCTGAAAAAAGCGATGAGATGTTTTTTTGATTTCAAATATTTAAAAAAATCCGGTAGGTCTATACTATCCTATTATACTTAATTTTTCGAGAATTTTCTTGGTTTTGTTTGCATTATCTATTCGTAAAATACTAGCTCTTGTAAAAAAACGTAATTTTAATTTAATTTTTGGAAAATTTGTCATTTGTTGTATCATTTTATTTAATTGTATTCAACGCGGGTTTATACGAGATTAATTTGTTAAAAAATTAAAAACCACATAAAAAAAACTCGCGCCAACCCGCGTTGAATCACCTTAAAGGTTTATTAATGAATAAGTATAATACAGTACCTACCTATAAAGATATTTCGAATTGAAAAATTAAATTAATAAAACTTAAATATATTTCGTATGGTTTTATTTACTTAGGTATTGGAAAATTCTTCATATAAAGTAAGTGAAACAAAGTGAAATCTCAATCGATGTGTTCAAAAGTTTTTTATCAATTTCTCGAAAACTAGTTTTTGGGGTTAACGGCTTTCTAATTAGTGTACGGCAGAATTCGTATGCCGCTGACAACACAGCAGGCGAAAGAGATAGGGACGGCTTCATATAGCTCTGTCTTACTCTTTCATTTTTTGAAACAAATACTCTCAATGAATAATTTCTTTATTGATAATAAATCGACGCGACTAACCATATAGATAGATAGAATATACTTTACTGCACATAAATTGTACATAGGCGAGCATAATGCTAGATAGCATTCTCTACCTGCTAACCTTTGCAGAAGGTAGAATTGCTTTCTGCGCATCTTTGTTTCGTCAGTGGATAAGATGATTGTGGTTATTATATCTAAGAAAGTTTTGCAACTCACCGCAAGAGGTTGGTGTGCGGTCTCGCCTTAATATTGGTTGACAAGTTCATTGAAATGGAAAAGTTGGCAAGTTATTAGACAACGAAGGCAACATTGTTTTTGGGTAAAGTTTACCCAGGTTATTTTTTAATAGCATACTACCACATTCGTCCAATGTTGGACGTGCCACCTTGAAACAAGAGCTTTGCCAGAATCAACACGTTTGGCACTATAGGCACGCAATAACTACCGATTAGGCTGAAATTTAGTATGGGTTTAGTTTGGGACCTGGAATAACATACATATAGGCTATTTTTTATCCCGATAAAACGCGGGCGAAGGCGCGGGTAGCAGCTACGACGGTAGTTCGACTGCGCTCCAAAACCAATTGTTCTCAAAATTTTAAAGTTCATACATTGATTCCACTGCACCCCAAAAAATTTTAAGTAATAAAATCCTATCCTTCCTACTTTCTCCTATCCTACTAATATTATAAATGTCAAAGTTTGTAAGGATGGATGTATGTATGGATATTTGTTACTCTTTCACGCAAAAACTACTGAACCGATTAGGTTGAAATTTGGTATGGGTATAGTTTGAGATCTGGAATAACATATAGTGCTTTTTTATCCTGATAAAACGCGGGCAAAGGCACGGGCAGCAGCTAATAATTAAAATTTCACTTCCACCGCGCTCCAAGTATTTTTTAAGTACAGTTAGCATAACTCGATATGTGTACTAGTCAGCACTCGATACGTCCACTGCTGAACATTCTTCCCAGGATAAGGACAAAAGGGGCTTTGCCATAATCGCCCTGCTTGGCAGGCGGATTTTTCATCGCAATAGAGGTGTTGAAAATACACTTATAATGAAGCTGCTGCCCTTCCTCTGGAAGTTTCTCTTAGTCACCTACAACTACAATGGGGCTAGATGATGCCCTGTGGATTGTCCAGCATTTATCCTAAGGTATCCTAAGGTACCAATTGTAAGGTCTAGTTACCAATTAAAAATAAAACCGCATAAGTAAATTAAACACAATCTCAAGCAACTTCAATTATCTCAGATAATCGATTATCTAGACCGGAGCTCGCGAACAAAACACATACATTACTCACCTTTCGTTCAACTAGCATACCAAACTAAACAAACAAAACCGAACAAATCATAAACACTGACTTATGCACTTTGCGCAATACACGCCGACGACGATAGTACAAAGCTGCAACGGTATATAAACCATAGCTGCTAAAGAATACAGTTGGTTTTACTACGGTTGATAGGTTGGAGGAGGTAGTTCAAAATTGGCCCGATTTGCAAAATGAACCAATATCGAGATCTTCCTATTAACGCGAAGGCCTAAGGGCGTGTCTACATTGACGTGTTGATTACATATTTCGTTACCAAAATTCTCGGTGCCGATTATGAAAGGTGGCTCAAAATATGATGCGAGATAATTTTTTCAAACGAATAAATACCTACCTTTATTTTATTTTACACGTCGTTCAGAGCGAGTTTTTCATTATTAAGACAATTTTCAACCCGACCGATGATGTAGACGTAAAGTTCCCTCCGTAAAGTTAAGATTTTTGCTTCATAAATATGGGGCCACCTATGAGTGTGGGTATTCCTGCAAATATAATAAATAATACTATTTTTTTTTCTTAGTATTAGTAACATATAATGTATAGTATATAATGTATTGTAACCTTAATAACTTCATTCGCGTACGGCCCGCGCGGTCATGCTATTTTGTATGCAAGTCAGTCAGCCACAGCGGTGGCGCGGCGGCGGTGTCGCGGTGCGCGACGTGGCGTGGCGGAGACATGTAAATAATAAATATTTTGGGGCACCCTGTACTCCTGCCCACAGTTGCAACGGTGTTAATGAAATTATTTTACGAGTAATTTAAGGCTGTTTAAGACGTCAAATTTTAAATTGGATGCGTGAAAAGGGATGCTTTAAAATAATAAATTAATCGTTTCGGTGAATTCGTAATGGGTTAAATGAATACAAGCGGGTTCACTTTGTTTTTTTTTTTTAATTTTGATGGCGCCAAGATTGTATTGTACCAAGTAATTTATTATTTTGCGAGAAAATAATAGTTAACAAATCTATTGTTATTATAATACAATCGAAATTGCAGTGCCCAACAGGGCTTATGTACTATCACCAAACTTGCCGCTTTACCACTTTTGAAACATTTTCGTTTGCACGCAGTTAGCTAGCTAACCTCGCCCCTTCTTTTGTTTTCTTATTTAGACTTTCTTTATCATGCTCACAGATATTCCACAAATCATAATATTCTTATAGGTTTCACTTAGTTTTGATACTATCAAAAAAGTTTATGACAGAGCCCCAAAAGCTTTGCTGCTATTGGTGTTCAAAATTTATAAGGACAGGGGTACAGCAGGTACTTGCTAGTTTATTCACAGAAAAATCACCCTTACTGTGGTAAAGCACAATTTTTGTTGATAGTACCTATTAACGTTAGCTATAGGAGATCATAAGCTGTGTACATATTAGCAATGAATAAATGAAATGAAATAATATTTAGATACTTATGTGAAAGAACTCCTTACTAACCAACAAACAGATTTTAATACCTCGGTATAAAGGGTGCCTTGTAATGTGTGCACTAAGACGAAAGAAAAATGACTCCACTTAAAAAAAAAAGATAAAAGCTGATCTCCTCGAAGTCCAGAATCACAACTTTTCGGCTCAGTACACACATTACGAACACCGCCAAGCTTGCTTATCTCTCAAACTTGTATAGGATACATTCGGAAAATACTCACAGGAACTAATGACCTGATCCCACCATGCCCTATCCACTCCATAACAACAACCATCCTTACTTATGTTACGGGTACTGCTATCAGATCGAGTATACCTAGGTTTACCCGGGTTTAATAAGTCTTACCCAAACTTTGTGAGTAAAATCCGGGTATCAGTTGATATAATTTTTATTTCGGGTTTTATTACTCTCACCTACACCCAACACTGGCTGGTAAATGCATAGACCTATGGATTTCGTAGAAAAAAATTCTAGCTCTATGGGTAAATGTTAGTTCCGATGTTGGTACTATGTGACAATAGGTTTGTTAGGTTTGATATAAAAACCAGCACCCAACGGCTGCGAAGGTCTTATAGCTAGCAGAATAAAGGAAAAAATCCGATTCGTAGTTTAATGAAACAGAAAATATATTTTTATCCTCGCCATAGACCATATCTCAGGTATAGGGTAGGTAGTAGGTACGTACTTCTCGTTGATCTAGAATCATGAAACTCGGCAAAAATTAAGGTCTTATAGCTTTAGAAAAGGTAAAAATCAGAAAACTTAAAAGTTGTAGATTATTCACAAAATCAAATTTGATTCCCGCAAGGGATCAAACGCTAAAGGTACATTAATAATGTATGCCATATTATGGCAAGAAACAATGTCTTATAATTAGAAGGAACCATCGGTGCCTGAGTCCGACTCGCACTTGACGTTTAATTTTTTACCCAGGTTAGGTATAAAAATAAAACGTCAAGTGCTCTCTTAGTTGATAAATATTGCCTTTACGAAGATTATTTTCACGGTCTAGGAAAACGCAAAAAAATTATCTATAGGCAGTCTTAAATCGCGGCTATTAAACCTTATTAAACAAGAAAGGCATTTATTTTATGCCCACTTTAGTAACAAAATAAAATAAAAATTAACACCAGAAAATAGGCAACTATTAAAATGAATTTACTATCGCGGATTTTATGGCAGCGCGCTGGAAAATTATTCCCTCATAAAGTCTTAGCGCAATGATTCTTGCGAGTTCAGAAACAACGTTTGATGATATACGTTATGCCACGTTTCCTCATTTTTAGAGTGTTGTTTTGACATTGACAGTTTGCTATTTCACACTAGCTGTTTCATGCTGGAGTAGGTATTTAAATTATTAACTGCTGTTTAGCATAAATGAAAAAAACATATTTACCTACCTCGTAACTTAAGGCGCATAATAATGCGACACTAGCGCCACTCTTTATTTTATCTTGTATTCGATAAGGAAAAGAATTACCGAAAGTTCTCACCGCCAATTGATAAATCCCAGTATAAACAATTTTTCGATACCTCTGTTATAGTTTTGTTACATTTCGTATTAGCAGAAAATTATTTATCGTCCTTAGTGGTCACCAAACCCAATAAACAATTTTTGTTAAGATTATTTATACTATGTATTATCAATTGGCGGTGAGAACTTTCGATAATTCTTTTCCGTAACGATATTACAATATAAAATAAAGAGTGGCGCTAGTGTCGCATTACAATGCGCCTTAATAGATGGCAGCGATCTTTTGCGAAATAATAAAATTTGGTAGAGTGTCATGTCAAGCTTTGCAGGCTGTGCCATGTTAATTTCATAACAATGCAATCTTTTTAGTAAGTTTGAACTATTATAGTCAACAGCTCAACTATTTTAAGATAATTATGACCTTTAAATTAACCAGACTTTTTTAGGGTTCCGTGATCGAAGGGTGTAAACGAGACCCTATTACTAAGCCTTCGCTGTCTATCCGTCCATCTGTCTATCCGTCTGTAGCCCGTAATAGACTAAAAGTAGAAATTTTGACAGAGTATATATAACTATTGCCGGTAGAACAAGATATAATATAAATAAAATAAATCCTACGAAGTATTATAACCCTCAAAGTTCGTAAGGATGGATGTATGGATATTTGTTACTCTTTCACGCAAAAACTACTGAACCGATTAGGTTGAAAGTTGGTATGGGTATATTTTGGACCTGTAATAATATAGGCTATTTTTCATCCCGATAAAACGCGGGAGAAGGCGCGTGCAGCAGCTAGTGAAGAATAAAAAAATATCGGGAACTGTTGTCGATATAAAAAATTCCGTTATTTTGGGTTCTGCTCTCCTTTTGCGAAATATTAATAATATACGGAACCCTCCGTGTGCGAGTCTTCACTAATTATATGGATAAAAAAAATGTTTTTTTAACAGCACGAAAGCAAAAGCTTGTTTTCAACAGGTAGCGCGCTGAATGCTCGGTGCTCAATCAATCACATCACTCAGTGTAAATCAAAGATCCTTGTATAAGATCACTGTCCATTGTCACTGGTTTATATTTAAAACTGCACGCGCTCTACGAATTCTGCACGTGTCCACAACATTTTTAGGATTAAGATAAAAGAAGGAGACAGGACTTTCTGAAAATCTGTGTGTCCTAAATGTCCTAAATCTGGCTAAGGGTTAAAAGAAGAAACGAGTCTTTTTGAGTGCGTCCCCGTTCAACCCAAGATTTTTCTACCCAATAGGTATTTGCCCCGTTCGGCCCAAAACATTTGATTTTAGTTCCCTTTTTAACCCACACCTACTCGTTCCTAATTTATATTTCTTTCACCGTCCTCTCCCTATAAGCACTAGACAGCTGGACATGACAGTCGCATAATATTAGGAACAAAATATTTAGTAACAATTACGCATTAAGCCGTGGGGTCGCGGCGTACGAATATCGACCCCTCCAACTCAACCCGTGGATGTCGTAAAAGCCGACTAAGGGAACCTACCAGAGGAAGGGCAGCAGCTTCCTTCTGAGTATTTTTAAACACCAACACTGCGATCACCAATCCGCCTGCCAAGCGTGGTGATTATGGCAAATCCCCCCACTACATGGGAGACCATCCACTCGATGGACCGACGACATCGTAGCGGTCGCAGGGAGTCGATGGATGGAGGCGGCTCAGGACCGCTATTTGTGGCGTCGTACGGGGGAGGCCTATGTCCAGCAGTGGACGTGTATGGGCTGATGATGATGATGATGATGATTACGCATTTTTCGCGAAATTGTTACTAAATATTTTTTATCCTAATATTTTACAATAGCATTTCACAAACTAACTCATGAATCTACTATTTATAACAGTCACATGATTGCATTTTTGGTGTTATTATTTTATTAATTCGCAAGTGAATTTTATATTTATTGCTGCGATTGTAATCCGTATAAACTTTTGTAAGGTGCAGAGCGCTTAGAGTTGCAGTAATAAAAGGTTATTTATTATCATTATGTTTCTCAGGTGGCCCTTTGTTCTGGAAAACAATAAAAGTATGAAAGTTGAGCGCATTTTCAAGGATTTCTTGGTTAAACAAAGAACTTAGTCCCCTTAATTCTTAATTATGTTTAGATTTATATCTTATTAAGTATATATAACTATCTCATTATTTAATTCAATCAATTATCGAAATTTTATGACGATGATGCATTTATGTATGTGGGTGGGTACATAAAATATAATCATTTATTGCGAATATTGCTGTGGTTTAATTTAAACCATTGATACTTATTCTATACCTATATTATTAAAGATTATTTATCGGGTATTTATCGTGTATATTCTCCCCCACGTTAAATACACGATAAATAATCTTTAAATATGTTAATCAATCGGGAAAGTTAAAGAAGTTTTATACTTACACTGTTTTAAATTTGTAAACGTAATAAACCTGTAGTCAAGCCTTTATCTCTACTCAGTCTCTGCTCTACGAAATGCACAGCTTTCAATTTAGAAGCTGCATGGGCGATTTCATATTATTCTCGTTCATCTTAGTAATTCAGTAATGGCTAAAAATGTATAAAAAATATATTTTAGGCTATTTTGTAGTAATCTATACAATAACATAACATGACACTTTATTGCACACCAAGAAAATATAGATATATACAGAAAAATATAAATAACATAGTTGCACAATAGGCGGCCTTATCGCTTAGAGCGATCTCTTCCAGACAACCTTGACCTTACAATACTACTACTACTACATCTATATAATCTACTATCTATACAATATACTAGTGAATAGTTTGGCAAGCTTTTTATCGTGTTGTAAATAATTTGCCACGATTAAAAAAATTGGAATAAATTAACATGCGCGCGCGCGCCCATGTTGCGTACACCACAGTGTGCAGTTTTTGTTTATTTGATAGCCGATGCATCGCTAGCTTCCACACACGTGACCGCTGCAGTTCGCTCGCAACGCGTGCTACTCTTGCACCGAAAGCTCCATGCGACTAAACTTTTTCCGCGTAACATACGCGTGTGTTATATGGACCTTTATATTTTCAAAAAAGCGTTCGAATCACTTGCAATAAAAAATAAACGATGTTCTAAAATTAAAAACATTCGTGCGTGTGATATAGTTTTTAATCTGCGTGGATTTTAGAATTTCGAACATGCCCGAACTTGTTTCGAAAAATGAACGCTGCAAGATTGAATTGTGCGGTAAATTGTGTGTGAAAAACTGTTTGACGGAAACTGATGTTTTCGTTGAAAAAAACATGGTGTTTTTCAGTTTATAAAAAAATTAACTATACACTTGCTTGACGGAGTGAATAATTTAGAGTTTTGATTTCTGTTAGAAATCCAAACCCATTTTTCATGATCACATTGAATTTCAAATAGTGGCCTTATAAAGTTGAATGTTTTTATTTGTGCGCACTATTTCACGCTGTGTGTTGCTGAGTTGTGTTTGTGTTTGAAAATACGAAGAAATAGTTATGGGGTAAGTTATTTATTTATCTATGACCTTGTACGTTTTCAATATTTTTTCGGAAATTACTACGATATTTAGAGGAAAACCTCGTTTTAGTCACAGATTTAACATACTGTCTAATAATAGCTCTGTTTTAAAGTAAGGAATATAAAAAGTATTTTTTTTACCTTATTTTGATTCCCTAGCGAAACATTTTTTACGTTGATAAAATTGGTATACATACATACCTATTACTCAACTATGTACCCAAACGAATTTAATTGATAAAAGATATACTTATTGTTACCTAGTATATCTTTATCAAAAGAAGAAAACAATGAAAAAGCCTCTATCTTAATTGCGTTATACACTTGCGAGCTATAAACTGGAATCACTTCATCGCTGGTTTTTGCAGACCATATTTTACAGTTTCCATGCAATAAACTGTAGGTTGTGGTATATTATTTTAAAGATAATTTTATTAGCTTTCAAACTCTTTCGATATCATAGCGAAAAAAATGTTCATCATATGTCATGGAACGTGAAAACAAAAGACATACATTTTTGGAACGAAACATAATTTTTTTCAACTTCTGAATCCCTATAAAAACTGGGAATTTATGCAATTTTGTTATCAGTCCAATATATCACGTCACTCAAAATACTGGAATTACAAGAAAATGGAAACCACACCAATAGAAGCCGCTCAAATCGTCACCCTAATCCAGCAAGGGTTCTCTCAGCGTACTATCGCTCGACAGCTTCATCTGAGCCAGTCCTGTGTCTCCAAAGTATACAAGAGGTTTAGAGAGACTGGAAACTTAGTCCGAAGACCAGGATCTGGACGACAGCGATGCACTTCGGCGAGAGATGACCGATTTATTGTCAGCACTTCTCTCCGAAATCGACATCTAACCGGCGTTGACGTCCAGCGGGAGCTCGGAGAAGTTCGAGGGAGAACTGTCAGCGAGTGGACAGTGAGGCGAAGACTCAAAGAAGCTAACTTGACCCCAAAAAGGTCAGCAACGGGACCCAAATTGTCTACAGCCCACCGACAAGCCCGACTTCAGTTTGCTCGTGATCACTTAGATTGGGAAATACAGCAATGGAGCCGAGTTTTGTTCGCGGACGAGACTAGGATGTGCCTGCATGGCAGCGACCGTCAACGGAAAGTCTACAGGAGACCGGGAGAGCGATACGCACAATGCTGTATAGCGGAAACAGTGGCATATGGGGGTGGGTCTTGTATGATGTGGGCGGGGATTTCAATTGAAGCTAAAAAGGAGCTGGTATTCGTACCCGGTGGAGGTCGGGGAGGAGGACTAACCGCAGAAAGGTATATCAACGACATTCTGCTGGGCCATGTACTCCCTTACGCCGGGTTTATTGGCGAAAATTTCCTGCTAATGCACGACAATGCCCGCTGCCACACCGCTCGTGCGACTAGACAGTACCTGGAAGAAGTCGGGATTCCCACAATAGACTGGCCAGCCGTCAGCCCTGACATGAACCCTATCGAACACCTATGGGACGAGCTGAAAAGGCGGGTACGAGGAAGATCTCCAGCTCCGGCGTCAATAGAAGACCTAAAAAACTGCTCTTATCGAAGAGTGGCAGGAAATTCCACAGGATTCCATCAGGAAACTCATTAGGTCAATGAAAAACCGTTTACAAGCAGTCATTAGGGCCAGGGGGGGGGGGGGGGGGGCAATACAAAATATTAAGCGGGAAATAACAAAGATTTTAAATAAAAATTTGATATTTTCATATTACTTCTTATTAATTTACACATTCACAACTTTGACCTATTGTAATAATTCACTAAATGAAGGTAGGAAACTTAACTAAATTTAAATAATTTTTATACCATTCGAAAGCTAACAAAATTTCTTTTCAAATGGTATACACCAATCTGCAGTTTATTGCATGGAAACTGTAAAATATGGTCTGCAGAAACCAGTGATGAAGTGATTCCAGTTTATAGCTCGCAAGTGTATATTATTATATAGCTGTTATAGCAGGAAAGACACACACTTATTTCTATGAAGACAAAGAATTTGTTTTAAGAGGTTTTACTAATTGGAACATGAAATCGGCAAATTTTGCCGATTTTCCTTTCATGTTCCAATTAGATATTTGAAAATGGAATGCATAAATCAATCTGAACACAATGAACTAGGAACTTTTAAAATGAACCTATGCTTACCGTGCAAATATTATAATAGTTCAAATTTTAAATAGGTACATAGCAAAAATAATATTCAATATAAATTAATCAAAATTAAATTTCCCCAATAGTTATGTATATAATGTGGGCAAGCTTATATAAGTATGTAAAATATGAATCTTAACTATTTTAATGCATTTACTTTGTACTAGGCACCTAAGTGGGTAGGTACCTACTTATAAGTCGCGCGCGAACAGTGTGGGATGGAACCTTGTCCAAGTAAATCTCCGATCTTTTTGTTTCCATCTTACATATTTTTTTCCAATTTCAGTTTTAAGTAGATATAAATAAATATTAGTCTTGGATAATGCTTGGATAACTAAAAATGTGGTGTTCTCAAAACAAGATCAATCTTTCATGCATATTATCTTCTTCGTGTAAACATCAATGGATTTAAGCTTGAACAAAACCAAGAACTAAGCGAAGTGGCGCCAACGTGTAAACAATAAATAAATAGCCCGGTCAAGTGTGAGTCCAGCTCACACGCATAGGGTTCCGTGCCGCTGTTTACTTTATAATATTTTTCTACTCGTAATTGGTGTCCTCATAGAAATCTAATTCATTGATTTCTATGGTCTGCAATCTGTATCTACGGTATAATGGAAATAAAGAAAATAGCCTTGGATTGGACGATATCATTTAACTTCATACACACACACAGACACACACACACACACACACATCCATTTCTTTTACCTTGTTGTGGAAACGTAGTACGTACATAATAATGTCCAGTCCAATTTTTTTTACAGAATATACCGATTCTGTAAAAGAATACACTTTAATCAGAAAAAAAAATTTATTGGGAAAAAGTATTACAGGTCTGTTAATACACAAATCATAACATAATAATAAAATTATATTACATCTAACAAAAAAATGAACTGAAGAGAATATTAATAACACTTTGTTTCTTTTTTGATATTTATAACGGTTTATGGTATAAAATTTGCATTTTAAGCCTATAGAAATAATATTATTTATTCTGATTATACTTAAATCACATAAAATCAAAATAATCAGAATTAATATTATTATACAAAAAATATATATATCATTGTATTTTAAAAAGAAAGTTTTAGAAAAACATAAATATGACGGGCGGAATAACAGACAGAAGTGCATAGCGTAGACTCATTAATAGGATCTCGTTGGCACCCAATGGGTACGGAACCCTAAAACACCCCTCGATAGTAATTTGACATGGGAAGCCCCATTATCGGAATAATCTTGTCTTGTAACACTAGTATTACTCTGTTTATCGTGACTTTTAACCCCTTGAGTAAAGCTTGCTGTCGACCAAAGTAGAAGTGGGTATCTAAGCTATTTATCCATACTACAGTGTTAAGCGAAAACACTGTAACTTAGTTATAGTGTAGAAATATTACCATTTAGTAATTAAGATTTTTATATTCGTACAAGTTCCCCGCCGTTTCACCCGCGTTAAATTAGAATTTCAAATTTCTAGGGGGATAAAAAGGTCTTTTTCACGTAAATCTTCCATGGGAATTTGATGTTTTACTAGGACAAAAAGTAGCCTATGTTACTTACCATCTTCTAACTCTTTGTTAAAAATCAATTCGATTGGTTGCTTAGTTAGGCCTTAAAGAAGGAAAAACAAAGAAATAAAATCAATTTCGCATTTATAATATTAGTTAGGATGTATGTCAGTCTGTAGGGTATTTGTTTATGTGCCCTAGAATAAGTTTTTTGCCATGCATAACTATAAGAAAGAAAATAAGAAATAAGAAAAGCTTTATTTATAGCATTATTTACAACTACTAGCTATGTAATTAAAAAACTTAAATGCTATAAAGTGGCGTCCGACTCAGCATTGATAACTGTTCTTATGATGCCTGAAATAAATGATTTGTTATAATTTATTAAGTTACAATATTTGCCTTCATCATCATCATCATCATCATCAGCCCATACACGTCCACTGCTGGACATAGGCCTCCCCCGTACGACGCCACAAATAGCGATCCTGAGCCGCCTCCATCCATCGACTCTCTGCGACCGCTACGATGTCGTCAGTCCATCGAGTGGATGGTCTCCCGTGTAGGGGGGGATTTGCCATAATCACCACGCTTGGCAGGCGGATTGGTGATCGCAGTGTTGGTGTTTAAAAATACTCAGACGGAAGCTGGTGCCCTTCCTCTGATATTTGCCTAACAGGGCTCCATACTAATATTGTATATTCGAAAGTAGCTCTTGTCGGTCTGTTACCTTTTCACGCCTAAGTGGCTGAACGGATCACAATGAAATTTGGCCAGGAGGTAGACCGTGTCCCGGGGATGGGACTAGACATAGGGTTTTTATCCCGGTAAAGTGCGTGTGAAGCCGCAAGTAGAAGCTAGTTCATAGTTTTTTATTTATAACGATTATGTTACAGGTCACATTATAGTACATACATAGGTATCAATTAAAATTATTACATAATGAAATGATAAATAAATGAAATTGGTAATTAATTACATAAAAAAAATATTATTAACCTAAAATTAAATATTTAGGTACATTTTAAAGTCATAAATTCGTTTATATCATAAATTGTCATACTTATTAGCCATTTTTTCAATCTAGTCTTAAAAGATAATGTGGACTGTGCGCTGATGATAAGAGTCGTAATACGATTGTAGACAGCCGTCCCCATCACATGCAGCAACTTGGACGTCTTTGCCAGTCGTCGTGTAAGCGCTTTCAGCCGATGCGAGTGCCTTGTGCTGTATCTGTGTCCGTCCCCAAACGTTGCATATTCATCCAAATGATTACGCAGATATAGTGCGGACTGGTAGATGACAAGGGCGGGTAGGGTCAAGATACCTAAGGTCATAAAATACGGCCGCGCGGACTCATCTTGTGGTATACGCACTATCGCCCTTATCGCTCTTTTTTGGAGTCTAAAGGCGCTTCCAATTGGATGCACGCCCCCAGAGCTCCACGCCATATTGAAGAAGCGAATGGACTGTTGCAAAGTATATGCTTCTTACCATAGCTTTGTCTAAAGTAGCTGATAGGTGCCACAAAGCGTAGCACGATCGACCTATCTTCTTACATATGTTTTCTATGTGCGCCTCTCACGTTAAACTCCGGTCTATGGTGAATCCGAGAAAAGTTGTACTGTGCACTTGGTTAACTACTTCACCTCCCAGGCTCACAGCTACCGGCAAACAGTAGTGCCCAGACAGATTGAAATGAACGAAATTGGTTTTGGTGACGTTCAGAATAAGGCCATTCCGATAAAACCATTTCTGTAAATCACCTGCTACTGAATTATCTTTTCTTGCAACGCATTCAGATTCGGAGCTTCCACGATGGCCGCAACGTCATCTGCATACATGAGTATGTGAGCGTCTTTTATGGAATCGGGTAAGTCGTTCATAAGGAGAGAAAATAAGATATTCGAAATCGAGGATCCTTGAGCCACGCCAATAATGGTTGACATTGGGTTCGATTTTACTTTCCCTCCTCTGCCCGTGACTATTTGTGTGTGGCCAGTCATGGAGCTGAGCAGCAGTCGCAGAGCCGGACCACCGATACCGTAATGTGCCAGTTTCGCCGCAAGGACGGCATGATCCGCGACGTCGAAGGCTTTCGATAAGTCGCAGAACATGACCGCCACCTGCATCCTCCGTTCTTTGGCCTGCATTACGCGGCACACGACTTCTCTCGCGACATCTGTCGTGGATCTTCCCGCCCGATAGGCGTATTGCCGGTCGGACAGGGACTCCGTGTTGGACAGATGCGCCGTCAGCCTGGTGCTCAGCCCACGCTCAAATATCTTAGCAATAGCTGGGATTATGGACACAGGCCGGTAGCTGTTTACGTCACTCTTAGCCCCTTTGCCCTTGTACAGTGGAGACACCCTGACGATCTTCAGTACCTGCGGGTATTGACCAAAAACAAGGCATCTATTAAAAAGTAGATAGATAGATAGATAGAAGATAGAAAATACTTTATTGCACACTTAACAAAACAGTTTACAAACAATTTGAACAAAAAAAAGAAATGTGACAATTGGCGGTCTTATCGCTCACGAGCTACCACACAACCTTGGATGGATAGGATCGTTGGATTGAATACGGGGATCTGTGCGCATTATTTTAAGAAGCTAATACATATTACAAAACTCTAATCAATAAAAATTACAAAACTAATAATTTACAAATCTTACATACGAATACCTACATAAATAACAAGAATACCTAAATACATAAACCTATTTATACATACTTATATATATACATATATGCATACATTTTACTAAGGGAAACTAGGGTATGGTCAGTGACAGCAGGACAAATAGTGTTCCTTTACCATGCCCTTGAATAATGGTAGAGACTTTGCACGCCTTACTGAGACTGGCAATGTGTTCCAGAGCTGTACAGCACGGGCAGTGAATGAGTTGTCATAGAAGGAAGTAGAGTAGACAGGGACTTGGAGCATAAGAGTTTCTGAAGAGCGCAGAGAAAGAGTGTGAGATTGATGAAGAAAAGTGAAACGTTCCTTGAGATAAGAGGGTGCAGAAGAGAGAAATAAGATATTATAGAGAAGAGATAGAATGTGACTATTACGGCGAAGCCGTATAGGTAACCACTTGAGCTTCCCACGAAATTCCAAGACATGGTCATATTTCCGCAAGCCAAATATAAACCTTATCCCGACATTCTGCAGGCACTCAAGTTTGTCAAGTTGTTACTCAGTAAGATCAAGAAAGGATCAGCGTAATCAAGTAATGGAAGGAGAAGAGATTGTGCAAGAGAAATCTTAGTGGCGATAGGGAGAAGAAAGTACCGATAAGATAAAGGACATTGGTATGGCGGCGGTTACCAACAAGGATATGGATATATCGTAGATATCCTATGTAGGTTTGTTTGCTACGTCCAATGCAAGTATCCTATGCACTTCACATGGAGTGAAATGTTTAAACCGTAGTGAGCGGTCCGCAGGTCAGCGGAGCGCTCACAAAGTGCAGGTTTACCGCGTCCACAGCCGCGACCTCACTTACTTACTGTTACTTATGGTTTTGCCGAATTTCAATGACACAGGTTTTTATTATATTACTTTTGTAAGTCTATTGAGGTAAATACTATTTTCATAAAATAAATAATTTAAAAAAACAGTCAAGTCCTACTCATAAAAAGTTAAACTTTAAATGATATTTATACAAGTTTTCGAACAAAAAGCCACCGGTTTTCTAGCTGAAAATAACTTTCTATTTAGTTTTCTAACGGAGAATTTAACTATTTTTTAACAAGGGCGAGCAGTATTTTAAACATAATGAGAAATTGTTTAGAAATTATATCCTAATTTAATCGAAATTATAAACGAAAATGCTCTGGCGAGATTTTCTGTCTCAGGTGCTGTTTGTAAATCCGGTTTAGCAGACGTCTCCCTTCGTCCGGCTAACACCTGGTTTATCGTCAACCCTCAACCCCTTGATACTACCTAACGATAATGTTTTTACCCCTCCGAAAGATACCGTCGAATAAATAAGAACACGCAACTCACAAGTTAAATGTACCTACTATGTATTTGTAATTTGGTTGTTTTGAAAAACTAAATACCGACTTCGAATCCCTTAATTTTACACTATTTTTAAGTTTTACGGGATAAATACTAATCCCTCGGGAATCAACTTTTAATTGGACCACTTCGGGTTCGGAATCAGAATCAATAACTTTATTTCTTTAGGCTTACAAAATAAGACAAGTAAAATTTTATACCATAAACATAGTTATTATCTATAGTAAAAATTCTATAAAATAGCGAAATAATTTTCTAAATCAGTCCATAATTACGGCGAAATCGAAACATACGTACAGCTAAACATAGAAACCCCTTTTTAGAAAATCGGTAAATCATAAAAAAAAAACTTTTTAACGCCAAAACTACATACCTAACGGACCGGGCTGTAATTGGCTGTTTGCTTGGTTGTAGGTCTTATAGCCCGGCGACACGCTCAAACATTTGTGCATGCATGATTGGACAAACACAGTTTGCGCAAGCAAGATGGAGCGTGTGGCCGGGCTCATCTTGCTTGCGTAAACTGGTTTGTGCAATCATCCATGCACAAATGTTTGAGCGTGTAGCCGGACTATTAACCTGCAATCACATAGGCTACTTTCCCAATAATAAACTCCGATGGGATATAAATATTCTGCAAACGGTTGCATAGAACGCATGCGAATCACTATATAATTATTATACATATTATATATAATACATACCTACATATTATAAAACAAAGTCCCAAGCCGCGTCTCTCTGTATATCTGTTCGCGATAAGCTCAAAACTACCTACTGGCTGGATTGTCATGCGGTTTTCACCGAATGATTCATGAAGATATACCAAACAATAATTGTTGGAGGTGTCGGAAAAAGTCAAGCCGCCTGGGAGCTTTCATCGAAAATGCTACCTATAATCCCTTTGAGATATAACAAAACAATTCAAGGTGGGATATTTTTCTTTTATAGATCTACAAAAAAGTCCG
Source organism: Eupithecia insigniata (assembly GCA_947859395.1). Lineage (NCBI taxonomy): Eukaryota > Metazoa > Arthropoda > Insecta > Lepidoptera > Geometridae > Eupithecia > Eupithecia insigniata. The sequence continues at coordinate 3,269,731 of OX402011.1, read as the reverse complement.
AGATGAAAGAGGAAGTTTCGATGGGTTTTTAGTTGAAAAGAGCCCAACATGCCAGTTAATGCGCAAACAGCAACAGCTTTTTTGAGCAAAAAAGGTAGGTATCATAAAAGATAAGATAAGATAAATTGTATTGGTTCACAAAACACAAGAAATGACAATACTAAAAAGTGTAAAAAAGACAGAAGTTTTTTGACAAAACACAAATTGAAATAGAAAAAAAAGAAACAAAAAGACACAAGAAACAACAAGAAGTAAAAGGTGTCGGTAATTTACTCAAACGAAGACAAGAGTGAAAAGGTGTCTTCTAGACCTTCGTGATACACCGTCGGCCACAAGCTCACTTACCAGCAAGTGAGATTGTGGTCAAATGAAGGTCTATCAATTATGTAATAAAATAATTTACCCTACTTTAGCTTTTGTTTCAAAGTGTCTGGGCCATCGCTTTACAAAACGCTTAAAACTAAATTAGGCAAGTCTACTTCAGAAAACTTATTTTAAATTGAATTCTGTTTATTTTGAACTGTTGAATTCAATTAATCGTCGTTTAAATTTTGCTAAGAACGAAAATTAAGTTAGCTACAGAAAAATTATTAAATAAGGGTTTTACAATGCGACCTTGAAAAAAATAGTCGCCATAGACTAAGATAGATGGCACTGTATGAAACTCAAGTGTCAAAAAACTTTGGAAAAAGAAAATTATTTCGTTGTTTATTTTATGACACTTGACTTTTGTGCAGCGCTATCTAGTGTCGAAATAAAAACCACGATTATTTTTTGTTAAGATTGCTTTGAAAAACCATCGTTGTAAGTGGAGAGTAGGTACATTTTACACAAGAACCTCTTGACTCCCCCTTATCATCTATCGACGCAATGGCTAAGCTTTTTTATCATTCTTAGATTCTAGATGTTGTTTTAAGACGGTTCCCAGACCCAAACTAGCGCCGCCACTTATTTTATCGTATTAATACGTTAAACAAAGGAATTTCCAAAATCTCTTGGCCAGTATGTTTAATCTATCCTAAGCAAATTTGAATGCCTCTGTAATATTTTTATTCCTGTCTCAATATTTCCTGTCTGTGGAAACTTTTAATAGGCCATCAGCAAATATGCACTGGTCTATCCAGGCTTGTTCTTAAATTTTCACCTGTATTTTCTAAATCTAGCTGTAAGTTTTCCCAAAATTTTGTAAATAAATAAATATGTAGTTTTATTTTATATAGTTTAGGAATAGATGCGATGTTTCACCTCGGTTTTCGCATCTCTTCCTTAGCTACACAATATAAAATTAATACAGAGGAATTAAAAATAAGTTTATGATAGGTATTAAATACGGGCCAAGTGATTTTTGAAAGTTCCTTTGCATAACTTAATTATACGATAAAATAGGTGGCGGCTCTGATTGGGTCGGGGTAGCCCCAGTTGAAGTTGTTAGTTAGAAAGAGGGATAATATAAAATGATTGCACATTCGGTAGCGAAGCTGTAGTTTCAAAAACTTTCAGAATATTATATTTTTTGTAAAAACAACGTCCACGAAAGCCCAGTTCAATAAGCTCATATCCATATAGTGGAATGAACGTGTAGGTACAGTCTTAGAGAAAAATGTTAGAGAGCTGAAAAATTGCTAGTTAAGTAGAGCGATTGTTACAGCGAATGCACAAAAGATTTCTCCCTACTCATTTGATATACATATGTATAGGCTTCGTTAAATTGACTATTTGTAAAACTAATAAGTGGAAAGTTGGAGGAAATGTTGCGCCACATTTTTTGATGAAGATCAATGAGGTATATAACTTACTAAATGGAAATGTCTATTTTCCTAACCAAGTGCCGCCCAAGTTTTGCCCTTGAGGTGGAAGCGAGCTCTTCATTAATTGAATTTCATTTGAATTAATACTATTCTTATACTAATCGATCGTCTGTTTGCAAAAGCCTCCTCCAACCATTTTATCTTCTATCTCTCGCTTTTTTCCGTCTGTCTTTTACAAAACAATACAAAAATCTTTATCGTGCACCACAAAGTTACACAAAAACATAGACATTTAGAGCGGGATCAGTTGACTAAAGAGTCTAAGTTGAGTAATGAGCTCGCTCGTTTTTAGCACCTTTAAACTTTTCTTATAATCATTTCATATGACCACAATCACACGTGATGGTGTGACGATGTGGCCGAAAATGTATCAATGTACAAAGGCCTAGAAAACACCTATTCACTCTCGGTTTGAGGAGACTCAGATCTTGAGGGACTGTCTTACTCTATTTCTTTTATTATATTTTTGGAAGCTAGCTCTTCAACATACTCCTTAACCTAAGCCCTCAAACCCCCCTCAGAAGGCAGTGCGGTTACATTCACTCAAAAGTGATAATAAATAGAATTACCGTCAAAAACAAATTATGCTAAGTATCACTTTACTTTTTCAGCCATTTAACTTTTACGAGCGAGTGTACGCAGAACTCACCACAAAAGGTCATTGTTTCAAGACCATAACCCACAACATGGCTCTATAAATCTCACATGGAACATGAGCACTGATTTATTTTAAACGATGATGAAAATATATAAAACTAGCTGACCTGCTCGCGGCTACGCCCGCGTGGACTATGTTTATAATAAAAATAGAACAAAGATTAAATATGTAGATATAGGTATGCCATCGCGGACTTTTTTGTAGATCTATAAAAGAGGAATATCCCATCATGTATTGTTCTCAAAGGGATTAGGCAGCGTTTTCGATGAAAGCTCTCAGGCGGCTTGACTTCTTCCGACACTTCCAACAATTATCATTACATTTCAACCAATTTACTTCAACAAATTCATGAATCCCTCTATATATTGGTTTAAACTGCATGAAAATCCATTCTGTAGTTTTTGAGTTTATCGCGAACAGACAGACGCGGCGGAGGACTTGGATTTATAATATGTATTGAAGCATATAAGTGTCTAAGAATACTTTAGGCATTATGTGCATGGTAGGCGTAAGCACACGGCGATAATCGAACCCGCAAGGTTCTGCGTCGCATACGTTCGCCCGCTAAGCCAATTCTTTGAATTTGTAGAGAAAATTAAAATCATAAAAAACAACCTAAAATCTTACATTTTAGAAATGGTAAGAGCAGACCCATTTTACTCGAGCACAAACGGAAAATTTTCGTAAGGTCTCTATTATTTTATCATTATCCTTTTCCTATTACAGTAACAGGTTTTGGAAATTTCTGTTTTTAGTCATTCTTTTCATACTTTATTTGGAAATTATAACGAGATCTGATCTTATCTGTTTATTGCGTTTATCTAAGTGCCTATATGTAATGTATTTTATTCGAATATCTATTATATTGCTGATTATAGGTAACTACAGTAGTTATTAACTATAATCAGCCATCTGGAGAGAGCCATTATGACGCCATTTTGTGAAAAGGATTGGAAAAGGATTTCGCGTTCATAGGAGCGGGACAAAGCAGAGCGTCATAAGCGCAAAAATTATGTTTTTGCTTATCTATGCCGGAAGTTACCTCTGTATTCTTTTATTTAAGTGATGTGAGGACAGTAAAAAGATCTTGTGTTTGATAGTTTAGGAGTAATACGGTAGTGACTAAAAAAATAGATAATTCATTTTTGAAAAGAAGGCTTTGGATTTTATATTGCTTAAATTATTATATTTTTGCGCAGTTTTTTCGATAAAGATTACGGAGAATTTTTTTTAAACGTAACCTTCTAACCTAACTACTGACGTCAATTCACATATCTGGGCCTTAAGTACTTAATGTTATTACTGCGTTCGGGTACATAAATTTGTATAATATTAGAACAGAATTCAGCAGCCCGGAATAATTAAATTGGCGGTTTTGCACCCCCGTGCCTTGAAAAGCTTGTTAAGCCGTTGGTCCTGCGCCTGACGAGGAGTCCTCAGGGTGTCGGCGATTTGATTTCTATGTCCATCGAGTCTTATTTGGTATTTTTTGCTGAAGTTCTCTACCTCTTGCTTGACTGTCGGTATTTTGATTGAAGCATACTATATAGTTTAAAAATATTACCTTTTCTAGAAAATGAAGTATCTAACTGTTACTTACCTTTTAGGAATACATTAGACAACATGCTTTAAGATCCAGCTAAGTGCATATTAAAACGTTTTGACACTTACTAGGCATTAACGTATAAATTTTCTTGTAAGTATTAAAATTGGGTTGAACCCCATCTGTTCTGAACAATATTAATAACATGTTTTTTTTTTGTTTATAAATTCAGAACGTTCTCTTTAGATGGAGCCTATTGCTTTTCCAGTAGTGTTTTTTTCATTCACCTGTATAACAGTACCAAGCGTGGCAACATTACAAAATGTGGACAAAATTTGTACTGTTGCGTTATACAAGTATTACCATACTATAATAATATAATAGTACAAAATGTGGCAGTCTATCAACTGCCACGTTTGGTACTGTTATACAGAATGAATTAAAAAACACTTCCGAAAGAATAATAAGCTCCATCTAACGAAAACGTTTTAAACAAAAAAAAATGTTAAGTGCTAAATTTTCTATAAACCCTAACCCTTATTTTATGCTCAGATCTCAGGATTGTTGAGTAAATTGCATTTTCAACCGTAAGGATAAAATTATTTTTTTCGTGTCATAACTGAGGATCAACCCTCAAGAAATAGGTAGATAATTCCCTTCGGCAATTAGCCTTATCACGGGTTATAAAAGGGCTTAATACTTCCCATAATATACCTTACGATCTTACGGCTATTTTTAAGATAAATAAATAATGCTCGACAATCCACACAACATCATCTAGCCCCAAGTTAAGCAGAGCTTGTGTTATGGATACTAGATGGATGACTGATAAACCTAATACGAAACATTACATAGATATATATTTTTTATTATTAAAATACCCCGAACACGTGGAACTTTTAGCGCCTCGTTTAAATATTTGTCCCGAGGCGACAATCGAACCCACAACCTCCTGCGTCGCAGGCGGACCTTCGCCCACCACGCCATATCGGTCGGAGATGTAAAACTTTATCTAAGTGAATAGCATCATATGGCAGTAGAGACAGGTAAGGTGCAAAAATGTACAGTCAGCTCTGTAATTAGCTTACGTGTCAAGCCAAAACGGAGAGGATTTCTTACAGAATCCACATCAGCACAGATACGTTCACTGCTAAAAATGCCTCCCACAAACTAGCGGGGTTTTGCCATAAAAACCACACTTGGCAGGCGGATTGTGATCGCAGTGTGGGGGTGTTAAAAATACACAGAAGGAAGCTGATGCCCTTCCTCTGGCAGGTGGTTGGTTTCCTTATGAATTAGAGCGGTTGATTTTTCTGCTGCGACCACCAGCCACGGCAATGAGGCTAGGTGGACATAATTAGTTATCCGTAGACCCAAAAACTTAAAAGGACTTGATAATTTCGAATAATTATCCCAGATACAGCCATCAGCCATCGATAAAAATGCCTGAATATGGTCATTCTTCCAAGAAACATTTTTATTATAAAGTAACACGTTCAGATATTTTTAGCGTTCACAGTACCAAAACTGGGTAGAAACCAGCCATAAAGTAAGTATCGCCCATCAATCAGCACCTGGACAGCAAAGCTTGATGGTACAGAAAGCGTCATTAAATACTTCACACTTTACCACTTTCAGATACTTGATTAGTTTTTTTTATTATGGTCAAGAAATTGCTTTGTAGGTTCAGAATCACTACGTGTAGGTTGGAAGACGTGAGAGTTTTTTTTTCGAAAGGATTATAATGGCCGTGACAGCGTTATAGATGGCAATGACAGCGTTACCCGACTTTTGGCGGGCGCAGAGGGCGCCCCGCCCCTAAGGTTAAGGGCAACACGCAAAAAAGGGCTACCACTTAGGTGCGAGCCTCGGCTTGGGCTATCGCCAGATGCTATAAGAGGGTATGGAGGTTTCGCCTAGGCACGTGGGCGGAATCTGGGAATTCTTCGACCACGCGTCCGGCAGGGTCGGTTTTTGGTTTATGTTGTGTAGTGTGCGGAACTAAATCGGTTGCCGTCACCTCCGGGTTAGCAGCGGTGATTGGGTCAACGGGGTCACCGAGAACGTGTCTCAGCCTACGGAGGAGAGAAAATGTGACAGTAAATAATTAAATTACGTTTATTTATGTTGCTTCTTCAACGAATTTTAGCTAAGCGAATCTAAAAACGAATCTAACGACATCGTAGCAGTCGCAGGGAGTCGATAGATGGAGGCGGCTCGGGACCACTATTTGTGGCGCCGTATGGGGGAGGCCTATGTCCAGCAGTGGACGTGCATAGGCTGATATGATGATGATGAATCTAAAAACAAAAGAGGCTAACTCGGAAAAGGAAAATCGATGTTTTTGATTCTTGATTTCTTTAATCGGACTCACCCCTTAGAGCAATGCATTTACAATGATAACATAAACAAAACACCCTTCTATAATCCATAATTCTAAAACGGATTAGGGTAAAGTCCGTATTAATGTCCCTGGAGGGATTAGGCAATCGATTTACCAATTCGTTGCAAATTAAGCGTAGCGCCACTCTACCTGATGACTTATTATGGTGAACGGCGAACAAAATCCCGAAATGCAGCGCACGCCGTTCTAATTGGCGAGCGATCGATACTGAATGTCACTCAACATCAATGACTTTGCCATGCATGCGGAAGTGTTCTATTCTATCAAACAGGTACAGTCGGCCAAACTAATAATAATATTATAAATGTCAAAGTTTGTAAGGATGGATGTATAGATGGATATTTGTTACTCTTTATCTATATCATCATAACATAACATATGCTCGCTTATCTTGGGGCTAGATGATGCTGTGTGAATTGTCTAGTATTATTTATTTATTTAATTAATTTATCATATTATAATCCTAGTAATTTTATAAATGTGATAGTTGTATGGATGGATGTATGGATGGATATTTGTTTCTTTTTCACGCAAAAACTTCTGAACCGATTAGGCTGAAATTTGGTATGGGTATAGTTTGGGACTTGGAATACCTATTTATTTATTTATTGAACACAAACATCATACATATTGTTACTATGACTAATAAAATCGAAGAGGTAATTATTCTAATACATATGTAATTTTTTTGCGTACATAACATTTTCCATATAGGCTATTTTTATCCCGATAAAACGGGGCGAAGGCGCGGCATACATCTATACATCCATCCATACAAACTTTGACATTTATAATACTAGTAGGAAAATAGGAAAATATCGATAGTTTAAAAAAACACGCACTCGCAATCGTCAATTCGATTGTTACTCCGTGATATTATGTATGACTGACTCCTTTTTTTGAAGTCGATTGAAAATAGACGTACAAGAAAAGCATTACCTCCGAGCTCCGTGGCTACATACTATACTCGGAAAATCATTGTTATAATACATCAAATTGATAGACAGCTAAACATGACAATGCCGTTTACAAAGATGCATAAATATATATTAAAAAAAATACTGACATTATTAATTTTATCTAATTCTCATAAAAAACTGGTTGCTAGTTCTCTAAACCAAGAAGATTCTTACCGCAATACAATGAGCGACTTCAATTTATATCCTTTGGGGAGTTTTCTATCTCAGAGCTTGCGATTGGCTCTATTTTATTTTTACCCCTCTCCGTTATCGAGCTGGCATATCATATCCCATGAGCCAGGGCCCTATGTCAAAATAGTACTAAAGCTATCTTTACTGTTTCTCGAAGCTATTTGAAGTTTGTATAAGCACAATTTAGTATATATGCATTTTAAATATCCTACTTATATTATAAATGTCAAAGTTTGTGACAATGGCTGAATGGATGTTTGTTCCTCTTTCACGCAAAAACTACTGAACTTACTGGCTGTTTGGTATGGGTATAGTTTGGGACCTGAAATAACATAGGTACTTTTTATCCCGATAAAGCGTGGGCGAAGGCGCTGGCAGCAGCTAGTATAATATAAATATTAAACATATAATATTATAAACGAATTTATACTACAAATTTTTGATTATTTTTATCATCCCACAGGAACACAGAACTTTTCCGGCATCAAAAGTAGAATAACTATATAATTAAGTAAGATTTAATCCAAGATTTAAGCTATCTTGTTACCAAATTTCATTCAAATTCGTTCACCCATTTAAGTGCAAACATACATACAAACTTTCGCCTTTATAATATTAGTGTGAAAACTATTTCCAGTCACTATACCAACTTCGTTCCTTCCATAGCCATTCTGAGCCTTCTATCGAAACCATTGAAACCATGTATTCATTGTGATTGTGGTACATAATTTATCAGGTCTTAAATATAATTTTTGATCTACACAATCTACTATTTCGAGCGTACAAAGATTTTATAATTCGATTTTAAATAGCATGCAGTCATACATAGTAGTGATAAATCTTCGCCTGGGCACCATGTCTACGTTTAATGTAGCTAAAATTATTTTTTTATTCAACTCACAAGTATGTCGTGTCGTTGACTGTACCCGATGACAAGTGTCGGTGAAACCCACTGATTAAAACGTTCGCTACCATTCACAAAGGGTCATCGTATTAGAAAATTAAGAGCGTGTATTACTTATTTTCAACTTCGCTGGATGTTCATATCTTCCAAAATACTGAATATTTAATTTTGAAATGGATGAATGATATATGACAAAGTTCAGGACTTACTCTATCGTTCATATGTTTCGAAAACACGATTTCATAAAATTATCTCGATAGAAAACAAAAAAAAAAATCGCTCTAAACTGTACAATAAATCGTCGCAAACCGTCGCTATTCAATAAATACTTTAAAATAAGCCTTGATACTTTGTATAGTAAACAAACAGAATATAAAGCAGACGATATATGTTTTAGATTTTCAAAATTACTTAAGTGCTATTATTATATACACTTGCGAGCTATAAACTGGAATCACTTCATCGCTGGTTTTTGCAGACCATATTTTACAGTTTCCATGCAAAACTGTAGGTTGTGGTATATTATTTTAAAGATAATTTTATTAGTTTTCAAACTCTTTCGATATCATAGCGAAAAAAATGTTCATCATATGTCATGGAACGTGAAAACAAAAGACATACATTTTTGTACGAAACATCAATTTTTTCAAACTCCTGAATCCCTATAAAAACTGGGAATTTATGCAATTTTGTCATCAGTCCAATATATCACGTCACTCAAAATACTGGAATGACAAGAAAATGGAAACCACACCAATAGAAGCCGCTCAAATCGTCACCCTAATCCAGCAAGGGTTCTCTCAGCTCGACAGCTTCATCTGAGCCAGTCCTGTGTCTCCAAAGTATACAAGAGGTTTAGAGAGACTGGAAACTTAGTCCGAAGACCAGGATCTGGACGACAGCGATGCACTTCGGCGAGAGATGACCGATTTATTGTCAGCACTTCTCTCCGAAATCGACATCTAACCGGCGTTGACGTCCAGCGGGAGCTCGGAGAAGTTCGAAGGAGAACTGTCAGCAAGTGGACAGTGAGGCAAAGACTCAAAGAAGCTAACTTGACCCCAAAAAGGCCAGCAACGGGACCCAAATTGTCTACAGCCCACCGACAAGCCCGACTTCAGTTTGCTCGTGATCACTTAGATTGGGATATACAGCAATGGAGCCGAGCTTTGTTCGCGGACGAAACTAGGATGTGCCTGCATGGCAGCGACCGTCGACGGAGAGTCTACAGGAGACCGGGAGAGCGATACGCACAATGCTGTATAGCGGAAACAGTGGCATATGGGGGTGGGTCTTGTATGATGTGGGCGGGGATTTCAATTGAAGCTAAAACGGAGCTGGTATTCGTACCCGGTGGAGGTCGGGGAGGAGGACTAACCGCAGAAAGGTATATCAACGACATTCTGCTGGGCCATGTACTCCCTTACGCCGGGTTTATTGGCGAAAATTTCCTGCTAATGCACGACAATGCCCGCTGCCACACCGCTCGTGCGACTAGACAGTACCTGGAAGAAGTCGGGATTCCCACAATAGACTGGCCAGCCGTTAGCCCTGACATGAACCCTATCGAACACCTGTGGGACGAGCTGAAAAGGCGGGTACGAGGAAAATCTCCAGCTCCGGCGTCAATAGAAGACCTAAAAACTGCTCTTATCGAAGAGTGGCAGGAAATTCCACAGGATTCCATCAGGAAACTCATTAGGTCAATGAAAAACCGTTTACAAGCAGTCATTAGGGCCAGGGGGGGCAATACAAAATATTAAGCGGGAAATAACAAAGATTTTAAATAAAAATTTGATATTTTCATATTACTTCTTATTAATTTAAACATCCACATCTTCGACCTATTGTAATAATTCACTAAATGAAGGTAGGAAACTTAATTAAATTTAAATAATTTTTATTTCATTCGAAAGCTAACAAAATTTCTTTTCAAATGGTATACACCAATCTGCAGTTTATTCCATGGAAACTGTAAAATATGGTCTGCAGAAACCAGCGATGAAGTGATTCCAGTTTATAGCTCGCAAGTGTAGTAATAAAAACATGATTTTTGCGGTTATGACGGTCTGCTCTGTCCCGCTCTTATGAACGCGAAATCCTATGTCTATCTTTTTCACACAATGGCGAGGTATTGTAGGCCCATAATGAAATGAGGGATCGAAATCAGATATATCTTTACTTCCAGCATTTTTAGACGACTGTACTGATATTTGGTCAATGAAAAACTTTACTAATCAATCATACTAATAATGTACGTATGTAGAACTATTTGAATGTTTAGATGTTTGTTACAATTTACGCCAAAACTACTTAACAGATCGAAGTGAAATTTTAATGTTGTTCTAGAACTGGATTGATACCTCTATATACCGCAGGCAGAAGCTAGGGCATAATATAGAGATATGGTACATAAATAAATAGTAATTTGATCCTCAACAATGTTTATTAAAGGTAAAGAAGAGTTAAATAAAGCTCAAAACATCATTCACTTAAAATCTGAACAATGAACTCAGTGTCTCCAACGAACCTTTTCAATACCCAGAGCTTTTTAGAGATATTAGGTAATTCTAATGAATCACCATATAGTTATTATGGTAGGACACCATATCATGTAAACATAACAAAGAAAATATCTAGAAAAATAAATGAAATACTAGAAACAAATTAGAACTAGTTTTTACAATTGAAACACTTCTGTGGTGTTTGGTATTTAATTTACCAAACACCACAGAATTGAGTATCAGTCAGAATCAGAATCAGAATCAATAGCTTTATTTCTTTAGGCTTACAAAATAAGCACTTAGACAAGTCAAATTTTATACTATAAACATAGTTATTATTATCAAATAAGAAATAACGTGTTATTGATATTCTCTTCACTTCAATTTTTTGTCCACTAGTGGAAGAAGTGAAAAAGAAACCACTAGCACATTATAATATCACTTCTGTGTCTAATACATGGTTATTTTGCCTACCTAAATCTAAATTTAATGCGATTTAGATACATGTCAATATTTCTATAAAGCTAAACAGAACATTGAATTTCTTACATACTATTGACAGTGCGGAACGGAGCGACATCTGGCCAATTGCAATAATTACAAACAATGTAAAGGTAGCTCAACTGATCCATATCTATACCAATCGAAAGCGTCTCCAAGACACTGGCTGCATTGCTCCGCTGTATGGTAATGCTGATACGCTGCTGCTCTAAAAACTCGCATGTGCAAGCGCATCGCTAATCTACAAAATTCTTGTCTTACGGATCCGCGAAATCCCTCATCTAATAATAACACAGTCTGCCTGTCTGTCTGCTTTTGTATTTCCCTCTGAGTATTTTACTTTACTGTCGTCTGCTGGTGTTATATTTAGTGCCAAGGTTCGTTTAGTCAATGGCGACATTTCTTTGTACTTAGTTAGGGCCACTGTCCACCGTACTTGAACAATAAAGCTGAACAAACCACACAGTATCATTTGCTTAGCTTAGGGCTAGATGTAGATACTGGATTGTCCAGCATGAATTGGCGGAGCGCTCGCGTCCCATCCACAAAGACTTGGAAACCTGCACTCACGTTTTTCTACGCGTAGACCACGTCGAGAAGCCACTAACGCCACCATACGAGGGACCGGAGGGCGCGGTCCCGCCAGTGGTGCGGAGCGCTCCCTTGCCGCGGTCGCCTTTTCGTATGAGTATGACGTAGGTATCCTAGCAACGCTACAAATTTATAAAAATATTTATTAATCTAGCCCCAAAAGCCCTTCTTGTGATAAAGGTACTGGTACTAGATAACAGTTATATTTAAGACACTACTGCATGTGATTGCTCGTAATTAGAGGAACACGAGCAGAATACCTTTAGCGTTTCGATGTGTCATTTTTTTATGTAAAGAAGTATAATTATAATACAATAAAAATAAATTATTTCATTCAGCAAACTTAAATTCAATGGAAAAAATTCTGATATCAAGATAATATTTAAGAAATCCCAAGAGCATAATTAAATTGTTTGTCATAAACCAGAATACCCAGAAAAAATATTTGCAGATCAAACAAACATTTAACACAAGGCAGGAATTGACCCTGCAACCTCCTGCGTCGCAAGCGGACTTTCACTCCCTGCGCCACATCAGTCGTCAGACAAAATATAGTGCTTTAGTGAGACATGGCCTTTTGAGACTTTTTCCCATTTGCGCGTGTTATGTCTGGGTTTCGGGGAATGATTGAGTCAACGATTGTTGTCAGCTGGCGAATTTATGACTATTGAACTTTTTAGGTACAGTAAATGTCCTATACATGATAATTTATTGAGGCAAAGTTATATAGAGGACGCGCCTAATTAACGTTTATGAAATTAGATTTTTGTTGCAAGTTCCTTATAACTAAACACCCAGAAATAAATTAATTAAACTAGGTACATAGGTGTGACGTTCTTTCACGAGTGATATACTGTGACGATCTTTGGGGGCGGCCTGTGTCCAGCTGTGGACTTATTTCCGTCCGAAATTATGAGAATGAGGTAACTATGTGAGGATTTGAAAAAGTGCGCTTTGCATTTTCTCTTTAAAAATTTGGCGAATCATACTTATTGGAATTTACACAAATTTTTATATAAACTAGCGACCCGCCCCGGCTTTGCACGGGTGCAAATTATACATATATGTATACCTTCTTCTTGAATCACTGTATCTATTAAAAAAAAACCGCATCAAAATCCGTTGCGTAGATTTAAAGATCTAAGCATTTATAGTGACAGACAGCCAGACAGCGGGAAGTTACTTTGTTTTATACTATGTAGTGAAATATTTTTTTATATTATCTGTTACCAAAGTGCTTAGGAAGACGAATCGAACGAACCAAAACTCGACGTGGTTGTCGTTTAGGAGTTCCTATGGCCACCTTCGGTTTCCATCGTCAGACCAGCTCTATAGTACCACGACATTCGATTGTCATCAAACTTGCATAAGTAAGCCAAACAGCTCAATTTATTAGTTGAGGATAACTAGTCTAAAATTCAGTCGCAAGATTTTTCCGACACAAATTAAGAAGGCAAGACAAGTAGAATAATAGCTTCTAATAATATGGCGTGTTTGTAAAAACGATAAACAGACTTCAAATTCCCTTACTTTTACACTTATTTATGTTTCGTGGGATAAATACTAATCCCCTGGGGATAACATTTTTATGGGAAAGATTCGGGATCATTTTCTATACAATAGCAATAGTGAAATAATTTTTAAAATCGGTTCATCGTCGGTGGAGACATCGCGTAACATGCACACAAAAAAAAACAAAGACAAATTGACGAACCTCCTCCTTTTGAAGTCGGTTAAAATGCTTTACCTATCCGAACTTACGTATAGGGTGTACAGCAAAGATTTATATATCTTTGGTGTACAGTGGGTGGATGTACAATCAAAAACTCATTCTCCCCATAAAAATCTCCTTTCGAGTCTAACTTTAAATTAATTCCCCGTATTGCTAATTTAAATCAACAGACTGGATTACACACAAATCGGGAGTATCCTGCATAATGAGTTGGAACGTCCTGTTTACTGCTACATTTGAGCCGGGACTAATATTTATTACAATGTGGCTTGCAGTCAGCTTAGGGTTGACGCAGTCGAGGTACAAAATAATTATTCAAATTTTCATGATGTCATTATCCGAATCTTAAATAGTTTGTAGCAAAATAATAATTACCTATTTACAATACACTGACTAAAGTACCTGACTAGACCCACGAAATACGATGGTCCTATTGGTCGTTCAAAACAAAAGAAATCGAGCAAGCCGGGGGTGGCAACCGGTCACTTCAGAGAAAAATCACCCTTGTGGTGGGAAGGCAGATCTTCTGCTGATGGTACATAACAGATTTTTTTTAGTTTTAGTTAAGCGCGCTCCGCGGGAAATTTTCCAATTCTGTCCTCACCAAATAGCGTAAGAACCATAAAAATCGGTGCGAAATTGACGGAGAAATCGTTGTACATACATAAAAAAATATACATCAGCCGAACATAGAACCTCCTTCTTTTTCGAAGTCGGTAAAAAATACATTTCCTAGCCCCTTACGTTGTGATTGTAAGTACTTACTAAATTATATTAAAATTATATTATATTAAACTAATAATAGACGAATTATAATTATTATTATCACAGTATCAATTGCAAGTTTTAGTTTAGACTCACAAAGTCACAACTTAAAGATAAAACATCGTCGTTAACCAATCCTTGCTTATTTTGACTGTACTAAAACATTTCGTGGATGTGAGTGGGAATAAAAATTTTAATTTAAGGAGCTACCCCGTCCCAAATCAGCGCTGCCACCTATTTTATAGTATTATTTACGTTAAATTAATTTTCAAAAATCCCTTGGCCCTTTTAAACGCTAATAATAAGCCATAAGCTTATTTTTAATGCCTCTGTAATAGTTTTATATTGTATGTATGTATGTATATCTTAGGAGGAGATGCGAAAACCGAGTTTGGTGGCCAAAAAGTGCTACTTCGCAACTCTTCCTAAACTATAAAAAAATTTACTATTACAGAGGCATTAAAAAGCTTATGATAGTATCACAAACGGGCCAAGGGATTTTTGAAAACTACTTTGTTTAATGTAATAATACGATAAAATAGGTGGCGGCGCTAGTTTGTGTCAGGGAACCGCCTTAATAAATGGTGCCGTGATGTGATTAGGAATCTTTTTTCGATGTGATGGGAAGGAGCATTCGAAAAAAGGAGGAGGTTCTATATTCGGCTGTATGTATGGTTTTTTTTATGTATGACCGTCGATTTCTTCGTCATTTATGGACCGATTTGGATAATTATTTTGTAGTTGTATAGAGAATGATCCCCAGGTGGCCCCATAAAATTATTCCCGAGAGATTAGTATTTGTCTCGCAAAACTTACAAACAGTGTAAAATAAAGGGATTCGAAGTTAGATTTAGTTTTTTCAAGACACTTAATTTATAGTGGTAATGAACACAACAAAGGAAGGGGACTTACCTAACCTATCAAGCAACCAAAGTCGGGGAGTTTGTAGCAACTTTGCTTGATCTAAATTTAGCTGAAAATACTTCGTGCGTGCTCAAAGCTTATTAGATTTCAAACTCAAAACAAATATTATGTTAGCAAAAAACAAAGTTATTAAAATAAAACTATTGCTCCCAGATTAGCAGAGTGCATTAACACTTCGCAGCGATTTTTTCGTTTGACATGACCTAATCGCTTAACGCATTCACTGCTGTAGGAGGAGGAAGTCGTCCACATACGTCGTCGGTGGCAATTATGAATTAAATCATGTTTGGTCTCATAGAATCAGAATCAATAACTTTATTTCTTTAGGCTTACAAAATAAGCACTTAGACAAGTCAAATTTTATACTATAAACATAGTTATTATTATCAAATAAGAAATAAGGTGTTATTGATATGCTCTTCACTTCAATTTTTTCTCCACTAGTGGAAGAAGTGAAAATGAAAATTATACTTAACTTAAATATGAAAGTTATACTTGAGTAGGTAGAATTCAAAATAGTATTTTATTTCTAGCGTGTAAGTATAGTTTTTTAAATAATTCGAGTCTTTATAGGTATGTATGGAAGTCGGATATTTCAGTGCATTCATTTAGAAGACCTTCGAAGTCATTACATACAGTCCTACCATATCAGTTCTACCTTTGAACCATCAGTTCTAACTTTGAATATCTACCAAATGAGAGCTCTTGTAGGCTAGATCGAGCTTTCATTTTTTTTTTAAACTACGAATTCGCCCACCGCTTTCTTCAACAAACTTAGCTAACCTCTTTGACCGTTCCAGATTACCGAAGAAGCAAAAAAAAATTAGAAGAATTCCATTTTAAAAATATTTATAGATATTGCGCCATAACGTCTCGGAATTTCAAACAGTCATACTAACTCTCGAACCACTCGAGACAGACGAATATGGAACTAAAACGGCCACGATATTATTGTTAGGGGGCTTACTCTAGTGTCTTCACTTGTTCTATCACTTCCTGCCTGGCAGAGATCGCTCATAGCGATAAGGCCACCTATTGTATATAAATCTGTATTTGTCTTTCCTAACCTGTGTTTCTGTTTTTATCTGGTGTGCACTAAAGCATATTTGTATTTGTTGGCAACGCTTGTGAAGTTGTGACATATATGTACCTATTTACATAGGCTGCGGTAACTACTTACCATCAGGCCGGTCGCCTTGAGGTACCAAAATGTTCCACTTTTTTTTGTAAAACCCTTTGAACAACCTGCCCGAAAGATTCCTTATAAAAGTGCTTTAACATTCTACTCAATCCTGTATTATCTTCCTTTCAGAAAACTGAACGACCTATCATCCAGACTAGCAACGCTGCTGGTGCTACAGGCAGCGGGTGCTGGTCTGGCGTCTCCAACCGTGCTGATCACACAGCCGTTCATGAGGGTCGCTGAGTGGCTGCCTACTGACAACCAGACGGTTTACAGACTTGGAGAGGGGGAGCGGAGAAGGTTAGGACATGACGGCACAGAAGTGGACAAGGCCCAATTCTATGAATTTCTATAGGGCTTTGCTCTGCTGCGGTACTTAGCGGTTCTTGAATGTTTAACTCGATGCCAGAATATAAAAAGCTTGCTCGCTCTAGCTTTTTTTGCTAAATGTTCAAAAGAAGATGAATTGATGACCAGAAATGACAGATAATGTTTAGAATGGTTTTTTATGGTGGTGGAGAGGAGATTTTATTATTTGTATATTGTATTATCCTATCCTACTAATATTATAAATGTCAAAGTTTGTAAATATGGATGTATGGATATTTGTTACTCTTACGCAAAAACTACTGAACTGATTGGGCTGAAATTGGTATGGGTATAGTTTGGGACCTGGAATAACATATAGGCTATTTTTTATCCCGATAAAACGCGGGCGAAGGCGCGGGCAGCAGCTAGTATTATAATTTGTAGTAGTCTATTAAATAAGTAGGTTAAAATTAAATCTTTTGTCCTCCATTAATGCACATGTACCCACTTTTATAACTTTGTCTCTCTTTACCAATAAGGTTTGCTTGGAAGAGAACTCTTTTCAGGGTAAAGCTCGCCTTTGCCATGAATTTTCTTGTTAAATGTTTAATATGTATATTTTATTGAGCAACAAAGAATTAAGATTTTAAAATAGCATCAAACAGTATGATATGTTCATACTGTTCATCACGACTACAGTATCGTTATAGTCGAGAATTTATTTGTTATTTTTTTCACCTCTTCCCCCTTTTGGTGCAAATGGGGCTCATTCTAATTTTAAGCTTCTATTATGCTGGATTCTATTATATCCGACGACATTGTAGCGGTTGGGGACAGTCGATGGATGGAGGCGCCTCAAGAATGCTATTGGTGGCATCGTATGGGGACGGAATTTGTCCAGCAGTGGACGTTTGTGGAACCACCTATCGTATAAACTATGCTTCTTACAGCCTGGAGCTGAACACTTCAACAATCAAACAAGCGACGGTGTTCATCACAACCAGCCCTTGTACAAAGGACTTCCACTGGGCACTGTACTACGGAAAAGCTGGAAACTCTAACGGTAAGAATTTTACAAGATGTTTTTTAAAACCTGAAAGTAAACGATTAAATTTCAGAGTTTTTCTGTGTTAGCAACATAGGAGTTTGAATTTTAGAATTCGTTATAAGAACTCTAGCAAATTGTCAGAATTCATTTGTTTAAATATTTTTGCTTTGGTTCACTCAGTGCTTGCAGATCGAATTATTTGCGTTTGGGTTCGTTCCATAAAAAATGGGTCTATAATGCCGAACTTACAAGGGGAGGGCACGCACAACCTTGGGAATTTATTTTGGAATGAGACTTTGTGTAATTATTGTAATTATTTAGGGTGTTCGTTCATCCCTTGGAATAGTAGATGAGATACATATGGATTTGAATGTAAGTCGTGCACGGGCTTCGAGCCCGAAAATGTAATTTGTTTAGTTTAATTCTCTGTCGTATCTTTCAAATTTAACCGCACATAAGACGAAGACAGACTACGATTAAAAAAAAACAATTTATTTTTATTATTAAATTGCCTAGCAGCTGGCGCTCTACAACTCTCTTGTACAATAAATACAGCGTAACTCCAGACCACTACCAAAATGTTCATTCTTATTGCAACTTAGTATCAGAATTGTTCGTTTTTGCAGGTCATCTAACTTTGAAACGAGAAGGGGCAGGCGGCGAAATGGCTTCATTCTCTTTATCTATATCATACCAAGATAAATACGTATTACAGGTAAGTACCTAATGATTATTAATTTCGTGGCTACGGGTAGACGTAATAAACTTCGGGAACCTTTCATTTCCGTTATTTCGACGCATTTTCCAAAGCAATTTCCTGCTCTGAAATTGTGAAACACCAGGTAGGTACTTTTCTAGAACAAAGTTCTCTGCCGCCGTATCTGTCTATAGGAAGTCTGAACGCGATACCTAACCTCGAAAACTACTAAACAGATCTTCTATGGTTTTACCACTATACAGAGTTATTCATAACATGAGGAAGTTTTTGGTGTAGGTATACATAATTCATTAAGTTTTGTGTAAATTTGCTGAATAAAGTAGAAAGACCAGCGCTATGGTATAATCTGCTCTACCATAGCACATGCTGAGTGGAGACCGATTTTGACAGTTTTTCTGTTATTTTCAGGTTTATTTATATGTATCTTATTCGTCTCTATTCTGGCAAAATAAAAATCTTTTAACTTTATCTTTTTTACTGAAGTTTGCATAAAAAGGACCACAGTTTAGGTTGAGAGTATTAAAAATAATAACTCTCGGATAGGCACGTCCCCTATAACCTTACCTAAAACATTAAATAAATAATAACATTGGTGTTCTTCCAACACAAACATGTTCAAAGTTAACCTGCTAACATCCTGATTACCTAAATGTTCTTTTTATTTATTTGCACGTGAGTTGATCCCTAGATATAAGATAACCAATAGATTCTGGCATTATTTTGCGAAAATCTATTGCAAAATGTTAGTATGATAAATATTTAGTAACAATTCCGCACAAAACCTATGTTAAACATACAAGAATATGCAATTCGCATGTACCACCCCTCCCACAAATGCAATCCCAGAAGCTGAAAAACAGATTTACGCAACATAAAATAGCTTCTGCCTGATTCTGCAAATTTCAAGATGTTCCAGGATAAAAAGCAAATCACGGATTAGGTCCAAAAGTATGTAGTCGTGTAAATTTTCAGTCCGCTGAGTTCAGTGTTTTATGCATGAAGGGATTACATACCTACTCGTACAAACTCTGAATAACAAACTTTCGCATATATTAGCGGATTTAAAATCTTAATCGCCAACTTATTACCATAATCTTTTGTAATTTCTATTGAAGATCCCATCCATATAAACATCGGCTCTTTAAGATAAAGATAAAGATAAAGATCAATTTATTTGCTTCAACATAATGTAGTACAGTTGTAGGTCTTAAATATATTATATGCTTCAATTAGGTTCTACCTTAAAATTAGGCATGCAAATATTTAAAATTATATTTATAGTACGCAAAATTGTTCACAAAATCAAATAAATGGTCAAAGTTTTAGATCGTCAACTAATCAATTATTATTTATTTTAAAGAAGAAAAAAAACATTCTTATATCTAACAATTTGCAGCTATCATCAGTCCATGGTGGATCAGCCATGATCAGCGTGAGAGGAGAACCAACGAGCCAGGTCAGGTTGCGACTCAGGGTCCGCTCCAGGAGACGGCTGGCTGCGAACTGGGATCCCAGGTAAGAGCCGAGGCACTGTTGACAGACCATTATCTTCGGCTATCACCAGTCCATGGTGGATCAGCCATGGTCATCGTGAGAGAGGAACCAAACAGCGAGGTCAGGCTGCAACTCAGGGTCCGCTCCAGGAGACGGCTGGCTGGAACTGGGATTCCAGGTAAGAGCCGAGACACTGTTAATAGGCCATTTATATTCAGCTATAATCAATCCATGATCAGCGTGAGAGCAGAACCAACGAGCCAGGTTCAGCTGCTGCTCAGGGTCCGCTCTAGGAGACGGCTGGCTGCTTACTGGGATCCCAGGTTAGATGGACATCTATGTGCTAATGACAAATCAGGACTGATTTGCCATTAGCACGTGCGTTCACAGCTGAACATCCTCCTCTAAACAAGAAGGGTTTGACGGTATCGTAGTGTATAGAAAATAAATAGGTATACATATATAATTAGATAGAATTTCGGGTACATGGCAGACAGCGAAGGTTACGGTTGAGGCGCCGAATAATTTTCCTTTAGAGCTTACCTGATCTCCTTTTAAGGGGGTCCATGATAAATTGCCTAATTCTGTCCTCACCGTTTTAAAGATTTCTCTAAAACGAATCTAATGTCTATAAGTAATGAAACTAATCACAATATATTACCAATATCTGATCTTCCGTTAAATTGTTTCATTTTACAATAATTTTCGTAGTTTTATAATAAATCACTTAAAAAATACAAAAAATGAGCGTGGGGTTTTAACTCTGACAGGAAACAGAAAGCACCAAATGAATAAATAAACATTAAAACTACTGCTTCCATATCATATCTTTCCTTTACAATATAAATATTTTTTATACAATAATAATGAAACCCACAGAAAACACATTTTTGTAAAGCGCCTTGCAAAATTATTTAAGTAAATTTAAATTTTCTCAAATAATTTCAATGTTATTGTTCATTTTTTGATAATAATATTGGTCAAATATTATGATTTGTTTCATTACTCTTATTAGATAAAAAATAAACAATTCGAACAGATTTGGGTATTTTTCCACGGAGCCCCCTTAACGGAAGAAACTTTGCAACAGTAGCTTAAAAAGCTCTATATTGCTCGCATCTCACAATAATAAAGTCATTGTGTGAAAATAGGTGAATCAGAATCAATAACTTTATTTCTTTTTTAGGCTCACAAAATAAGCACTTAGAAAAGTCAAATTTTATACTATAAATATAGTGTTCTTATCAAATAAAAAATAAGTAAGAAGCCGTGGGGTCGCGGCGTACGAATATCGACCCCTCCAACGCAACCCGTGGATGTCGTAAAAGCCGACTAAGGGAACCTACCAGAGGAAAGGTAGCAGCTTCCTTCTGAGTATTTTTAAACACCAACACTGCGATCACCAATCCGCCTGCCAAGCGTGGTGATTATGGCAAATCCCCCCCTACATGGGAGACCATCCACTCGATGGACCGACGACATCGTAGCGTTCGCAGGGAGTCGATGGATGGAGGCGGCTCAGGACCGCTATTTGTGGCGTCGTACGGGGGAGGCCTATGTCCAGCAGTGGACGTGTATGGGCTGATGATGATGATGAAGAATTAAGTTGTTATTAATATTCTCTTCACTTCAATTTTTTGTGTTATGAAATAAGATAATAAGGTCAATCACACGACACCGTACACGGATGCGTTGAAACTTTGAAAGGCTGGAATGCTCGATATTGCTATATCGCAGAAAGTTGTACCGGGTGTGTATTAGATTTATTACTATAGGCTAGGTTCACAGTGGTGATAGTTTTCTCTTGGAAAATTATCTTCTTAGTGTTACGCTTTTGATAGAGTTGTCGTGGTTATGATTGGGTCCCGAAAAACAGCAACTTGTTCAATACGCCTCTCTCGGTCGGGAGCAGTCGGCTATAGATGTTAAATTTTACCTCATCCTCTTGTTGGAGCATTGATTAATGATAGTTTTACGGAAACAATGTGAAATAAAATATTAATATAATCAATCTAAACCATAATGAACATGCATCTTCTTCCACTAGTGGACAAAAAAAATTTAGTGAAGAGTATATCAATAACACCTTATTTCTTATTTGATAATAACAACTATGTTATAGTATAAAATTTGACTTGTCTAAGTGCTTATTTTGTAAGCCTAAAGAAATAAAGTTATTGATTCTGATTCTGAAAGTGACTGCGAGCGATAGTAGGTTTTTATGAATGGTTCACGGGAAGTCAGCCAACTTATATATAATGTGGTTACCGATGCTATTAGAGTCAGTGAGTTTTAATGGCATGAAAATTTCCTACTTTGATGCTTCGCACTAGCTTTACTTACCTATTCACGAAATAGATAATATATAAATAAATTAAATAAAAAAGCCTTTATGCACTGACCAATTTACAGTAGGTACATTTACATGGTGTTATTTATATAATGGTAGGTACACATAAAACTAGTACCTGCAACAAAAAAAATTCAGCAACCAGTTTGCTGGTCAGGTTGTCTTTCGACATAGGCCTCCCCTAGTTTCTTCCACTCATGTCTGTCACGAGCTAATCTTCTCCATCCCTTTGGTAGGTCATCTTCCCATCTTTTTATTTGACGTCCCTTTCGTCTTTTTCCATTTCTAGGAAACCACTCCATAATTTCTTTCGTCCACTTTTCTCTATTCGTTCTCATAATGTGGCGAAATAGACGAAATAGATACCTAGGTTCCTAATAACTGAAATTTACTACGTTTATTGTAATGGCCTATAGTAAATCACCGATTGACCTCCCTCTTCTTTATTGAATTGTGGTGCGTTAGGTATGCAAAGGCTTATATCCAAACAGACAAGAAACATTCGGAGAGGTGGGCCGCAGCGTGCCAGACCACAAACGCTTCGAGGCTAATGAAAATGTCAAAAAAAACTAAAACCGACTTCAAATTCCTTAGTATAAACACTGTTTTTTTTTAAGTTTTGCGGAATAAATACTAATCTCCTGAGGATGGATGATGAAACAACATACAGTCGCATTGAGAACCTCCTCTTTAAAGTCGGCTAAAAATACTGCACACTTAGCTACGCAATAATTTACGATAGAAACAATTATTGGTGGCGTCGTATGGGGGAGGCCTAGCTATGTCGAGCAGTGGACGTGTCTGGGCTGATATGATGATGATCAGAAACAATTATAGAATAAACGATAATTGGCGGTATCGCTCAAGACTGATCTCTCCAACGTGTCTTCGTAGTTTGTAGAGACCCAAAGAAGGATAAAATCGCAACGGATAATAATAATGATGAAGACAGCGAAGCAAAACCAATAAAAATATCAAATCAAAGTATATCAACTTTTAATTGACAGCATCACTCCCATATAAATCATATGAAACGGTATTCTCAAGTATCCCATCAATTTTTATACCATAACATAACACAGCTAACGGATCACATCCCAGCAATGTCCCTCCATATAAGGGCTGCTATCATATTTATTCATCCAAACACGTTTGTGTGACGTTTGTTGACAGCTCAGATTTATGGAATACTAGCTTTTCCCTGTGATTTTGCCTGCGTTGGTGACAACTGACAAACCGCGAAAAGCTCGTAGAAGCACTAAAAGCGTTATAATTTCAAAGAGTTTGCTGAATTCTGCGTTGGGTCATTTCTCATTTCTATTATTATTTCTACAGTCCTAAAAATCGAGCCACAGTGATTTAAAATCACAGTTTATGGTCAGATAGCAATAAGCAAGGAGCGAAATATTGTTAAACTGTGCAAACCCAATCTATGATGGAGCAAAGTGACCACAGACTGGTGGTCGTATAGACAAAATAAGCATCGGGCTAGCAGGAATATGTGGGAGGCATCTATGACCCAGTAGGGAGATAAATCAATAATGCTGAACAATCCACACAGCTTCATCTAAGTCCAAAGTAACCAGAGCTTGTGTTATAGATAGGTTAGTTAAAGGTCTGGGAAACTCAGAATAAAAACGATGATGGTGGAATATTATCTAAGGAGTCCGTTCCATCCTACTGAAGGCAAATGTGTGGAACCTCATCAGCACTCATGCATCCACTGCTGTACGTCACTCTTCCGAACAAGGGAGGTTCCACACGCTTGGCAGAAGGATTGGTGATCGCAATGGTTTAAAAATACACAGAAGGAAGTTTCCTTTGGTAGGTTCTCTTAACAGACTAAATCATCAAGTTGAGTTGGATGGAGGGTTCGATTTTTAAGATGCAGCTATGTTCAAATGTGTGGTAAGGAAACTGTTTTGGTTGGCAGGTAGAAAATGCCTCAGCATTAAGCCCACTCTTTGTACTTTTCTTTGGTGCAAAGAGGTTTTTTAAGAAGGCTACGAACCTAACCCAGACGGAAACGGATTTTCTCATGCAGATTTGTTGTTGTTCGAAATGAAATGGGGGTGCACTATGAGTTAGAAAGCGCGTATAACCATCTAATACAAAGCTTTCATGTGGCTGTGTGTGTGTGCTTGGTATTGGCACCATTTTTTGATATTTTTTTGTACTCTCCGACTCATTTTGAGTAAACGATTGATTTCTAAAATATTTTTGATTATTTATAATGTTCAATATATTTAGGATGTTTACAGTGCGACAGATTTTCGAATAAATGTGTCTAACATGCATAAAAAATCGCTTGAAGATGACTCGATTTGGTGATCAAAATTAGTTTCGCTCTCATTTAAATATCATTATGTTTTTTCGAAAACTAAAACGCCGACATCGATATTTTTCATCCGATAACGTATGGAAAATTTCAATAAGATCGGGGACATAGTTTCCAAATAAAGCGGATAGTACGTTTGTATGGGGAATAAGGCAATCCGTTCCGTTTATGTGTTGAGTTTTGAAATTTAAAGTTCTTAACAAAACCAAAGAGTTCTTTGGTGGTATGAAAAGCTTTAAAAAAATAACGTTATTATGACAGACATTCAAACATTTCCCATATAATCACATGTGTTATCGAGTATGGATCTGATCCCAATAAAATCGAAAGCATTTTTTATCTAGTCATTGGTTGGCTACTTTAATTCATCACTTTGGGAAAGCTGGAAAATATACCTTTCGAAATTATGTTATTACGCTTTTTTACATAATTATATTATGTTACCTAAGTACCCATTTAGTTTGCTATTAATAAATTTAAGTTAGTAAATAAACGTGATAAATACGTGAATATTTATAATAAGTTTAGGCTTGTTTAGTTTAACTAAAATTTATAAAAAAAAAAACTAGTAATTGACTCTGTATAAATTGTCAAAAGAACAACAAAGCACAGGCTGTTTGTTCGCGCCATCAACTATCGTTCCACAAAACCGTCGCTTCTGAGGATTTAATGATGTTGTAAGTTGACGGATATCTTTGACGCTGATAGTTAGGTAGCCCGGCTACACGCTCAAACATTTGTGCATGCATGATTGCACAAACATAGTTTGCGGAAGCAAGATGGAGCGTGTAGCCGGGCTCAAAACCAGTTTGCGCAAACAAGATGGAGTTTGTGGCCGGGCTCATCTTGCTTGCGCAAACCGGTTTGTGCAATCATCCATGCACAAATGTTTGAGCGTGTAGCCGGGCCATTAGCTACACGACCTGAACTATTTATGAAACATCTGGGCTGTTACAGGGCGTAATGTACCATTCGCAATCCGTCGCGTTGCTCGTTCCAAGCACCTTCTTTCCCGTCCTCCTACCCGAGTGCACGAATGCTCGCTGTGAAAGGGCTCATACACAGCATCTGTTTTACTAGATCCGTTTATTTTTCCGTATGTAGTTGTAGCAGCGAGTTCACACACCTTACAGTACTACGGATCCAGTAAACGATATTTTCCAGTAGCTAAAATCCGTAAAAAACGGTCCGGTCACACTCGTTTACTGGATCCGGAATATTGTCAGGTGTGTGAACTCGCTCCTAAAGCTATATACGCCATCACAGGAAAATAAACGGATTCAGTAAACCGGATGATGTGTGTATGAGCCCTAACACGTTACATTACGCCCCGTAACACCGGTCAGTACCCGGTTTAATAGAGTGACAGTCTTCTCGAAACGAAACTAAAAGCTTTTGGGGTTTTTTTTGGCTTAGAACTTAACCATACATTTAATAGCCCTGTTACACGCTGAAACACACCGGCTTGTGCAAGCAAGATGGAGCGTGTGGCCGGCTTATCTTGCTTGCGCAAACTGTGTTTGTGCAATCGCACAAATGTTTGAGCGTGTAGCCGGGCTATAACGGAACTTTCTTCTGCTAATAAATCTATGACAATATCATCAGGGTGATTTGCAACATTGTATAACCTAAGTTTATCTTATTATTGTATAAGATCATGGTTAAGTGCAGCCACTGTACCGACATTCCGATTTAAATGCATTAACCGAGAATTGGCGGTTTCTATTTTACCATCACGCTGTATTAATAAAAACATTATTTTTTATTAAATATGCGCGACTGCGAATTATCTGTCTAGTCGAATGATGAACAACAACTAATTTCCTTATTCGACTTGAATATTAGTAATATACTAATCTTCAAAATCGAATGAAACTACTAATTAGTAATTACTAATGTCTCTACGAATGGATCATTCATAGCTCCGATTCGACTTTGTTAGTCCACAGCATCATGTAGCCTCAAGCATAGACGTCAATTTGTTTTGAAAAAACTAACAACCGATTTTAAATCCCTTTAGTGTTAAACTGCTTTTTATTTTAGTTTAACGACATAAATACGAATGTCTAGGGAATAAAACAGTAATGGCACCACTTCTGAATTATTCTCTATACAACTGCAAAATAATCATCTAAATGAGTCCATAAAAGACAGAGAAATCGACGAACATACATAAAAAAAACATTATAAATATGTACATATGTAGGTACATATATGTAGGCACGTAAATTATCTCTCTCTCTCTCTCTCTGTACAGCCAAAAATGGAACCTCTTTTTGTCGAAGTCTGTTAAAAACTTAGGTAGCTTCTTATTGAAATGAATTTTACCGAATTACTGACTACGATTAGCTTCGGTAAAATTTATACTATGTATGATCTAATAATAGTGTGTGTACCTGTAGTGTTAACATAATGCTTAAGCAAAATTAATATCGGTATGACAAGTAGGAATCAATTGATATCGTGTGTAACTAGTTTCCTACTCCTCCCGACTGACATTCCAACATTCCACAAAGACCAATTCTCGCAATCCCAAGTACAGTACTACGCTCTACTAAAGATGGGTCTGAAAAAAAAAGAACTTGAAAGGCAAACTTCATTCCTACGACTTTTTATTGTATAATTACTGGCGCTTCAGGGAAAAATCGAGTGTTTTGCAATGGACATAGAGTAGTTTTTGCTGTGATTGAAAAAGGCGTGAAATGGATTACTTGAATTTATATTGAACTTGTGGAAGATTTCCAGAATTAATTCGCAGCCAATTTGAACTGGGAAGAATTTATTAGTTTCGGAGACAATTTCTTCTGTTCTTAGAAGGACCATTATTACTCAAAGTTAGAAGAGGATTTCACTTTTTTATTAAGTATTAAATCGTGGCAACGTTATTACCCAAGAAATTATCCAGGCAGATATTGGCCGTGGCAGTTAAAAATCAACAAGAATCGATATTCCCATGCCAGAAAGAAGCTGTTGTTCTGTCTCTGGTAGGTTCACTCAATCGGTTTCCATTCCACGAACTCAATACGAGGGCAAATCTAGTGCAAATCTTGTGGATTTGTGTAGGTATTTTTAAAACATCATCAAGAACCAATGGCGGCTGCCCTACTTTGGGGTTTGCCATAATCATCACAGAAAAGACGCTTGACAGAGGTGGTGATTTTGATCACAAAACCACAGATTAGATAATATTGCTTCGTAAATTAAACTTCAAATGATTTTAAGGTGAGATCACATAGGTACTGATCCGTGGGCGCGATCGATTTACGCCTTGAACTATATCGTGTATACTTTCAACATATAAGGAGGTTTAATGTGTGTACCTATGTAGGTAGAGTCTACTGTAATAAACCTCATTTCGAATAATTGCCATACCGTCATTTTCAAAGAAGTTTCTGATAAAAGTACCAGGAATGCATAGATTGAAGTAGATGAAACGACGCGAGCGACGTCGCGTGCATCGATCCACCTGGATAAAATCCCTAATGAACTATTAATGAGATATCTGTGTAGGTACATTTAATAATTATTTATCATGCTCGATAGCCATAGCAAAAGGTTTTAACCCTTGATCAACGCGGGGTCGATTTGAACCCCTGCAATAACTTAATTTACCTAGAAAGTGGGCTGAAGTTTAATTGGGTAGCCAAATTTTTAACTGGCTAACAAAAAGATTATAAAATATAAGAACTCATTAGTAAAATATCCAACTCTCAAAATACATAGAAATTTCTACCCAGCCTGCTAAATTTTAATTAATAATCTGAAGGAAAGCAAGCATAATATCACAACAAAGTTTTTAAACAAAAAGAAATAAGTAAATGTAATAAAAAATTAATCTATATTCTAAAAACCAACGTATTCCATCCTTAAATCGATACCAATAAAGCGTAGGTGGTACTAATAATACCTACCCTGTAGTGTTAACATAATGCTTAAGCAAAATTAATATCGGTATGACAAGTAGGAATCAATTGATATCGTGTGTAACTAGTTTCCTACTCCTCCCGACTGACATTCCAACATTCCACAAAGACCAATTCTCGCAATCCCAAGTACAGTACTACGCTCTACTAAAGATGGGTCTGAAAAAAAAAGAACTTGAAAGGCAAACTTCATTCCTACGACTTTTTATTGTATAATTACTGGCGCTTCAGGGAAAAATCGAGTGTTTTGCAATGGACATAGAGTAGTTTTTGCTGTGATTGAAAAAGGCGTGAAATGGATTACTTGAATTTATATTGAACTTGTGGAAGATTTCCAGAATTAATTCGCAGCCAAGGTTTGAACTGGGAAGAATTTATTAGTTTTGGAGACAATTTCTTCTGTTCTTAGAAGGACCATTATTACTCAAAGTTAGAAGAGGATTTCACTTTTTTATTAAGTATTAAATCTTGGCAACGTTATTACCCAGGAAATTATCCAGGCAGATATTGGCCGTGGCAGTTAAAAATCAACAAGAATCGATATTCCCATGCCAGAAAGAAGCTGTTGTTCTGTCTCTGGTAGGTTCACTCAATCGGTTTCCATTCCACGAACTCAATTCGAGGGCAAATCTAGTGCAAATCTTGTGGATTTGTGTAGGTATTTTTAAAACATCATCAAGAACCAATGGCGGCTGCCCTACTTTGGGGTTTGCCATAATCATCACAGAAAAGACGCTTGACAGAGGTGGTGATTTTGATCACAAAACCACAGATTAGATAATATTCCTTCGTAAATTAAACTTCAAATGATTTTAAGGTGAGATCACATAGGTACTGATCCGTGGGCGCGATCGATTTACGCCTTGAACTATATCGTGTATACTTTCAACATATAAGGAGGTTTAATGTGTGTACCTATGTAGGTAGAGTCTACTGTAATAAACCTCATTTCGAATAATTGCCAT
Organism: Eupithecia insigniata; assembly: GCA_947859395.1. Classification (NCBI taxonomy): domain Eukaryota; kingdom Metazoa; phylum Arthropoda; class Insecta; order Lepidoptera; family Geometridae; genus Eupithecia; species Eupithecia insigniata. Next base: position 3,239,918 of record OX402011.1, on the reverse strand, counting down.
ACCGTCATTTTCAAAGAAGTTTCTGATAAAAGTACCAGGAATGCATAGATTGAAGTAGATGAAACGACGCGAGCGACGTCGCGTGCATCGATCCACCTGGATAAAATCCCTAATGAACTATTAATGAGATATCTGTGTAGGTACATTTAATAATTATTTATCATGCTCGATAGCCATAGCAAAAGGTTTTAACCCTTGATCAACGCGGGGTCGATTTGAACCCCTGCAATAACTTAATTTACCTAGAAAGTGGGCTGAAGTTTAATTGGGTAGCCAAATTTTTAACTGGCTAACAAAAAGATTATAAAATATAAGAACTCATTAGTAAAATATCCAACTCTCAAAATACATAGAAATTTCTACCCAGCCTGCTAAATTTTAATTAATAATCTGAAGGAAAGCAAGCATAATATCACAACAAAGTTTTTAAACAAAAAGAAATAAGTAAATGTAATAAAAAATTAATCTATATTCTAAAAACCAACGTATTCCATCCTTAAATCGATACCAATAAAGCGTAGGTGGTACTAATGGGGGTGAAATATACCCCACTTAGTAGGTACTCAGTCAGCTAAAAGGTTGTGATTAATCTACGCTACAGGACTCGAACGCATTTCCATCAGCAGATCGCAAGGATGCCATCTCGCTGTCACAATGTATTAATACAAGTGATAACATAACCGTTTGCGAGGAGGCTATTCTGGAATCTAGATATTGTAAAGTTTTTATTTATTTGAGTAGTTTTTAAATGCGAGATTCAGTTTTGATTCTTTGGTTAGAAGCGGGTGATCTATATGGGTATGGGTATTTTTGGTTATTTATGTAGATATCGTATGTAGGATTTGTAAATGATTAGAGTTCTGTAATTTGTATTAGCTTCTTAAAATAATGCACACAGATCCCCGTATTCAATCCAACGATCCTATCCATCCAAGGTTGTCTGGTAGAGATCGCTCGTGAGCAATAAGACCGCCAATTGTCACATTTCTTTTTTGTATCAAATTCTTTGTACATTGTTTTGTTATGTGTGCAATAAAGTATTTTCTATCTATCTAACTACCTACTTATTTTACGTTGGTGATAAAACATAAAGTAACAGTTTTTTTATGAAAATCTATGTTTGGTACTAAACAGGCACGACTAAAGTTCTGTAGGTAAATCACAAATCTCATTCAGAGTTAGCACGAACTTAAAAAACATATCTGAATCGAAAGCCTTGGCTTTTTAGGGTTCTGTACCCGAAACGTGAAAACGAGACCCTATTACTAACCCTCCGCTGAATATTCGTCCGTCCGTCGTCTGTCCGACCGTCAGAGGGCTGTATCTCGAGAACCGTAAGAGAAATTTTCACGGAATCTGTATTTCTATTGCCAATATACATTATTTTATATACATACATTATTAACACATAATGAAAATAAAATAAATTTGAAAATTAAATGAGTATACAATACATTAAACATATGTTTTTTAGCAATTTTAGCTCTACATCTGTATCTCTTGAAAAATAATAGGCAGACGGTTGAAATTTCGACAGGATATCTTTTCCTATTGTCTATATATATCTTATATATGGCTATAATATCAAATAATAAAATTGAAATAAATGTAATAATTAAGAGGGCCAAACACATGGCACGTTGAGTACGTTCACCGAAGTTAAACAACGTTGGGCGCGAGTAGTACTCGGATTGGTGACCGCATCATGTTGACTTTTTTATAATTCGATTCAGAAAAAAAAATTGTTTTTTAATGTTTACTTCGCGAAATAGTTTTATTTGATGGTACAGAATCCTCCGTGCGCGAGTCGCACTTGGCTGGTTTTATTTTGGAGTCATTTCAAACGGTCATTATGTGATCAGCCACCTTTCATAGAATAAAATAGATATAAATTTATTTTATACATAAACATTACATACTTAAGTGAGTACCTAGTGCTTTAAAGCCTATGTGAGGTTAATCTAGGCACAGGTTCCCATCCTTGACTAGGTTTTTTTATATTATATTTAGTTAACAAACTAAAGGTTGCTAAATAAAAAAAATATATATACATATTTACTAACACTATCGTATTATTAAATAGCATAAGTTCAATATATTCCTAGGTACTTACGGTTAATACTTACGGTAATTACCTACCGTAAGTATCAAATGATCAAAAGCTATCCCAATCAACTACTAATTCAGACAAAAAAGTAAAATAACCTTCATCTGATACCTCATTGATATTTCACTCGAGCGATAGTCAAGGAATTTTAAACGGAGCCTGTACAAAAACACAGCCACTAGTAGGGTCCATCAACCGCACCGGAATACCATTCCTACAACTGTTTTTGCCACCGCCGAGCCATCCTACCATTAAAGCAATTCAATAGAATTTTTCAAAATGCAATCCATAGATAGATAGTCAACTTAGCGTCTATAATTGACTCCTTTTAAAGATTTCAAAGTCTTGAAAGTCGCACTTATTGACTTGTTACTAAAAAGATGCCGCCTTTGATTTTTATACAGGATGTTCGGCAGAACGTGTGCCATATGAAAACTAGGGGTAAAAATTCTCCAAAATAGCCGAAAGGACTTTGGAATTTATAATATTATTATTATGTGTACGCAAATGTTTGTTTGTACGATATATAAATATTTGTTTTTATATTTAATACATGGCATAAGAAAACAAGGTATGCTCTTCCGAGACACGATGGTCACGTGGGTGTCTCCAGCTTACGTCATCATCGCCATCGGCGAATGAGAAGACTGAATCTGTTTCCTGATGTTACCAGTAGCGTAAAATCGTAACTTCCCGAACTCCTGTATGAATCTGATAAAACTATATGGTTTTGTATTTACGAATTATTCATTACATTGACTCCTGTTTAACTAACGTTGTTTTGAATTATCTAACAAACATAATAGACGATTGATTTTTTTTATTGATTTTCAATTGACCCTAATCACATTGGTTTCCCAACCTCTACATTTTGTTGAAATAAAGTGGCAACTGGACAGTGACGTCACCTGGAGACACTCCCAGAAGAGCAGACCTGTTTTCTTGGATCGTGGTTTAATACAGCTTAGATGTAGGTAGCTTATGTCAAATAGGTAAATGCACCCTGTAAGGGCACTGAAAAATAGTTCTTGTCTAATTAAATGATTAAAATTACAATAGTCAATAAACATAATAAAAAAAACGAAATTTGAAATACATATGTATATGTTTTATTTTAAGTCTGCAGTTAGCTCAATTGTTTCAATTTAGGAGTTCCTATGGCCACCTTCGGTTTCCATCGTCAGACCAGCTCGATAGTATCATGATATTCCATTGTCACCGAACTTACATATTATGCCAAATTTCAACTGAATCGGTTGCGGATAACTGGTCTAAAATTGAGTTGCAAGATTCCAACCGAACAAACACAGTTACATTGCAAGTTAAATAAAACCTTGTAATTAAAACGGCTCCTATGCGACTTGTTGAGGTTAACACAGTTTCTGAATGAAGTTCGCTTATATGTAGGTAAAATCTATGATGGTATAATTTTGTTTCGAACAAAGATTTCACAATTAATTTCGAACGCAGAAATTACGTTTTTTCAGAGACTGTGAAAACACAATAACTTGTTGTACTTTGTCTCAGAGTAGGTATGTACATGTAAGGTGCACACTGTATAGGTAGAAAGTTCTCGGAGTTTTACGATAATTCTAATAAATAAATAATTATTCCCTAGGATGGAAGTCGTGAAGACGTTTTAGGATCTCGTTGTCAACAAAGAATCTTTTTCATAACAACCGATGGGGCGCGGTGGGCGAAGGTCCTCCTAAGACGCAGGAGGTTGCAGTTTCGATTCCCGCCTTAGCACAAATATTTACCCGGCACCGGCTATACGGCATCATTCATACTTAATATTATAAATGTCAAAGTTTGTATGGATGGATGTATGGATATTTGTTACTCTTTCACGCAAAAACTACTGAACCGATTAGGCTGAAATTTATATAGTTTGGGACCTGGAATAACATATAGGCTATTTATCCCGATAAAACGTGGGCGAAGACGCGTGCAGCAGCTAGTAATATTATTAAGAGGAAAGATTTCGTTTGTTTGCATTGTATAGGCTCCGAAACTACTAAACCGATTTGAAAAATTATTTCACTGTTGGCAAGCTACACTATCCCCGGATGACATTGGCTATATTATATTTTCAAAAAAATTGGGATCTTGAAATCTTTGTTAAATACCCGTGCGAAGCCAGGGCGCGCCGCTAGTAGTTATATAAATAAGAAAACTAAAAAAGAACATGGCGATCTAAAAGCTAAGGGGTCACAAATTTGGTGAGTGTCAAATCGAGCTTAGCTAAAACCGTTGAACCAATTCCATCATATTTACATTTAAATGAAACGGAGCCAGAGCAAAAAACTCTTTCAATCTCTTTCAAATAAGAAAGAAATTTTGGGTAACAAATTTATGTGCATATCATATCTACCAAAGTAAGAATACTTATTCTAGGCTTCTTTCTGAAATTGATATTTACAATTTACATTCTCGATTACAAAATTGGGGTCTATTATTACCCGACAAGTAATGAAATACACTTCAGCGGTTAAGTACCACCTAAAAGAATAGTGTTTTGAAGCCATGATCTGATCATGGCTTTTCTAGATTTTTCAAGAGCTTTTGAGATCATAAAACACTCGGTTAATATAAGTTGAGGTTAATTTGGTGTCAAAGCTGTCTAATAATAAAAATATTTATTTGTACAAACTTATGAAAAAAGAATTGAGTTCCTTACCCTACTGACTATACCTACTATAAAAAAAATGATACAAAACGTTATCAAAACATAATTAATCAGACAAAGCCTTTACTTTCCATGCTAGTTCATAACATACAAAATAATGAATTTCATCCTATAAAATATAGTCCAACCCGTTGTCTTACTGAGATGTTTCATCATCATCATCATAATAGCCCATACACGTCCACGTCCACCGGCTTTCCCATGGGGGAGGCCTATGTCCAGCATGTGGCGTGGCAAATAGCGGTCCTGAGCCGCTTCCATCCATCGACTCCCTGCGACCGCCACGATGTCGTCAGTCCATCGAGTAGAAGGTCTCCCAACACTCCGTTTCACGTTGCATCGTAGCTGCCACTCGAGAACATTTACTCCCCAGCGGTTATCAGTTCTGCGAGCTGACCACTGCGACTTCAGCCTACTAATTCTGAGAGCTACGACTTTGGTTCTTCTACGGATTTCCGTATTCCGGATTCTGTCACATAGACAAACACCAAGCGACTGAGATGTTTATTAATTAGAATAGGTAGAACACTTACGCATTGCGCTAGATACTCACCAGCTCTCGGGTCACGCGTCGCTTCGACCAGGCGCTAAGATATATTTTTCAAAACCCGGAGAGCATCGGCGGTACCTACCCCACGAATATTAGATTTTTTGTTTTTAATTTCGATATTTAATAACTTTATTTTTCTACCCTCCAGCCCAATAGATCCTCAAGACACCACCTACTACGTGGTAGCATCACACCGATACAACTACACCTCACTCTGCGCTGCCCAGCACGACCTCAAGGTCTCCCGATACGAGAAACTGAACCGTATGATCGAAGACCGACGGTTGTCTTCAGAACGTACGGATGTGGATAATATGATAGATGTCGATGATGGGTACAGTTTGTTTGAGGGGAGTTCGAGGAATGCGTTTCAGAGGAACAAAATTGGTGAGTGTCACTTTAAGTCTCCCGGACACGACGGGCTAAGCATCGAGCATCTCAAATACGCGGGGAACCACTTGCCCGGTCTCCTTTCCATGTTATTCTCAATGTGTCTTAGTCATGCATACTTACCAGCTGACCTTATGAAGACTATAGTAGTGCCCATTTTCACAATGGGCACTACTATAGTCTTCATAGAACAGGACAGGGGACATATCGGACAAAGAGAACTACCGACCAATCTCTCTGGCCACTATAATAGCCAAGGTGTTGGACAGTATGCTTGATTCTACTCTGCGAAACTACCTTAAGCTACATGACGCACAGTTCGGGTTTAGACCCGGACTTTCCACAGAAAGCGCAATATTAGCACTCAAGCATACTGTCCAATACTACACAAGTCGCAGGACGCCGGTGTACGCCTGTTTCCTCGACCTCTCCAAAGCATTTGATCTCGTCTCGTACGACGTGCTGTGGGGAAAGTTGAGGGACAGGAGTGTACCGCCGGACCTGTTAAAAATGTTTCGTTTTTGGTACGGACACCAAACGAATGTCATCAAGTGGTCCAATGCTCTCTCTGACGCATATGGGTTGGAGTGCGGGGTAAGGCAGGGGGGGGTAAGCTCAACCTCGCTCTTCAACCTATATGTAAATGATCTGATTGTTGAGCTCAGCGGCATGCGTGTCGGTTGCCATGTTGATGGTGTTTGTATAAACAACATTAGCTACGCAGACGACATGGTGCTGCTGGGCCCGACAGCGAGATCTGTCGAAGAGATGCTGAAAGTCTGTGCTGACTACGCTGTATCTCACGGTCTCCGCTACAACACAAAGAAGTGTGAATACATTGTCTTTAAGGCCGCCGGTAATAACCTTAAAGAATTCCCAGAATTAACCCTTAATGGCATGAACATCAATAGAGTTACATCTTTTAAATATCTTGGCCATTATGTTACCGACGACCTTAAAGACAATGCTGACATTGAAAGAGAACGTAGGGCTCTGGCGGTAAGAGGTAATATGTTGATGCGTAGGTTTTCCCGGTGTACAGAAGAAGTAAAGTTAACGCTTTTTAAAGCATACTGCCAAAGTTTCTACACCGGGAACCTATGGGTTAGCTACACTAAACGACCGCTAGAGGCCCTACGTATACAGTATAATAATATTTTTAGGATGATGTTGGGGCTGCCCCGTTTTTGCAGTGCATCAGGGATGTTTGCAGAGTACGAGACGGATGGATTTGCTGCCATTCTCCGGAAAAAGACCACATCCCTGATGCGCAGAGTGCGCGACGGCCCCAACACCATCCTTCAAACTATAGCTGGTAGAATCACCTCTCCCATGTGGCACTGTTTTGTGAGGAGAGTGATCTACTAAATGTTTAGTGTAGTTTAGTTTTTAGTAACTTGTAAAATAACTAACCCTAATTATAAGTGCCCGTCTATTTACTAACAAATTATGGATTCTGTTGTCCGAAATAAAAGATTTTTATTTTTATTTTATTTTTATTTTTATTTATTTATTTAAAGAGAATAAAGCATCGACTCGGGGATTAATTTCACTAACTGAAGACCAATCCTTTGTTAAGAAATAATCTTCTTACTAAGATTAATTCAAAGTTATGGCTTTTTCAGACCTTCGCAGTATTCGCTACCCAAAGCAACAGCGAAAGAAAAATATGGGTATGCGGTGCAAAAAAAATGCCCGGCGAGATGACAAGCGAAACTAAGAGAAATGTTTCTCTCAGGGTAGCGAATACCGCCTAGGTCTGTCCTTTATAATCATGTCCAAGGTTTCTCCATATAATGTAATTTTCTTTCTGAGAACAAGAGCATTCGCATTTGTAGGCTTACAATAATTTATTATGATGTGAATCCCCAGAGGAGTAGCTCTAGCTAAGCGTAGGTAAACCAGCGCGTCCTTGCCAGTTTTTAAAAGTCGTGTCAAGGAGTGTCATGTCGTTTTCCCTTTCAGAAAATTGAATATTGGTACTTAGACTATTTATTAAATTATGTGTCTATAATTTTAGTAGGCCTATATGTATTTTAAAAGATTATATTTATTTATCTATTATTATTCGGTATTCATATTGTTTTGTTAATATTTATCTTCAACTACATTTGGTACACCCCTCATCATCATCATCATGATGATGATGATGATGATTAGGGGTGTATTTATTTATCTATTATTATTCGGTATTCATATTGTTTTGTTAATATTTATCTTCAACTAAATTTGGTACACCCCTGCCTTTCTTAAATTCACAATTCTTTCCATCTAAAGGTTGCCTGGAAAAGATCGCTTCTAAGCGATAAGGCCGCCCATTTTGGTCCTATAATACTAATAGGTCCTATAATAATAATTCATTTATTTCAGGCAACATTAGTCTAGTACAGTACCTATGTAGGTAACATCTCTTTGTAATGTTGTTTTTCTGGTGTACATCATCATCATGATCAGCCCGTACACGTCCACTGCTGAACATAGGCCTCCCCCAAACGACGCCACGAATAGCGGTCGGGGCTGAGCCGCCTCCATCCAACGCCTCCCTGCGACCGCTCCGATGCAGCGATGTCGTCCGTCCATCAAGTGGGAGGTCTTCCCACACTCCGTTTTGCATTGCATCGCGGTCGCCACTCGAGAACCTTTACTCCCCAACGGTTATCGGTTCTACGAGCTATATGGCCTGCCCATCGCCACTTTAGCCTGCTGATACTGAGAGCTACTGAGAGCTTTTCTGGTGTACAATAAATAATTATTTAAGTATATTGTATTGTAGACACAATCCCCCTTATTCATAATGGTCTACTAACTAAAAACAGCTGCTAAGCAGTGTTATTTCCTCTAAGGTTATTTCTCACTCAGACTTTTGTCAATAGAAGGAGACAGAGTGAGAATTAGCAATGCTTTAAGTTAGCAGACTATTATGAATATGTGGGGTAAATCTTTAAAAAAATCAATCGGAATAAATGCCGATGGCAATATCGAATATCTTGCTCAAAATAAAACTTTGGTTCAAGGACGCAGTACAAGGGTGACGGACGAAGATCCTGTGATAGCCTGCATCGGTGACAGGACACACCATTTGATAGAGAACTTAGATCCTAGTAAGGTAATCTATTTTTAATCCGTTTAGTTTATAAAATACTGATATTCGCCAATTCGCCATTTTTGTTATAGTTTTGTCTTAGTCCAGTAAAAATCGTAAAAAAATCATCAATTTTCAACAACAGTGGCTGCTAGTGTCGAGACCTGCTTTCAGGGCGTAAAATAGTTTTTTTATATTTTTAAAACTTTTTAAGATCATGCTTTTATACCATCTAGGATCAAAGTTTTTGCCATAATCGTTTATGCCTCCTTACACCACCATCCACTTGATGGACCGACGACATCGTTGCGGTCGCAGGGAGTCGATGGATGGAGGCGGCTCGGGACCGCTATTTGTGACATCGTGTCCATACGACACCAGATGCTGGACGTGAATGGGCTGGAGCGCTGTTTTTGGCGTCGTATGGGGGAGGCCTACGTCCAGCAATGGACGTGTATGATGAGGACCAAAGTGCTTGGGACAAGATAAATCCAACGAGCCCAAATTCGACGTGATTAAGACGTTTCGTTTAGGAGTTCCTATGGCTATAACGGCTGGTCTGATGATAAAGACCGGAGGTCGCCTTGGGTCTCCATCATCAGACCAGCTCGATGATACCATGACATTGCATCGTCACCGAACTTACCTTCTACCTATACCAAATTTCAGCTCAATCGGTAGAGTATAACTGGCCTATAATTCAGTTGCAAGATTTGTCCCACACAGACTAACAGGGCACGTAGAAAAAAAAGCTAAAATAAAAATAGGGAACTCGTGTTACATTATAGCCCGGCTACACGCTCAAACATTTGTGCATGCATGTTTGCGCAAACAAGATGAGCCCGGCCACACGCTCCATCTTGCTTGCGCAAACTGTGTTTGTGCATGCGTGTTTGCACAAATGTTTGAGGGTGTAGCCGGGTTATAAGGCCACAGAAGAGTTTTCAGGGGGCCTACTCGGAAAAGAAAAATCGAAGTTTCTTTTTCGTTTTCGCGCAAAACCAACTCTTATGTCGCTTGCATAAGATACCAGCCGATAGAGGGCAGACTCGCACACGATCCGCACTGAATCGGATATTGCTAAGCTAGTTTGTACCTAAATTAATCATAACCATGTCATAAAGTAAAAACTTTCGTATTTTAACGAATTCCTTAGGAATGTACGCCGTTTTAACTTAGTACGAACCTAGTTTGTGCTGAGAACACCAACGTTTCATCCCGTTCATTCATTATGAATGTGTCATATGTAATGTCTTCTCTTTCAGACGTACTTAGTGAGCGTATTCGCTGTCGGCCGCGACCGCCGCTGGGGCACCCTGCTGGGCGCGGGACGGGTGCGTGCGCGCAGCTCTACGGCCAAGAGTCTGCGAGAGAACATAGCGCAAAAGCAGGACGTTAGGGGACGGATTGTTTATTATTTTAAGGTGAGTTTTACCATCTATTAACAATTTAAAATGAAAGTTCTCATACATAAACCTTCTAAGTCGAAAATAGACTAGAAAATATCGAATTTTCACGAAAATTGAATGGACGTTCACTTTAAAAGTCACAATTAACACAATACGATTTAAAACAAAATCAATTAACGACCCGTCGGTAACATAAATAGTAGGTAAAATCTATGTATATATCTATGTATTGGGTGCAGCCAAAATTGATTGAGGCATGCGATTATGAAAAACAAAGTTAATAAGAATAAGAAAAACTCAAAAATATTTTATGCTTACCTTGACATACAGCATGCTTCCGTGATAAGTCATATTACCCTGTTTTGAGGTAACACAACTTCAAACACCAGAACTCGAAGGCAAACATCACACATTGCTATTGTATTAATTTCAGGCGCCTATAGGAGCTTCGGGCGGAGCTTGGTTCACACTGACAACGTGTGGTGGCGCGGTCGATGTCGAAGTCATGGTGAAAGGAAAACGGATATACGCTGCTAAGAATATAGGCAAGTTCTTTTATATTGATTGTATTTCATTATTTTTATTTTTTACAAGCTTTTACTTAACTTGCAATGTATGTTTGTTCGAGTCAAATCTTGCAACTCACTTTTAGACCAGTTATCCTCAACCTCGGTGACAATGCGTCATGGTGCCATCAAGCTGGTCTGATGATGTAAACCGAAAGTAGCCATAGGAACTCCTATAAAACGACTAAACCACGTTGAGTTTGGGTTCGTTGTCTTTCCAAGCACTTTGGTCCTAGATGATATAAAAGCTTGTAATTAAAAGTTTTTCATAATAAAAAAGTTTCTTTAAATTAATTTTACAGTAATTTTTATTAAACTAAATGATTTTTTATTTAGGTAACAATAAAAAATCATTTAGTTTAATAAAAATTACCTACAGTCAATGACGGTTGAAGTGGCACGGCGAAGGTCTGCCTGCTTCGCAGGAGGTTGCGGGTTCGATTCCCGCCAGTGTTTGTACGATCTGCAAATATTTGTTACGGGTGCTCTAGATATTTTCTATGTAGGTATAATAAAAAAATATCATCTAGGTATGTACTGTATTTTATTACGTAGTCAGTCTTCCAGTCGTCAGTCATCTAGTACCAATAACACATGCTCTGGTTTAGCTTGGGGCTAGAAGATGCTGTGTAAATTATCCAGCATCATTTAGAAAAAAGAAATGAAAGAAAAATATATTTTACTCACATTATCTCCACAGATCCTCACTCAAAGTTCTTCGTACCAGCTCCAAAGACCACCTCTTCAATCCAGGAGACCAGCGATGAGGGTTCCATCCAATTCGACTCCAGCTCCGAAGAAACGAAGACCAGATTCGTCATAAAGATCATGCCTAGCATGTGGGACAGAATCAGCGCTATCAATGTAGAGGTAATGTACCTACTGCAAGTAATCTACAATAATCGCAATATTATACATTATTATACGAATAATATACTGACATTAAACTGCTAATATCATATTAATGAATTTTTCACAGACTATAACATAGTTTTTTTTTTATATATGTATCAAGAATAATTCGGTACGTAAATAATATTATGTATATATATTCTATTGTGTAAAAATTCAATATTAAATTCTGTAACCTAGCACTACCTACTAAACTGTTGTCCACACTACCCAAAGGTTAGCAGGTAGAGAATGCTATCTAGCATTATGCTCGCCTATGTACAACTTTTGTGCAATAAAGTATATTCTATCTATCTATCTATCTAATATTATAATTTGACATTTGTATACCTAATTTTGTGATTTCTATGGAACAATGTTATATTTTTTATTGATAATATGACATTTAATTAATTTTACTGATCTGCATGTCAGTATTAGTTATTTTATTATATAATTTAGCACACCAGAGTTGTTTAGCTGGTAAGTCATCGCAAGGGACATTTAAAATAAGAATACCAACTTGTAACCCGTTGTCTGCAAATAAATGATTTGATTTATATATTCATCATCATCATCAGCCCATACACGTCCACTGCTGGACATGGGCCACCCCCGTACGACGCCACAAATAGCGGTCCTGAGCCGCCTCCATCCATCGACTACCTGCGACCGCTACGATGTCGTCGGTCCATCGAGTGGATGGTCTCCCATGTAGGGGGGGATTTGCCATAATCACCACGCTTGGTAGGCGGATTGGTGATCGCAGTGTTGGTGTTTAAAAATACTCAGAAGGAAGCTGCTGCCCTTCCTCTGGTAGGTTCCCTTAGTCGGCTTTTACGACATCCACGGGTTGAGTTGGAGGGGTCGATATTCGTACGCCGCGACCCCACGACACTATGTATATATTATACTAGTATAATATATAATAAATAAAAAAGCCATTTATTCCATAACTACAATTTCAATAATCATGCGTATTAATAATTCTATATTACTTATTACGATTTATGTATGTCTATATAATTCAATTATTATTATTTTTTAAATAAATTCTTGCATGCATTTTGTTGGTACCTACCTACATACCTAGATATACATATATTGATTTTCATTTAATAACAATTTTGTAAAAAAATATATGTAGGTAAGTATGACAAGTAGTCAGGACCCCGTTTGGGTGCAGGCCTCCTCCAGTCCAAAAATGGTCGTAGTCTGAATTCTTTTGCTGTTCTTCGAATTTAATCCAATTTGGTATGTCATGTCGTTGTCTTAAGTTGAATAAATAAACTTTCTCAGTCTTTCATCGTTGGACATTATTTTTTTGAAGGTAGGATACATAGATTGTTATCCTGTCTTTCAGATTAGATTAGTGTAGTGCAGATTAGTATAATATAAACTAGTATATGTACATATATGTATTAAAACCGTGACCGTGGCGGTCGTGGCGTAAAAATCGACTCCTCCTGCTCAGCCCGTGGATGTGGTAAGAGCCGACTAAGGGAACGTACCAGAGGAAGGGCAGCAGCTACCTTCTATGTTCGTACTGTAACCGATTTCGAAAAAGGAGGAGGTTATTATGTTCAGCTTTATATGTTTATGTTTTTATATATTTTCGTCGCTTTCTCCTTCAGTTAAGGGCCTACAATACCTCACCATTGTGTGAAAAGGATAGGCTTGGGATTTCGCGTTCATATGAGCGGGACAGAGTAGAACGTCATAACCGCAAAAATAATGTTTTTGTTTTTTTACGGTAAAAATAATAGTAATTTTGAAAATCTAAAACACACACCGTCTGCTTTATACTCTGATTGTTTACTGTACAAAGTATCAATGCTTATTTAAACGTATCTATTGAATAGCGACGGTTTAAAGTACAGTTTATAGTGAACTTTGGATTTTTTTTCTATCGAGAAAATTTCATGTAATCGTGTTTTCGAAACACTAGTGGTCTAGCATCAATCCTGAACTATAACATATTAAAATCTCAAAGTAAATGCTTCAGAATTGTGGAAGATATGATCGTTGAAAATAACTGATTTCAGATAGTATCAACTCTTAAGGACCGATTTTGAAAATACTTTCCCTTTGTACCTTACCTACTTTGACAAAATGATCCCAAGGCGGTCTCATAAAATTTTATTCCCAAGTATTAGCACCTATTTATCCCGAAAACACAATGTAAAAGTATGGGATCTAAAGTCCAATATTTTTTTTCAATCCTCATTAATAATTATTAACACCCCACCACCGTGTTTGGAGGAGGCATGTTCAACAGTGAACGTACTTCAGCACATTCTACTAATATCATAAATGTCAAAGTTTGTATGGATGGATGTATGGATATTTGTTACTCTTTCACGCAAAAACTACTGAACCGATTAGGTCAAAATTTGGTATGGGTATAGTTTCTGACCTGGAATAACATACATATAGGCTATTTTTTATCCCGATAAAACGCGGGCGAAGGCGCAGGCAGCAGCTAGTATAGTATAATTATGTGCTGAAGTACGTTCACTGTTGAACGTATTATGGCCAATTATTCCTAACTAGCTGTTCCCTGCGGTTTCACCCGCGTTAAATTCTAATTTCACATTTCTAGGGGGATAAAAAGGAACGTTTTCTCCTTAATCTCCCATAGGAATTTGATGTTTTACCAGGACAAAAAGTAGCCTATGCTACTCTCCATCCTTTCAACTAACTCTATGCCAAAAATCAAGTCAGTTGGTTGCTTAGTTAGGGCGTGAAGAAAGGACAAACAAACACACTTTCGCATTTATATTTATTAGTTAGGATTACTTCGGTGTGTATAGGTACCACATAGGTACGCCAAATCTTAACGATCTAAATTCGACAAGTGGTACTGGAAATATTGTCATAAAATCAAAGCGAAAACAATTTTTTGGCTTGCCGACATTTGGGACACAAAATCTTCGGACACTCTGTACGAATTGTCACTTTGAATTTTTAATAAATTATTTACTGACATTTCGGACAACATCAAAATATTGAAGCTGTTTTGTACAATCAGTTACAAAAGTGTTAAACAAAACTATATTACGTAAGTACTAAGAAAAAAAGCGATACCAAAACTGAGTATTTTAGGATAAGTCATACTTAATGCCATATTTCAGCATCATAATTATTGTTCTGTGGATATGTAATACTTATGTTACGCATGGGGGGATTGTGTTCAAATACCTAATGTGTATAAAGTTTGGCTGGAGTATGGAGTCAATTACAATGCAGCCTCCAATATTTACACGGAATACAAGATTTTGCACACATCTGTTTGAGTTTCCACTCAATTTCCCAAGTTGTCATCTACCCAACAATCAAGAAGTCACAAGTTGCCAACAAACTTTAGACCACCTACAAACAGTTTAGGAGTTATCGAGTAGGTGCCTCATTAAAGACCAAGTTCACAAGTGCTTGGAAACGCATTTACCCTGAGAAACTTTAGTAGAAACTATCGACTAAGTAACAACCTACTGTAAAATATAATAACTTAGAAACTGTTAATATTTCTGGTAAGAGCGGTGTCCTTCTAATACAAGACTTTGGAGTCTTACAGGGGTTCGTACAGGGGTTGGCCCTTGTACGTATGTTATAGCCCCGCTACACGCTCAAACATTTGTGCAAACATCGCAAACACAGTTTGCGCAAGCAAGATGGAGCGTGTGGCCGGGCTCAAACCATTTTGCACAAGCAAGATGGAGCGTGTGGCCGGGCTCATCTTGCTTACGCAAACTGGTTTGTGCATGCATGTTTGCACAAATGTTTGAGCGTGTAGCCGGGCGATTAAACTTATTTTATCAAATACATATATGATTAAAATCCCTCGTCCCAGATATATAGCGGCGCTGCTACCTATTTAATTTTATTATTAAGTTAAACAAAGGAATTACAAAAATCAAAATTGGCAGTGTTTGATACACAAACCAGTGAACGCAGAAAACATGGAAGCATTCCTTGCGCTAGAAAATGACCCAAAGCAAAGTGAGCTGTGGTAGGCGGGGCTTGTCAACTGAGCTGCGAACTGACAAAATTCCTTTGTTTAACGTAATAAAAAAACAAACTAGGTGGTGGTGCTAGTGTGCGGGGGTTAGCGCCTGAAGCGAAACAGCATCTTGTCCCGCTGTCATTTTCAATCCCATTCCTTATTTACGCGACTTACTTGAATAAACTTGGATTACTTTTTATCCCGGTAAAACAGGTGCCAAGACGCGGGCAGAAGCTAGTTTTCTACACAGAGTTAGCGATTCATCATCATCAGCCCGTACACGTCCACTGCTGAACATAGGCCGCCCCCAAACGACGACGCCTCGAATAGGGGTCCTGAGCCGCCTCCATCCAATGACTCCCTGCGATCGCTACAATGTCTTCGGTCCATCGAGTGGAAGATCTTCCTGCACTCCGTTTTGCATTGTATCGCGGTTGCCACTCGAGAACCTTTACTCTTAAGTAAGCGGTTATAAACCCTGAATTCTCTCTTTGAACGGTAAATTTCACATTCGTCTTCAGATCACGGCGTCCACAACACGATGGGGCATCAACACTCCTGAGCTATTGGGAGACGGGGCGACAGTCAGGGAGTTGCGTCAGAAGCGGTCCTGCCGGTCTACATACGTGGCCTTTCTACCAGCTACGCATAATGCTACTGATGTTATCAGGTGGGTAAAAACCATAGAAATCCAAATAAGAAGGTACAAAATAAAAAACGCGCTGATATGGACCTTAGCATCTAGGTCTGGAAATAGAATGTCAGTGTAACTAGAAAAGGTGTACCTTACCGCAGTCAGGGTTTATG
Organism: Eupithecia insigniata; assembly: GCA_947859395.1. Classification (NCBI taxonomy): domain Eukaryota; kingdom Metazoa; phylum Arthropoda; class Insecta; order Lepidoptera; family Geometridae; genus Eupithecia; species Eupithecia insigniata. Next base: position 3,223,424 of record OX402011.1, on the reverse strand, counting down.
TTTTTCAGTGTAGGGCTCTAAGAGTTTAATTTTCTGAATCATACAAGTAGTTTCAGATATTTAGGTTGCAAACAAAATTACAAATACCTACTCGTTAACCAACATGACACCGACAAGAAAGTGTCTGCATAATAGGTATTCGTCCCGGGTGTTGGATATTTTCTATGCATTATAAAAAGTCTATCTTTGTCATATCTTTAAGTATTGCAGTAATCTAGCCCTACCCATAACAAACATGTCTGATTAGCTCGGGGCTACATGATGCTGTGTGGATTGTCCAGCTTTATTTACATATTTATTACATAGTTTGCTTTGTTTTTATTTATTTTAACGGCCCCGGCCCGCACGCAACACATCACTGATAAGTTTGGGGCCTTTTAACGGACGTTCAAATGCCAACCCAGATCTCGATGGTACCAACTTAACAAATGTTTTCAGATATTGCGTATCGTCCCGTGAGATGACAACTACTGACCACTTTGGATGTGCCTCGTCGAAGAAAGCTGCGGCACGGACACACTGCACGAACCATGTCCAGCTACCGTAAGTCTCATTCTTTTGTTAGTCCATTATATTCAACGATGGTCGGTGGGGCCATAAAGGAATTAGCACATACATCCAGCACCTCTTCCACAAGGTATAGGTAAGCATTCAAAGAGGGCTCCGTGGAAAAATTCCCAATTCTATCCGAACTGTTTAAAATATTTTTATATTAGTTAGTATGTACATTATATATATTTTTTATCGAATTTAATATGACTAATGAAACAAATCATAAAATATGACCAATATCATGTCAAAATATGACCACTAAGTATAAAATTGTTTTGAAAAAAATTAAATTTGCTCCAGTTATTTTATTATTATTGTATCGAATCTAGTAATAATTACAAAAATCTTTATATTTATAGGGAAAGATATGATATTGAAGCGGTAGGTAGTATTAATTTTTATTGATTCGGTGTTTTCAGTTACCTGTGAGAGATAAAACCCCGCGCTCATTTGTTGTATTTTCTACTGTGATTTATTAGAAAACTACACATAATATTGTAAAATTAAATATTTTAAAGTGTAGATCAGATATTAGTTATATTTTGCTGGTTAGTTTTAGAAAATCTTTATAACGGAGAAGATAAACATGGGCAATTTTTCACGGAGCTCCCTTAAAGTCGTAATTTTTATATAAATTTTACAGTGACAAAATGGCTTACCGCAACCTTCAAGCAAGTGACTGGCCCGCGAGCTGTTAGTTATTTGACACCGTCAATAAAATGTATCAAAATTTTAAGAGTTGTAATTGAAATCGAAAATTGTTAATTTGTTTTACATGCAAGACAGTTATGATAACATCCTTTTAAGTAGGTATGTAAAAATACTTGTGCGAGGATGTTCTGCTCTTCCATACAGATCCATGGATTTAACAATAGTAGATTGTTACACAAGGGTAGTAAGGGAGCTATTACAGAACAAGATCCAATTTGGCGCCAGTGCGAGCTCAGCTCGCAAAGGGCGCTAATGGATCGAGTACACCCGAGAACATAGTTCGAGGGTGTAATAGTTACTTGCAACCGAGGTAAGCATTCTACTTTACATCATAATGGCGAGGCAAATAAAACATTTATATACTTAGGTATGACAAAATGTAATTTTTATTAGAAAAATTAATTATTAAAAGATTTTGTAAAACATATTCTGCTTCGAGATGATAGAAATCAGGCGTGCGGACCAGTTCTTCATCTGATGAAGTACTTGACATACTGAACTACCACTTGAAACTTGTTTATTACAGTTTTAACTTTAGTTTATTACAGTTGCACAAATCAAATTAAATGAAATGCCGCCATTTCCACAGTATTTTTTTTTTCAGTCAAAAGTGTTCTTATCATTTTATAAGAAAAGAGATTGTTTCACCAAGGAGTTTTGCATAGCTTGAACTGTAAAGTCTTTACAATTCAAACAAAGTGTGACGTAATGAGATTTGAAAATGGACTTCCTATAAAAATGTACTGTGTAGCGATTACCATCTTACACAGCCTCTTTGCTTAATTTGTAAAACCTTCTTGCCGAGCATTATGATGTAAATAAACTAATTATTAGAGATTAAAAGAGTCAAAGCCCATATTCGAATGTCCATTTTTGCTGTCCGGCGGTCCTGGGGACCAATTCTGCGTATTACGTGATACTTTACACAGTACAGTACCATCATTTTCATTAAAGAGATTGTCAACTCTATAAAAAAACTTGCTCGATAACCCAGCTCTTCAGCTTGTTTTTAAAGGCTTGTGCTGATGCGGCAGACGTAATAGTCTTTGGAAGGCGTTATAAAAGGCTGGCTCCATCACGTGATCCAGTTTCTTGGATTTAGTGAGCCGCCGGTGCACCACTTTCAACTTTTGAGCGTGCCGGGTCGGATACCTATAGGCGTCACCGAGTCTCGCCTAGGTACTCGTTCAAGTGGTGGTGAGCATACACAGCTGCGTTAAAAATGAAGAGGGCGTACCCGCTTTGCAGTCATCGATTTATCGAGTGATATTCATTATCACGGGATAACAATGTCATGTGATAAATATTGAGTACCTACGTTGAAAAACAACTCGATAAATATCAAATTGCATATTTTAAGAATACGCTTGATTATCACTCGATATTTTGACAGTTTTTGCCACATTTATCGAGTAAATATATTGTCAGAATTGCCCTCCTGGTCTGCGACAATCTTTAGGCTCTCGAGTGGTGACCACGTACAGGAAGGCACAACGTGGGCAGACGGGGACCTATACTTAAACCCTACCTATTTCATCTTTACAACATCCTTTCAAGATGTAATTGAACGTTTTTCAACAAAACAGCACCAAGCAAGGCCATAAATCAAAAGTGAAGAGACAGATTTACAGACGCTGCCAAGTTGATAGCCTGAAAACACATTATTATTCTAAACATCAAGGTTTCATAAATAACTCTTGAAAAAGTAGGACAGTCACCAACAGAAGTGTTTATGTTCTGTTTTTGATTTATAAGCGACGTTTTAGCTTTGTTCTACTTTATTAACATTTTTTGTTTTGTTTTAGATCAAAGGTAATTGTACAGAAGATTTTCGGGTTGAAAGCTGGACGAAAATACGCAATTCAAGTGGTGGCTTCGAACAGAGGCAGCTCGGTGCCTTATAATGTGTTATACGTTGATACCAACGCGTCTTGTAAAGATGATCCTCAATAAAAAACATGGTACTGCCAAATTATTATATTAACAAATCTCGGGGAAAGAATATGAATGAAAAAATATCTAATTTAACTGGTTGTCAGTTCAACCAATTTAATGTAGCCAGCTTTTTGGGGATGCTTCCGACTGGTATTCATAAGCATCAGTTGAGTGTACTGTAGATTGTTTGTAATAGTCTGCAGTTAGCTCAATTGTTTCAATTGTAAATATTAGTTCTGATTTGTTTATATTTTATTTGATTGTAATTTTCTTTGTTAATGATGAATTTATACCAATCTAATATGTTATTGTGTATTTCTGTGAGTATGCCCAAAAATTATGTTCATATATAAACTGTTGTATGGATTCTATATACCTACTAGTTTATGTCCGTGGCTTCACTTGCATTTTAATACAAAGTAGCTAGTAATTGCACGTATTATTCGTGTTCACATCACAAATTTTCGAATAATATAATTAGTATGATATTATCACTACATAGTTTAAAAAAAAAGTCGTTTCCCGCTAACTGTTTGTCCGTCCGTACATATGCTTAGATCTTTAAAACTACGCAACGGATTTTCATGCGGTTTTATTTTATAAATAGTGATTAATGAGGAAGGTTTATATGTATAATTTGCACCCGTGCGAAGCCGGGACGAAGCATATATCAAAAAGCATAGGTATTAATTTAAGATAAATTTGTAATAAATTTCACAAAACCAGCTTGAATATTTCTTTCAAGCATAAAAGCAGTATTAAATATTATAATGCATAATAATAATCATTATACTTTATCAGTTTGTACAAAGTGGGAATCAAGCGCTATTTTTAACTATACATAATATCCAATTTGGTTTGTTTATAAGGCAGTTTAGGTAAATTAAACCTTTGTAATGTAATATACCTACAGAGTGGCATTTAAAAATCTTTAGCATTATATTGATAAGTAAAAGCTAGGTGAATTTTGTTTTTGCTTGTACATGATTTACATAATGTATGTTCCTATTTAATATTTTTGTAAATATTTTGCATAAAGCTTAACTTATTGTTAATTAAGCTTACGTTCATTTACTTTTAGAGCTAGTGTACATTAGTGACAAAATTAAAATTTAAACCATGCTTGTGATTATTTTTATTTTAATACGTAATTAGAACATATAAATTTTTATAGGCATTATTTAAGATAAAAAACTGCTTACAAAAAGTCCAAAAATCACCGTCCCAGGGGAATAAGCTAAATAGGTGGATCAGAAATAAACTTTTAACTTATTTTTTTAAAAGATATACAGATATTTTTAACCAGCAAATAATCCTGCGAGTTTTTCTTAAAATCAGGCATACTCTGATAGAGAACGCTCAGCTAAGGGGGCGTTCAAGTATTACGTAACGCAGTTTAGGGGGAGCGTAACGTTACGATGCGTTACAGGGGCGGGAGGGTGTGTTCGAAAATGCGTTACGTAACATTGTTTTTTACTAAAATGATTTATTTCAGTTAGGTTTCTGTTTTTAATTGCATTGCCAACGGTTAAAATAAATATGTTATTTTATTTCAAGAGTTTAATAATAAACAACATCTAAAATAGTATGAGAATAACAATGGTGTATGAAGCCAAAAATGTATGTAAGGGAAAAATGTGTATAGGAAGGATACAGGGCCAAGTCAGGAAATCGGTATAATTTAATGACAGATTTACTAGGTATTTATATAAAATTATGTCGTTTCTTGGTCACGTGGGTGTTACGCATCGTTTAGAGAGGGAGGGTAAAGAAAAACGTTACGGCGCGTTACATGGGGGAAGAGGGTAAAAAATCTTCAAAAAATGCATTACGTAATACATGAACCGGGACGGTAAAAGTCTAACATATGAAGTCTAAGTAAGGCACAATAATGACTCATTCTTCCAAAACAGCCATAGCCATCTCTTTTGAGGTACTATCAGACATACTATTCCTCTTTTCAACTTCTTGCTCATCACTCGTCCACCAGCTTTCATCATCATCGTGAATGAAGCAGAGGAACAAATCATCCTCATAAGTTGGGAAGTAATACTCCGGCTGGTCCCAACTTTCTTTACGAAGTTCCAAATGTTTTGTTTCATTTATGTGCTTTTCTAGATTCTTGCCATCATCAAATTTCAACTCGCAAGATACGCACTGTTTTAAGTGGATTTGTCGTCGAATGTAGTTTACTATTTTGACTTTATGGTAGAAGTTTTTGCCTGCTGTTACTTTTGTGAATGAAAAGTCATGTCTTCTTTCCATGTGGTCGAGTATGTTTTCATACTCACTTTCTGTGTGATCACAGAGAAGGCATGTTATTAGTGGACCATTTTCTTCGTTCCATTCCGACCAATCAGGATCACTATCAGGATTTGAATCTTGCTCATAATCTAAGTTTTTAGGATTCCGATCCTTATTGTTGTAAGGCTTAGAGTTGTGTTTAGGTTTGCTTTTATCTCCTATGTAATTGACTAGAAAGTATTTATCATACTCTTTGTTGTCTGGGTTGATTCTTTTATGTCCTTTCTTTCGCATGTGTTCTTTGAGAATAGTTCGATCTTTGAAAAGACCCTCACAGTAAATACACTGCAGTTTATCTAGCTTTTGAGCTACAAGATTGACAAGTTCATCTATGAAAATAAGGTTATCTGGTTTGGCAATGTGAAAATTATGTTTTTCATACAAATGATTCAAATAATTTGCTCGTGTCGTCGTTGAAACAAACCGACAGAATAGACATTCTCTGACATATTCTTTGTTCCCTCGCTCGAACTGCTGCCTTTCTAGAAGTTTCTCCAGTTTTGTTTGTTGTAGATTATAACGTAATTCTTTATCTTCAGGGAGTACATCACTAAGAAGAAAGTACTCTTCATCTTTAGACTTTGTCCCATCAGGTTTGCTATCGAGCAGCATTGTAGTGCAGAAGTAAGGAAGGTTTCGATCTGAAACAAAACATTTTTTATTATTGAGACCTTTGTATTACTGAGGGTAAGTTTAGGGGTATAACACGATATATTCGATAATGTTTTGCGGCATCAATATTAATAAAATTCGGCAGGCAGGGCACGTTCTCTCAGCGCTAGTTCAAAAAATGGCCTGTGTTTTGACGCAGGACAAACGCCGCCGATCTATGACCGATTTGGGTGAACCTATAGTTGGACCAAGTTTGAGCCTTCCACTTTCGATAAGCCAATACCCCATCTCGTTTTTAGTTAGATCGATGTTTTGCGGTAATAAGTGAGAATAAAAAGGAAACTAACCTTTGAACCTCAGTCGCCAATAACGAAGATATCCCTCCAAATCAGCTATCTGATTCACGTCTGCGACCACCAGGCGATGGTCCATGAACAAATGAGTGAGTAGCTGCTTCTCAGACTCCGGTAAAACGAACTTTTCATCGCACAAAATGCAAGAACATTCTTGAGGTTCATCGCTCTTGAATATTGTTGGTTTCTCGACTTTCTGGTGCAGTGTCAGCGGGCCGAAAAACACTTTCTCATTTGTGGTCATTGTGTATTATTAGGTTTCTATGATTTTTATTCGGAAAACAATTGTAATTCGTGGATAAAATCAACGAAAAATGAGACAAACTACGACACAACAAAGCACGGAAAGAATCAACTTCAACTTCTTGGATAATGGCTCTGCATCTGGATTGACGCAATTCTGCCTGTGTCCGTCTTATGATAGCATCGCAAGCTTTATTTATGGATTGCACATTAATTTAAGTATATACCTGGTGGACCAAGCTTTGCTCGGTTTTTTTTGTTTATTGTCTTTTTTAAAAATTTTATATATAAATACGTGTTAAACGTAGGTAGTTAAAAAGACACAAATAATATAAATAAACAATTGGTTTTCTTAGTCAACCTCAAACCAAACACTCATTGGCTTAGTGTTGCTTAACAACGCCTAGGAGTAGCTTGAGTGTTATTGTGTCGTCGTTAGAGCAGTTAGTTGCTCCCAATTTACAAAATAATAGTAATATTATTCGTCAATAGATGTCAGGAAGAGACATATTTTTCAGTTTATGTCACGGCTTTTTATCAACAAACAAAAATAATGGACTTTATGTCTATGGGTTCATCTATCTTAGCCTCGGATCTTAGCTGACAACCTCCTTCCTCCCCCATTGTGACGTCATAACCGAGTATGTGCAGTAAAATAAAAAACTGATACATGAAGGCCGTTTAGCGTTGAAATCTTGTCTATAGGGGTGCCCTATCGATAAATTTGATTAATGAAAAACGAATAAAACTACATTTTCTAAAAATGATAGATCGATTTATCGGCTCCGAAAACCCTGTATACTAAATTTCCTCAAAATCGTTGGAGCCGTTTCCGAGATTCAGATTATATATATGCACAAGAATTGCTCGTTTAAAGGTATATGATAAGATAAACTTCTAAAGCAGTATTTACAATAAAGAAAAATATAAATTGATAGACTTGCCTTCATATTATATCCCATATACAATAAAACATGTGTACTTCTGCTTTTTTAATGGTGCCGCTTGCTTTTCGCTACTACTCTGCCCATAGAAAGGTAAGAGGTAGCCAAAGTCATTTTTTTCGGTTTTTACCCGACTACGAGGTTTATGATTTTTACATTCTATGTATGTACATATGTATGTATGTAGCCGATTTTTATGTACCCACGTAGCGCTGAAACAACTGGTCCTATTTTAACAAATGAGGTGTAGTATGATTCGATTCGCCCGATGGTTATAGGCTATCAACGTCAGATAAAAGTACTCTAACGAGATAGCGGGGGTCTAAGTGAGGGTCGAAAATCTCAATGTTAGTAAATATGCTCGTGAGTGGTATCGTTGCAAAGGTCTTTGTTTGTACTTTCCAAAACCGTTTTTCAAACTTTTATGAGATTAACGATTCTCAAGCTATTAGCAAAAAGGTATAAAAAAAATATAGTTAAAAACGAAAACCCGACTACATAAACGTCTTAAACAAGCGTTCACCTATTGTCCATAGCATTTTCTTTTGATACTTAGGTAGTCGGGGGCACCCACCCCATATACCTACGGTACAATTAGTAACAAAGGCCTCCGACTACCTAAGTATTAAAGAAAATGATAAGGACAATAGGTGAACGCTTGTTTAAGACGTTTATCTAGTCGGGTTTTAGTTTTTAACTACCTATTTTTTTTTTGTTTTTGACTGTTTCCTTCCATTATTTCAATCGTGTCTTGTCCGTTTTGGAATTCTTTGCTTTTCTTCACATTTTTCGCTGTGAGTGTGAGTGAAATCGTGAGTTGAAAAGTTTTTGATTTTAGCCTAGTTGTTTTCTGTTCTTGTAACTAGTTTTAGTCAAGTTTTACTAATAGGTAAATGTCTTTAATTACATGAAATATCTTGGATTCTAGAATTGAGTAGGCCTCTATTTGAGATCCTTCCTTCAATAATTAATCATCATCATATCAGCCCATACACGTCCACTGCTGGACATATGCCTCCACCGATACGACGCACGCCACGAATAGCGGTCCTGAGCCGCCTCCATACAACGACTTCCTGCGATCAATCACTTATAGATAGGTAACTTATTTGTTAGGTATTATTAGTACTCTGTTTCTCATTTCCATGATCACGGGCCATATAGTGACCCGGTCCTTTGGGAAGCATGCGTGGAGCCGAAGCCAACAGCACAGAGGCCCTTTATGAGAATTAATGTAAAGGCAAGAGCTACACATAGCGGGTATCATCCTTGGTTGCACAATATGATACACCCGAAGATGATATCCGCCAGGTGTAGAGACTATTGCAAAGGAAAATGAAAACAACAAAAAAGCCATGTTATTGTGGTGAATGGATGGACTGGGTAAATGGGCTATGGGGGAAACTATGGACGCCTGCCATAAACATACTCTCAATACTGTTACAAGCAATTAGTAACTATTATTAACATATGTACTTTTCAGAACAGAACTGAAGACCGAGAATAAAGAAACTAGACAATTATTTATTTATTCATAAAAAAATAAAGGTTTCCCAACCACATAACATATCAATCACTTCATCATCAGCCCGTACACGTCCACTGCTGAACATAGGCCTCCCCCAAACGACGCCACGAATAGAGGTCCTGAGCCGCCTCCATACGACTCCCTGCGATCAATCACATAAAGATAACTTATTTATTAGGTTACGAACGAAAACCTAATAAACTATTATTAACATAGGTACATAGATGGGTACATATATGTTAATAATAGGTAAATACGACATTCATAGTAGGTATTTACCTTCACGAATCTACATATAAATAATATAAACTATACAAGAAAAACTTAAAATACCATATAATATTATACTTAAATAAGGTATTTTATGATTTTAGGTGGAACAACAGTTTATCCGGGTATTATCAGGGTACTTACCTCCGTGGCGCAGTTGGTTAGCGCAGTCCCGTATTCAGTGAAGGTCGTGGGTTAAAGTCCCACCGGAGTTAAAATAAAAAACCAACAAATATCTAAAATTGGGGCAACTGTCCTAAAATATTTTATGGCAGGTGATCAAACTGCAACGAGAGCTTATTGCCACTTGCCGATTAAACCTGCTAATCTGATAACAGTGCATAATAAATTAGATTATGGTAATCACCCCGTAATATTGTGGCGGTGTACCTGCTTTGAGCAGTTTGAGCCTTTCATATTGTATCATCAACCGATGATGGAATTACCACTAGGAAAACAATAGGCTAAAGGTTTCTTCGTCGCTTCTTTACTTTAGTCTACATATCGAAACCAAGCCGAAGCGACAGAAATAAAAAATATCACTTTTTTCCATGTTAGTAATTAATTTTAAGAATTTAAAACCGCCAAACTACGACGCCGCAAACAGTCATCCTGAGCCGCCTCCATCCATCAACTTCCTTCCTTATTTATAATTATTATATAATATAATAAATATCGATATAATAACGGCTCAGCCCTACCTATGTACCTACAAATAAAATGCAAGTAAGCAAATATTTTAGTTTATGGAAGTCTCTTCCTGTAACTTTTTAAGTACTTACATAGGTGTTAAGTTTATGTTGTAACGCCCCAACGGGGTTCATGTCATGATCTCACTGCTCATAAGAACTCGATCGTATCAATAAAGTACCTACCGTGTAAAACAGGCTGAATAGAGACTCCAGGGTGAATAGAAATCCTTAATCCGTGACTGATCACCTCCGCTGTAAGTGGTTCTATTGGTATTGGTGTAAGTGGCGTATTGTATAGTTAAGATATTCACCACCGTTTTTACATGTCCATCTCAAGCTTGTCTAGAAGAGATTGCTCTTAGCGATAAGGCCGCCCCTTGTGCAACCATGTCGACTATATTTTCCTGTATATTTTTTTTTGTTTTAAGATATTGAATCTGACCTCTGCTAAAGGATGTTATTGCTCCAGTATTTCGTCCATTTCTATTCACCCTGGAGTCTCTATTCAGCCTGTTTTACGGTATCTATAATGCATAATACATGAAACTAAGGGGCAAAAAGGTAGCTAATGTTTTAAGAAGGATGCCCAATATATTAAGGGTACCTGCCTTCCATTAAGTACATATTATGTACATGGAAAAACCAACCGCAGGAAAAAGTTATATGTCCAGCAGTTAAACTCTAATCAGCTGAGATAATGATGTTGGTGAATTGTAAAGAAATGCTCTCTTGACTATAAACTAGATAGGTACCTAGGTATACTATCTACCTAGGTCGCAAATAGACTAGTTCTTTACTTCAAGAAACGATTTTCAAGAAGTTATTCTAAGACGTCCTCGACGCAAAGTGCTTCCGTGCACAAACAAATGAAGTAGCTCTAAGTCTAATGTCTGCAACAAAAGTCACTGAACAATTTTTATTGATTTGAATATTGCCTGAACGGTATTTCTCCCCTAGAATCGTGCCATACTATTGTAGGAAAGTCACTAAAGATAATTTATTTAAATACCAAGTGAGCCCCGCGTGAAAATTTATATGTCGTGGAGAACAATATCACATTCAGATATCTCTCTAGATCCTGAAACGATGTTTCAGGATTTATTTTCGGGAGCTATAATACCGTTTGAGTAAAACGAACCAGGGATTTTGTTCCATACTTCAATACATTATTTCACACTCCCTAGTAAATAAATATTGCCTGAACGGGAATGCTCACCCTAGAATATGACAGAACTACATAATTATGTATATGTGGTAGGTAGGTATCGTACCTACAAGATTCTCTCGGCATCTCTACGTTACAAGTCTCCAACCACTTAGACCTATTTATTGCTGAATATCGCTATCATCGTTTTCAAGACTTTAATAAATAAATAATTAAAATTTATTCAAAGAAACTCTTACATAAAAAAAAACATGAGTGCACTTAATAAATAAATATAGCTAAGTGTAACAATTTTGCCTGAACTAGGTAATCCTGTGTTTCAGGCGACAAGAGTGCTAATTATTAAATAAGATAATTTTTAATATTGAGATAAAGGCATATTTTAGTATAACAATGTTGTTTATTTTACAAATGGTTCATAGTATTATTAAGGAACTTAATTTATATTGAGTTTAACTAAATTAATCACTATTCTAACTAGATTAACTTAATGTTTATAAAAATATAATTTACTTGACAATATCTAATAGCTTCTCTGTTTCATCGGAGGATAGACTTTGAAGTTTAAGTTTAATGCATTTTTTACAATTATTATAGTTAAGCGCGTAAAAATTTGACATTGAATTTAGCCTGTTGTATTCAGGATTAAGTTTTATATTAATATTAATATAAACTACTAATATTAATAAAAACAAACTATCTAAATTTAAACCAACTTTATATTTTTAAAACTTGCGTACTTGTTAAAAGAATAACAAACAATTCATTACAAACAAACATACAATTACATCAGAGAGAAAATAAATACAGTCTAAGGAATAAATTTAAATTAAAAGTATCAAAATGTAGAACTAATTATGGTAAGAGAACAATAATATCGGAGGGAGCCCGTCTTTATAACAATTTACCTAACAATGTGAAAGAATGTGAAAATATGAAAATATTTAAAAATAGCTTACTGAAATACATATGTAAGCAACATAGATAAATAGCGAACTGTGTCATTACTTAATTCTTTTCCTTGCCTCTCATCACTTGTACCATCATCATCATCATCATCAGCCTATACACGTCCACTGCTGGACATAGGCCTCCCCCGTACGACGCCCGCCTCCATCCATCGACTCCCTGCAACCGCTACGATGTCGTCGGTCCATCCGAGTGGATGGTCTCCCATGTAGGGGGGATTTGCCATAATCACCACGCTTGGCAGGCGGATTGGTGATCGCAGTGTTGGTGTTTAAAAATAGTCAGAAGGAAGCTGCTGCCCATCCTCTGGTAAGTTCCCTTAGTCTGCTCTTACGACATCCACGGGTTGAGTTGGAGGGGTCGTATTCGTACGCCGCCGCGGCCCCACGGCCCGCTTGTACCATACACCATAATAACTCTTCGGAGTCATACTGCTAATAGTTTTGCAATCTACCCTGTTTATTTTTTATTTTTGTTGACTTGTAATAACATTTCTTTTGTACCTATCTATCCTAAATTATGTTAAATAGCACTATTATATAAGAACTTAGATTATCTACAACTATGTATAAATAAGTCCTAGAGGTAATTTAAACATTATGTATTTACGAATTACTTATTCTCATTGTAAATGAACTTATATAGTTTTTATGAGAAATAAAGCGTCTTTAACCTCAACTATGTAGGTACCTAACCTAAACCTACCTATTTGTATTGCTTTCCTGAATCAATTATATTTATTATTATTTTATTATGTACTAGCTATGCAAAAAAATCTACGGGGACGGGCCCCGTAGAATTTTTTTTTTTGCGCGGAACCCTATTTTCATTTATTCTTCTAAATCCACCAAAGCAAAGATCATTAAAATCGGTTTAGCCGTTCTTGCGTTTAATGTGGTGTAACTAACACAACTTTTTATATAGATTTTTATATAGATAGATTATTACGATATACTTACATATGCTGATATAATGACGATGAAGACCGCTGTAGCGCGGCGGGCGAAGATCCGTCTGCGACGCTGGAGTTTGCGGGTTCAATTCCCACCTTGGGACAAATATTTGTACAATCTGCAAATATTTATCTGTGGTGTTCTTGGTAGTTACTATGTATATTTAAAAAGTATTTATCTATGTAAAATATTGTACCTAATAAGTAAATCAGTGATCTAGTACCCATAACACAAGCTCTGCTACGCTTGGGGCTAGATGATGCTGTGTGGATTGTTCAACATTATTTATAATAATAAAATTAGTCTATTGTATTTATTACCTAAATGACAATGCATTTAGGTAATCATCATCATCATCATCAGCCCATACACGTCCACAGCTGGACATAGACCTGCCCCGTACGACGCCACAAATAGCGTTCCTGAGCCGCCTCCATCCATCGACTCCCTGCGACCGCTACGATGTCGTCGGTCCATCGAGTGGATGGTCTCCCATGTAGGGGGGGATTTGCCATAATCACCACGCTTGGCAGGCGGATTGGTGATCGCAGTGTTGGTGTTTTAAAATACTCAGAAGGAAGCTGCTGCCCTTCCTCTGATAGGTTCCCTTAGTCGGCTTTTACGACATCCACGGGTTGAGTTGGTGGTCGATATTCGTACGCCGCGACCCCACGGCCTTAGGTAATACAATAGACTTACAAAAACTAAACATTCAGTTTATATAAAATTCAGAAAGCACCACGTCATACAGTTCCAATGTTTTCTAATAAATTTATCGCTCATAAAACTAGTAAGAGATTCTTTATTAAGGGTGATCGTCAAGGGTTGGCGCGAAATTAAATTTTTTTCGTGATTTTTAATTTTCTTGTTTTTTTGGTGTACTACAAGGAATAAAACTACGGAAAAGTAATTTGGTGCAAATCGCTACCCATTTGCTACCAGTGGAAACTTTATAATGTCCCTTAGCATAAGTACATGTAACATTCAATTAATATTGCCTATAGTTATCAATATTCCCAACATTTTAATTATCTAGCTTAGTTTTCCTAAAATTGTAAAACAAAATATTTTTTTATGAATCTATGATAGAACCAACTTCGATACAATTGTATTTTAGGAGCATTTGGGATTTTTTTTTATTTTTAGCTTAAAGTCTCTTAATTTCCTAAATGCTCCAAAATACCAGTCAACCGAAATTATACATTGATAAGTCAATAGAAAATGGTTTACGAATTGCGGCAAATTAATTTTTTGTTAGTTTTATTCCTTTTAGAAAGCATAAAAAAATAAATACCACAAAAAATTGATCAAAAAATGTATCTCCTGCCAACCAGCGACGAGCAACCTTAAAGGCAATAATTTACGAAGGCCGTAATACCACACGCGGTGAGAATGTAAAAATTCAAAGTAGTAGTGCAGGTCGTTATTTTCAATTAATGTTTTACTACAACTTTTACTGCGTTTCATAAACCTAGTTAGAAATTATGAAGAAGCTAAAGCTATCTCGGACGGAAGCTATCTGTGTTTAATATAAACAAATAGGTGAGGTGCCTACATTAGACATAAGTAGTAGGTATAGATCATTTTTAAAAGCTATCTTTTGTTTTTTCACACAATTATCCACGCTGAGTTCAGTAATCAACTGTATTTTCCACCTTTTCTTATGTGGGGCGAAACCAGAAATATTTTAGACATGGGGCGAAAGCAGATTTTTTATTGAATGTGGGGCAACACTTGGGGCAACACGTGAGGCGGACGTGGAACAAATCAATCCAGGCCTGCATTATACGAAAAATCAAATGGAATCGTGCCAGGTTTTAATTTACCTACCTACCTATACCCACAGAAAGTTTAAATGTTATGCTAAGATTAAGTATAACTTGAATATTATAATGTGTATAGTTAGGTACACCATTCTTAACTTGTCGCTATAAAGTTGAGCACATACATCAAACACCGCTACCGCACAACACAAACGTAAGCATTCAAATATGAGTTTAAATTCCTTATGTTTAGATATATTTTACAGTGAAAAATAGCTTTCCACAAGCTTCGTACAGTCGCGGCCTTAATCTGCAACAACCTGTACGTTCGGTCGACCCTATGTGATTTTTTCAACCGACTTTAAAGAGGAGGTTCTCAATTCGACGAGTGTTTTTTTTTTGGATGTCGGTTACACGATATTTCCGCTAATGATAGACCGATTTTGAAAATTCTTTCATTATTGTATAGAAAATTATTCCGAGGTGGTCTCATAAAAGTTTTATCCCTATGGGATTAGTATTTATCTCGCAAAACTTAAAAACAGTGTTTACGTAAGGGAATTTGAAGTCGTTTTATCGTTTTTTAAAACACACCAAATTATGTAACTTTAAAATTTGCGAATCATACCAGAGTAGAGAAAAGCTCTAAGACGAACCAAAGTCGAAGAACCACCCATGGTCTTAGAGCTTTTCTTTCGCATAAAAACATGTTACACCTTTGCCATCATCATCATATCAGCCCATACACGTCCACTACTGGACATAGGCCTCCTCCATACGATGCCACAAACAGCGGTCCTGAGCCGCCTACATCTATCGACTCCTTGCGACCGCTACGATGTCGTCAGTCCATCGACTGGATGGTCTCCCAACAGTCCCAACCCTCCGTTTCCCGTTCGATCGTGGCCGCCACACGAGAACCTTTACTCCCCAGCGGTTATCAGTTCTGTGAGGTATATGACCTGCCCACTGCTACATCAGCCTACTAATTCTGAGAGCTATGTTGGTGATTTTGGTTCTTCTACGGATTTCCGTATTCCGAATTCTGTCACGTAGAGAAACACCAAAGATTGCTCTATCCATTGCCCGCTGAGCGACTCTGAGCTTATGAACGATGCCTATAGCCTTAGCGACCACGTCTCGGATCCGTAGGTCATTTATTTTATTACGCTAAATGTGTTTTTTATTTTAATGAACACGAATTATTAATTATATATATATATATATATTGTATATTTCTTGTAATTCTCGATATCTAGCACTACCTTAATTTGTTGTCCACACTACCCAAAGGTTAGCAGGTAGAGAATGCTATCCAGCATTATGTTCGCCTATGTACAACTTTGGTGCAATAAAGTATATTCTATCTATCTATCTATTTATTACTGGCAACACACCTTTGCTATACTTACTCGCTATTAGTATATAAGTTATTTTTTGTCAACAAAAATATTTATGAATGAACACTTTACAAAAACTGATAACAATAGGTAACAAAAAATACATAGGCTTAACCCTGTTTTCTTCCAGCAAACACAGTTTTCTTACAGCAAACCTTAGAGTTATAGGAGAGGCGATCGAACAGGTAGAGGAAGTGTACAAAAATAAAATAAATCGAACAATAGATAAACTAACAATAACTAATAGTAGCTTAGCTACATACAATACATATAATTATAATAAACATACATAAACTAAAATAATAATGACGAAATAAACCTAATAAATACCTAATCGTCAATATATATATATACTAATAAAATAGAAACTATTTATGATAGTAGTTAAAAGAGCACTTTATTTTAACTTAGTTTTAAATATGTTAAGCGATGGACTAGCTCGAATATCATGGGGAATAGAGTTCCACAATCTAGCCGCTTGCGCGGCGAAAGAACCTCCGGGCCTACTGGGAAGAAGGAGTGATACTGCCGTCCTACACGGCCCACCGCGAGGAACGAGAAATGCAAATCGTTCGCGGAGGTATGTCGGGAAAAGGGGGTTATTGAGAATGAAGTACAGATAAGAGAGAATGTGAAGATCACGCCGCCGTCGTATAGCCATTTAAGTTTGGATCGAAAAGCAGACACATGGTCGAGTTTACGCAATCCATATATGAATCGGATGCCCTAATTCTGAAGGCGCTCAAGCTTATTCCAAAGTTCCTCTGTCGCGTCAAGGAAACAGACATCAGCATAATCGAGGAGGGGAAGTAGAAGACTTTGGGCAAGGATTACTTTAGTCTCAAAAGGAAGGAAGTTTTGTAGACGTCTAAGAGAATGAAATGTGTAATTAACCTTTTTACTAATGTTGTTTATGTGACTCATCCAAGATAAATTGCTTTCAAAAATTACGCCCAGGTTCTTAGCCTTCGTAGAGAGAGGAATGATATTACTGGCCAAAGTAATATATTTGTTATAATTTCATTCATCAAAATGTCTTTGTTGACTTAAAATATCTTGGATTCTAAATAGGAGTTTAGAGTTAAAGAGAGATGACTACATTTCCATATTCTGTGATGACTGCTGATAGTTATTTGTTATTATTTTTTGTTGGTTATCTTCTAACATAACCTATAAATTCATCAGGAATGCTATAGATAAACGTTTGATTAATTACGAGCGCTAAACACCTAGATTTAGCGCTCGTAATTAATCAAACAATTAACTTTACTTGCGAACCCAACTTACTACGTAAAAATGATGAACTTTACTTAACTGTGACGAATTTACACATAGTTTTTATGCATGTGACGAATTTACTTTCAATGTATGGAGTTTACAAAAATGTGACGAATTAACTTTGTGGCAAATGTACAACAACCCATCCTATCTATATACTACTAAACTACTACGCTACGCTTACTTTTACACTGTTTTTAAGTTTTGCGGGATTAATACTGATCCCCTGGGGATAAAGGGGCTTTATCTGATAGATGTTCCTCTTCATTCTGGGTAAGCCTTATCCGGAATGCGATCTAGAGAGGATATACTTATTTTTAAATACTTTATACTTACCTAATTCTACTTGTTTTTATGTGCTACTAACACTCTACGGACTATAAATTGTGTGTTTTTTTTGTATGATTTTCCATACGATATTGAAAGAATTTTCAAAATAGATCCATTAATTAGCTGAGATATCGCGTAACATATGTATTATACATACAAATTTATAAAAAACATAGTCGCATTGAGAACCACCTCCTTTTTTGAAGACGGTTAAAAATATGTTTAACTATTTTCCTCTGAGCCAAAATTCATGCTTGACTTGACAACAACTTGACCTCTACCTATCACCAAATACGATATGATATCCTGTCCAAAAGCAATATTCCCAAAAAATACACAAAGGTATCACAATCGAATCATTGAAATCGTTTGTCAAAAGGATTGTTGAAGAAAATAAAGATAAATTACACACATATAGATATTCCGTAATAATAACGTAAAACAAGAAAGCCTGGTAGATCCGCAGTAACAGGGGTAAGCCCTACATTCTTTATCCTTTTCACGTTGTAAATCGAAGGCAGGAATAAATTTATATAAAAAAGGAACTTTTGAGGCAGTAGGAATAAGTTTTCCTAAAATGAAGGAAGTTTTAAGAATGATGGAGGCAGATAAAATGTAGTCAAGTTTTTTATACCTAAGTATAAAATTATACATATTATACTCGATCAAATATGGCGACGGCGCACTATAATTGCTGTATCGAGGCGACCATCCTCTTCTACAGAAGATGCAGGCTTTCCCCTGATAAGCTGCATAATGTAATTCAGTATCAAAGTATAATTTCAGTCATAGCCGTCCAGAAATTTAGGCGTGAAGAACAAACATACTCTAAAAATCCAAACTTTCGCATTTATACTTTATTATATGCTGCCTGCGCCTTCGTCCGCGCTTTATCGGGATAAAACATAGCCTATATATGTTATTCCAGGTCCCAAACTATACCCATACCTCAGTCCAATCAGTTCAGTAGTTTTTGCGTGCATTAGGAACAATGATGAATGAAAGCTTTCAAAAACAAAAATTGTTTTGAGTTTCTGTGCTTTGCTTCGATGATACCAATGTCTTTAAATATTTTCCACCAATATTCATTGGGTTTTGTAACACCTATGTATACAAAAAATATGCAGGTTTTTTGAATCGAAGTATACCTAGATATACTATGTATGTACATGTAGGTAATTCATAAACGCATCAAAATGTATGCTCACATCACAACAACGACAGAGGATGTGCCAATGGTTTTGTGATTGTAAAAATTAAAAAATCTGTATAAACGGGGTTAACTACGGAATCTCAACAAACGTTATCTCGACAAATATCGACAAACGTTATCGCGAAGCACGGAATCTCGGCAAATATCGACAAACGTTAGGTCGATGCACGGAATCTCGACAAATGTTATCACATTGCGTATTTTGACCGCGTGACAACGCATCCATGTAGAATGTGGCGGGAGTTCGTCTCGTTCATCAATCACCGAAATTAAAATCTCGGCGCTTCTCGAAATGTGGACAGGACAAGTTTCGTCAAGTCATAGTTGGTCACTTAATTGTGAGAGTTCCTGAGGGTCGGCGATATGTATGTAACGTGATATCCGATCAGAAAATAATTGGTAGGCAATTGCCTTATTATTTATTGTTGTAGCGGCAAGAGGGATACACGCTGTGAAAATTTCAACTTCCTACCTTTTACGGTTCATGAGATTAAGCCCGCTGAATTACGGATGGACGGACGAACAGACGGACAGATAGCGAAGGCTTAGTAATAAGGTCACGTTTTCACTGTTCGGATACGGAACGCTAAAAGTACCTTCATCATCACAGCTGAACATAGGCCGCCCCCAAACGCCGCCACGAACTGAGCCGCCTCGATCCAACGACTGAAAAAGTAAAAAGTACCTTACCTATTTATTTTTCCAGGTGTGTATATGCTGGCTATTACACAATTTATGCCCTATCCATTCAGTAGTTTCGGCGTGAAGAAGTAACAATCACATTCATACAATTTTTTTATATATAAATTATAACTGTGATGTGATTGTGTGATTCAGGTAGGTATTAAAAATTAAATCATTTTCTGAGATGTACATATTTCTTACTCAAATCTATACAATAACCTATCTACGGTCCAGCAAACCATTCAACACCGAACGAAACGCACTAACCGGCACAGATGAGGATCGCGTCATCACCAGTAACATTACGAAACGCACAAAAACCCAGATAATAATCGGGGAAACGGCTACCGGAAGTACATAGGTGTACTGCACTGATGTATTAGCATGTTATATGTTGTACTGTATCTGACATAATCTTTCAAGCAGCCAATGTAAAATATTGATTAGCTTTCATTCATAAATTTTTAGTATGGTGTAAGCATTTACAAAGTGCCTTGTGCTTTTACTTTTACTATATAAATATAGTAAAAGAAAAAAAACATTTTTCCAGAACAGACGAGTAATATACATACATAAAATAAAACATACATTCCAGTCCATTACATATATAAACAGAAAATCGTCCATCCACTCGACACTGGTCACAGGGAATCGACGGATGGAGGCGGTTCAGGATTGCTATTTGTGGCCTCGTTTGGGGGCAAGCTATGTCCAGCAGTGAACGTGTATGGGCTGCTATGATGATGAAACAGAAAAATAGTCAAAATCGGTCTTCACTCAGCATATGCTATGGTAGATCAGATCATACCATAGCGCTGGTCTTCCGTGGAGACCGTGGTAGTGATTTAATCTAGCGTTTATATTGGATCTGAAAAGGGCTTCTATCAATTTACGACGCCACTGAACCCTAAACGTGTGATTAAACCGCTAGAGAGTGTCAGGCGTGATTTGGGTCAAAATAAATGACCAACGGCCATCTCTGCATGAAAAGAGTCACTCGTAAAAACGCATTGTAAGTTTAAAAGAGAAAAAAATATTTTTCTTTCATGGTGAATGCCATATTTTTTTATATGATGGATGACCCATGATAACGATAACAATAGTAGATACGAGTGAAAAAGCTGTTGTGTAGGATTAAAATGTATATTTAACACTGCGTTGCAGGCCTTGAGACTCTTCAATGAATAAATAATGCTAGACAATTTAGGTATTCAAGATTATCTAGCCCTTAACTAAGCTGAGTTTGATATACTAGAAAAGTGATGGGTGAGCTACGGAGTATATCGAGATTCCGCGATAATTTGCATCGGCACGCTATCTCGACATAAAATAAAAAAGTGAATGACATTGCAACGCACGTAATCTCGACAAATGTTATGAGTGTCTAGGAATAAAATTATTTTGTATTTATCAGGTGCGAAAAGCAGAGATTATATTAATTAATATATTACAAAAATAGACCTACACATTTATGCCGTCCACGCATTTTTTTTCTTCGACTGAATTATTTCATAGACTATGTTTGGATGTTTGGGATGGCTCGGCCAAATACCAGCTTGCAGCCTTAGAATCGATAGAACGAAGAGCCTTCAGACTCATAGATGAGCAGTACCTTGCAGAGACTAAGATCCAAAGTCTCGATCACCGCCGCAAGGTTGCTTGTCTCTCGATCTTTTATAGGATACATTTCGGAGAATGCTCTCAAGAATTTCATGACCTGATTCCACCATCTCCCTTCCACTCCAGGATAAGCAGACGGACGGCACAATACCATCCTTATCAGGTGGATAGACCATCCACTCGTACAAAGCGGTTTTCGTCCACCTTCATCATTCGCACCGCTAAGGAATGGAACTCGCTGCTTCAGTTTTTCCGGTGAATTACAATCTGGGTCTCTTCAAGACAAGAGTGAACAGGTGTCTTCTAGACCTTCGTGATACAACATCGGCCACATCATCACTTTCCATCAGGTGAAATTGTGGTCAAACGAAGGTAAAACGAAGGTAAAAAAAAATGCTTCTTTATAAGAATAGTAATGTAACCTATAGAAAATATCAGTAGGGCAATTCTGGCAAATTTGCAATATATCATTCATTGCAAAAACCGTCAAAATACCGATTGCTTCGTAGCAAACAAGCGTATTTTTAAAATTTTCGATTCGATATTTATCGATTACCGATATTTTTCTTTGATGATTTACTCGATAAGTTGCACGAGAATTCAGTTTTGGCGGTACTCAATATTTATCACATGATATTTTTATCCCGTAATCATGAGTATCATTCGATAAAGTATCACATGGTACTGAGAATTGGCCTCACTAACGAGAGGTTCGATATTAATCGAGCTAAAGATTAGAAAAATTGGACGGAGTAGGTATAGTTCAACTTTTTTTATTTTTATTTATTTCAAACATATTAAATATACATTCATTAAAGTTTCGTACCATAAAACCTAGAGAGGTTTGTCTTGGTACTCACATTCGTCATGAAAATAATACAAGAAAATTACGTAGTTATACAAAAACTATTTTTAGTTTGACTTGTTCAGGCCTACCACCCTGCATCGGCTTTTTTTTCACTCCCACTCGCTCGCGCAGGGTTAGCGCTAGCCTCAGCGTGCGTTGCGAGAGGGAGCAAAATGTGGGCATGGGCACAGTTCATTGCATGCGCTGCGCGGTCGTAAGAAAATGCTCGGTACAGGATGATTCAATTTCTTACTTTTGGTTATGAAGTTATCCTTATTTATTTATTTTACATTGGTAATTTTTTATATATATATATCTTGATTAAGAATATAATATATACTTTACATTTATACGATTCTTTTTTTTACAATTATTTATTAGTTAGATATTAATTATCTATTTCCGCTATTTATACTATGCCACTTGTAGCAAGGTCTACTACAGTCGAAACAGGCATTAAGTAGGCCTACGAGACTCGCAGCTCATACATACATATGTATGCCGCTCGTAGCACATCTGCAGAGGTTCGATATATATCGAGCTGACAGATCACGTGTCTCTGAAAAATTGGACGGAGTGTAAGTTCATTGAGTTACGCTATTTATGCCACTTGTAGCAGGTCTACGAGAGTCGCGACTGTCGTAGACCTGCTACAAGTAGTGTCGTAGGTCAGATATACCGCTCGTAGCACATCTACATAGGTTCGATATTTATCGAGCTGACCATAAACCTAGATTTTTTATGGAGTTGTCAGATTACGCAACTCTAAAAAATTGGGAGTATATTTCATCTAGTTACGCTATTTATGCATAGCTATGCCATTTGAAGCTGGTCTATGACAGTTGAAACAGGCATTAAGTAGGCCTACGAGACTCGTAGCTCAGATACCTATGCCGTTCGTAGCACATCTACGCATTTCGTTACTTAGCGACGCCGTAAAGTTAAAAATTGTTTATTTGCTTGAACACAATGTATGTAGGTTACACAAATGTTAATAATATTTTAGTTTCATGATTTATTTAGATTATTTATTATAGACTAGCTGTTGTTCTCAGTTTCACCCGCGGTAAATTTGAATTTCACATTTTCTAGGGGGATTAAGAGGTATTTTTCCCTGTAAATCTCCCATGTGAATTTGATGCTTTACCGGGACAAAAAGTAGCCTATGTTACTCTCCATCATTTCAATTAACTCTATGTCAAAAACCTAATCGATCGGTTGCTTAATTTGAGCTTGAAGGAAGGACAAACAAATACACTTTCACATGTCATTTATAATATTAGATAGGACTGTAGTGACACAGATTAGCATATAGTACGCGGCGCATTTGCGTTTCTGCAATTAAACATTTTCATTAGCAAGCCTTGTTCACTTCAGTCACTTCTAAAGCCTCTGATCAATGTACACATATCCCAATATTGGATAATAGAATATCGTAATTGTCATTTAATGTATTTGTGTTAATTATTAATGAATAGACTCAGTTCTGGCTGTGGGGTCGCGGCGTACGAATATCGACCCCTCCAACTCAACCCGTGGATGTCGTAAGAGCCGACTAAGGGAACCTACCAGAGGAAGGGCAGAAGCTTCCTTCTGAGTATTTTTCAACACCAACACTGCGATCACCAATCCGCCTGCCAAGCGTGGTGATTATGGCAAATCCCCCCCTACATGGGAGACCATCCATTCGATGGACCAACGACATTGTAGCGGTCGCAGGGAGTCGATGGATGGAGGCGGCTCAGGACCGCTATTTTGGCTTCGTATGGAGGCCTATGTCCAGCAGTGGACGTGTATAGGTTGATATGATGATGATGAGACTCAGTTCAGTGTAATAACTCTTTTTATTACCAACGCACACCCACAGTAATAAATAATATATAGCCTGGAAGAGATCGCTGTTAGCGATAAGGCCGCCGATTGTACCACACTAGAAATAGTTACTATTAAGTTCTTGTACAAATATTAAATGTACTGATGGTGCAATAAAGAAATATTCTATTCTATAAAATAACAAAAGGACTTTACGTGACATACATACTACACTTTTTTGTATGAAAGCTGTTTTACTGTTAGAGATCAGCCGTCGTAGATCAGTGACGCCGCATATAGCTCAACTACGCCGGCCGTAGCATAACCATTATCATCCATTCTGATACCGTGCTACATCTTTATTGGCTGTCATCAACAACAGTTGAACTTTTATGCGCGTAGGTACAGTCACTGCGAAAAAGCGTTGAACAGATGAAGACTTCAAATCCTCGATTACATTCAACAAGAAACTCTAACCATTCTCTAGACTAGACGAAAACAACAGATGCTGCTTGCGTGCAAATGGAAGTAAAAAGATGAAAAGAATTTAAAACCTTACCTTAAATCTACTTCACAGTATTACACACAGTAGGTACATACATAACTGCGCGGGTACTTCAGACACAAATTAATCATAACGTACATGATGAATTAAACTTAATAAATTTAAATTAAATTAAAAAAATACTATACTAGACACGGGATTTCGGAGTCTTCACTTGTTCAACGCTTTTTCGTGGTGACATTACACTTTTGGTGGTGACATTACACTGTACACTGTACAGTCGTACGTATAGTCGCATGGAAAACATTTGTGAAAAGTGAGAGGGCAAAGTCAATGTTCCGTTACGGATTGTTGACCACCCACGTGTTTATGTTCACACATCCCTTACTCGTTTATCCGTGGCCTTTTTAGTGACCACCCTAGTCACTGTCGTGGGCATTTTCTACAGTCCATTACTTTTGGTAGTTGATGGACGGACATCATGTTTTCTGAATCACCCTATATTTTAACAATACTATTTTCTGCCTGCGGTTTCGCGCACATTGTTTCTATGAAAACGTTGATTGGTAAAGGGGCTAGAATAATAACGAAGATTTTGGCCACTTTAAACTGTTTTAATTAAGGCGGTTGTATGCCTCAAACTCGCACCGCTGCCTTTTCTTTCTTATAATTAGGTACCTTAATCAAAGGAATTTTACAAAATCCATTGTACAGTTTATGATACCTATAATAAGCTTTTTTTAATGCCCATAAAATAGTTTTCTTTTATTTCCTATATGCAGAATAGCGAAATTGCCTTTGGTGGCCACCGAATTCATTTTGCGCTTTTCTGAATCAGAATCAATCAAACTTTATTTCTTTAGGCTAATAAAATAAGCACTTAGACAAGTCAAAAGCACTAAGTGAAAATTATACGAAAAATCTGTCTAAATTATACGACACTCAACTAATTCACAGGGATTAAATAAAAGCTTAGGATAGCGAGTTTGTGATATCACGAACTGTACGTTGGATATTTGAAAATTCTTGTGCTTAACGTAATTATACCTAAGTAACAATAGGTGGTGGCGCTAGTGTGCGGCATACAATCGCCTTAACACTGGAATGAGAAGAATGATGAAGCGGGTATGTAAAGTATGAAATTAGAACGAATGATGAAATGGGAAGAATTATGAAATGGGAAGAATGATGAAATGGGAAATTGATGAAATGGGATGTAAGCTAATTACCACAGTAAATAAAAAAGTTAGTATTGTATAGGCCGGTACTCGGTAGGCACGCTCACAAGTCTATACCTAACAAAAGGTTATTTTTATCCTATGGTTACTGATTTATAATAATTTGGTGTATTTTAAAAAACGATAAACGATTTTAAATTCCTATACTTACCTCTTGTTTACGCCCGTTGACACGAGACATCGACTTTGAATACATTACTTTTACACTGTTTTTAAGCCTTGCGGGATAAATACTAATCCCCTGGGATAAAATGTTTATGGGACCACCTTGGGATCATTTTCTATACTATAGCGAAAGAATTTTCAAAATCAGTCCATAATTGGCGGAAATATCGCTTTACATACGTACAATAAAATAAAATATATACCTTAAAGAATTTAATGATATCCCAAAAATTTACGACTCCGGCGGAACTTGAACCCGCGACCCTCCTCTGAATACGAGGATGCGCTAACCAACTGCGCCACGGAGGCAAGTACCCGATCTGTCGAAAATCTTTGGGACTTACGGACTATAGCGCCGTTAGCTCCACCTACAGGGGAAACATTGAAGTTATCCACACATCCTCGTATTCAGAGGAGGGTCGCGGGTTCAAGTCCCGCCGGAGTCGTAAAAAATTTTTTGGGATATCATTAAATTCTTTAAGATTACCCAAAGTGCGGGCATAAGCACTATAAAAAAACCTTAAAAAATATACCGTCGAATTGAGAACCTCCTACTTTTTCGAAGTCAGTTAAAAAGTAGCCTATGTTTTATTCCAGATCTATATATATTTCAGGCCAATCCAGTCAGTACTTTTGGCGTGAAGAAGTAACTAACATAATTATATCAACGTATTCAACTATTTATCCAAACTCACGGTTGTCTGGTAGAGATCGCTTTCGAGCGATAAGACCGCCACTTGTAACTTAGTTTTAAAATTGTCTGTTTGTGTATTTCTGTTTCTTATCAATAAGTGTGCAATAAAGAATTTTCTATCTATCTATCTATCAATCAAACTTTCGCATTTTTAATATTATGTGTAATATGGAAACTAGAATATCTGAACTTTTATTTCAGACAAGCTGTTGCCCGCGGCTTTGTTCGCGCTTAACCAGGATAAAAAATAACCTGTGTCCGTCCCAAATTCCATTAAATCCGTTCAGACGTTTAGGCGTGAAAAGCTAACAGACAGACGGACATAATTACCCTCGCTTTTATTATATTTTATAGAGTATGTACTACAAATTATTTAATAATGCAATTGATATTTATTCCCTTTGTTAATAAAATGCCTTTTGTAAAATAAAACCCATAAAGCGACGAAAGATGGCTGACGCCATAAAAATATATTGAAAATTGTTTCCAATCACGAAAATATTTGATTTGATTTAGAAACTGATTTAGCGAAGTCGTAAAAACAATCTGGAAAACGGAAATTAAGGTGTCAACAAAGTTAAATGAAAAATAGGCCAAGTGGGAGCAACATTTAGCCAATCGAAGTTTTTTTTTAATCCCTTTAGACTTCAATCTAAAGCATGAAAGGTATCCATGACTACCCATAAAAATATAATCATGGCGTAGTCTCCATTACCCAGTACATCCATTCATCACAATAACATGTTTTTTTTGTTATTTTCATTTTCCTTTGCAATAGTCTCTACACCAGGCGGATATTATCTTCGGGTGTAACATATTGAGCAACCAAGGATGATGTCCGCTATGTGTAACTCTCGCCTTTACGTTAATTCTCATAAAGGGCCTCTGTGCTGTTGGCTTGGGCACCATGCATCCCAAAGGACCGGGTCTTCGTCGGGAAATGAGAATTATGGCGTCAACAAAGGCAAGGCTAATAAATTGTCATCATAATTATCATATTACCTTCTGTCATAACCACGCAGTTACTGTTTACATAAGTGGCATACCTATGTACATACATAATTGGCATACCCATTGTGGGAGTCCAAAACAATTATCCCAAGGGTCGGGAATACGGACATGAGCCAAATGGTTAATATGGGACATTGTGGTTGGGTATAGGTAGTACTATGCGTGTGTTGCCACTATGTTCTCATTGAAATAAGGTTATTGTCTCAGAATAATATTTAATTTTTGTAGAAGGTTTTGTGGAGATATCTGTAACGTAACTTTATCGGTATAAAGCTCTGCGCACATTAATCCAAAACCTCTACCGAATGCAAAAAAAAATGGATTCAAATATGGGCTACTCGTTATCTTTGGATACTTCCTTTTTTTACAGTGACAAAATGGCTTCCCAGAAGCTACAAACGATAACCCGGGCTGTCTGCTATCTGATGCCGTTGTCAATATAAAATACATCTAAATAGCCCATATTTGAATGCTCCTTTTTTGCTGTGCGGTATTGGTGTTGCCCTGATCCGTGACAAACTGCGTCCGCGCGAGCAGGTCGCGTCTGTCTGGTAGAACATGCACATATTGGTTACGGGTCGTCCATCAATCACGTGATGTTTTTAGCGTTTTTTTTAAACGCACACCCCTCCTTCCCCTTTGTGATACATGGTGAGGTTTAGGACGAACCCCACGTCCCCTACCCAAAATCACGTGTACTTTTTAGTACAAAGTATCTTTAACATTTCAGAATATAATCTTTAAATACAGGTAAGTATAATCTTGCAGTTGTCGCAGCGGGCGGGGGAATCGTTGCCTGTTAACGGAGACTCAAGCTCACACGCCGTTTTTCGATTGTTTACAAAACGCACGTTTAACGACAAAATAAACAAGTATACGTGATATCTCACCTAGCCCCCCCCCCCTCCCTTCTTGTGATATTTCGTGATTTTTTTCGAACACCCTCTCCCCTTTCGAGCCTTACGTGATTAATGAACGACCCTTTACTAACTCTGCGAGGGATATAGCCAAAATGTGGAATTCATGAATGCCAAGATTGCCTGTAACATGAAAACTAGGCGATGATCATTTACACGCAGATTGAAAACTATGTTTGTAAATAAAACTAGTAAATTGTAGTTTTCGCTTAATTAGAACTGTAACCGCGCAATGATACTGTAATTTACAAGGCAATTGATAATACCAAGAGTAAATTGCAAAACAATAGAAACATAATTTGTTGTTCATTAATAACATTCTCTGTTTTCGAAAGTAATTTCCATTTGGTAGGTAATCAATTATGAAGTAACTTTGTCAGATTCCTGTTTTATCTAAAACTAATTGGAAGTACTAAATAACTAAAGTGGTTACCAAAGTTTTGTCAGGAATTTTGCTATTAAATATTAATACAGTAATATAGTAGTACTGTAGTAATATACAGGGTGCAACAAAAAGTAAGGATCAAACCCAAACTATAAGAGGTTTTTACCCTTCAAAGATTTTTCCTTACTTTTTTTCAGCGAGGTTCAGCTTGGATCACAAAACACGGGAAAAATATTTTATAATATTCGAACAGTTTTTGTAAAACATAAAACAAACAGAAATTATAACTAGACTACATGCAATGAATGACTATTGCATGTGCTTATTGTCATAGAACCGAGGAAAAATGCATTTGTAACCCATACCTACCTACAGTACCTACCGCATCACCCGCTCCGATGACGTCGCGGGTCATTGACCGCAGCGGTCATCGACGGTTGTTGTGTATTTTATTAAAAGGACATGTAAATAAGTAGGCCTTTTTAAATTTTTTTAATGACAAATTGCACGTGCATCAGTCGTTGGCGTGTCTAGTTATCAATTTATTTATATAATTTTTTAGTTGTGCCCACGGCTTTGCCCCCTTTGAATTTTAATTTTTGCGCAGAACGCTATTTTATGTTCTATATCCTATTCCAGATTGAGACAAATTCAACAAATCAAATATGATTAAAATCGGTTCAGCCGTTCTCGAGTTATAAGTGGTGTAACTAACACGACTTTTTTATGATCGTTTTTTTTCAAAAACGAAATTTCTAGAATTTTTAAAATATTTTTTCCTCTTTTCTATGATAGAGTCTGAACAACCTCTTGGCCCATACTTTTTGTTACACCTTTAAAATAAATATCTAAATCAATTTTGTTTCGGACCACAAAAGAAACTTTTTCTCCCCTAATATACCCTTAATGGATTATTTGTTAAAACACTTACGAAATCAACGAAGGTTTCAATTACAACCCAAACAAGTCCCTAATACAATTAAATACGGCTCAGAATAGGAAAACTTTACAAAGGTAGCTTGGAATGCAATCTAAACCTGCTGGCTCTCAAGTTAGATCAATTAATAGTTATTAGGATCTTGTATCAACACGGAATAGTCGATGTGACCGCATTTACATAGAAATCTGGCAAAGAGCAAAGTCGGAAAAGTGTATAAATTTTTTAATTAGCAATAAGTTGCAGGTTTAACGAAAATGCTCGTAGGCTCAGCTTTTGAGAGATGAAATTGTATCGGTCATTTCGAGATTCTTTATTTATTTGTTAACACTATTAAATATACATAAACTTATACATATCACTAACAGCCAATAGAAGGAGTTTCATTATTATAATTTTGAAAAGTAAGAACGTCATCACCAAATTTACCAGTATACAGGGTGTAACAAAAATAACGGACCAAACTTTCAGGGGGGGTTCAGCTTCGAGCACAGGACACGGGAAAAATATTTTTTTTAAAAATCCCAATTGATCTAAAAAAAAATTACTACTAGACAGGGTTGTGTGTGCTTATTTTCATCAAAAAAGCCTACGTAACAGTTTACACTCCCTTTAAAACACAAAACACTTTCGTTGCGGGTCGTTGACCCCGGTGGGCAACGACCCGCCATCATCGGAGCGGGTGACGACGCGCCTTAGATGCGGTAGGCGGCACAAATGCATTTTTCTTAGTTTTGTGATAATAAGCACATGCATCAGTTATTGCCAAGTCTAGTCAGATGATTTGGTGTTTATTTATATTTTCGAAATCCAAGTCGAGATTTCTTTTTATGATTTTTCCCGTGTTCTGTTTTCGAAGCTAGGTTCAGCTGTCCCATGAAAGTTTGGTCCGTTATTTTTGTTACACCTTGTATAGGTAAGATATAGACACAATACAACAATTTTTAGAAACAAAACTATAGAGTAACGAATAAAAATAAAGATTAGATTGATTGATTTTTAATTGTAGGTAAGTGGTCTATCTATTATACAATCTTTATCATGGTAGGTAGATGATAACTTTTAAAGCTTATGAAATGACGTAATATTGAAGCGTAATGTAAGTATTTGCGGTCTGTGCGTATTATTGGTAGTTAACATACTCAATAAAACGTACCAGTCAAGTAAGAGTCAAGTAGATGTATACAGGTTCATGCAGCCTGTTTTCCGTGTAGATACAGCCTGTCAGTGGACACACCTAGTACAGATTGATCGATGAAGGTGCTAAGGTTACGGAAGGATCTAGAAAAGTACATATTTATCCTACTAATATTATGAAGCAGAAACTTTGTGAAGTGTGTATTTTATTTTGTTACCTAAGATCTATCCAAGGTTGTAGAGATCGCTCGTGAGCGAAACCGCTAATTGTCACATTTCTTTTTTGTTTCAAATTGTTTGTAAACTGTTTTGTTATATGTGCAATAAAGCATTTTCTATCTATCTCCAGAATAGATAAAGATGCAACTTGAGGTACATTTAGAAAATAGCCTGACTTAGATACTCGTAATAGGCTAAGTACTTATTATACCGAAAATACGAAGCAGCGGGCAGAAGTAAGTTTGAGGTTTTGGTTGTGAGCAAGGTCTCAAATTATCACAATTAGTCAAGGTCTGAGTCTCAAAGTACATAGGTATATAACTCTAGGTCTAAAAGTATTATTAAACTTACTATAATTTGAGAGCTCGAAATGTTGGTGAAGCTCTGTTGTGTTTTTATTCTAGGTATTAAATACATTACATTACGATACAAAGATTATAAGTAGGTATATAATACAAACCGTGTAAAATTTAACGATCCTATCCATTCAAATCCATTCGATTTCTTTTATTATTTGTAACCACAGTGTATTGGAAAATAAAGCTCTTTTTATTTTTATTTTATTTTATTATCCATTCAAGGTTGTTTGAGAGAGTTCGCTCTTGAGCGACAATACCGCCGATAGTCGCTTATTCTATAATTATTCCATTGTAAATTATTTCTTAAAAAAAGTGTAAAATTAAGTATTATCTATTAATTTATTCTATAACTACTAATTTACTTTGTAATTTTTGACCTTGATTCCGGGGTGAAAGGTTATTGAACTCAAATCGAACAAAAATAAAACTTTTATGATTCAAAACAGTCATGCCCAAGATAATCCTAAATATTACATTATGACAATGATGCCAAACGCTGAGGTCGTCTTTGCACCGCCTGGAAAGAAGCAAGGGGCATCTAAGTCTTATAATAGCCCTAACAATTTCCTGACGCAAACCCAATTGAAAAAGTTTGTGCATCGATGAAGGTTAAACTTCGAGGAAAAGAAACACACCGCCAAGCTAAAGTATGTAAATTTATGGATTAAGGAACATATCAAATTCATTATCCGGTGAATAAGTTGAAAAATAATGATGATGAAGTTGAGAATATACCTCGAAGATGCCAGGTTTATGGACAACTGAGGAAACTGGACACGTTATCACTACATAATATAAAAAAAGTACCCTGCCGCGTCTGTCTGTCTGTTCTCGATAAACTTAAAAACTACTGTACATGCAGTTTTCTCTAATTGATAGAGTGATTCATGAGGAAGGTATATAATTTGTCAACGTTTTGTGTAAAATGGTTGAAATATAATGATAATTGTTGGACGTGTCGTAAAAAATCAAGCCGCCTAGGATCTTTCATCGAAAACGCTGCCTAATCCCTTGAGATTGCTCTACTACCCTTGCGAAGCCAGGGCGGGTTGCTAGTTGATAATAAAGCATATAAGTAGATATTTGATCAACTAAGTGTTTTATTATTTTCCAATGTTTTACTTCATTTTTTGTATATCTTATGTCGGCTACTTCTTTTCTTACATACCTACCATCTCCCTTATCATGGCATCACAACATGATAATTTTCCGGAAGCGCTTTTTATCGCTTTCTGCTAACGATTCGACGCGACATTTCGCTGTTCATACGAAGCTATAAATTGGCAACACTGCCTGCGAAATCTGTCGTAAATTTTTACATCCGCCAATTATGATAAAAGATACCCTGCAACAAACTCCATCTGGTATTCAAATGACGTGCCCTGGGGGTCACCAAATTATGTTTTTAATTTTGGTTGTTTTTGCTCTGGAGGCAGAAAAGAAAATATGAGTTTTTGAGTGGAAAAATCTTATCATTGCCCTGCAAAGGTCGGCCTTTATCTGTCCTAATACGTTGAGTGTATTGTTCATTTTATGTGAACTCAACATACGTGGGTGCAGAAGATAAAATGTTAGGTGAAAATAAGTAAGAGAACCTTATAAATCTACACTTTTTTTTTATCATATGTTTTGTCTCATAATGTCATTATGTCTTTATCTGTAATGTGTCGTGTTATGTTATGTGTTCCATTCCATCATCAGCCCATACACGTCCACTGCTGGAAATAAAGATAAAGATAAAATTTATTTATGGATGGTGGATGGTCTACCATGTAGGGGGGATTTGCCATAACCACCACGCTTGGCAGGCGGATTGGTGATCGCAGTGTTGGTGTTTAAAAATACTCAGAAGGAAGCTGCTGCCCTTCCTCTGGTAGGTTCCCTTAGTTGGCTCTTACGACATCCACGGGTTGCGTTGGAGGGGTCGCTATTCGTACGCCGCGGCCCTACGGCCAGTTATGTGTTTATGTATGGCCAAATAAATCCATTTTCTTTCTTTCTTTTCTTTCTTTGATATCACCTGGCTCCGTCAAAAGATCATTTTATATGATCACAACGTACATGGGTGCAGAAGATAAAATTAAACGTGAAAATAAGTAAGAGAACCTTATAAACTTACATCGTTTTGATTATTTTGTCTCATAAGTTTTTCTTTTGTGACGTCGCCTGGCTACCGACTGCGGAAGGCCAGCGTTGGTTTAACGAGTTTATAGACAAACATAATGCTAAGACTAAAAATACTAAAAATAAAATATCCTTTCGCTCCGATACCGGTCTAGTAGACGCGTAACATTAATTTTTACCTACCTGGAATGAGCAGCTCAAAAAAGCAAAAAAAACTAATTCTATATTAAAGAAGCACATTCTGTTGTTACGAAGTTGGCAGCCAACAAATACTAATGGTTTGGTAAATGATTTGGCATACCTCCAGGCTACTCGGAACTCTCTGTCACTCGAACTTCGGACATTTGGTACAAACGATATGTCAAGATGTCCATTTTACCTAATTTCACTCAGGGGAATTTCCGTATCATATTCCGTATCCAACTAATATTATAAATGTCAAAGTTTGTATAGATGGATGTATGGATATTTGTTACTCTTTCACGCAAAAACTACTGAACCGATTAAGCTGAAATTTGGTATGGATATAGTTTGGGACCTGGAATAACTATTTTTTTATCCCGATAAAACGCGGGAGAAGGCGCGGGCATATAATCTGTCGGTATGGTATTTGGAATGAGAGCCATGTTCCCAATTCTACGGATTTCTAGTCCTATCATACAATACAATACAAAATTCTTTATTGTACACCAACGAGAATACATTAAAAAAATACATAACAAAAAACATGTATAATGGGCGACCTTATCGCTTAGAAGCGATCTTTTCCAGGCAACTTTTGGATGAAAAGAATTATATCATCCGCATCATGTAACCTCAAACGCGCCCGCCACTGGACGTAGGCCTCCCCGACGACAGAAATAACGCTCCTGAGCCACCTCCTTCCATCGAGTTAGTCCCTGAGCCAATTAAAAAAACGGATGCACTTATCCTATTAATATTATAAAAATCAAAGTTTGTATGGATGGATGTATGGATATTTGTTACTATTTCATGCAAAAACTACTGAACCGATTAGGCTGAAATTTGGTATGGGTATATTTAGGGACCTGGAATAACATATAGGCAATTTTTTATCCCGATAAAACGCGGGCGACGGCGCGGGTAGCAGCTAGTAATAATCTTAATTATAATTATTGGTAAAAATATTACAGGCCATATCAGTATTATCAATTCTTGGTGATAAAATAACACGTTTGGTAATTGGAAAACTAAAACTAAACTTTTCCAGGTTTTTATTCCAGGTGAAATAAAAAAAAAGTTTTCTCACAATTTATCCATCTTTATAAGTTGGGAAAATTTTGTCCCGTACGCCTTCGCATAAGGTCTTTTAAAAAGAGAACGTGTTTCGATGGCTTTCCGAATTTCCTTTTTTCTACTCACGAAACATTTTGTATGATGGAAGAACCAAGGTAATATAAAACATATTAGATAAAACTGCTAGATCACTTTATCGTCACTTTAGCCACGGTCTCTGATATCATCCCTGAAAGTTCAAATTATCAATAAAAGCAGTCATTTTTCACAGACGTGAAGAAAACGTACCATCTATCACGTTAGCTACGTTAGTAATAAAAAAGCGAACAAAACTTATCACTTATGTGTCTAATACATGTTTATTTTGCATATCTAAATCTAAATTTAATGCGATTTAGATATGTATCAATATTTATATAAAGCTAAACAGAACATTGAATTTCTTACATACTACTGACAATGCTATATAATTTAGGTACCTATCTTTTTTCTAGTGGCCTTGAATCTTTTTGTATCTGTAACTTGTAATTTTCGTAAACGGAAGGGCTACCGACTCTACTAATTCCGCAATGGAATCTGATACACAGGACGGTAAAATACAAAATCAATAACACCTTTATTCTTATTAAATAATATTTACTCTATACATACATATATATCTGTGTGAATTGTCCAGTATTATTTATTTATATATTTTGGTTAGCCGTTTATAGTATAAAATTTGAATTGTCTAATAAGAGTTTATTTTGTATGACTAAAGAAAGAATGTTATTGAAATATGGATTAAAATGAAGTTAAATGTGTCCGTCTAGTTAGCAGCCCCGCCATGGAATTCGGTGATTGAAATCGGGACTGGGAGAGTCTATTTAGGGTCTATTTATTGGCATAGTTGAAATCACCAAATTCCATGGCGGGGCTGCTAACTAGACGGACACAATAAAATATGGATTTAAATCTATCATTGGATTTTTTAATATTCAGTAGATCAGATTGGAACTTGTTACAAATGCACATCTAACGTGAAAGCTCGAAACCTTATGAATTTGAGCATTTCATCCATTTAACCTGGGTTAGCTAAATTACAATTTCGAGCAGTTTAGCATGGTTAAAGTATGTTTTACCAGTTGAGCTATCTGTTGATTGTTTGCAACAGTCTGCAGTTAGCTCAATTGTTTCAATTGTAAATACTAGTTTAATTTATTTATATTATACGATTGTTATTTTCTTTGTCAATATTTTTTTATTAATAACGCGATAGGTGAAGCTTTTAGTAGTTGATGGCTTTTTGATATTTTAACTGTGAGTTGAGTACTGAGTTGAGTAGTTTCCTAGGTTCTCTGCCTATGTTATTTGCATACTTATAATAAAACTGTAACAGGTCCAATTCTGTACATTGAAGATATTTTGAAAATTTTTTTTGGAAGGCACTCTATTATCGATCCTGAAGCCAAAAATGATTTTTTTCCATAATGTCTGTCGGTCTGTCTGTCTGTATCTTGGCCGCGCATAACTCCGAAACTACTGACCGTATTGAAATGAAACTTGACAGGATTTCAGTTCATACTACGAGGAAAGACATAGGATACTTTTTATCCCGGATTTCAATAGGGTTCCCTTGGGAGAGGGGATGAAAGTAAAATTAGTTGGCTGCGCATAGCGCCGAAACTACTGAATGTATTCAAATGAAACTTAGCAAGATTTGAGTTTATACTTCGAGAAAGGAGATAGGATACTTTTCATCCCGGATTTCAATAGGGTTCCCTTGGAAGAGGGGATGAAAGTAAAATTTCTTGGCTGCGCGTAGCGCCGAAACTACTGAATGTATTAAATGAAACTTGGCAGGATTTGAGTTCATACAATGAGGAAGGAAATAGGATACTTTTTATCTCGGATTTCAAAAGGGTTCCCTTGGGAGAGGGGATGAAAGTAAAATTGGAGGGCCACCTTGCAGTGAGGCCCCCACATTGCCCAGCAGTGGGACCCACTCAGTAGCCCCCACAGTGGGGGCACCGGCAGTGCGCCCCCCACATTGCCCCTCAGTGGGACCCGCAGTGCCCTCCCCGCAGTGGGGCCCCCGCATTGCCCCGCAGTGGGACCCACTCAGTAGCCCCCCACAGTGGGGGGCACCGGCAGTGGGCCCCCCACATTGCCCCTCAGTGGGACTCGCAGTGCCCCCTGTATTGCCCCGCAGTGGGACCCACTCAGTAGCCCCCACAGTGGGGGGCACCGGCAGTGGGCCCCCCACATTGCCCCGCAGTGGGACCCACTCAGTAGCCCCCACAGTGGGGGGCACCGGCAGTGGGCCCCCCACATTGCCCCGCAGTGGGACCTTAGTAGCCCCCACAGTGGGGTCCCAGCAGTAGGGCCCCGGCAGTGGGCCCCCACATTGCCCCGCAGTGTGACCCCCAGTAGCCCCTTGCAGTGCCCCCCCCCGCAGTAGGGTAAAATTTCTTGGATGCGCATAGCGCTAAAACTATTGAATGGATTCGAATGATACTTAGCATGATTTGAGTTCATACTACGAGGAAGGACATAAAATACGAGTCCATACCCCAAAGCCAACAAAATTATTACTAAATTGTTATTAGCGTCGATGAACGACCTACTGGACAGCATCCGGTCTGTACAAAGCTCTCGCTACCAATGATGTTGCCGTCGTCCTGGTAAATCAGCACTGTGACAGGCGGGACGGGACATTGTGCCGCGTACCTGGGATGACCGCTTGCAACGCATTACCGAAACGCACCAGGCATTTAATGCTCTTCAGTATTCGCTTTTAAACCTACTGTCGTGGCGAAGACTGATACGATTTTGATCTTCAACATGGGAATCCGACAACTGACGAGACTGTCGACACTTAAAAATTACCAAAGAGTTCGCTTGCTCACCTGCAAAGGTTTCGAGGTTTGTTCAAACGTTTTCTGGTGTACGCTTACGCCAAAATAAAAACGGAGCGTTTGGTATACATCAGGACAGAACAAATAAGAGAAGACTGCGCGCTGAGAATTATGTAGATCTGCGAGACGCCATGAATCAAGATAGAAATTGTAAAGATTTAGGACGACTGGTGATTCTTCCTTCCAGTTTTAGAACTGAACAATAGATGTGTAGTGACCTATACTGCAGTAGGTACTATCAAAAGCTTTTGAAGCGCATAATAAACCTAGGTAAATGTGGAGCTGTGTGACGTCCAGTCAATAAAATCTAGGTACATATAATATGTAAATCTATACTATATTAATAAAAGTAAGTAATGTTTGTGAGATTGTAGGGGTAATCTATGAATCTACTGAACCGATTTTGAAAATTCTTTTACCTATTGAATACCACGTTATTTGTGAGTGTTATATGCTATATATTAACAACTAAAAATGTTTACCGCCCAACGAAGTGGGCACGGGTCAACTAGTATATACATATATTGGGACTTCAAATGCCAGTTTCTCAGACGTAGATTAACTAATTCTTCAACCCTTCGTAAGGTGCATAATGATACTTTATTCAACAAAGAACAAATAAACTTTCATCATGATCATATCAGCCCATACACGTCCACTGCTGGACATATACAACGCCAAAGATAGCGGTCCTGAGCCGTTTCCATCCATCGACTCCCAGCAATTGCTACGATGTCATCGGTCCATAGTGTGGATGGTCTCCCAAACGTTAGTCAAATCATTGATCATTAGAACATAGGCTGCTTGATCATCACATCATCATTACGAGTTTTTTTCGTCTCCCTTGCAAAATGCATTTCTTTGTTACGCATCCATTTTCGTGGTTTCTTGCTATTAAAATAACTTATTTTTGCCTCCGGCTACTCACGCGTTTTTAAGGGATAAAAGTAGCCTATTTTTTAGTCCAGGTCTATAACTACACCTTAGAAAAAATTCAGCTCGACCTGTTCTGTAGTTTTGAAGTGAAGAAGGAAGGAGTAAATTGGAAAAGAGCGCTTCATGCATATTAATATAATGCATGTAGCAAAAGCTGAATTTACTGCTTTTGCCTTATTTTTAATTTAATTTTATCTTTAAGTAAGTTGAACTGTAGGTAATTAATATTTATAAGCCAATAAATGATTTATATATTCTATTCAAGTAACAAATCAGCCATACATACAAACTATCGCACTTATAATATTAGTGTGATGGTAAAAATAAAACTAATTTTCAATTTCTACATTTATTTTAAATATTATTTAGATAATATTACACTGTACATTGTAAAAATATTCATTACCATTTAATTTATAAGGTGTATAGCTTAGCTTACATAATTTAATGTATATTCATTAGAAAGGACATTGGCGTGTTACATCATATTAATATTCTGTTTTCCGAGAAAATAGATAGTTTCATAAAAAAGGTAGGTATTATCATAGACTAATTACCTATTTTATTTGTCTATGGTATTATGAAAAAAGTGATATCAAGTTTCGTTTCCAAGTTATGCAGCCCAAAATGATGGTAGATACTTGTATTGAAGACCATGGACCATTTTTCCAGACTATAATAGCCCGGTTACACGCTCAAACATTTGTTCATGCATATGATTGTACAAACCAGCTTGCGCAAGCAAGCCCGGCCAAACGCTCCATCTTGCTTGCGCAAACTGGTTTGTGCATGCATGTTTGAACAAATGTTTGAGTGTGTAGCCGTGCTTTAGGGCGTCCTTAAGAAACATATAGAATATTACCTTCGGTCCCATTGGTCAAAATTCAGACTAAAGAATTATGATAGACCCATAGACACGTAGATTGAGGATTTTTGCTTACGATAGACAGCACTTTAGACAAGTTCCATTAATTTATCGGAAAACTTAGGAAAAACTTTATCATAAAGCAAAAAAAACCCAGAGATGCTTAATTTGTTACAACGCTAATACGTATAAGATTGTCTATTTACAATTATCAGTGTTTTATGTTAGTTATCTTATACCATCAAATACAATTTTATCATGATATAGGGTGCCACAAAACATGTGTATTAAGCTGAAAGGAGTTGATTCTGGACTCCGAGGGGACCATCTTTAGCTCTACGATTTTTGGAATTCTTTATATTTTTTTACTTCTTTAAAAAAAATACGTGTTTCTTCATTTTCGTGTTTTTTTACGTATATTCTTACATTAGTATATTTTTTTAATTTCAAAGGCATTTATAAATTTTTATAAAATTTCATGCCACAACAATGGTTTTGCTGAAAATTTAGGCAATAAACATTTGCGAAATATTATATGATGTCAAATAATGCATGTAACAAAAAAAACACGAATAGGATGAAAAGAGAACATTATTTAAAAAAATCGCCTGTTGATCCTGTCCCGGTCCAGAATCACCCCTTTTGGCTCAGTAAACAGGTAAACAGGTATAAACAGGATGCCAAAGCACCCTGTTTATAAAAATATCACTAAGTGCTCTTAAATCTAATAATTTCAGTAGACTAGATTTGCTGTGATTATGTTCATTATGTCAATCGTATTAATGTCAAAATGGATCATTGTGGTTGTACCTGGAGAATATAGTGGTAATACACGCATTGCCACTAAATTCTCCACTATATTCTCGTACACCACGATATTCTCATTGAAATAATGTTATTTTCTTAAATTAAACTTAAGTATGATCCATAGAACCTATATAATTTTAGTAGAGGCTTTTGGCTTAATCTTGGGAAGCCGACTTCAATGATTGCGAAACTTTCGACCATAATCTCAATTAATCTTTAATATGGCGTGTTTTAAAAAACGATTAACTGACTTCAAATTCCCTTAATTTTACACTTATTTTAAGTTTTGCGGGATAAATACTAATCCCCTAGGGATAAAAATGTTATACCCCTTCGGAACGTTTTCTATACAATAGTGAAAGAATTTTCAAAATCGGTCCATAATTGGCGGAGATATCGCGTAACATACATACAAAAAAAACATACAGACGAATTGATAACCTCCTTCTTTTGAAGTCGGTTAAAAATATTTAGGAACAAATTATTATGACAGTCAAAACACTTATACAGTGGTCCTAATGCCAAGGCATTATGTCAATGCCAATCAATTATGCTCAAAAAGCCCTTTTTGCTCCAATACGTCATTCCAATTTTCTTTTAAGGTATGGGTCTGTAGTTCGCTTTCTGAGTTAAACTCGATTCTTATCAAAGCATAGAGGAGAGGAATGGAAAACAACCCATAGAACTTCAATAAATGTTGTGATTGCTATGGCATGTGACGCTATTGGTCCTTAATTGGTCATAATTTTAATGATATCTCAAAAAAATTCAACTTCTACGGGAATTTAACGCACAACCAACTCATTGTCAGTACGGGATGCGCTAAGCAACTGCACCACGAGGTCAAGTGACGTCGGAGTCAAAAAACCCTCGGAAACGTCCTTCGGACTCAGTTGCGGGTTCAAGTGCCGTCGGAGTAGATTTTTTTTGGGATATCATTAAAATTTCTTGGATATTAACCCCAGTGTGAAACTTACGCACTATAATAGCAAAAAAATTATAACCTGCGTACTTTTTTTCTAAGTAAAATGTACTTTATTGACAAAGAAAATAACAATCAAATAATATAAACAAATTAAACTAGTATTTACAATTGAAACAATTGAGTT
This sequence comes from Eupithecia insigniata, assembly GCA_947859395.1. Taxonomy (NCBI): domain Eukaryota; kingdom Metazoa; phylum Arthropoda; class Insecta; order Lepidoptera; family Geometridae; genus Eupithecia; species Eupithecia insigniata. The sequence goes on along the minus strand of OX402011.1, from coordinate 3,181,684 downwards.
AACTGCAGACTGTTGCAAACTATCTACAGGTAGCTGCGATACTAATAAAATGGGATTTTGAATGACGTCGGCGAGACAGGATACGATGTCGTTGTCGTCAATCAATCAATCAATGGTTTATTTTCAAGAATACAAAATTAATAAACCTACTGTATTTCAGATCTTAAAATTATTTTAGTAATTGTAATCAGCCTGCACGCAGGCGTGCAAATAATGTGCGAGTCATATTATTGGTTTAGTAGATATTAGTCATTTATATTATAATTCAAATTTCCAAATATTCGTTCTCAGTCTAGAAACATTTTTCAAGAAGCCATCCATTTCATTTTTTCCTAATGAATCCCATTCTTTTGTGGGGAGACCGGGCCAAAACGAGGTTCGGGGCAGAACGGGATGTTTGCTAGTGTTCGTGTCTCTTACACGCGAATGAACCGCCGACAGCGTCATTTGTACTTCAGACGGCTCATGTTAGTCAGTGCGCGCGGAAGTATTTGTTTACGTGTTTGACAGGACGAAACTTGAAAATTAAAGAAAAAAGCGCAAAAAAGTGAGACTGAAACTGATTCATCGGAAGATGAAGAAGAATATGATGACTGACTGTCCATGTATTTACTGTGAGTACTTATATTCTCAATCATCAGAAGGATGTGTAATTTGCAGTCTATGCCAAGGTTGGGCTCACAATTCTTGCGCTGGAGTTGACGAAGAGGATGATGAAGCCCATATTTGTGAACATTGTCATCCTGAATAAATACGTGCTCGTTTTGCCCCATACCACATTCCATTTTGCCCTGGTAATGGGGCAAAATGGGATTTTAGACATAATTTTTATTGTTTCTGATTTCCAAAAAAATATGTGATATAGTTTTTCAGACTATTTAGATATATTTCGTTGATTTATTAATGTTCCTATCTGCGTAATCGTTTTTTAAATAAAGAGTTTAATTTTCCTTTTATGATTTTTTTTCTCTTAATTATCCCATTTTGTCCCGGTCTCCCCATGTAGGTAGCAGCTTTTATTGCATTTCCTGTGCATGGTCCTTCCTATAAGACAAATAACTCGCGTCATTTAAAAAGAAACTCTCACCACTACACTTAGCATCCACATTAGTTTCAACAACACTGTTTTCACTCTCACAGCACTTCGGGAAGGGAGCCATAGAGTCTGCTCTATGGACGGCCTTGCTGTAGTTGTGCTTGGTCCGCTCTTGGTTGTTGTTGGCCGGTTGGCCGGGGAACCTTCCTCAGAGCTTCGAGGAACCGTTGTTTATGAGGCGAAGACTGCTGTCGCGGCCGACGCTTGTCCTGGGAAGAAAATGAATGGTTAACGCCAATATTGCTGAACATTCACAATCGTATACACATGAAAGATTGACCCTGTTTAGCGCTTTTGTCGTTGAATCAAGAATATGAACCAAGTATATAACACATGGGCCGTGGGGCCGCGGCGTACGAATATCGACCCCTCTAACTCAACCCGTGGATGTCCTAAGAGCCAACTAAGGGAACCTACCAGAGGAAGGGCAGCAGCTTCCGTCTGAGTATTTTTAAACACCAACACTGCGATCACCAATCCACCTGCCAAGCGTGGTGATTATGGCAAATCCCCCCCTACATGGGAGACCATCCACTCGATGGACCGACGACATCGTAGCGGCCGCAGGGAGTCGATGGATGGAGGCGGGCTCAGGACCGCTATTTGTGGCGTCGTACGGGGGAAGCTTATGTCCAGCAGTGGACGTGTATGGGCTGATGATGATGATGATGATATAACACAAGCTCTGCTTAGCTTGGGGCTAGATGATGTTGTGTGCACTGTCCAACATTATTTATTTTATTATTTTATCTCTTATGGCTTACAAAACAAGCAAATAAGTAAAAATTTTAAAACTTAACAAGTGAAATTGTAAAACTAAAAACAATTATTAATTGTTATTGATTTGTATAAGTTGGGATACCTCACTCAAGACTGTTTGCAACAGTCTACAGTTAGCGTAACTGTTTCAATACCAAGTTATTATTGTAAATACTACTTGAAACTTTTATAAGTTTCAGTGTTTAATGATTATCGTCACATACAATTTTGGTCCACTTGCGGAAGAAGAGGAAAAGTAACCTAATAGCATGTTGGCTACATGGCTGAATGCATGCTGAATGTGACGCGAAATGCAAATAATTAGGTAAAAAAATATAAAAACTAGCATATTATACTAGTTCTCCACTTCCACTAACAAACAAACAAACACACTTTCGTATTTACAATATTAGTTACGATATTTAAAAAAAATCAAAAACCGTACAAAATTTTCATCGCACGCACAATCCAATTGAACGGCCATACGTGGCAACATCGTCATAAACTCACGTTCGTGGCACCATGCTGATGTTGGTCTTCCTGCTGGATGTTATTCTCCTCGAGGTGGACAGGGACATGGATCCTCTGGGACCGTGGCCAGAACCACCACGGCAGAAGAGATACCTACGAATAAAAAAACAGGTTAGAATAAGAATGAGAATGAGAATAAGAATAAGAATGTTTTATTTGTAACTCAATTAACAAAAACAACATATTGATACAAAAAAGTCCTTCTAATATTATAAATGTCAAAGTTTGTGAGTATGGATGTATGTATGTTTGTATCTCTTTCACGCAAAAACTACTGATTATTGGGCTGTTTGATATGGGTATAGTTTGGGACCACAGGGTATTTTTTATCCCGATAAAACGCGGGCCGAGGCGCGGACAGCAGCTAGTATAATATAAGTCCATCCTTTATCCTTTCTTCTAAGAAAGGATGAACTACATCATTATTCAAATTTCAAAGTTTGTGAGATGGGAGAATGGGAGTATGGATGTTTGTTATTCTCACGCAAAAAATACTCAACTGATTGGGCTGAAATTTGATACCTGTAGGTATAGTTTGGGACCTGAAATAACATATCTGTTACTTTTATCCCGATAAAACACGGACGAAGGCGCGGGCAGTAGCTAGTATTTGTATAAATACAATATATCACCGATATTCGAACTCGTAGGCCTTACCATATTTATGATCTTAGTAATAATCCCTCTAGATGAGATCGGCACAATATCTATTTTACTGCCTCTCTTGTCAGCCTAAAGAAATAAAGTTAATGAATCTGAGAAACGATGGATGGATTGTGTATTCTACTTTTGCTACCGTGCTGGAGGAGCCATTCTTCTCTGTAGGTGTCACCTTTCGCACCCATGTCCTACTTTATATAATGCATCCATCATTTCTTTGGTTTTTCTCTGACTCTCTTCTGATATCATCTACACAAGCCATCCTTTGACCACCTAAAAAAAACAGGGTTCCCTGGAAGAAATCGCTCTCAGCGATAAGCCCGCCTTTTGTACTGTTGATTTTTATTTAGATGTAAGATCTTTTATTAATGTATTTATTTTCTAGTACAATAAAGTGTTCACTCATTCATTCAAAGATTTCAGGATTTTTACAAGATTTTTTTTAACTTTATTTATTTAGGCTTACAAAATAAGATCTGAGTGTCTGAGACAAACTACTAAACGATAGAGTATTTCGTCATCAACTCTATAGTGTTAATAACGATGGTTAATAAGCATTCAGTTTCCTATGAAAGCATTGCCGATATTCTAACACCGAGTTTCGACGAAATCATTGCGTGAAATACAATCTCGATATCCACTGTAGGCCGATGGCATTCATAGGATTTATGCCTATGTATAATTTCATCATTTTCTATCTCCATAAATCCACATCTCAAATCCTTCTCATCTATTTCAATTTTATCCATTTGTTCCTACGTCTCTTGGTTAAAGTTTGTGAGACTGGTTGTTTGGATGTTTTTTCCTCTTTCACGCAAAAACTACTGAACTTATAGGGCTACCCATACCAAATTTCGGTATAGGTATAGTCTGGGACCTGAAGTAACAACTAGGTTACTTTTATCCCGATAAATGGCAGACGAAGGCGCAGGCAGCAGCTAGTGTTTCATAAAAGGCTTTCACAAGCTCGCTCTCCGGTGTATTTGTATTGCCTGTCATAGGGGCTATTCCAGCAACAGTAGGTCCGTATTTAATCTGACTAAAGCCTTCAACAAAAGTTTCCCTCGTTATTTAAACATTTGCGTATGACATGAGCAAAAATGAGATTTTCAATAACAAACATTCGCGCTGTGGCGCGTTTGGAATATTTTACTAGCAAGCTTTCGCGACAGGAATTCCACTAACGTTTTGTCTCTGGAATATAAATAGCTTCATATTTCAAAATTGGTTTCAAATCGGTGCGATATGTATTTTAATACATTTCAATTTACTTTTTTGAAACACAAGGAGTGTTTCAAATCAAAAGTTCGCGTTTTATCGGTTTTATACAGGTAGAAATTTTATGGGGTAAAAGTATGACAGTAGTCGCAGTTAAGATACCTTTGAATCCATCCGTTGTAATTGTAACACCTGGCTGCGATTTCCAGAAACATCGTATCAGCCTATACACGGCCACTGCTGGATATGGGCCTCCCGCATTCGACGCCACGAATAGCGGTCCTGAGCCGCCATCCATCGACTCCCTGCGACCGCTACGATGTCGTCGGTCCAGGGAATCCATGGATTTTTTGATATTTCTGCCACAATTATCTCTACTTTACGTAGGGTAGAGATATCACCATCGCACATGTCCAACTATAGCGCACCTTGTACAAAGAGGACTAATTTCAAATACACCGGCTCAATAATCAACCAAAATTACACCAGGGCAATGCAGCTAGCTTCTTGGGAATGCTTCTGACAGTTCTAACAGGATATGGATCAGTTGGGCTAGTACGCAGTCTACAGTTAGATTAATTAAATATTAGTTCTCATTTGTTTCTATTATTTGATTGTTTTTTTTAACAAAGCTACCAGAATTAACAAATATCAATTAACTAAAAGAATAGTTTCAAATAAGAGCTAGAATTGCAGACTGTTGCAAACAATTCACAGATTGCTAAACTGATCCATAAATTAACTCAATAATCTAAGAATCTTCTGAAATCTAAAGAAGAATCCAATTCAGATCCATTATTCAAAATAGCCAGAGTCAGCTTGCATTTTATCATCGCAAACCAATACGACAGAATTCAATTAAGAGGACAAAGAAGCTATTCTGGACTTAATTTTATTCACGTTTTTATTTTGCATGTGCCGAGAGATAAAAGAATCTCGGCGATTTCAATACGCATTGAGCATGAAAGGATAAAATACCGGGCTGTTTACATAAGATCAAAGCGATTAATTAAAGCGGTAGACCAATCGATTGAATGGAAAATTCTACATCGAGGTGCATATTTTCACTCGAGGACAATAAATCCCTTAGGTAAGTACCTCAAGGCCTGAATTGCTGAAAGCCAGGCCAGATTTGAACTTATAGTGAGAATATTTTTTAAAATTTATTTATTTTGATGCCACGCGTGTGCCTGACTTCTCTACCCGGGCTGCATACCAAAGCAAAACTAAATGGGTTGAGCATAGTTTGCATAGCTGACACAGTTTTTCATACCACAAAGCTTAGAGCGCTCCTAACACTTGCATAGTTTGCAGTCTGCACTCATGAATGAAAAACTTCTTCAGCGAAAACTCTGCTAGCTTTTGTGTCTGCAACGACTGCAACTCGCATTACGCTCGTATAGATACTAGCCCTAGCATGTATTTTAAACCATATCTTATATCATAATTTTCTTGCCCTTTTACCACTTAGGTGGGGTCGGTACAAACTGTCTTCTTCTTCCACTCGCTTATTTAAGGGTAACTGTAATCTGTCCTCACGTGACAGAATTTTATAGCTGTAATCCGTACCCGCTTTCGAAGCTCCAGTAAACGATGACCGAAATTGGATACCTTTTATCACTGTTAAGGTGAAGTACAGTCAAACAAATAAACGACAATGCTGAATGTGTTCAATATATTTATGCTCCCACTGAATAGCAGTCGTCATCTCCGCACTCTCTCCTTTCTTACTCATGTGAACTTTCACACATTCCATCTATCTTTTCTTAGACCTACCTCTAATCCTACTATATCCATCTGACTTCATATCTAACACTCTCCTCGTTACATGACATACTCATAATATAGATAGATATATGTATATAGGAAACAACTTTTAACATTTTTTTTTAAACAATCTTGGGAAAACTTACAGCTAGATACAGATTAGATACAAAGAATATTTAACGTAGGGCCAATTAGAAGTTTCCTCATATAATAAACAAAGCAGCGAGTTAGTAAAGATTTACAGAAAGTAGACGATCAACATTTTTAAGTTAAACAGAAAAAGGTTAGACACACAAAAAAAAAAGATTAATAATTTAAATTGACTTCAATTTATAAAGAAATGGTTACCTAAAATATAACAAAATCGTGATCTTTTACTAAAGTGTTAAAACATTTGCTAGCCCTAATGGTGAACGAATTTTGCCTATAATTTGTTTTTGCTAAAGGAATATTTAGCAAGTTAGGTTTCCCGAGTGTTCCAATATTAGTTTGCAGTCCTATCTTTTCAAGAAGCTCCGGGCAGCCAACCTTCCCATTTGCAACGTTTAACAGATGACATAAGTCCGCTATTTTCAGTTAATAGTGTCTTAAATCATAAGTAAGGTTTATCTGGACACTAGGGTTCTCTTAATACTATTATACATAATTATAATTTCTAAGCAAGCATCGGAAAGTGGTGGGGTAGGTAGTCACACACGCACGCAATGATTACCGTCCGCAGCATGGCTCAGCAGCCGCACACAGGCATATAGTGGGCATATAAAGCAGACTAGCTGCTGCCCGCGCCTTGCCCGCGTTTTATCGGGACAAAAAATAGCCTATATGTTATTCCAGGTCCCCAAACTACACCCATACCAAATTTCAGCCTAATCGGTTCAGTATTTTTTGCGTGAAATAGTAACAAATATCCATACAAAATGACATTTATAATATTAGTATTTATTATAAGTTTTAACGTAACCGATATAAATTCATGAAGTTCCCGAGATATTCTATCGCAGATAATTTACATTTACCACAGAGATCAAGTTCAGTATTGGAATTCAAGTCTAGATTTCCAAAGTAATTCTCAAGTTGTTCCGCTCATTAAAATGAGGTTAGAGGAGTATTTTCAGATAGAAACTCCCTGAGTGTAGGTTGTAGGCACTATTTTGGGCTATCGATCGGTTTTCAGAAATACTTCAGCCCGTACACACTAGCAGTTGAACACAAAAGCAAGGTCTTTAAGCCGCTGTACCACCGCTGCACACGGTGTACACGGCCAAGCGGCGAATTTTAGCAGTGTGGGTTCGTTTATTTGACAACGTGGGTCGCAATTTACTGCTATTTTTTACATTTCCTGCCATTTTTTACATTTGACATTTTCTAACATTTTTGACGTTTGTTGTCACTTTTGACATTTGCTGTCACTTTGATCGTAATGGTGCTTAAGCATAATGGTGGGACGAACGGGACATAATTTAAATTCAGACTATTAATATTCCATTCGTCCCACTGCAGCACAGGTGGGACGAACGGGATATCACGCACGCGTGTACCTTCGTGCATAGCGTGTACCGCAAGTATAGCGGTGAGCTGCGTGAGCGTCATATTCGAGAAAGCCACGTGCAAGGAATTTTTATACTAAGTATAAAAATTCCTTGGCCACGTGTATAGCAATGATGTTGTAGACGAAGTTTATTTTTTTTGTAATCGAATAAGTTCAAAAAGACGCATTAGCCCCCGTAAGACGCATTTATTGTAGTTAACCCTATTATATTCTAAGAAGACTATTTCTTCTTAGGTAATTCATAAAAACTAGCAGGTAATCTACAAAATATACAAATAGGCACGTGCCATACCTAAATATTAGAATGAAAAAATATTTAGTAACAATTCCGCGTACAATCTCTCCGCTCCGAGCTCCTCGGTTCGCTCGGAGGCAAAATCACTGACTGGACTGATCCCCGCAAGAAGCTCGATATCACTGGCTGGACGGTGTTGCTTGGCAATCTCAATGTCAAGGTCGAGTATTGTGGTGTCCTGAAGATGTCTCGTGGAGAGATGAAACTAGTTGACAACTTATTTTGATGAATACTATCAGAGTATACGCGGAACTGTTACTAAATATTTTTTATTCTATTGAAATGGCAAAGTAAAGTAACGCCTGAATCTATTATTTAAGTGTCATACCTGTTGAAGTGTTTCCTGAATATTCCACTGGTACAGTACAATGCAATGGGGTTGACGCAGCTGTTTAGGAACGATAGGCAGAAGCCGATGATCCTGAGAGCATGCCACCACCCATTATAATCCTCTTCTGCTGTTGGACTGCAAAATAACGGTTGATTACATTTTATGTTTTGTAAGCAATAAGAAGAGCTGTAAAGAACCTGGCTTGACTTTATTACCTACCTACAGTACCTACACTGTAGGTAGGTAGATCTACATTATTGAGAAGAGAATTTGTAAGAGAATGTTTGTCTGCACACTGCTAGTATAAATTAGTATTTAACTAGCTGCTGCCTGTGCCTTCGCCCGCATTTTATCGTCGAATATACGATAAAAAGCCTATATAGAGCCTATATGTTATTCCAGGTCCCGAACTATACCCATACCAAATTTCAGCGTAATCGGTTCAATAGTTTTTGCGTGAAAGAGTAACAAATATCCATACATCCATCTTACGTTTCAAACTTTGACGTTTATAGTATTAGTAGGATTAATTCTATTATAATAGAAGAGAATGTTCGTCTGCGCCCTGCTAATTTATAGTTTCATTTAAATAGAATGCGAAAACTTTTACGATCCGTAAAGTCTTGAGAAGCTAGCAGAGTTATTTTTTCTATTATAAACGTAGATAATGAGCCCTGCTGAAATTAAATAAATAATGCTTGACAATCCACACATAATCACCTAGCACCAAGCTAAGCAGAGCTTGTGTTATGTATGACTGTTAAATTACATTGCTGTTTTTTTTTATTATACATAGAAAATATCCAGAACACCCGAGACAAGTATTTGCAGAAACCCCTTAAACCAAACTGACTTACTTTTTCACGGCTGAACGGTATATTATTTATTGTACGGGGTTCCTGGATTTCCTTACCAGTAATAGAACCACATCATGAAGACGTGAGAAGGCAGAAAGCAAGCTGCGAAGACCAGAACGAACGCCAACACTGTCATGGCGACTTTTCTTCTCGCCCGCATCTGAAAAAATATTGACGTCACAAGTGTGTTGAAGAAGTGGGATAAATGAAATCAGCCAAGTGCAAGTCAACTAGCAGACGAAGGGTTCCGTACCATCGTACAAAATAAACAAAAGAAACCCTAATCATTCAAATTATTACTATGTAACATCGTAGGGATCGTTAGCCATCACAAGTAGGTAGAATATACATATATTATAGGTACACCTTCAGTGTACCTATAGATAAGTAAGCTTGAGATTAGTTTTGTTTGTTAACTTAAGATGTATTTAAATCTTTAGTTGTATATTTTCATTACTTATATTTAAAATGTATTTTACCGTGTATAAAATAGGTCTGACATGTTTTTAAAACAAAAGTCCTTAATAATAAATAAGAATAAAAAGAATCGTAGGGAAGCACAGCCTATATTACAGTCAGTCTAGTTTAGGCAACAGAGACCAACTTTTTTGCACAAGAATTTTATATGTGTCTTTAATGTCAGACAAATTGATGTAATGTATTTTTAAATGATTCTTTTTGCCAATAAACTATTCTATTTTATTCTAAGGAACTGATTTTTTGATGGTTCATATAAACAGCAAAAAGCCAACATGACGCGGTCAACCATCCAAGTATTGACGTTGCTTCTTAAAACTTCGGTTGTCGGTACTCAAAGTGGTATGGACGTTGGCCCCTTATTTACTATTTGTTAATGTGGGAATGGAAATGCACTGTCAAAATTTCAACTGCCTACCTTTTACTATTCAAGAGCTCCTATACCTACGATACCTACAGCTCGCTGACAGAGGGACAGACAGCGGAGGCATAATAATCGTGACCCGTTGGCACCTTTTGTGTACGGAACCCTAAAACGGGTATTTCTTACGTACTTCAACTGAATTTACGTGGGAATTTGAGAGTGATTGATAAAACGACAATTTCTTATTAGGTAGGCTGAAAAAGCCCCGAGAAAATGCTTCTTACTCGATATCATTTTAATTTTGTTATAAAACTGAATGAAGTTAATAAATGTTAATCTAATTGCGGTGGTACTTGCCCTTGAGAGTATCCATAATGGCGTTTGAAATAATGTTGTTAGTTAGGACTGAACGAACACTGCCCGAACCCGTCAAGGGCGATAGGAATAAAATTTTAGAAGTATTATCAGAATCAATAACTTTATTTCTTTAGGCTTACAAAATAAGCACTTAGACAAGTCAAATTTTATACTATAAACATAGCTATTTTTATCAAATAAGAAATAAGGTGTTATTGATATTCTCTTCACTTCAATTTTTTGTCCACTAGTGGAAGAAGTGAAAAAGAAACCTCTAGCACATTTATAATATCACTTATGTGTCTAATACATGTTTATTTTGCCTATCTAAATCTAAATTTAATGCGATTTAGATACATGTCAATATTTCTATAAAGAACTAGACAGAACATTGAATTTCTTACATACTACTGATAGTGCGGAACAGAGCGACATCTGGCCAAGCATTAACATCATCTGATGTAATCATCTTTCTAATTATTCTCATCTCATCTCTTCATCTTCTTCATTATTTTTTTAAATAATTCCCTCAAAGAGTCACGTGGCTTTAATTGATAAATTGCGTGTACAGCCCTTTTTTGAAGAACAAAGATATTCTGGATGTCAGCTGCCTTTCCCCAAAGCAAAATACCATAAGACATAATACTATGAAAGTAACTGAAATAAACTAACCTAGCTGTATGTGCTTATGATAAGTTATTAATGATACATCGCGTACCTAATATTCTCAATTATACAGGTTCAACATATCAGCTCATACACGTCTATTGCTGCACGTAGGCCTCCCTCATAAGACGCCAAAAATAGCGGTCCTGAGCCGCCTCCATCCAACCGCCAACTACAGGTTAAGAAGGGTCTATATCCGTGTGTGATCAGAATGGGATAGGTTCTTGTCGAACTAATCGGGTCAGTCAGTGGTAGTGTCTGCAAAGTCGTGTCGATGCTCACAAGGTGCCTGAATGGAATTACCAATGAGATAGGAAGTTGAACTTGGCTTTTTTCTTAACTTCCTTGCTAACTTATTTAGTTAGGAACCACACTATTCAATATTTTTTTACCAAACTTTTTTAAAATCTATAATAATACCTTGTAACAAATATATGACAAAAAATACGAAAGACAATGCAATATGGCATACTGGCTGTGACTTGTCCAAAATAAATAATAGATTCAGGCGTTACTTTGCGGAAATCCATTGCAAATATTACAATGAAAAAGTCCAGCCAGTGACTGTGAGCTTCTCGCGCCGGCCAGTTCAGCCAGTGATGTTGCCTCTCCGAACTCCTCGCGCCAAGTCTTTTCTCTTCAAGGGCGGGACTCTGTCGTTCTTGCTTGGCAATCTCAATGTCAAGGTCGAGTATTGTGGTGTCCTGAAGATGTATCGTGGAGAGACAAAACTATTTGACAACTTACTTTGAGAAAACTATCAGAGTAGATTATACGCGGAATTGTTACTAAATATTTTTTTATTCTATAATTTGTCCAAAATAAAGAAGAAAAAAAATCAAGAACTGTCATTTTGCGATTTTCGTACGTTCTACCCTAATCTGACACACTCACAGTCTCACACACATTTAATCAATATTGATTATGTCTGCTCTCTTTCATATCAGTAGACCCAAAAATATGAGAAAAAAAAATGCGTAACCTGTCTCCTCGTCCCCTGCATCTCTCCCGGCACGTTCCTCGCGCTCTGCACGAGGTGGTGCGCCATCAGCACGTAGAATATAGCGATCACGCACAGCGGCAACGTGTAGTAGATGATGAACCGCATCAGGACCATGTAGCGTGGCATGTCTTCACCCCATCGCTCTGGGTATGGATAGCAGACTAGGAACTGTGGGAAAACATTTAAATTATTGAATTTTTCAATTGATAAAAAATTCAAATATAACCCAAGACTAAGCTCAAGTTATCAGTAACGCTACCTACAATGATATACAAGTTTAATAAGATATGGTTTACAGTAAGAATTATATCTAACGATCCGCGCACTAGGTTAATAGGGTTTGGAGTTGGAGGACATCATATTACTTCTTTTTTATCTTTAAAACTGGAATGAATAGTCTTCTAGATCTTTATGATACCTACTTCTTCGGCCAAATCGTCACCTTCCATCAGGTGAGATCGTAAGATTGTGGTCAAGAGAAGGTGATATTTAAAAAAGTCTGGTCCGCGGGCGAGACTGGCATACTTTATAATTGTGTTCAAGTTTTTACTCGAGAATAATTGACGTCGCAGACGGACAGACAGACAGACAGACAGCGGAGGCAATAGAAGGTAGGGTCCTGTTTTTATCATTTGGGTACGGATGGAGCCCTAAAACACACCTATCAGATTTTTACTGGAACTCGACACAGCGGAAATTCAAAAAGATATTATCAAAAAGAAAAACAAAATGCCCTTTTCTTTCGAAATGTTTCCTTTTTTTTCAAGTACCTAATTGTTTTATGTATTGATGGTTAAAAGGTTAACGAACCGTTGCCTAGGCACTTTAATATGATTATAAACATAATCAATAAGCGAGTCCTTCCTTATATATAAATAAAAACATGATTCTTATAGGTGGCACACTGGGCGCAATGGGGATTAATGAACTTTTTAGTTCAGTAATCCCCAGTACGAGTTCGCATCGGAGGCGTCAACGGGGAATAATGAACAAAAAGTTAATGGTTGATGGGGATTGTCAACGGGGATTAGTGGAATAAGCCCTATAAAGTAATATTATGTTCTAATAAATTATATTAATCACAATGAACACAATTATTTAGACAAAACCATCAGAATATACATTATTAAGTAATTCCACCCGCAGAACCCAGAAACAACTAATTAAATTCTAGTGTTGCCACACTCGCCACTATTGCCATGCCATTATATTATGACTTAATTTATGAAGGGATACAGCACCGGTGGGTTAGATCATTCCGAGTTAATTTATATCGTTATAATTTACCAGAACTATCTATCTATACAAACATACAGCAACGAAACTCGCTGTATGTTCTATCATTATCACATAACACTAATAACATGAAATACGCAATTGTTTGGATGGATGGATGTATGTTTGTTACTTCTTCACGCCAAAACTACTGGACGGATCAGGTTGAAATTTGTATATATCTATACAAATTTCAACCTTGGCTAGACCTAACCAACAACGCCTCTTGCGGGTCGTACTGCTGAGGCTAAGCAGTGAATGCGTTAAGAGATAAAAAGTAGCCGATGTGTTATTCCAGGCATAGATGTAGGTCAAGCGTATTTTGGCACAGGCATGGCACACAGTAGGTACTGTTTTAGTCAAACTTGCCAATTGTTTCGAAGTTTATTTTGCCCGAACTTGGCTGAGCTAAATCTCGTCGAACTCGTTAGGAGCAAGTAATAAAGAGGAAGAAGAAACCGTAACTAGTTCGCTAAATCCGTTTTCTTGTTGCTAATTAGGGTCAGACTAATCCAATTATACCTACTTACAAAAGTGTGACTTGACTTTACTTAAAGGTAATTGCGGAAATTGGGTGTTTTAGAAACAAAATCAGTATAGGTAAGTCGCGTTGGAAGTATATTTGAAAATAAACCGCCTCCTCTCGACCTCTCGGGCCCGGACTCCACCAAAGCGTAGACCAGAAGAGAGGAGATGTGTTTGAAACAACCATTATTCATTCATTTATTTGTTTATTTATCTTTTGACACTTACATGTACTTAGATAAGTCAAACGGAGATTATTTTATGAGTAGCTTATCTACAGTGCCTTATTACAAAATTAGGACGTTCGTGATTCTCTCTCGTCTCCACTTAAATAAATAAATAAAAATAAATAAAAAGTTTGTTTATTCAGACTTAGCTTCAGTGGATACCGCCGAGCGAAGATGCATAATACACTCTAAGCCAAATAAACCGGGCCATGTATCGGGATCGATTTTTTTTAAAATACTATAATTATCTAAAATTATTTAAAATACTATAACTTCTTTTTCACTTCTTCCACTAGTGGACAAAAAATTTAAGTGAAGCGAATATCAATAACACCTTATTTCTTATTTGATAATAATAACTATGTTTATCGTATACAATTTGACTTGTCTAAGTGCTTATTTTGTAAGCCTAAAGAAATAAAGTTATTGATTCTGATTCTACTATCTATCTATATAGCCCTAGGGAAAGTGCGGTTCATGATCATTAAAATGAATGGAATCTCATTGGGATTAATCAATTTAGGAAGTGTTTATTAAAGATTATACAAGAATAATTTTTCAGTTGTGCTAATCTGCCAAGAAAATACGCTCGTCTCAGCAAACGATAGACAAAAGCTAAAGAAATGATAAAAAATATCCGACTACCATACCTAATTGTAAGGTGGTTCCAGGGAACCCGACCCGTTTTGATACCTTGGGTCAGGATCCAAGGTATCAAAAATGGGCCAAGGGATTTTTAAAATTCCTTTGTTTAACGTAATGATACGATAAAATAGGTGGCGGCGCTGTTTGGGTCGGGGAAGCCCCTTAATTTCAATTTCTAGTACATTAAAGTTTTCATTCATTCTAAGCGGCATGAGAGAGACTGTCATTTTCAATCCCAATTTTTATCTACGCGACTTATACCTATAATTCGTTCGTGATGAAAATGGGATAGAACCATTTCGAACCCTATTAAAAGTGGATGGGCATTTACTTTGACAAGGTTCGGTCTCTCTCATAGACCTAGTTTTTTTTTCTAAATCTAATAATAAATTCACTTGTCAACGCGTGGATTGTATGAAAAATGTTATGTGAAATATTTATTTACTTGAAAATATTTATATATTGTGTGTGTGTTTGATTTCATTTAAATAGCTACGTTAACGAAACCATAGTATTATGTTAAAGATTCGGGAGTTATTGATGAATTCCGCCCGATTCGTTGGTTTACTTTACAATCCAGCATTTCATTGAAAGCGAGAACGATGAAACTTTTTCATGAATTAATGATAATTCGTAATAATCATGATCATCAGCCCGTACACGTCCACTGCTGAACATAGGCCTCCTCCAAACGACGCCACGAATAGCGGTCCTAAGCTGCCTCCATCCAACGACTCCCTACGACCGCTACGATTCGTAGTAATACACAGAAAATATTCCATAAACCCAGAATTCTAGAGCTCGCTCGGTTCTTCAAAGAGTGCGTACCTGTGTCGTAGGGTTGACAGTGAAAGCCCGTAAATAGGAGCCCACATAGGCGGGCATGGCCAGCAACGCCGCCAGCACCCAGATCCCGAAAGCAGTAGCTATGGTCAGCCTCGTCGCTCGTTTGCTGCCCCCTGCAACGATTTAGGGAATTAATAATGTATGGGTATTTTCAAGTTGAGACTAAATACGCGGAAAGAACCGAAGAGATCAATAATCGAATTCACTGTGTGAAATCGTTTGTCAGTCACTCTCGTTAGAATTCCTTAATTTTTTGTATTGTATTCATTTATTTCAGATAATTAAATACATATCACATAATATGTATTATACACAAAATACTTTATTGACAAAGAAAATAACAATCAAATAATATAAACAAATTAAACTAGTATTTACAATTGTACCATTGAGATAACTGCAGACTGTTGCAAACAATCTACAGATAGCTCAACTGGTCCATATCAATACCAGTCGGAAGCGTCCGCAAGACGCTGGCTGCATGGCAATGCTAATGCGCTGCGCCAAATACTCACCAGCTCTCGGATCACGCGTCGCTTCGACCAGGCCCTCAGATCATTTTTTGAAAACCCGGAGAGCCTCGGTACCCCACGGACCTAGGTTTCGACTCCAAGGGGAGCAAATGCGTAGGCTCTGTCGAGACCTGCATATTTGCACCTCTTGAGATCCTCGGTCAAATCTGCCGCCGAACCAGCCCTCACGGAGAATTAAACAAAATTAAATAAAAAGATTCAAAATTACACGGCCATAGGATTATATTCTATGCTACTATTTTTTTTTTTTTATTTATAATGGTAAAGCATTTTACCACCATCACACATGAGAAAGTGAGATGTGGCCTAAGACGGAGCACGCTATCCCAGAAGGAACTTATTCACTCGGGATTTGAAGACTCCTAGATTATGCTTTACCGGAAAAGCAGACGCAGGAAGTTCTTTCCATTCTTTACCGGTACTTATAATGAAAGTAGAGCGGGAACATTTGGTTCGGCACAGTGGTATGTCGACCAGGTATGGGTGGTATAAGCACCCTGAGCTAACACAATGGGTGTAAGTAAACCTAGCTGACACTAAAAGCGCCCGGAGTGGTGCATAAGGACAAGAAGGGCCGACTCCAAGAGAAATGGGAAGGGCAAAGGAAGAGGAGCTATCAGCTCCTTGAGCATGCCCGGTATACAATCTACACATAAGCATCTTTGATCAACGATTTCTATAGATATATATGTATATATCCTCGCGTAAGAGCCGACTAAGGGAGTCGATGGATGGAGGCGGCTTAAGACCGCTATTTTTGGCGTCGTACGGGGGAGGCCTATGTCCAGCAGTGGACGTCTATGGGCTGATGATGATGATATATCCTCGCTTTGATATTTTTTCAAGTGTTAAGATAAAATTCAGGTTCGGCTTCTGAATTAATATGGCATTTTTTAAAAAACGATAGACAAATTCCCTTTCTTTTACACTTAATTTTAAGTTTTTCGGGATAAATCCTAATCCCCTGACCGCTCGGGATAATTTTTTATACAAAAGTTAAAAAAAAATCAAAATCGGCACCGAGATATCCCGTAACATACTACAAAAAAAAAACATACAGACGAATTATTGAGAATTCGGTTAAAAATAAGGTGAACCAGTTTGAATGCTAAAACCGCACATAATATTGTAGAAGTAAATCTTCTGAAGTACCTACTAGAGACTATGGCTTTAATTAGGCTGAGTGGGTCGAATATACAAAAGAAATACTTAGTTTCGACCTCTCTTGAATATTTGACTACCTTTGCGCTTTACAAAGCTACTAGACCCTCAACAAAAGCTTTTAGAAAATTAGTTTAGACAAAACAACAAAGGCGAATATCTCAAAAAAAAAACGACGAGCAAATGCTTCTAGTTGAATTATTTATTTTAATAAAATTTATAAGAGTGCCTGGTCGAAGCGACGCGTGACCCGAGAGCTGGTGAGTATCTGGCGCAGCGCATTAGCATTGCCATACAGCCAGCGTCTTGCGGACGCTTCCGACTGGTATTGATATGGACCAGTTGAGCTATCTGTAGATTGTTTGCAACAGTCTGCAGTTATCTCAATGGTACAATTGTAAATACTAGTTTAATTTGTTTATATTATTTGATTGTTATTTTCTTTGTCAATAAAGTATTGCGCAGCGCATTAGCATTGCCGTACAGCGGGGCAATGCAGCCAGCGTATTGGGGACGCTTCCGATTTGTATTGACATGGATCAGTTAAGCTACCACTAGATTGTTTGCAACAGTCGGCTGTGAGCTCAACTGTTTCAATTTTAAATACTAGTTCTAATTCGTTTCTATTCTTTAACTGTATATTTCTATGAAACAATAACATTTTATTAAGTGTTTGAAGTTCCGTCACCCCAACCCCAAACTTCATGTCCAGCGTTGGGATTATGGAATTACCCTCTAATTTCTAATCCTACTAATATAATAAATGTGAAAGTTTGTATGGAAAAACTTCTATCGGACCAACTAATGTTGGAATACTAAAAAAAATATAAGTAGTTAAAAACTAAAATCCGACTACATAAAAGTCTTAAACAAGCGTTCACCTATTGTCCATAGCATTTTCTTTTGATACTTAGGTAGTCAGAGGCACCCACCCCATATACCTAGGGTACAATTAGTAACAAAGGCCTCCGACTACCTAAGTATCAAAAGAAAATGCTATGGACAATAGGTGAACGCTTGTTTAAGACTTTTATGTAGTCGGGTTTTAGTTTTTAACTATATTTTTTTTTGACCATTCATATATCGATACAATATAGTATGTATATCGATACATTTTTTCATTTGCCCATCCCTAGATGACCCGTTGCCATGGTAACAAATAAAGAAGAGGTCTCCATGGCAACGGGTGTGTCATCCTTCACTCATCACATTAAACTAAATTAGACTTGAACTGTAACTAGATGTCGTCTCTTGCAAAATTTTATCGCGCTATCGAAGTGTTCCAGGTGGAATTTAGACCCAGCTATCTCTTAAGACCCTCAGTTTTGTCGGACACCATATAACCTATAACCATCGGGGTATTGAGACGAATCAATCGATACCTCACTTGTTGAAATCGAAGTAGTAGTTTCAGCGCTACGTGGGACCAAAGAAATCGGCTACATACATACATAGGGTGCTAAAATCATAACCCTCCGGTAGTCGGGTAAAAAAGTAAAAGAAAGAGAGAAATAAGAAAACTAAGAGTAATTTTATTTTAAAGTAATTATAATACTTCCTATTCGTGTTCTTGTGCACGTGCTCTTGCATTATTTTACATCATAAAATATTTCATATATTTATTACAAAAATATCCCTTGTAATCTTATCTTACTCTATTATAAACGTCAAAGTTTGTAAAGATGTATGGATGTATGGATATTTGTTCCTCTTTCACGCAAAAACTACTGAACTGATTGGGCTGATATTTGGTCTGGGACCTGGAATAACATATAGGCTATTTTTATCCCGATAAAACGCGGGCGAAGATGCGGGCAGCAGCTAGTCAGAATATAATTTTATCATCGAGTTCGATATAAACAGTTTTTTGGAGGCAATAAAACTCGCGTAGTAGCCAATCGTTAAGGGATTTAGTTTATTTTAGCATTCTTTAGTACGATCGTAAAGCAACCTAACTAAACAAGCTTACAGGAAATAGTGCTAGGAAAACAGTTAATTCACTCAATGTTGTGTAAACTCGAACGAATTTTCTTTTGTTAGGTAAAAAAAGCTTGTAAAAAGCGACGGTCCGAACGCAAATTTATTAAACTTAAATTGAGAGCCACTTTGACAGCTTTTTTTTTCATTTGTTATAAAGTACATAGAAAAGTTTGCTCAATTGCTAAAATTAGATACTAAAATCTGTACTTATCGTTTTAATACTACGTTATCCCTGGGGGTGTTCGCGCGTGATTATTACAGATCTACATACATTACAGAACTTTCATGGTTCTGAAATTAATTTCAGTTATTTCATGAACTAACTACATTTTATATATTTTTATTGTACTTTTCTATTTAGTAGTAAGCACCGTCCGTCGTGGGGAGTAAAGGTTCTCGAGTAGCGGCCACGATGCAACGCGAAACGGAGTGTTGGGAGACCATCTGACGGACGACATCGTAGCGATCGCAGGGAGTTGATGGATAAGAACATGAAAAGTTTGTTTTCCTTTCACTTGGCATTGGCATTACCCTAATTTCCAGTTGACGCCCCCTGCCACCTATTGAAATATTAGGAACTAATTTTTTTCTTTATAAAAATGCAAATCGAAAACCGCTCATTCATTCGTTCACTCTATTCATAAGCAGCATATAATGGACCGACAATACACTAACGCATTTACGGCATAATGTATGTCTTCGCTTGATTTTTTTACTTATGAATTAACAATCCGTTTAGACCTTAGCCGGAAATACACATGCCAGTAAAACTGAACGGTAAGGTCATTAAGACATGCCCTCATTGCAAATTCATTTGAGTGCGCTAGCTGCCCTTTCTTCTTCAAACGATCTAGTTCGTAATTCGAGCCGATTTACAACAGCGCCATTATTCTGAAAAACATTTGTTTGCGAGACGTAAAATACGAGTTTTTACCAACTGCCAATACAGAGGGAGTTCCGCGGGCGGACTTCATTGTTTGTTTAGAAAAAAAAAATTGTATTGAGTTATCGATGCTCTTTTGGGCAGGTTCGATTTAATATGCTGGAAGTTATAATAGTAAGCTGTTTAGTTGAGTTGCCTTGTTATTTAATATTTACGCATGTTGTGGCCTTCTGTAAAGAGCACTAGTTCTAAGTATTTTGTATTCTTTGTGTTGTGGTCTGAATGCCCCACCCCCCATTTTTCGGTAGTAATCCTGTTACAGCCTGTGTAATATTGCAAAAATAGATGTAGAAATACAGAGAAAACACCCAAATCCGATTCTTGTAGATCATTCTAACTTTAACCGTCGAGGTGGTTATTTAAGTGAACCCTTGTAACTTCTCAGATTCTCAGAGAACCTTATGATATTGTATCCAATTGTATTGAACGACTGATTGATCATTTCTGTAGCTTTACCATGGATTACAACACATAACGTAACACGTTATCAGCGTTATTTGCGCTAATCTTAACGCAAATAACGCGGTATCTGCGCTATTATCTTTGCAATGAAGTGAATTATCTGAATGAACCCTTATTATAACACCCTTTAATATCATTTCGCGTTATATTAGTGTCAAAAAGGAGCGCTAAACGGTTATAAATAACATGGAGCGTTATTTAAGTTAAACTTAACGTTATGTGTTCTATTATAATCCATGGTAAGGCTACTGTCTACTGTTCTGATTAGGTTTGCATTGTGATTGGCTTAATCTGAGAAGTTATTTTCTAATAAACTGGATTAAAAGATTTTTATCCAAGGATAAATGCCAAATTTTTACAAAATGTCTTCAAAACTATTATAGTCTATTATATATGTACATATATATTATAGTATAATAGTGAAATCAATCATTACTTATGGTCCAAATAAGTCTAAAGCCGGGTACTGATCGGTGTTACGGGGCGTAATGTACCATTCGCAGCGAGTATGATACGTTACGCCGTGTTCTAAAATCCGTCTCGTTTAAGTTGTGAGCACCTACTTTCCCCGTACTGACTGCACGAACGCTCGCTGTAAATGCCCCGTTATGCCGATCAGTACTCATTATAAAAGTCTATAGTATATACTTAATACAATATATTACATAGATAGATATTTTTTACTATGCATAGAAAATACCCAGAACACCTGAAACAAAATATATTTGCAGATCCTACAAACATTTATTTGTCCCAAGGCGGGAATTGAACCCGCAACCTTCTGCGTCGCAGGCGGACCTTCGCCCGCCGCGCCACATCGGTCGTCATTTGGAAGTCAGAAAGGTCATTTGGACACATCAAAATATTTAAATATCAAATTCGGTCTCCATTATCATACAAACTCGATGGTACCATGACATTGCATTGTCACCGAACTTGCATACGTTACGTACCTATGCCAAATGTAAACTCAATCGCTTGAGGATAATTCAGATAATAACTGGTCTAAAATTCAGTAGCAAGATTTGACCCACACTAACTAAGAGGGCAAGTAGAATAAAAGCTTGTAAAAAGATAAGAGGTTTCAAGGAAAAATTGCAAACTGGGTTCGGCTAGGCACTTGTAACGCCAATTCCACTAATGACGTCATCCGATGTGCACTTGAGATCTCGTTGTAGATAGGGGCTATTTTCAGTGATTCGGCAAATAGCTACTTAGCCAAACAAGATTACAGTCAATAGGCTCACTGAGGCAAAAGTAGAAGCAAGAGGAGAGTGATACCATCCTCAGTTTCTATGCGTTTTTGAACGAAAAAACTACTATTCATTGTCATAAGTTTTGCGGGATAAATACGAATCCTCTAGGGATTGTTTGCTATACAATAGTGAAAGAATTTTTAAAATCGGTCCATAATTGGCGGAGATATCGCGTAACATATATACAAAAAAAAACATACAGACGAATTGATAACCTCCTTTTGAAGTCGGTTAAAAATGACGCACCAGCCCGCCGCCGGGCTATGTTGGCCAATCGATGAATAGTCAAATAAGAATGCGAACGCGAATCCGTTTAACAAAACTAGTTCACGGATTAGGACTTGGCAGTAGCGTACCAACCTCTGGATAGGCAGATTTGGCGTATGAGCGTAGCTATTTAAGAAACGAGGTGCTTGCAAGAGCTTTAGGCTTTACTAAAGCCCTCTGGTACAGAGGAGATCTCCGGAAATATTCTAAACGTGAGTTGGTCGGTTTCAAAATATATTTTCTGGGTTGCTGCAATGATACCGTAAAATGATATATGAATGACAAATAAATTTGCTTTGAAACTAGTTATTTCTGAAAACTAGTTCAACCGTTAAAGAACTTTATTGACAAAGAAAATAACAATCAAATAATATTAACAAATTAAACTAGTATTTACAATTGAAACAATAGAGCTAACTGCAGACTGTTGCAAACAATCTACAGGTAGCTCAACTGGTCCATATCAATACCAGTCGGAAGCGTCCCCAAGACGCTAAAGTTAAAGAACTAGTTCAAAATTTAACTTCAATAATTTAATGGACCTCCGTCGTTAAAACGATAAAATTCCGAGAAAATTAAACAATATTTAATTCATAATCTTCTCCACTCCATTATGATAACTTCTTTGAGGTATCTCGTTGTGCTGAAGCCGCAGGCAGAAATCCTATCTTCTATAATATATAATATCCTATTAATTCTATCCAAATTCATGAAAAAGTACTGAAGGGGAAAAAATACGTTTTTATCCCCATAGAAATGTGAAAATCGAATTTAACGCGGGAAACCGCCGGGAACAGCTAGTAGGTAAATAAACCCTACTGATATGTGCATTAGTAAAGGCGAAAGTCTGTGAGTTATGTAAAGATTTTTAGCCAAAGTGAACGCGAAAACTACTGAATGGATCGGGCTGAAATTTTGCACACAAAAGGATCACTAACGATTTGGAATAACACATAACTACTTTTTATTCCAAAAAATGCATGCGAAACCACGGGCAGTAGCTAATCCTACTAATATTATAAATACTAAAGATGGATATTTGTTACTCTTTCATGCAAAAACTACTGAATCGATTAGGCTGGGTATGGCTATAGTTTGGGACCTGGATAACATATACGCTATTTTTTTAATCCCGATAAAACGCGGGCCAAGCCGCGGGCAGCAGCTAGTAATGTATACATATTTTATACAGCATCATCATCATCATCATCCGCCCATACACGTCTACTGCTGGACATAGACCTCCCCCGTACGACGCCACAAATAGCGGTCCTGAGCCGCCTCCATCCATCGACTCCCTGCGACCGCTACGATGTCGTCGGTCCATCGAGTGGATGATCTCCGATGTAGGGGGGATTTGCCATAATCACCACGCTTGGCAGGCGGATTGGTGATCGCAGTGTTGGTGTTTAAAAATACTCAGAAGGAAGCTGCTGCCCTTCCTCTGGTAGGTTAGTCGGCTCTTACGATATCCACGGGTTGAGTTGGAGGGGTCGATATCCGTACGCCGCGACCCCACGGCTTATACAGCATCATCGAGCTCCAAAGTTTAAACAGAGGACCGATAGGGTAAAATATGGAAAGATGCCGCAGTTGGGATAAGGTTATTTATTTATTTAGTTAAGTTATTTATTATTAAGTTTAAGTTATCATAATTGAAATCGTAATGATAAAAAAAATTGTTATGAAGAGAATAGACGACAGCTTTGACGTTTTGACACGGCGCCTCTGCAAAACGATTGCGATTGAACATAGAACAGAGAAAATTTATAGGTACCTACATACATATATGCTTGGGTTGTTGCTTGCTTGCGGTCGCATGGAGTCGTTGGATGGAAGCGGCTATTCGTGGCGTCGTTTGGGGGAAGACTATGTTCAGCAGAAGACGTATACGGGCTGATGATGATGATGCTTGGCTTGAAGTGAGACCATTCTCATGGCAATATATCTCGGTTCAAGTCTTAACCTCTGTTTCAAGTTACTTACACGCTGACTTTATCGTCTCGTATGTCGGTAAGTAGTTATTTAGCGACTTTATTGATGCAGAATAATAGCTACTCGCGAAGAGACGAGCTTATTACGCGGTAATAATCTTGGAAGATGTTCACGAACGTAAAACTGAGACGCCAGGTAACTAAAGCGGAGAGAAGACGTGTAGGTGTAAAAACACCCATATAAAATCTCGAGAACTTATCGTGAAAGTCAAGAAATTTGTTAAATTAACCTTTCTTGTAAACATATCGTAAAAATAAATAAAAAGTTTTATTTCAGACAATAGTCCATAGGTTTACGACAAAATTCAATCAAAATCACATAAAAAAAGGCAAAACAATGAAATAGTAAGACATTACACATATTACACGTCACGCGATGCTTTTTTTACAACATGCAATTAGATATTTGAACACGGCTGGTGAAGAAATTACGGCCAAAGAGAATAAAACCACTTCGTTGTAACAACTTTTTATTGTGTTTACGGACTCCTTTTAGAAAGGTAGGTAAGTACGCCAAGTTTAAAATTAAATTCAAAATAATTAGAAGATAAAAGAGTGTTCGTTATGCCGCGTTCATTAACCAGTAGTGCGTCTACTCTTCAGTTTAAAGATCTTTATTTTCTCATTGACAACAAACAGGTTACTTACACAATATTAGAATGAAGAAATATTTAGTAACAATTCCGCGTATAACCTTCTCTGATAGTATTCATCAAAGTAAGTTGTCTTCTAGTTTCGTCTCTCCACGAGACATCTTCAGGACACCACAATACTCGACCTTGACATTGGTAAGCACAGCAACACCGACAGAGTCCCGCCAGTGATGTTGCCTCTCCGAGCTCCGCGCGCCAAGTGAAGCATTGCCCGCAAAACCCCCCTTTATATAGTCACGGATCAAACAGTGCGCACACAAAGTTCATAGTGTGTGTGTGGCAGTACTATTGTTTGAAAAGATTCGTAATAACGGTGACCTAGGCAAACCTGTACTAAGTTCATTCAACAGTGTATTATTACTATATTTTGTAATTTCTAAATTTTCTAAGACTGACATCCTAAATCCCTTATCACAAGTATGTAAAATAGAAAAACAATGATTTTGACTTAAAGAATGACCAGATTCCAATAAATGTTTTGCAAAGTTAGATTTTTCTGGATAATTGTTTCTATAAGCAGCTAAATGTTCTTTATACCTAACCTGAAAACTACGACCCGTTTGACCTACATAAATACCATTACATTCGTCACATACCAACTTATAAACACCCGATTTTTTATTTTTATCTAACCTATCTTTACCGTTACAAATCTGTTTTAATAAATTGTTTGTTTTGAACGCTGCGTGTACTTTATGTTTAGACAAAACTCTTGAAACTCCGTCACTCAATGGACCTAAATAAGTTAAACTGCCCACAAATTTGTCTATCCTTTCTGGAGCTACGGGATACAATAAGGAACGGATAATGTTTTGTTGTTTACTTCTTATTAAACCATCAACCATCTTTCTACTATATCCATTACTTTCAGCCGTGTGGTAAATAATAGATAGCTCTCTGTTAAAGTTTTCCTGAGATAAGGGGACTGACCCGCGGGCAATGCTTCACTTGGCGCGCGGAGCTCGGAGAGGCAACATCACTGGCGGGACTCTGTCGGTGTTGCTGTGCTTACCAATCTCAATGTCAAGGTCGAGTATTGTGGTGTCCTGAAGATGTCTCGTGGAGAGACGAAACTAGTAGACAACTTACTTTGATGAATACTATCAGAGAAGGTTATACGCGGAATTGTTACTAAATATTTCTTCATTCTAATATTGTGCAATGGATTTCCGCAAAGTAACGCCTGAATCTATTTTTTTTTTTTTTTTTTTTTAGGTTACTTACATGAGAAACTTAGGCTAAGTTATTTATTTTTATATGTTATGCTATGTTATTTTTCGTCTTTCTAAATTACAATAGGTCTGGTAGTTACATCCTTGGATATATATTTTTGCAATTTGGTTTTAAGCACGCCAAACGTTCTAGCATCTTTAGTGTCTTCTGGTAGCATTTTAAAGAGCCCCTTCAAAAGCGTGCAAGTTTCGTAACAGTATAAGATCAAAATTAATTTATTGGTGTGTTACTTGAGACGAAATAATCATTTTATCTTATCTTATTAACCAGAGGCAAAATAGATTACCTACGCAAGTAATACAGTCAGTTTTCAATCTACCTATAGGTTATAATATATGTACTATATACTAAACTAAAACTAGATATACTAACTAATATATTTTAAGTAGGTACCAAGTATGACAGACAAAATTTCAGACGAAACTTTTTTCCTGTATATATACACTTACGTTTGACCAAAAAACAGGCAAATAAAAAAAAAGCAAAAATAAGATATAACGAGAATAGCGAGAATATAAGAATAAATATTTGAAGCGAAAGATCCAAAAATTATCAAATTTTCAGACAGGTACACGTTAGAATGAAAAATCATCTGCTCTTCAAAATATAAACAAACTAGCTACCGGGCCTTCGCCCGCGCTTTATCGGGATAAAAAATAGCCTATATGTTATTCCAGGTCCCAAACTATACTGATACCAAATTTCAGCCTAATCAGTACAGTAGTTTTTGCATGAAAGAGTAACAAATATCCATACATCCATACATCCATCATCCTTACAAACTTTGACATTTATAATATTAGTAGAACTAGCTACTGCCCGTGTTTTCGCATGGAAATTTTTTTTGGAATAAAAAGTAGTTATGTGTTATTCCAAATCCTTAGTGATCCTTTTGTGTGCAAAATTTCAGCCCATTCAGTAGTTTCCGCGTTCACTTTGGCAAAACATCTTTACATAACTCACAAACTTTCGCCTCTACTAATGCACATATCAGTAGGATTTATTTACCTACTAGCTGTTCCCCGCGTTAAATTCGATTTTCACATTTCTAGCGGAATAAAAACTTATTTTTTCCCCTTCAGTACTTTTTCATGAATTGAGAACCTCCTACTTTTTTAAAGTCGGATAAATGTTAATTCACCTCCTTCCAATTGTCACTATGACAATTCAGTCGATTGGTAGCTTTGTTAGGCCGTGAAGGGAGGACGAATTTTCGTATAAAAAAACGAATATTCTCGTATAACTCCCATGGGAATTTGATGTTTACCAGGACAAAAAGTATCCTTGTTACTCTCCATTCTTTCAAATAACACTATGCCAAAAATCAAGTCGATTGATTGCTTAGTTATGGCCTGAAGGAAGGACAAACAAACACACTTTCGCATTTATAATATTAGTTAGGATTAGGATTAGTCTCCTTACTTGGCCTAAAATAGCGATCAAGTAAGCCGGCTTGACTATCTTTTTATTCAAAAAAATCACTTGCGTTTGAAGCTTAGGAAAACTTCGCAAGAAAATAAAGTCTCTGGTTTCAAAGTGAACGTTGCTTGGTAAATATACACTGAGAAGCAGCTCTAATTAAATACAGAGTGTTTGCATTTGGTTGGACTTTATGAATGCTAGCGCGACCCGATCTTGCCCCACTACGGTGGAGGAATTTACACGGGTGGGTTTTCAGTGGGTTCAAGCCCTATAGGTACGCCTTCGGCACCCCCGTGGCGGGGAAGTACCATTTTCCCACCCCAAAAACAGTCTACTCAGTTTCACTCTTTTGCTATTGCTATCTTAAGTGCCTTTAATACTACATCCTATATGTATAGTTTTTTTATTGATAAATAAAAAACTGGTAAAGCGTTTGACCACCATCACACTCGAGAAAGTGAAGATGTGGCCTGAGATGGAGCACGCTTTCCCAGAAGGAACTCGGGATTTGAATACTCCTAGTTCCTCAATGATGATGACCTTCTCGGAAATCCGTAGAAGAACCAAAGTAAGCGATATAGCTCTCTAGGCTGAGCTAGGTTGAAGTAGCGATGGGCAGGTCATATAGGTCGTAGAACTGATAACCATTGAGGAGTAAAGGTTCTCGAGTGGCGACCGCGATGCAATGCTAACCAGAGTGTGGGAAGACCTCCCACTCGATGGACCAACGACATTGTAGCGGTCGCAGGGAGTCGATGGATGGAAGCGGCTCAGGACCGCTATTCGAAACGTCGTTCGGGGGAGGCCTATGTTCAGCAGTGGACGTATAGGGGCTGATGATGTCTTTCTATCCGGATTTCGACCACGGCAGACAGTCTCAACGTAGACTAGCCATGTGCGCAGCACACATTATAGTACACAAGTGTGTGTACAATCACACATTTGTGTACAGGTGTACTCTGTATTCTCTAGTTTGTCAATTATAACTTTTTGACTAGTGAGCGGTCATGTTCTTGAAAACTATTTCCGTATTGGTATTTTGCAAACTCGTACTAGTGATCCTGGGGCAGCGTCAACACTGTGCTACTTGAGAACTTTGCTCAAAATAAGCTATTTCTGAGACTAAGTACGCTTTAGTTTTATATTTGTAACCTGTATTTTCCAGGTATAATATACAGGATGCCACGAAAAATGTGTAGTTATTAAGGCGAAAAGGGGTAATTCTGGACCCCAAGGGGATTAACTTTTGTTCTACGATTTCTTGAAAGTTGATAAATTTTTTACGTTTATTATTAAAACTGACTTTCTTCATAATCGTGTTTTTATGTAGGTAAATTGTTCTGAGGTACATCATCATTCTTGTCTTGAAATTCCAAAGGATGTAATCATGTTTTTTTTTTTGTAATAATTACAAGCACTGGTTTTACTGAAAAACCAAGTAAAAATCATTTGCCAAATATTTTATGACCTAAATTAATACAAGAGAGCGTGTAAAAAAAAAAGAAATAGAAAAAATATTCGAAATTAAAAAAATTGTATTCACAAGTACCCACCCCTCGGGGTCTAGAATCACCCCTTTCGGCTTAGTACACATGTTACGTGACACCCTGTATTCTCCATCACAGGTTCACAGGCAAAGTTCACCTCCAGGGATATTAAACGGAAATGTTCTTCACTACGCGTTGTTCTTAAAACTAATAATAAAACTTTATGCTAAGACGTAACATTTATTATTAATAACCCTTGACGTGATCGTACAAGTGCTTGTAAAAGGCTACTGTCTCATGTACTTTGCATTAGAAATAAGAAAATGGTGGTTTTATGATTATTTTATTTTAAACTAGCTTTGCCCGCGGCTGCGCTCACATCGAATTTTAGTTTTTGTGCGGAAACCAATTTTTAGTTATTCTATTCAGGATGGAGACAAATCAAGAAATTTAAGATCATTAAAATCGTTTTCGAATTTGAACAAACCCGGCTTAGTTTTATATATACAGGGTGTAACAAAAATGAAGGACCAACTTTCAGACGCGGTGCAGGTTCAAACCATGGATCCAGGAAAAAATATAAAAAAATAAGCCCTTTAGTTTTTGAAAAATTTCATAAATACACTATTTTCACTACTTTAAGCAATAGACTCTAATGCACGTTAGACACATGCATAAAAAATAAAATGGCCTGCGTCCATGTCTTTTAAAAGTCCATAACACCTAAACGGTACCCTAAATAACGGCTGCCGCGGGCATAAACCCGCGACATCGCGCGCGGCGTCGAAGTAACATTACCTAATCTGTGGCGGTAGTAACATTACCTAATTTTTTCCTGGGTTCAGGTTTCGAACCTGCACCGCGTCTGAAAGTTTGGTCCTTCTTTTTTGTTAAACCCTGTTTATTAACATTTTTATTTATTTATATTAGATAAACAAAAATCTTTAGAACTAGAAAATTAACACACAGAAACTATGCTAAGCAGTTTCTACACATAAAAACGGAATAAATTCTCCGAAAATATAAAAGGAACGTAAACAAACACACAAGTTCAACATAACAATTATAATTTTAGATTATAAGTAAGAGCCATATCAATCGTTCAAGTGAGAGGAAGGCCCCTCCTTCCCCCAACTTGATGGATTGATATAGCTATAGAAAATAGAATTATACCTATACTAGCTGCTGCCCGCGTTTTATCGGGATAAAAAAGCCTATATGTTATTCCAGGTCCCGAACTATACCCATACCAAATGTATACGATGTCGTCGGTCCATCGAGTGGATGGTCCGCATGAAAACCCGTTCAGTAGCTTTTGAGTTTATCACGAATAACCAGACAGATAGACAGACGCGGCGGAGGACTTTGTTTTATATAAAGTGAATCTGGCGCGATTGTCTTTTGTTTTTCGTATAAGGAAGCCAGGATTTGTGACGTCATCATCGTGGTTAGTTGTATGTAAAAAAATATAGTTAAAAACTAAAACCCGACTACTTAAAAGTCTTAAACAAGCGTTCACCTATATTGCCCATAGCATTTTCTTTTGATACTAAGGTAGTCGGAGGCCTTATTTACTAATTGTACCCTAGGTATATGGGGTGGGTGCCTCCGACTACCTAAGTGCGTTCACCTATTGTCCTTATCATTTTCTTTTGATACTTAGGTAGTCGGAGGCCTTTGTTACTAATTGTACCGTAGGTACATGGGGTGGGTGCCTCCGACTACCAAGAGTGAGTATCAAAAGAAAATGATAAGGACAATAGGTGAACGCTTGTTTAAGACTTTTATGTAGTCGGGTTTTAGTTTTTAACTATATATATTTTTTTTTACTTTTTCGCTAATAGCTTGAGACTCGTTAATCTCACAAAAGTTTGAAAAACGGTTTCGGAAAGTACAAACAAAGGCCTTTGCAACGATACCATACACGAGCATATTTACTAACATTGAAATTTTCGACCCTTTCTTAGACCTCCGCTATCTCGTTAGATCCCCATTTTTATCTGACGTCACAGTACGTCACAGACGTAGCCTATAACCATCGGGCTATTAAGACGAATCATACGACACCTCATTTGTTGAAATCGGACAAGTAGTTTCAGCGCTACGTTGGAACATAAAAATCGGCGTAATACATACGTACATAGGGTGTCAAAATCATAACCCTCTCGTAGTCGGGTAAAAATAAAAAACAATCGCACCTGCCAGCCTTTAAGAATTTATTTACCTATAAATGCAAGAAAATGTGGCACTGGACCATATTTTTTCTCGAGTTTTTCCGATCTTGTGACCTGTTATTGTGCCAAAAGTGAAACACAATCTGAGATATCCATAACTGGTGCTGAACAATTTATAGAATAGAACATAACAGAACAGAACAGAATAGAATAGAATAGAATAGAATAGAATAGAATAGAATAGAATAGAATAGAATAGAATAGAATAGAATAGAATAGAATAGAATAGAATAGAATATAATATAATATAATATAATATAATATAATATAATATAATAGAATAGAATAGAATAGAATAGAATAGAATAGAATAGAATAGAATATAATATAATATAATATAATATAATATAATATAATATAATATAATATAATATAATATAATATAATATAATATAATATAATATAATATAATATAATATAATATAATATAATATAATATAATATAATATAATATAATATAATATAATATAATATAATATAATATAATATAATATAATATAATATAATATAATATAATATAATATAATATAATATAATATTTCACATTTTCATAACGACACTCTTGTAACCACATTAACCAAAGTACCAGTAACCGGTTATTTCAGAACGCACTCTAAACAAAAACATATTAATTCTGTTTGTTTTCCCAGAAGGTACATTAAATATTTTGGTATAGTGACTGGCAACATTTTACTCTCGGCTTACCTGAAACAGTTGTAAAACGGTAATAACGTTTTTATCGTTATTTTACGGTACTACTGTATCATTAAAATGATTTAAGCGAGGTCTTATTGAGCGTCTACGCAATGCGAAAATAATGATGAAATAATGAACTTTCGATTTTTTGATCGTAAAACTTTATCGATCATTACTCTTGACTGTAGAATTACTAGCTACTCTGCATGGCCTTGCACATGTTTTTTCGCGAATAAAAGCTTATTCTACATCGACGCAATGTGTGTTTTTTTTTTCAACAACAAATTTCAGTGCTATCCGTTTAGCAGTTTGGTGTGAAGCAATAACAAAATCTAAACATCTAAAAAATGCAAACACTCGCTTTTGTATAATTTACGTGAGTTATTTGTGATTTTTGTGTAGACAATTTAAAAAATGAGAAGATGACATTAAAAAAATAGACGGTCCATTATGGATTCGAGCAGCAAAGGGCAAGACTTCATGGAAATATTTACAGGAGACCTATGCCGGATGACAAGCTGCCCTGCCACAGAAAAATCAAGGTTTGCCGATCTAGATTATTAACTTACATAGATAAATAAGTGTTAGTAATAAGGCCGTGGGGCCGCGGCGTACGAATATCGACCCCTCCAACACAACCCGTGGATGTCGTAAGAGCCGACTAAGGAAACCTACCAGAGTCTGAGTATTTTTTAAACACCAACACTGCGATCACCAATCCGCCTGCCAAGCGTGGTGATTATGGCAAATCCCCCCTACATGGGAGACCATCCACCCGATGGAGCGACGACATCGTAGCGGTCGCAGGGAGTCGATGGATGGAGGCGGCTCAGGACCGTTATTTGTGGCGTCGTACGGGAGAGGCCTATGTCCAGCAGTGGACGTGTATGGGCTGATGATGATGATTATAGATTTATTTAAAGATTTATTTATTCAAAAAAAGGTAGTTAGCTTACAGTCTAAACCAAAGCACTAACTACACAAAAATATTTTAGGACTCAATTTGATTAAAATTACAATTAAAATAATAAAATCACCTAATTCAAGTTCAAGATATTCACGATAAAACAGAAAAAACATTAAAATAATAAATAATTAAATTAAAAAACATATTTCATTTAAAAGTAAGATATGATCTAAGGCATAAATAGATATGACTTAGACTATCGTCGAATATGTCGACATGTTGGAACTCCTGTAAAAAACCATTGAGAAGTGCGAGAGATCTGCGTGTGGGTGCGTTATTGGCGTGTCTCGTACGTGCAGCGCAGATAGCCGGTGAAACCTACGTCCGGTTCTGCAGTAGTTGTTTGGGACATATAAAGTAATACTACTTAGTATCTCCGAGTTGTCCACTCTGTTGCGAAGAATGAAACAGTAGTGCATGGCTAATTGTAGTTTTCGTCTCAACTCTAAGGTGTCTAGAACCCACCATACCGGTCACAAACAGAGAGGGAAAGAGATACGGGTAGTATCCATAAGTCCGCTTATACAGATACCTTGCGAACTTCCGTTGTAATCTTTCGATCATTACCGTATATTTGGCCTCGCGTGGATCCCAGCCGATTGCACTGAACTCAAGTTTGCTTCCGACGAACGCGTTGTATAACATGATCGCTATGCCTATGTTGTTGAAATGCGAGGCCGTCCTCGTGATAAAACCTAGAGTAGTTGAATATTCTGGGATCCTGGAGTCTGGTGAAAGTCATCACCCTGCACTCCGACACATTAAATGCCAATTTAGATCATCAGCGAACATCAAACACCTTGAGTTACGTAGAACTGCAGGAAGGTCATTTATCATGATTAGAAAAAGGGTGGGACCGAGCGTACTGACCTGACTGACTCCTGACCTGGTGTAGAACTCTTGGGATCGGAAGTTATTTAATTGAACGTATTGTTTTCGTTCATTCAGATAGTCTGCAAAAAACCTTATCAACCGGGGATCCTATTGCAGAGAGTTTGACCAATAGGATATCATTATGAACAGTATCAAATGCACGCCGAAAGTCAAGATATACAGAATCCACTTGCCTACCATAATCCATTTCCTTGGAAATAAAGTCAATGTATACTATATGATTCGTAGACGTGGATCTAGCTGTACGAAAGCCATGTTGTGAGTCATCTAATGAGCAATTTATTCGACGAGTAATGTGCAAGTTCAAAATCGACTCAAACACCTTAGCAAAGACAGACAGGATAGCTATCGGCCGGAAATTGCTCACTTCAGTGGCATCACTGGTCTTCGGTACAGGTGTTACTCTTGACACTTTCCAGCGCGCTGGATAGCGGCAACTGGATAAGGAGATATTATAAAGATAGAGCAGTGGTTCCACTAAAGCACGCAAACAATACTTAACCACAAATGGAGGGACACCATCAGGTCCTGGCGCAGACGATGCCTTTAGGCGACGTATTGCTCGATGTACGTCAGCTTCAGTCACGGAGTCCACTGATATAAGGCTCACGTCACTGGTGTACTGATAGGCTTTCTTCTCCGCCTCGTCCGCATCCAACTTTGGAATACCAGCGAGAAACACGGAGCCAAAATATTCAGCGAACGCAGCGACCGCATCCTGTCCCGAGACTTCGTTATCATTAGCAGAGAAAGTACTAGAATTGTGTCTGTTAGTACGTCTATCTCTTACGTCTCGCCAGAACTGAGCAGGATCACGACTAATATTGTTGCCTATTACACCAATGTATTGGGAATACGCGTCATTGATAAGCCTTTTGATGTGACCTCGGTAGTACCTATACACCTCAAAGTTGAAAGCGAGTCCTAATTCCTTGTACTTACGAAGGTGGAAATACTTAATTTTGAGCTCACTAATAATTTCAGACGTAAAGCAGGGAGGGTATTTACGATTTTGTTCAGAAGGTGGTTTCCGTACAGGTACATGATTATGTATTACGTCGGTCAGCTTGTTAGAGAACAGATCAGTTGCAAGATTAATATCCGGTTCGGCAAGAACGTCACTCCAATCAATGGAGAATATGCTCGAGTACAGACCTTTAAAATCAGCTTTCCGAAAATTCCACCTGTTAATTAATGGATTACTGTGAACCTGAGGTGGGCGACAGCTATCTGAAATTCTATCCCTACGAGATAAGGATAATTTGATCTCTAGGGGGGGGGGGTGATACCTTTCAGGCTTTACCAGGGGGATCACATCACCACACACAGACAAACCACAGGTACCAAATTCAGTAGACAAAACAAGATCCAACATGCGATTATCACAATTCAATATAACATTATGTTGTTTCCACTTACAAAATTCAAGAAAAGAGTCAAATTGCGATCTAAAATTTATATTAAAATTACCAACGATTATAATATCAAATAATGAAAATTTACAAATAGTATTTTCAAGACACTCCAGTACATTCATATATTCATGATCTTTATAGCTAGGTGGTATATAAACCACACATAAGATAAATTTTATATTTTTCCAAACTATTTTTGCTAAAAGTATCTCTTTATCATTAGTCAGTCCATCTACGTCTGTAATTAACGTAGGAGTCATATAGTCACGCACTGCTATCAAAGTTCCACCGTAACCAACATCACCAGCTCGGTCTCTGCGTAACACGTAGCCCGGGGGAAACTGCTATTCAAGAAAGTCTCAGTAAGGGTTATCACATCCAAGGAGCAGGAAGACGACGTGTTATTATAAAACTCCACTGTTAGATCTTAAGCCACGGACGTTTTGGTAATATATTTTAATATCCTTAGTACTATTCCTTTTCTTCCTGGCCTTTTTTGTTTGGACGAACGGGCTGCTTCCAAGGCTTGATGCAGATACCCTCAGGCCAGCTTTCCGGAGACAGAATAATATCTGCATACCTCGAAGAAACATCTAATTTAAAAGACGCATAATTACCACGCGCCTTTAATTGTTCGACCGCGCAGGATTCGTCACCGCAGATGGAAAGTAGGTGGTCCTGCACGTTAGCCACGCTCGTGCCAACCCTTAGGTAGTAAATATGTAACTGCCTTCTCCTTTCCGCTGCTTCCAACCTGCCAGAGTCAGGTGTAGCGACGCCCCTGACAACTCCGACAGGAGCCCTGCGAGGCCTCTTCGTTATCTCGTTCCAACCAGCAACACTAGAGGTAGAGTGGTTGGTGTTTACTGTGGTGTTAAGTGTAGGCTCATCAAGAGGTATCTTAGTTTGGTCGCGCGTATCGGATTGGACCTGGCTGGTCTTCGGTCTCACCGGATTCTGTATGGAAGCCGCTGCAAGCGACTGTGAGCTCGGGGTTGGTGTATTGGGTGTTAAGTAGTCATGCGGGCCACTAGACAATGACTTCAGCTTTCTCTCTAATGTAGCAACTCTGTCAGTGAGTTCGGCAATTACTTTATAGATGGGTAGAGTTACCTGTTCAGTGACTAGTTTGGAGATGAGGATAGTCACCCGCTCGTCCATGACGCGTTCCATTTCATCCCGAATGACAGCACGCATGTTGTCCAGGTAATAGGTATCTTCATCATATGAATGGCCCAAGACACGCCTCGCAGTGGTACCACTACTGCCACGCTGCATGTTGATATTACCCGAGTCACTGCAGGAAGAACCAGGGCTGCAGCGTCGATGAGAACTATGAGCGGCACCAACTGGGGTATTGGTGTTATCAGCCTTAGGGATCTTGTTTACGCACTCTGGGCATTTCCAAGAGCTTTTGCTATCCTTAGAAATTTTATCCACGTACGTTTTTTGACCTCCTGAGTACAAATATGAAAACAAAATATAGTGGGTTTTTTTGTGTATTTATAAATAAAATTATAACCAAAAAATAGAAACAAATTAGAACTAGTATTCGAGCTGGAAGCCGAAAAAGATAAACCCATAAAAACTGTTTTGAGTAAAAAATGTATATAACATAAAGTATGCATTTTTATATAATCGTCATCTTTTCTGTAAAATATTTTGTCTCAGATCTGTAGTTGTTGAAATAACCTAGAAAAACCGCCAAATTTCAAGTCAATCCGGCATATGGGGTTTTCGGAACTGCATCCACCTAATCCAAAATGCAAAACTTGACCAAAACACTACGGGCCGAAGAAGGTCTAACTCTTAAAGTCTACATCAACGAAATCTAGAGCTATTCCCGTTCAATAATTCTAGGAAATCCCTCTATCTAGGTTATAACGTGGTTATACCTAAATAACTTCAGTCAGATTATCGATCACGCATTTGATTGACACTAAAACAACGCTCAGTCGGTTAGTTTGGCATATGCTCAAATGTTTAAACCTAGGCAGATAGATATAGTAATACTTACACCTAGGTTTATCTTAGCTAAAGACGTTGAACTTCCGCAATCTAGAATTAATCTAGCATAAAACTTTAACGATTGTTTAAGTATAAAAGTTTACCTATGCCTATTTATTATTTTCCATTGAAAGTAGTAAGATCTTAAAAATTGTGATCTAAACAAGCGAACAAATCGACTGACTTATTTTTATTTAAAAAAATACCACTTGGTATTTTTCACTCGGTACGGGTGGTTTCACTCGGGGTAATATTGGATTCTAACGATACCATGCATCTGTTCAGCTATTAAAATTGTGGGATAGAGAAACTCACATTATCTAAATATATCGTACATGAGTCCAGAAAACATTACACTCCTTTCCGGCAATCAGGTAAAAGATATTATTTTTGTTTACAATCAATCTTCTTGATATTTGCTGAATATATAGTTTTGTTGACTATTAGGTAAACATTTCGTGCACTAATTTGACGTTGTAAACACGAAACTTTCTAATACCTATGATTGCCATCTGTACGTTTTTATGGCAAGAGCGTGTTGCGAAATTTTATTAGGTACCATTAGTAAGGTAGATTTGAGTCCCTTTTATTGTATACTTCCTTAGTAAGACCTACGTGGGTGTGAAGTTAATAAACTATTGATGATTCTCTCAGTGCATAATTCAGTGGATAGCGATATCAAAAAAATAAAATTCCTAGAAAATCTGGCGATGCAAGTTTTTACTTGAACTTTAAGCTTTGAAAAAAATTCAGTAATTGTATAAAAAAGTACAATTTCTGTCTCTCTTTACGGAAAACCGAGTGTTAGGTACCTATCTAAATATATAAAATAACGGAGTTGATGTTAAACAACTGATTTCTTGGTGAATACCAAGAAATCAGTTGTTTATTATGAGTTGTTGAATGTTACAGGAAGGGAAGGAAAGCTACGAAATCTACGATACTCCGAAAGACCTTTTAGCTACCTTCTAAAAAGCCTCTCAAAGCGGCCTGCTTTAGCAGTCTGTAAAATTCAGGTGCAGGCCACCCGATTACGAGTCGGTATTTTTAAAGTGCACTTATCATAAGATTAATTAATTTTCCATTGATGCAAACTTTTTAATAAAATTCAATGACCAATACATTAATGTGAAAGCATCGTTAATTAATATTTCCTGTAGCGGACGTACCGGAACTTTTATCGAAGTTTTCTTTCAAAGCCATCGGGGTGAAATTATGAGGTTCCTCTTAATACGATGGAATCTGTGCTTAATAAGAAAGCACGTGAAATTTCTGAAATTATAATTTGCTGAGGCTTTTTCTCATGTAAAATCTCTTGGATTTTTTAGTTTAGTTTACTCAAGGTTTAGTAAATTGAAATCCCAAGACTTTATAATTCGGTAAAAAGTTGTAAAAATATCTTCCACGAAATAATGTAGCCGCAAAAGGTCCAAAATATTTTGATATAATCTTCAGAGGAAGAGGGTACTTAGTTATAAAGTGGCAAGTTATGAAAATGAAAATAAAAATGGTGTCAAGTTGCCAATTTTCCTTTCTTCCTTCGCTATGGCTACTTAGCATTTATTTTATCTCCAGCTTTGAATTTATGCTCATTATCGTTGAGAATGGCACGGAGTATTAAGGACGTTTATTTTAATGGACAATTTAGACTTAATAATACAAAATACTACGAATTTTATCCCCTTGACACAGACTCATCTTTTGCGAGGTTACGATTTAAGGAGAAGAATTAAAGCAGAATTGGCAATTGGAAGAAAAAAAAATCACCAGCATAAAAATATTTCAAACACGTTTCACATTTTTTCTAACAGCGGAGAAAGCACTTTAACCCTTGTTCAGAATTATCAACACCGTTATAGTGTAGAGAGTATTACCAAAATGTAATATATCTATCGTTCACCATCATCACAAGTATCGGTAAGGGAGGCATTTATAGGGTAGGTCCCAATAAGTGCCTCCCTTACCGATACTTGTTTAAAAATTATGATTATTGTATGCTTAGAGAATTCTCATGTCTAGATCAATTTTGGGTACAAAAGCTCTTCAGGTTTTCAAAATTCTAACAGAGCGTATGGTCATAGTGACGCATGACTCCACAGCTGGTGAGTATACGCAACGCAGTGAATCTGCATGACCATGAGGGGCAATGCAAATCCAGCGTCTTGGGGAGACTTCCGACTACATTCCGTACTGATTTTGATCAGTTCAGCTGATTCTATAGGGTCTGCAAATAGATCAAGTGTTAAAAAGAATTACTCACCAGTAGCATGCAGCTTCCTTAAAGGATCCACGATCGCGAAGTACCGGTCAGCAGACAGCGCTGTCAGCGTAAATACTGACACGCCTATGCTGATGTCCTTAGCGGCCTCGGACACTCGGCAGACAGTTTCTCCCCATGGCCAGGATTCGACCGTGTAGACGGTCGACGTGAAAGGAACGCACGTGATGATGACCAGCAGATCTGCGAGGGCTAGGGAGAGGATGTACCTGGATGAAAGAGATAGATGCATAAATAATCAAAACGTATAGAAAACAAATAAAAAATTATGCTGGACATTCCACTCAGTATTATTTAGAAATAGAAACCTTTATTTGTAACTCAGACACATACAATTATAAAGAAATGAACATAAAAAAGAAAACAGTTTGCTTCAGTCACAAAACGGTCCCTGTCTCAGTATGAGTTAGTTGTATGTGCGTACAACCAACGCTGGTCTTCCGTATTTGTGATGGATTGTCCAGTAGCGGTGACTGATATTCATAATAAAATATACAGATAGATATGTTTTTATACAATTCATAAAAAATAGCCAGAACACCTGAAAAAAAATAGTAGCAAATCCAAGGTCGGAATCGAACCTCAACCTCCCGCGTCACAGGCGGACCTTCGCCTGCCGCGCCACATCGGTCGTCTAATAGACCCAAAAATAAATGTTTTACACATACATTACATTTATTACACATTACATTTACATTTATACACATTACTCAAAAAACGCAACGTCATAGCAAACTAAGGTGTAGCATGCCACAGCTCCGCTACGTCGTAGCAAGCTACAGTACTCTACGTCGTAGCAAGGTACTACAGCTATCTCTACGCCGTAGCAAGCAACGGTATTCTCTACGTGTCGTAGCAATCTACGATATTGAAAGGCTAAGTAAAAATTATCAAAATCTGAAACCTCTTTCACTGGAGTTCAAGAGCTAATCCGCAGATTATGTAATAGCTAGGTCTGATTCTTCTCAAAATATATTAAAAACAAAATACGTATATTATGCATATCTACTATCCTATGTTCCCTGTTTTGCGAAATGGGCCTCAAATGCTTGAAGATGCTACACACAGTTTTCAACTAATGCGGTTCCCAGTGCTCAATATTACTTTCGTTCCATGAAGGTTCATCCATCCTACTAATATTATAAATTTTAAAGTTTATGAGTATCGATTTATGGATATTTGTTCCTCTTTCACGCAAAAACTACTGAACTGATTGGGCTGAAATTTGGTATGAGTATAGTTTTGAACCTGGAATAACATATACGCTATTTTCTATCCCGATAAAACTCGGGCGAAGGCAGCAGCTAGGACTAATATAAAAGCGAAAGTAACTCTGTCTGTTTGTCGTTGTCGTGTACGTTTTTACCCCTTTAGGCGTGAAAACATAAGAAACATACAAATCAAATTTGATTAAGATTAGCAGTTTACTGCTGAACGGATCGTAATGAAAGGCAGGGAAGTAAACAAGATCCCGGGAACGGATATATGCTACATGAAAAGTGCGTGCAAAGACATGTGCAGAAGCTAGTATAAAGAAAAAACAATTGACAATTGGTTCCAATTATACATGGTTTAGTAGTGGGTCGTTGACTATTTTTGCGTTCGAACGAAACCGTTTTCTATAAACAGTTAACTACTTGGAAAACCCGTTGACGTTTACTGGTCTGGTTTGTAGAAACGTTAAATTTAGTAGAAGGAAATATGCGTTGAACGTTGTGTACATTGTTGAATAAATGAACCAGATGATAGAATCAACTAATTTTGCGGTAAAAAGAAAACGGTTGACTCGTTAACTGTAGAAAAACTGTTTAAAAAACGGTTCGTTGATTTAACGCTTACTAACTACACGGTTTTGAGCTTTGCGCTGGAGAGATGACATAGAGGACGTGGCCGGTGTCACATGGACACGACATGCCGCAGACAGGACTCTGTGGAGATGGATGGAGGAGGCCTTCACGCGATAGGTGCCAAATTCAATGCACAACATACACAATAATAATGCACGACATATGTACCTAGTGAATTTATCAAAATAGATTATGAAAACACCATTCAAAGATGCATGAAAATACATAGGTAATATATTTCGAACATAAATGAATTATTTAATTGAATGAAACTATATAATTTATACCACAATTTAATGCTTAATAAATAAATTGGAATACTAAATGGTAAGTGAAATCTTTAGAATACCGAAATGTTATTTAAGATTGTTTTGGAAATAAATAAAAAAAAACTTGCTTTACTTTACTACACGGTTTTGATACATAGCTATTAGATCCGTTTTACAACGTGATCTTTTCTAATCTTTTGGCCTATGAACTTTGTATAATAATCCTTATTTACAAGGTTCATAAAAGGTTGGTATAATTTTCGACAAAGACACAGTAAGAAGCCTTTTGAATTTTGGTTTAATTCAGGATAGACATAAACAATAAGAAATTATTATCTAAGAACTTAAGTCTATATTACTCCACAAGCCTTTTGAACGGATAAATGAATTTATTTGTATTGTTTCCTTTTCTGAGTCTGTTTTACTTTCAATCTAATTAAATTTATACTACGTCTATTCGGAAACTGGCTTATTTCTTTTAAAAACATGAAAACGAAAATACGTCATTGCAAGAGTACTAATATGCGGAACGAAAAATTCTATGTAATTTCATTTTTTCTCACGCGCTTAGCTGGAGAGAATATTGTATGGAAATCACAGACATGATACTAAGATTGCCTAAAGGTTGTAATCCATTTCTATATGTTTTTTTTCTATAATATCAGCCAGTAGCTATAGGTCAAACGATAAAAAGTTTTTACTCTTGAGTCCGCCATGATATGGCCTCTTCCGTTTTCGGAACAATAATTCAAAAAAAGTTCCAAGTGAAAATCGCGAGAGCGCCTATTTATTTCCATTTGACTCATTTGAATTTACTCTAGTGATTTTGAGTTTTCTAAAACAATGTTTCCTCGTTAGTATAGAACACTGTATATCACTCGAGAGGATTCCAACCTCGTATGACACACATGGAAGAAATCGGGCACTTTCTCGAATAAGTAAAACGTGCCTACAATTGTTGTTTCTTTGATGAACACAATTTAACCTTTGTTTGTTCCTGCCCTGCCTGCCACTTCGCAATTTTTTTTTTTACGGGATAAGCAGCTTGATATCGATACGCTATTTTAATACAACAAAGATCTAGTCTAGCCTTGGGACAAATGTTTGTACGATCTGCAAATATTTGTATAGAGACTTCTGGGTATTTTCTATGTACAATTAAATATATATGTATATACCTGTGTAATATATTCTATTAAGTATAACAGTCATCTCATGTAGTAGTACCCATAACCCAACCTATGCTTAGCTTGGGGCTAGATGATGTTGTGTAGATTGTCCAGCATATTTTTTTATCAACCATTCTGGTACATCTTAGATTGAAAATTGATAGGTACAAGTGTAAATTGTAGTTTTAATTTGTAATTTTGTTGTTTTTGTATCTTATAAATATAAATAACGTAAATTACTACTATAATCAAGCCTAAAAAGTTTTAGAAAATATTAAGGCAACGTAAGGCATAACAAATCACATTGTATTGTGTTGATCACGTCTATTCATCCATACGTGCTAAAGGAGTCTACACACCAAGACGCCGACAATGCCGACACAGCCTGGCATATAAGACGTAGTCAACTGAACTGGAAGTGGAACTTGGTCGGTGATCAGTTTCAGAATTCAATAACTTTATTTCCTTAGGTTTACAAAATAAT
The DNA here is from genome assembly GCA_947859395.1 of Eupithecia insigniata. Classification (NCBI taxonomy): domain Eukaryota; kingdom Metazoa; phylum Arthropoda; class Insecta; order Lepidoptera; family Geometridae; genus Eupithecia; species Eupithecia insigniata. The sequence goes on along the minus strand of OX402011.1, from coordinate 3,138,585 downwards.
CACTTAGACAAGTCAAATTCTATACTATAAACAGCTTTAAAATAAGTAATTATTATCGATTAAGAAAAAAGTTGTTATTGATTTACTCTTAACTTTCACGTTCGCGTCTTCAGACAAAACACGGGCACGAAATCAGCGACTTTTTTTCATGTTGTAGTTTGTCGCGGACATTTGTCACGGACATGTTGCAATAAGCCGGAGTATAAGAATTAAGAAAATCTTTATTTGTAGCTAAGATACAGATTAGTTTGTTAATTACCACCATTACCAGAAAAAATTAAAAAATTGGTAGGTAGGTACTTAAATTAAGAACTTATAACGACTGATTGGTTAGTAGATCAATGAAACTCAAAGCTACAAAATGGCGTCCGACTCAGCATATGTAGTAATAGCGTTAAGCTACCACTACGCTGGTCTCCCGTCGGAACCATGCTGCTGACGTCACGTACGAGACGAGACACAACATTAAAGAAAAAAAACAAGAGACATATGTATACTATCGCGTTGCCGACATCAAGCCTACAGGCTATGTCGTTGGCGTTGCCAACTTTGTGTGTAGACTCCATAAGACGCCCACTCCAGCCATGTACTTGTAGGTCAATAGAATCACTCAATCAATATGTCTAAGGCTGCTGAGATGAGTCTTGTTTGATCTATGGACGGATACTCCGGCGATCCATCTGAACGTTGTGGGTTTGAAACGTTGTCGATTATTCACAAACGTATATGAACCGTTCGGTCACCTGCTCTTTGTTTAACACATAATTAAATTATTTTGAAACAATGAAGTTTATATAAATATCTGTATTTGTCAGATGTAAGATATGATTTCCATTTAATCATTTAAGATTGCGTGAGTCAAAGGGAAACTTTTCTGAGACGTTTCCCAACTGTAACCGACTAAACAATAGTCTGTCTTCGGCATAGTCTACTACGAAGACAAAAGGTGTGATGAGACCCTGAGTTTGAGCAGTTCTTCTACGATTATGATGAAATTTAAGTATGTTCCACCACAGTAAAGCCTAAAAGTCAGGATTTGATGAACGAAGTTAGTTAGACTATCTGCTATACATTATTCGTTTTGAAGCGTGAGTTTCGATATCGATAAAGCGCAGTTTTAAAACCATGTAGTTTTCTATTTACATACACACCCAAACTTTCAGTCTTAATTCTAAGAGACGTTAGTCCTGATTTATAATTCTACAGTCAGTTTTATGTTACATAGGGTATGAAGTTATAGAAGAGAATTCACAGTACGGGGCGGGGCAAAATTTAACAACCATTCCGGGCAAGTGCCTAATTTTTAATTTAGAAGATTTTGATCTTTTAAATTTATTATTTAATTTTGAAGAAAAGACCACAGAATATAAAGATTTATAAATGCATTTTTTTTTCTTCAAAGCAAAAAAGTTTCCTCATAACAACAATATCAAAACAAAAAGTCCCTGAATATCATTATATTATGCCTCAATCCGTATAATTATCTGAAATAATATGGAAACAAGATAATAAGTCAATTAAAAACTTGATTTTCCCACCCAGTTTCAAACAGAGCAAAAACAGATTTTTGATAATTTCAATCTAGCTTTTACCCGCTCCAATTATTTTCTTTGATAGTACCTAATAAAGAACTCGCTTCAGCTTCCTCTTCAGCTATTATCACCCAAAACGCAGTATATATTTTCTTGATATTGTCTCAGCTCCGAGAATTATTACACAGCAAATATTATTGCAGAGTAAGCGCTTACTCGAAATGGATACAGTTCAATTTTCTACGATATGATTTTAAAATAAAATTACAAATATTATGTATTGGAAATCTCTATTGTCCAATGGAGGTTGTTATTTGTGACCTCGTAGATCGAATAACTTGTATCTTTCAGAAAATATTTGTATAGGAAGAATGAAAGTTATGGATGGAAGAGAGATCCAACAAATATTCACATTTGTTTGATCTCCCTTGAGATTTATGAATCACTCTTATAACGTGAACGCTCTTATAACGTGAACTCCCTTATTACGTGAACGCACTTAGAACGTGAACGGTCTCATACCAAGGAGAGATAACGTGTCAGTCGTGTCATAACGAGTCAGTCGGTCGGGGCGTGACGTGTTGTAACGGTCCTAGGACAAGGACGTGCAAAACTTGTACCTACTTATTATTGCGTTTTTCCTCCATATAAAGGAATAAATAACGATAGATAATTCCCACAGCATCATTTAGCCCCAAGCTAAGCAGAGCCTGTGTTATGGGTACCAAGTAAAGTAACTGTTAGAGCTACCGAGGAAGAGAAATGATAACTCTAACGCTGTTTGAACGCAACTCTTTATTAATTAGATTTAGGTTAAAATGAAAGATTAATACGGAAGAATAAACATCACGTGCTTATTGGAAGTAGGTAGACATTACTAAGCTATTATAATGTAGGTGAACTAGATATTACACGTACGGACTGAATAACTTGTACTTTGTACAGTAACAATAAAGGCAAACTTAGTGTTTCATCATTTAAGTTGATCCACGATCGATAGTTGTTTATTATTTACAGTCACTATTAACGTCACGTTCAATTGAAACCTGTAAAAAATACGCTAACATAGCCTTTATTTTTTTTTTCAATACTTTTTGGTTGGCGGCTGTACAAAATCAACAGATTTTTATAACAAACTAGCGGCGCGCCCCGGCGTCGCACGGGTATTTAACAAACATTTTAAGATCCCAAATTTTTTGGAAACTATAATATAGCGTATCACCCGGGGATGGTGTAGCTTCCCAACAGTGAAAGAATTTTTCAAATCGGTTCAGTAGTTTCGGAGCATATTCAATGCAAACAAACACTCAAATCGTTCCTCTTTATAATACTATAGACGACGAGTGGGCCGAAAATCTATGCGAAATATGGATTTATTTTAATCTTTCACTTGGGCTCCGCGCGACTCAACTGTTTATGTTCCAAAGTGAGACTCCTCCAAACCCTCGCTTCCCCCGACTTCCCAAATGTCACTTCTGTGTTCCCTCTTAGGCCTAAAGATTTACATGTAGTTATTGCAGATTTCTTACTAGATATGCCCAAAGTGTACCATTTCCCATGAAAATTCAATAAGTAATGTAATGAATGTCTCATAAGTGTATCTATCCGTAACACAAGCTCTGCTTATTATGAGGCAAGATAAATCTGTATAAATTATCCAGTTTTGTCTATTTATTTACATAGTTCTGAAATAAATAAATTGAGGCATCAACCCACCAAAAAGTAAAGCGAAATGTATTTATTTTGTCTCACAAAAGTACAAACAACGTTAGTACAAACAACTGTATGATAACACCGTGACGGCAAAAAAGGTTGGCGCTCAAGTGGAATCTTTTTTTCAATTCCACTTTTCCCCCTTAATGCGGATTTCAAGGGAGAAAAGTAGAATTTATATTTTTGCATTCTACTTTTCTCCCTTAGGAGAGAGTATTTTAGGGGGCAAATGTGGAATAAGCCCTCAGCATGATGCACGATCACGTTGACGCTACTGTGCACTGGTGCCATGCGACACCTAGAGGGCACGGCAGCAGCAGTGTGATACGCACGTAAAACAAGAACAAAGGTACACAATAATAAAAATATTGACAAGGCGAAACGAAGCTGACAATCACCTACCAAGTCCTACTCCGATACTTTGGCGAAATGGGCCTGTCTAGGCAGGGTAACAATGCACAATACAATCTTATGCAAGATGTCCGTGAAGATCCCAGGTCACTTAGAATTAGAAGGCACTTAAAACTTACGTGTTAGGCACATTCCTCATAGCCTTGTGCCGTACGAATACAGCGACCAGGGTGCCATTCCCGACTACTCCGATGATGAAGATGAGAGCAAAGCTAAACGGCACTATGTACGTCTCTGGTCGTTCCACATATGGCTGGAACCGTTCTGACTGGTTGGTGCCGTTTGGCATCAAGATGGTGTCGTTTGGTAACGTGAAGTTGAAATCCATGGTTCATAGTACCTGGAAGCAGAAAAAATATACATATTTACTAGCTGACCCGCCAAACGTTGTTTTGCCTTCAACCCTTATCACTTAGGGGTATGGAAAATAGATAGTAGCCGATTCTCGGACCTACTGAATACGCACATAAAATTTGGTAAAAATCGGTAAAGCCGTTTCGGATGAGTACGGTAACTAACATTGTGACATGGAAATTTTATATATAAGATTTACTACTAGCTGCTGCCCGCGCCTTCGCCCTCTTTTTATCAGGATAATATGGCCTATATGTTATTCCAGGTTCCAAACTATACCCATACCAAATTTCAGCCTAATCGGTTTAGTAGTTTTTGCGTGAAAGAGTAACATAAAACAACGTAAAATATCCATACATCCATCCATACAAACTTTGACATTTATAATAATAATATTTGTATAATATATATAGAAGGCAGTGGTACATGAATGCTTTAATAAAAATCCACTCATCAGCGCTCACAATATAGTACGTATGTAAGTCAACTGGTAAACAGACTAGTGGAAATATGTAGTTTAGTGCACCCTATTGTGTAAGATCCGCAGAGCGAGAGCGCTGGCGACCTGTAATACAGGTTTTTTATACCCTTTTCAGGCATCAGTCTCTCACAAAACAGGTTAATATTAGAGTAAACAATATATAACGTCATGTAACAAAACTTTCTGTATAACCTTTGTGAGAGAAAATAAATGATTATTTTATTTTTTATTTTAACTTCTAGACTTTTACTCGTCCCTATTCTAGACATCCGTGATATATCGTCGTTCAAATCGACATCACTTACCATCAGATAAGATTGGGATCTAACGAGGATCAATTCACGATAAATAATTTGGCGTGTTTTAAAAAACGATAAACCGACTTCAAATTCCTGAATAACGTAAATAGGGAAAATGGGTTTGGAAGTCGTTTTACTCCTGGATCACTTCGATAGCGAGATAAAATTTTGCAAGTAGTGGCATTTAGTTAAATTCGAGTCTAATTTGTTTTTTTTCCTATATTGTTAGAGTACTGGTGTACTCTAACTCCTCCTAAAACAGGTCTTACTCGATGATTTAATACCTATAACCTATAACCAGAAGATTACCTATGTACCTACTACAAAAGTTCCTGTACTTAGTGTTACCTTTAGATAAATAAGAACATATTGTGAGAGATAAATAAATAAATAAAAATTAATACATTTTGTTTAGATGTGATAGGCACACACAAACATCCGTTGCCATGGAGACCTCTTGTTTACAGCCGTTGCCATGGAAACTATTTATTACCATGGCAACGAGTCATTCATTGTCATTGTGATAATTGGATTCTTTTCAAAAACCTAACAATCGATTTCGAATGCCTGACTTTTACACTGTTTTTAAATTTTTCGGGATACTTACTTATCCCCTGGGAATAAATATATATAATACATAAAAAAATATCATAATTGGTGGAAATATCGCGTAACAAACATGAAAATATACACGTCGTATTGAGAACATCCCAAACATATCCCAAATAACAGTTTCGCCACGTTCTTAACTTCGTTTTTTGATTTAATTAAAGTAAAATCAAAAAACGAAGCACAATAACGATAAGAGTTTCGCTGTCATTCAACAGAAACCCAACCTCAGGAGTCTGAAGAGTCCTAACTCTGTTGAAAGACTGTACTGTATATTGGGCACAGCAAAGTTGTCGCTGTAGAGTTGACGGCACATTGACGGTTCAATTATGGTTAAAATGATACTTTTAGTGCCTTATTTTGTAACAAAGTCATTGTAAAAAATATCTTCTTAAAAGCTGGCTCACTCCCCCTTTTCTTTTTTGTATACTGATTTGTGACGTCAGCGTAGATAAATGTATAAAAAATACAAACGAGCCAGCTTTTAAAAATTTAGACATGTTACACAATTTATACATCTACACAAAATATACATCGACGGATCCAACCGTGTTTTGTTTATGTTGTCTTTTGTTTCGAACGGTTTTAAACTCTACTCGTATTATGCGTTTGTTACACGTATACACGAGAAATGTTATCTCAAGAAACAAAAGCGCTGTGTCAATAAATAATGTACCTCTTGCACACACATTGCCTTACCCGTATAAGTAGAGGATCCGAATTACGAGCGACCTTCACCCATATAATAGATCAAAAGTAAGTGTTTTCTAAAAAAATTGTTTAAGAGTGTTTAAATTTTGTTTATCTCGAATGTCAGTTGTTTGACAGTTTAGTTGAAGGAGATCACAACGTCTGTCGGGTCAGGTAGTTTAAAATTAAATTGATCACTGTGGCGATCTTTAGGGGAGGCGTATGTCCTCATGTGGACTTTGTTTGGCTAAAATTATACTTATAAATACTAGATTTTTTTTATTATTCTGACATTCAAAATAATTTAAAATATGTTCTCTTTCTTAGTATTAGTTTCCATGATCCAGGACATACAGTGACCCGGTCCTTTGGGAGGCATGCGTGGAACCGAAGCCAACAGCACAGAGGCCCTTTATGAGAATTAATCTAAAGGTGAGAGCTACACATAGTGGGTATCATCCTTGGTTGCACAATATGATACACCCGAAGAAGCTATCCGCCAGGTGAAGAGACTATTGCAAATGAAAATGAAAGTAACAAAAAAAACATGTTAATGTGATGAATCGATGGCCTGGGTAATCGGGCTATGGGGGAGACTACGGACGCCAGCCATAAACATACTCTCAATTATTATTGTTATTAGTAATTACTATGTGCAGCAGATTCCTTCAAAAGCATCCTAATTATACCGAATTATACTTCGGCCTTAAATTAGCGATCTCTCTAAACCAAACAATCGATTAACAAAGACCATTCATATCTGTCAGCGCTTAAACAAAACACTAATTGTTCTTATCCTTGTCGTATCAAATTGATCTCTCTACTGACGTCTTTCAGTCTAAAGTGATTTCAGCAAAATCTTTCCACTCTCCATCGCTGATTTTTGAACCGTATTTTTAAGGTTCCGTAGGTTCAAATTCGTTCTCCCATCAATCACCACATCTTGTTGATTTAGCGAACATCAAGTGATTTGGGGGTGAGTGATTAATAGGTATAATTAGAAGAAAAAATCGCTGCGTTGAAAGGAAAGCTAGGGGATATCTCTCTGACAAATTGAAGCGTCGGTTAGGTCAATCGAAGGGCTCTCACGGGGTTCATGATAGTTTGAGATCCTCTTCCAATACCCTTATGACTGAGCAGATAAAATATTTTTTTACTATATTTATCTGTAATTGACAAAATTTTGACAAAATCGACTCAAAACTCAAAACGCTTCATTTCCTGTCGACTTTATAGGACTCTAGGACACGTCACAAAATTAAAATTATATAAGTAAAACTGAAAATAAAGTGATCACTTTGAAAGAAACCCTTTACCTTGTTAGGTTGTTAGTTTTCGAGTTGGAGCAAAACTCATTGTATCTACTTACATTTGGGAATATGTTGATTTTTAGTCAAAAATCTTTAATATTCTCTATTTGCATTATTTTTACCAATTAATAATTGCTTTTCAGAGTTACCTACTCTGAAAACCTATTATTATTAAATTATCGGCAAACGTAGAGTAGGATGCTCTCCGTCTAGGTGAATGACCTGCGAAAGACTGCACAGGCAGATGTTGGATGCGGCAAGCGGAAGACAGGGCACTATGGTCCTCTTTATCGTAACCGAAAGACGGTTTTCAAGGATTTTTTCGCACCAGCAGGGCTAGCACAGGCTTTCTTTTCTAGGTAGAATAGATAAAAAATGACGTAAAAATGTCATTTAGGTGTAGAGAGTAGAAATTTTTTATGCGTTCGGGAAAACGGCATTCGGAAAAATGAGCGGTAGAAATGTTTCACCCCTAGATAACCCTAGATAGTCTACCGATGCGAACATGGGGATCAATTTACTCGTTTCTTGACATTTGAGAATAGAACATTTCTCCTAAAATTATCAACACCTCTCGAGACCCAGACAAGGTCTTTCTTCCCTCGCATCTCTTTGCTTTTTGGGGTTTTTGTATCTAGTTCATGGCCCCGCAGCCATTACGAGCAAATTCAACATAAAAATTGGTGAATAATTTGTTTATTTGTTTGCTCCAAAACCAAATTAATATCGGTTATTATGTATTTGGCTATGAGTTCAATAATCTTCATTTGCCGCCTTTGCCAGAGACAGTATTTCACCGAAACATTTTGTGAAAAGATTTCGGTATTTCTTTCGTCCAATTTAAGGAAAAAAGAAAAATACATCTTTGAACGAAAAGAATTACCCTTCAAATCATTGTAATTGACATTGAAAAATACAATAAAGTGACATTTTAGTTTAATCAAAAAACGTTTCGTTTTACGAGCTCAGTTTTCTTATTAGCGATACGGCTGGTTTTATGTTGATTTTCTTGGTAATGGAACGCAAAGAACGAACTTTTTACAACATTTATATTTTTTCTGTGGTTACGTTCCCGTTGCTATAGAAAGCGCTTCTCTACGAAGAAACTGTTTTTAGGGTTTGTTTCTCGAAACGGCATGTTTGGGCAAGAGAAAGATTACGAAGACAAGAAACTGTCTTCTCTAGTCTAGGGTAGAGTAGAAATTAAAAGCCCGTGCTAGGGGGCAGGAGATATAATGACTCATTAATTTGGATACTAACAAAACTGTCATATTTATGAGTTGTAATAAAAATACTAACTACTGAATTTTTATATTCTATTTAATTGTTGTGCTAAAACACTTTCCTTTACTAAAGTAAGATAATTTCCAGACGATACGTCTGTTTGATAAGTCTGTGCAATAATTTTAACGTGTAATTTTTTAAAGTGGAGTCTACTGGTCGATGAACATTCTTATTGTATATCTTTCTATATGTACTGGTTGTCTTCGAAATAAATTCTAACTAATGTTATAAATGTGAAAGTGTGTTTTTTGTTTCATTGTCCTTCCTTCACGCCCTAACTAAGCAACCAATCGACTTGATTTTTGGCATAGAGTTAGTTGAAAGGATGGAGAGTAACATAGGCAACTTTTTGTCCAAATTTAACGCAGGTAAAACCGCGGGGAACAGCTAGTAGTTAAACCTGTGTTGCCAATAAATAATCTGAATCTAGTAAGAATATAAAATATATAAATCCCCGGTACTGGAGACGGCCCACTGGAACAGCTGAAATATTATAATATTGCGTAGTAGAAATATAACCTGCCAGTATGCATTATGTAGCCTATCGCTCTGGGGGTGCAGTCTCGACATCGACATAGTTAGCGATCGTAAAGTACCGATCGCTAACTATTCACACAACATTTGCTTGATATACCGATGTTTTTGCAAATTTTCTAGCAATAAAAAGTGTAAAATCGTAACTTGAGACGTCGCAAACTTATCAAAAAACTGCAATCATAGAGCGGGTAAATGACGTTCGAACGCATTATTATTGTTAACTACCCGCAATTTCAGTAAAATGTATAATAATTACCGACCGATCGCCACATACTTATCGGGCTGTCTAATTTGCTCGCAATCCCATTCGCAAAATCAGCAGCAAATCATCGATTTTTGTCGCAGTTAAGACAAAGATCGATAGTTCCGATGGTAGAGCTATTTTAATTTAAGGATTTTGTCCTTTTCTTAGTGTACATCTATTGTATTTACAGAAACAGATAGTTTTCTATTTGTTTGAATCTTGATTCTTGTGGAGACATTCAAAAATCCTTAAAATATGACCGGTAAAACTTTGCGACCGATGTCGGTCGCCTTGCGATCGCTATCTATGTCGAGACTGCAACCCCTGGTGAATAAAAATATTCGCAACTGTGGATCATTATCATCTGCCGCGGGATTAAACTCACTGCAAAAAACCTTTACGGTAAATTACACAGCCACACAAATAATAGTAGATTGTTACGCAAGGGTATTAAGGGAGTTATTACAGAACAAGATCCAATTTGGCACCAGTACGAGCGCAGCTCGCAAAGGGCCCTAAATTGGATTGAGTGCACCCGAGATATTTAGACGCCCGAGCGAAGCGAGGGCGAATATAGTTCGAGGGTACACTCAATCCGATTTCGCGCCTTTGCGAGCGCTCGCAAAGGGCGCTAATGGATCGAGTGAACCCGAGAATATAGTTCGAGGGTGTAATAGCTACTTGCAACCGAGGTAAGCATTCTACTTTACATCATAATGCAAAGAAAACATTAACTTTTAACTTTAGTTTATTACAGTCGCACAGATCATGTGTGATATATAATTTATCCATAATCACGCATGATAACGGACGTCCGTTCACTTATCGTATAAAAATCTAAACAAAACACTTATCACTCACCCAAATGTCGCACAACTTCATTCGATTAGCCCCACCCGAAGGCATTGGTCCACTAAAGTGACCTTAGTGGAGTAATGGATGGACGTAACGGAAGACCAGCGCTGGCTTTATCTCTTACGGGAGCTTAGCCAGCATTATGCTGAGTTAGGATCCTTTTATAACAAATTTATAATATATATCTTTCTTCTTTCACTCTAATATATGATATCAGCCGTTATACGTCAACTTCTGAATATGCTTACCCCGTCACACTTGCATGTCACTGTCCAGTTGCCACTTTATTTCAACAAAATGAAGAAGTTGGGAAACAAATATTATAAGGATCAATTGAAAAATCATCAATTTATATTTGTTAGGTCAGTCAAAGTAGAGCGTTATTGAAACACGAGTCAATGTGATAAATAATTTGAAAATACAATTTTTTTTTATTTTTTCAGATTCACACAGGGAATGCAAGGAGCTCGGGGAGTTACGATTTTACGCTACTGGTAACACCAGTAAACAAATTCGACTTCTCATTCGCAGATGGCTATGATGACGTGGCCAGTGTCACCCACGTGACTATTGGTGTCTCGGAAGGCCTCGGATACCTTAATTATTATATTATGCCCCAAACAAAGAGCGTTTTAACAATTCCTCCGCCGCCTTCCAGCTGCCAAGCGTGTTAATCACCACACTTAGCATACAGTTTGGTGGTCGCAGTGAAAATGATAAATAAAAAGAAGAAAGCAAATACCCTTCCTCTGATAGAGCCAGAAGAAAAGCACCCTTAGTACACTCTTACGACATCCACGGGTTGGGTTGAGTAAATGAAAATAGCGATGAAATAACAGCGACCGATTAATAACGGCTTGGTCACTTTTTTGTAGGATTAACGAAAGAAATAATGTCTTATTGTAGTTTAATAGGTGATTTATTTGTTACTAGATTCTGTTATTATCTTAGAATCCATTTTTCGGCATAAAGCTTATGTTATTCGAGGTCTTATGTCATTTATTACGTTATGTAATGTTATCTTATGTTATCTTATTCCATCTATGCAAAATTTCAGGTAGATCCGATTATTAGTTTTGGCGTTGTCCTCGGCCCAGACTTGCGCCTTTATAATATTAGGTAGTGGGATTTTGGCTTCATTATTTATAAAGCCGTGAGTTTAAAGGGCGTTTATATTTATTTATACGTTAATATGATAAGCCGTGATAACCGCGTTTAATACTTGAAATACATTATATTGATGTAATAAACCAATTTTTTCACTGCTATGGTGGGCGTTCTACCGGAAGGCTTGCGTGCTTCGCCGCAGTTTTCATTTCCACACACATTTCGTATCTTGCTGGTAGATTACTACGCAACGATTTTTTGTATATCTAATTTCCTTTGTAGACATGCCTGACTATAAATTGTTTGCCCACAACTCAGGTGTAGCGTAAGGAGAATGAATTTGCTTGGCAATTTTAGCGAAGTTTTATTATTTTGCTGAGTAGAAATGCGGGTAACCTAACAAAATTTACGACATTTTGTTAGGTTACCCGCATTTCTACTCTACTTTGAAACACAGGTTACAAAGTTGACGGATGACGGATTGCACGAAAGACGACAGATTTGTTCCTTAGATGTCTTTGCTTTGAAAATATTTCGACGTTATATTTCTTGGCAATCCGACACGGAACGTATCCGCTGGTTGCCAATACAAAACTTCATATTCTCTCGAAAAATAACTCTAAAAATAACACCTAACAGGCTAAAGGTTTCTTCGTCGCTTCTTTACTTTAGTCTACATACCGAAACGACCGAAATCAAAATATCACTTTATTTCCAAATCAGTGTTTAATTTTAAGAATTTGACCTGTTCTAAGTGTACATTTATTGTATTTACGGAAATAAAGAAACTTTGACTTTGACTTGACTTTGAATTTGATTCGTATTCAAATTAAAAAAAAAAAATATCCAATAAAGTACATGATTATTATCTTTTTATGTTGGTAGCTATCGCTGAATATTATAATTATAAACTATGTTTATTATGCTATATATCATATGCAATTAAGCCAAGTATTTTCGTGGCATCGTTTGGGTGAGGCCTATGTTCAGCAGTGGACGTATACGGGCTGATAATGATGATGTGCTAGGATTATATCAACACTCATCATCATCATCAGCCCATACATGTCCACTGCTGGGCATAGGCCTCTCCCGTACGACGCCACGAATAGCGGTCCTGAGCCGCCTCCATCCATCGACTCCCTGCGACCGCTACGATGTCGTCCATCGAGTGGATGATCTCCCATGTAGGGGGGGATTTGCCATAATCACCACGCTTGGCAGGCGGATTGGTGATCGCAGTTTTGGTGATTAAAAATACTCAGACGGAAGCTGCTGACCAGAGGAAGGGTCCTCTGGTAGGTTCCCTTAGTCTGCGCTTTTACGACATCCACGGGCTGAGTTGGAGGGGTCGATAGTCGTACGCCGCGGCTCCACGGCCCACACAATCAACACTTTTTCTCTGTAATATTATAATTTATATATTAGCATTATAAATTATAATATAAGAAGAAATTTTGAAAATGAATATCTACTACTTTTATTATTTTAAAAATTTATTCTAACGAGGAACTCCCCATGGTGTTAACGCGCGAAATATCTACAAGAGCATTATATGCTTTGCGATATGAAGAAATGTTCTTCATATCGTATTCAAGGGTCACAATTCAGAATGGGCCCAAATCCTTTAGGCCCTGAAACAGTTCCAATCAATATTCATTTCGCCCCCGGCCCGCCCCGGGTTGACTACTAAGCAGAGGAGATAATGACACTGCGACCATTCGAATGGAAATAATAATCATGGATTTAATACGGCAAATATTGCCGGAGGATATCCTGCTATTATCTAATGGGAACCAATTTTCTTTTGATTGTATATATGTATTTTGAGAGAAGTCGAATCCTTTAGGGAAAAATAAGTTTTTAAACAAGTCCCGTAATGGCTATATCGTTGTTACAAATCGCTGAAGTTTTAAAAGGTTTTGACCTTGTTTTAGGTTTATCTTGAAACCTAGACGCCTTCTAAAAACCTCACAAGTAGATGCGAGTTTTTTTATGGTTTCAAGAAATTACCGCCGCGACGAAGCACTCATGGGAGTGGACCTCGGGGGTAATGTCTCGACGTGACACACCTACCACCATAGAGGTGTTCCTTAACATTTAATGATTCCTTAACATTTCATATCATTGCCCACGACGCACATTGTGGTTCAATTAATACAATGCAACTATTCTATCATCATCATCATCATCATCATCATCATCATCATCATCAGCCCATACACGTCCACTGCTGGACATAGGCCTCCCCCGTACGACGCCACAAATAGCGGTCCTGAGCCGCCTCCATCCATCGACTCCCTACGACCGCTACGATGTCGTCGGTCCATCGAGTGGATTCTATATTGCACATCAAATAGCACTGCGGCGCGGCCCCGTAGCCGCGTGGGTCGCACCACTGAGCTAGGCAGTGCTGCTAATCGGTATAATGAAGATTCAAAGGAAGTATTCAGAATGTTTCCCCTATTCTGCGATTGACAAGCATTGTCATACTTTCGCAATCAATTTGGCAAAACCGCGAAAAAAAATTCAAAGGACTTTATTTTTAATGAAATTATTCAGTTAGACGACCGATGTGGCGCGGTGGGCGAAGGTCCGCCTGCGACGCAGGAGGTTGCGGGTTCGATTCCCGCCTCGGGACAAATATTTGTACGATCTGCAAATATTTTTTCAGGGTGTTCTGGTCGTTTTTCTATGTATAATAAAAAAAATATCTATCTATGTAATATATCGTATTATGTATATCAGTTATCTAGTACCCATAACACAAGCTCTGCTTAGCTTGGGGCTAGATAATGCTGTGTGAATTGTCCAACATTATTTATTTATTATTATTATTATTTTATTCGTTCAAATTATTCAGTCTCATAGGCCCCGCCCGTATTGAAGCTTGCTCGACTGAGCATAAACGTCACTCAAGCATACTTTTATGACTATAAATGTATGCTTGAGTGACGTTTTGGTCATAGAAACGCGTCACTCAAGCATACATTTACAGTCACACTAATTATTGACATGGTTAACTAATTTACAACTATCGCGTGTACCTACATACATACACGTTTTCTGTATCTAAAGAACAAAAAACTGTTTGTTTTTTTTCGCTTAAAAACAAACGCTGTATGTTTATAACTGTTAGCAACGGCAGGACCAAAGTGCTTGGAAAGAAAAATCCCACGAACCCAAACTCGACGTGTTTAAGTCGTTTCGTTTAGGAGCTCCTATGCCCACCTTCGGTCTCAAACATTAGACCAGCTCGATGGTACCATGACATTGCATTGTCACTGAACTTACATAAGTATGCCAAATTTCAGCTCAATAGTTTGAGGATAACTGGTCTAAAATTAAGTTGCAAGATTTGTCCCACACAAACTAATAGGGCAAGAAGAATAAAAGCTTTTAAATATTACTCCTCATCACACCAAAAGCTCAATCAACAACTAAATAATCTCTTTATCTTATAAATAGAAATTTAATCATTCACTGTTGGATATCAAATCATTAATTCCACAATAACTATAATATCTCTCTCACACACATGAACACACACACAATAGGCATCACTCTAGTATTCGGTATTCGATGCGCACTGGAACTTTTGATTAGATGGAAAGTTATTCAAGATAATCTAGAATTCCATTTTCCAATAGGATAATTGACATGGAATCGACGGAATTTCATACCATGCAGGTATATACAGGGATGTATTAATCCGTTGGATATAGCTGAAAGCTTAGATATTAAAATTCTACAGTCACTGGAAGATTAATTCAGTTCTTGTGGATTGCTCGTGTCTATTCAGCCACAATTCTATCGGTGTCATTTAAAAGACTCCTATCAATCCAGACGCAAAGCCATTATCCAAGAAGTTGAAGTTAAAAGACTCCTTAGGTAATGAGAAACAATATAGAGCACATGTATCTAATACTCGATTTTTAAATAACCTTCAAAAAAGATAAATAATTCCGCAGTAGGCAGGTACTGCTAAGTACATGCTTGTGTACGCCAAACAACCAGCTTTAATGAGGTTCCCTCCCTAGAGTACCAACAGGAATAATGAAGGTCTATCAATGGCTGGCAAAACATAGGTTGTTGTCAATATTATTAGGCTACGTTTTAATGCTCGCGACTATTGGCTTCGCTAACAATCCGCCAATTTACTTACTACAAGATATTGCTGAAAAAACTCGATTTTGCTTTCAATACCGCTAAAATCTGCGAATAAAGAATTTAATATGTTTCTCATTTCCATGATCACGGGCCATATAGTAACCCGGTCTTTGGTAGGCATGTGTGGGGAATTAATGTAAAGGCGAGAGCTACACATAGCGGGTATCATCCTTGGTTGCACAATATGATACACCCGAAGATGATAAAACTTCCAACTAATGCCAAGCTTAACCATAAATCTGCTGAAAAGTCCAAGGTAAAAATAAGCGTGAGAAATGACGCTTCTATTTAACTTTTGAGGATGGACGTTTGCTAAAATCTAAGATTACATTTTCACGGTAAGATGGTGGCCTCAAATAAATGAGAAGCCGTGTAATTAATTCATACTGTCCAACATCCGAACCGCATTCATTCAAGAGCTAGTTTTTTTCCGCAGCTTTCCACGCACTGTTTCCAAAGATTTATATAGTTAGATATGCCCTGGCACCAAAAACCGTGGTACGTTGTCTTTGAATGTGTGCGTTACGAAATGCCGAAGCACGCACACTAATGAGTAGTTAAAAATTGTGTTTTTGCCAGTACCTAACTGTTATTATAACCATATTGTGTGCAATCATACTGCACACACTTTTGTGAAAAAATAAAGGTCCTATCATGCCCTGAAATCGAAAAGTCTAAAAAGTGTTCAATCTGGGTTGTACCAGAGATAAAAGAAAAATAATAGTTATTTAATTATATCGCAATACCTAAGAGTGAAATGTAACGCTTTTGTCTTTATTTGTATGTTTAGAATTTATGTTGCATTTGCGAAATGCGCACGATGACATTTTGTGACACTTTTCAACAAAAAATGGCAATGTTATAGCACGTCCGGCTGACACTGTGTTTAGATGTACACTGATTCCAAATGAGCGAGCTATCTCATTTCATATGGCACCAACACGGGCGCGGTCTCACTACGGTAAGGGCCTATCTAACGATATAAATCTTTGACTGTTTCTATGAAAACGTTTGTTTATTCTTTCTTTCACATTAGTCTTCAACCCTCTCACTCCATTATATTTAAAGGAGCGTTTTGAGTTTCGCCACTGTTCCCATCCCCATCCTTCTCGTATCCTTCGCTCTTCAGAAAACTTGGTATTAAACATGCCTCTCCACCGAACCAGTTTCTATAGCAAATCCTTTTCCATTCAGGCCGTAAAGTTGTGGAACGCACTACCTGAGTCTATTAGGAAAGCTGGATCTCTACCTGTTTTTAAAGCTCGCGTCAAAGATTTTTATCTGTCAAAAAAGTCAATATTGGTGCCTATCTATCTTGCTCTTGGTATTTATTTATTACATATACATAATATATTTTCTACTTTATGTATATTATAGTATAATTTTATTTTATGTATTAATGTTGTATACACCGTTGCCTTTCTTAAATTGTTAATTTTCTATCCATCCAAAGATTGCCTGGAAGAAATCGCTTCTGAGCGATAAGGCCGCCCATTGTAGCTATTTATGTTAATATCTATGTGTTTTATTTATCTTTGTGGAGTACAATAAAGAGTTTTGTAATTGTAATTAGCGTCTTAAATAAATTTAGAATTTTTAGAAAACCTTGATATTTCGGATGTCTTCCTTCAACCACAAAACGAAAAAAAAAATTGAAAACGAAACGATGGACGAAAAGAGAAGTAACATTAGGGTTTTCTATGAAAGGTTATTTGGGTCCTGTTATCTTAAATTTAGCTTGAGTGTTTTGGTATTTTGAAGGTCTTAGCGAAATGTAACAAACTCACCTTTCAGAGGAAAAAAACACAACAACTATAGCAAAGGATAAGGTTCGTAGAATCTTTTTAGCTCTGAAACTTAATGTGTTCTTTAAATAGGTAAGTGTCTACGTATTTTATAAGGTTAACGTTCGTGTGAAAGGGTATATTTTAAGGTTAAGGTTCATGGATCGTTTATCTCTTTAGAGATCGTACTAAGATACAAGACCATTATTTCTTAACCATTAAGTGCGTATTCGTCAAATTAATAGTAATTAACTAATTAGGCTGTAATTTGTTTCTATTCCTTAATTGTAATTTTCTTTGTAAATAATGCTTTGTTAATTCATCTTTATGTGAATAATTTCGTTTGCGAGAATGGAGGAATTTGAACTGGAAATCTGATCCCACCGCCGCCGCCGGCCGCCACGGTAAACTGTTATAATGTTGTTTTTCTATACTAATACTAGCTGACCCGCCAAACGTTGTTTTGCCTTCAACCCTTATCACTTAGGGGTATGGAAAATAGATAGTAGCCGATTCTCAGACCTACTGAATACGCATATAAAATTTGGTAAAAATCGGTAAAGCCGTTTCGGAGGAGTACGGTAACTAATATTGTGACATGGAAATGTTATATATAAGATTATAAAGAGGAAAGATTTGATTGTTTGTTTGTTTGCATTGAATAGGAGCCGAAACTACTGAACCGACTTGAAAAATTCTTTCACTCTTAGGAAGCTTTTTATAATATTCGTTGTAGAACTTCGTTTAAAAGCTAAATTATACCCGGGCGAAATAGGCTTTATTATATATTTTTTTTAAATTACGGATGTTGGAATTTAAATACCTGTGCGAAGCCGGGGCGGCCCGGTATGTGTTTATTATAGACTATCCTATAATAAACACATACCTTCAATACATAAATACCTAAGTAACTCCCCAACATACATACAGTCTAACTTAAAGTTGCTGCAAATTTATGTCAACAAATCCGAACAACATAATAAAATTCACATGCATGTGAATTTTCTAGATAAAGATAACATTTATAAAAATACTAGCTGCTGCGCGCGCCTTTGTCCGCGTTTTATCGGAATAAAAAATAGCCTATATGTTATTTCAGGTCCCAAACTATAACCATACCAAATTTCAGCCTAATCGGTTCAGTAGTTTTTTTATGTAACACATATCCATCCATACCACTCCTTACAAACTCTGACATAAAATATTAGTAGGATTTATTGAAGAAAGGATTTCAAAATCAACAAGCACTTTAAACTATGCACTGTGCTGATACATATAAGTTTTTTACACCACAGGAATCAAACCAGCAACTGTGTCTCAAGCAGATCTTCACCCACAGTACCTCATGTGAGATTTTATGCATCCCAAGCCGGTATTTCATTAAGTTAACCCGGTCGCAGGCGTCCGCCCTTCACTTTATTGGATTTGGATGTACCTACGGATGGCCGTATGGTTTATAGCTACACTAACATGCTTCATCTTGAAGATGTTGTGTCATATGTCTCTTTTTATGTAGGTTTTATGTAGGTAGGTATTTGCTTAGGTGGCCATACTCTTATAACCATACTCTTTGCTTATAAGGATGTATTAATAAAATTGTAGATTGTCAGACATTTGTCGTAAATATTAGGGTAGAGTCTGTCTTAATGCCTCAGGATACTTGCCCCATCACTAAAAACTCAATTGACGATCAATGTGGTCCGCCTGAAACGTAGGAGTTGCGGGTTCGATTCCCGCCTTGGGACAAATGTATGTACGATCTGGAAATATTTCTTCAGAGTGTGCTGGGTAGTTTCTATGTATTATAAAAAATATCTATCTTATTTATAGTATTAAGTATATCAGTCATTTAGAACCCATAACACAAGCTCTGCTTAGCTTGGGGCTAGCTAGATGATGCTGTGTGGATTATCCAGCTTTATTTATATTTTTTTTTATTTTGTGCCTTAAAATTAAAGAAGTTGCCTACGAAGTACGAACGTCGTTCCAATCCAACGTCTGAAATACATACCTGGGAGCCAATTCTGCGTATCACGTGATATTTTATCAAGTGATATTGATAACCACGGAATAAAAATATCAAGTGATTAATATCGAGTACCGCCAAAAACTGCATTCTCGTGCGTCTTATCGAACTCATCAAAGAAAAACCCTCGATAAATATCGAATTGCATAATTTGAGTATACGCTAGTTTATCACTTGATATTTTGTCAGTTTTTGCCATATTTATGGAGTAGATATACTGCCAGAATTGCCCTCCAGGTCTGCGACAATCTTTAGGCTCTTGAGTGGTGACCACGTATACGAAGGCGCAATGTGGGCAGACGGGGACCTATATATAGGTATAGGTCCCCGTTGTTGTAAAGATGAAATAGGGGGTATACCCTACCTATTTCATCTTTACAACATCCTTTCATTTATCGAGTAGATATGTATATTGCCAGAATTGCCCTCCTGAGCTTGTTGGCTTACCATGTTTTCCTTCGAATGGAAATCGCTCAGCGAACAGTCAATACGGATTGTGCATGATGTGCAACGAGGTGGAAACTGGTTTACCTATCAGGTTTATGAAAAGCTTTCGTTTTATTTACACGTACGTAAATAGAGCAGAGTTCTGCTTGGGTAATAAACTAGCGGATTGCAAGCGTTGTTTGGAGGATAACAATAAGTCAAAATCAAAATAAATGTATTTCTTTTATAAGATAAGCTCATAGACAAGTCAAATTTTGATGTTCAAAATCAGAAATAAATAAATAACTAATAAATATATATATAATATGTAATGAAAGTTTGTATGAAAATCACACTGTCACTATTCCACGCGGACGAAGTCGCGGGCACAGCTAGTAAATAATAAATAAAGCTGGATGATGCTGTATGGATTTACAGCATCATCTAGCAAGCCCCAAGCTAAGCAGAAGTTATTTTATGGGTTCTAAATGACTGATATACTTAATACTATATATATAATAGATAGATATTTTTTATTATTCATAGAAAATATCCAGCACACCCTGAAGAAATATTTGCAAATCGTACAAACATTTGTCCCAAGGCGGGAATCGAACCCGCAACTCCTACGTTTCAGGCGGACCACATTGATCGTCAATTGAGTTTTTAGTGATGGGGTAAGTATCATGAGGCATTAAGACAGACTTTACCCTATTATTTAAGGCAGATTTCTGCCAATCTATAATTTTATTAAAACATCCTTTTAAACAAAAGTTATAAGAGTAATAGCCATCTAAGCAAATACCTACATAAAAAGAGTCATATGACACAACATCTTGAAGATAAAGCATGTTAGTGTAGCTAAATATTACATACATAGATATACATATATCTTTTTATCATAATAGTAAATAATACCCAGAACACCCGAGACAAATATTTGCATACCGTACAAACATTTCTCCTTAGGCGGGAATCGATCCCGAAACCTCCTGCGTCGCAGGAGGACCTTCGCCCGCCGCGCCACATCGGTCGTAGTGAATATATCAAAAGATCCTATAAATACATACCTATGTACTTTTTTCCAAATTCCTTTTCAGTGATCCCACCATCTCCCTTGGACAAGCAGACGGACAGCACAATACCACCCTTATCTGGTGGATATACGATCCACTTCTACTAAGCGGTTTTTCTCCACCTTCATAATTCGCAACGCTAAGAAATGGAACGCTGCCTGCTTCTGTTTTTCCAGCCAATTACAATCTGCGTCTCTTCAAGACAAGAGTGAATGGTGTCTTCTAGATCTTCGTGATACACCGTCAGCCACATCGTCACTTTCCATCAGGTGAGATTGTGGTCAAACAGGGATCGACTATAAAAAAATTACCTTTGAGCGTTGACTACTTTGTTGTCAACTTACTAAACTGGTTTGACCAGGGTCCTTGTCAAGCCAATTTAGTAGGTTTTAAGGTAATAATGACCCAACCCGTGGATGTCGTAAGAGCCTACTAAGGAAACCTACTAGAGGAAGGGCAGCAGCTTCCTTCTGAGTATTTTTAAACACCAACACTGCGATCAGCAATCCGCCTGCCAAGCGTGGTGATTATGGCAAATCCCCCTACATGGGAGACCATCCACGCATCCATGGACCGACGACATCGTAGCGGTCGCAGGTAGTCGATGGATGGAAGCGGCTCAGGAACGCTATTTGTGGCGTCGTATGGGGGAGGTCTATGTCCAGTAGTGGACGTGTATGGGCTGATATGATGTTGATGATGATGATGAAGGTAATATTTATTTCATTAAGTTTATTTTCACCTATTTTAGTAAAACGGAACCCGCTGACCGGCAGTCGGACATTTCAACATCAGTTGACGTGTCCGGCAAACTGGCGTGAAACCACAACGTAGCACTTCACCCGTGACCCTAGACGCAAAATTAATATATCACGGTCTTTTAATTTTTTTAAATAACTATCTAATGGTTGTAAATACGTCGTGCGTGTAGTCCCGATAGTGACAATCTCTGCGCACCTATAAGTACCGAGACAAATGAATGTCGGTAATTCCTTAGAGATCCACTCAATCTAGAACCTTCATTAAAACGTTATCAAAGGCAATTCAACTCCACTTCACTATCACGAATCGGGACAGGGGTTACCCTTAGCAATAATAAGACCGAAGTACTGTGAGATAGGTATTCTTTTACTCAGATTCAACTTGAAATCGTTCTAAATGGATAAAAATCTGATCTGGTGGATAACCTCCACTCGTACAAGCGGTTTTCCTCCACCTTCGTCATTCGCGCCGCTAAGGAATGGAAGTCGCTGTCTGCTAATATTTTTCGGGGCAGTTACAACCTGGGTACCTCTTCAAGACAAGAGTTAATAGGTGTCTACTAGAACTTTTTGATACACCGTCGGCTTCATCATCACTTTCCATCAGGTGAGATTGAAGTCAAACGAAATTTATCGATTATAATTTTTTTTATAAAAATGAAACACCTACTATAAAACTAAATCTGTTGGTAGCGCCTTTCTCTACATCTACACAGTTTTACAAATGTTCACTGAGTTATATATAGAAGCATATCATAGAATCCTGTTGTGCAATTTCACAACTTTGTGTTTTTATTATCGAGAAAATTTAATGGAATTGTGTTTTTACCTGAACGTAGTATTTAGAATACATATATCGGTTTTTTGCTCTTAGTTACTTACTTCTGTTTTTATTTAGTTTGAGCTACAAATAAAATATTTATTCTTTCTGTTTTAACTCCCTCATTCGTAAAGCAACGTACGGGCACATTTCATACGCAATCAAGACTCACTCGCGGGCGACCAATTTTAGCTGCTACTTTTAAAAGTAAGATTTTTCCAATATGAACCTACTCGTACTACTATTGAACTTAATATTGAAAAACCAAATCCCTATTTCGACTTCTATTAAAATGAACTACAATAATCCCTAAAACACTTAAATTGCTTGATATTTAACTTTCTATTTCGAAAACGTTGGCATTGATTTAAAATAATAAAATTGAATTTCAGATTTTTCTATAAATACTACTACGATCTAATCCTGCTTGGTTTGGATGAAAATTAACTTGAACTGAGGAAAAGTAGAGAGTAGAGTTTCAAAAGGATCACACAGGAGAGAAAATATTACTTACGTAGGTAGACAATGCAGCAAATAGAGACGACTCGAACAACGAAGTGTGCCATAAAATAAAATTTTCGTGCTACTACCAACTATAGTATTTTCGCGTAAAACAGAATTCTGAAGATATGTCACAAAAGATACTTTATCACTGTGGAGATTCTTTACAAGCAAGTCGGCCACAAAATAAATATTATTCCAACTACAGCACCAATGAAAATGTTATGAGATTCGATGACCCACTGAAAAAGAGAGTAGGAACTTAGCTTAACTTAGTTTATACTAGTTTTACTTGAATTACGTGTTTCATCGGGAGTGGGATACAATTTGTAGGGATTCGTTGCAAAATATTTGTATTTGTATTGTTTTGTGTTACAAATTAGATTTTGGGAAAATGTCTTGAATTTCATTGAAAGCTCAGTGCTATATACATAATCAAAATAGGTGTGCTAAGCCGAAACAGAACCACCAAGAAATATTGTTTATGTTCTACGAAATTTTTTTTTACTTGTATACGACCTTTATTATGTGGCATTTCAGGAGTCTTTAAGGCTCTGTTCTATCTTCTGTTTTAAACATTCATCATCATCATCATCATCTCATATATGTCCACTGCTGAATATTGGCCTCCCCCAAACGACGCGAAAAATAGCGGTCCTGAGTATGAGCGAGAGTTTTAAACATTTAATAAACTCAAATAATTTAATTTCGTAGGCATCCTTCCGCGAATTTTCAAATATTACAAACATGCCAGTAAATGAAACTTTTCCGAGCTAAACACGCTGAGTGCCGAAGAAATCGAATTTTATCATTCGTTGATAACCTCGCACACATTGGTTCAATTCGATCAGGTACCGTATTCCGGTGGCGTGTTTGGTTCGTATGGTACGGGCGTTTCCTTTGCCTATTATGACCAAATATTGTAAAACTAGTTGTAGCCGTCGCTTCGCCCGCGTAGTATTCATAATTTCATCTAAAGGAAATAAAGTTCTATTTGATAAGAACACTCACAAAAACATCTGTATAGATCTGCAGCTATCTACCAGTGGACGTCGAGTCAAAATCGGTACAGCCGTTTCAGAGATTAGCCAAAACAAACAGAATGACAAAAAATAATAATTTTGTGTGAATTATACGTGGACAAACCCGTGGCCATAGATACATAGGTATACAGAAGTGTCTTGATAAATTATATCTACGGAGGAAAACGATGAACACCCTTCCTGTTTGCTTCTTGCCCGTGGTACAGTTCTTTTTTTTTCGGTTTGACTGTTGTTGACGTTTGACTGTACATACCACGAAAAAAAAATCTTGACCTCAAGAATTTCATGCCAGCAAACTAAAACAAATTAACGACTTTGCTCGGCCTAAACTACGGTTTTCTCACCTTGCCTCGCTCGTCAATTAGCGGCCTTCTGTAATGAAACCCATAGTTTCCTCGGCAAGTGGTTATTTATGTTCATAATAAATTGACTAGAGTAAACTCTATGGGCCACTTTAGTAACAGTCACACTCGCTGCTTAGCTCGGCTTTGCTTGCGTTTGGTAAAACATGAATTAACAATATCAACATACATTTTAATGTCTTTTGTTCCATTACTATTGTAATTTAATTGTACGTGTGTTTGAACTTATTCTCAAAAACACACACACATTTGTGTTTTTTTTTTTTAAAAAGAATATTACCCCGATGAAGTATAAGCTTTATTATTGTAAAGTTTCATTAGACTCCATTCAGTAGTTTTTGCGTGAAAGAGTAACAAACATCCATACATACAAACTTTCGCGTTTATAATATTGGTAAGGAAAATGATAAATTAACCAGCCATTATTGACTTAACTGTATTTAACTACTATTTTCATTTCCAACTCATTTAGCTAACGAAATGAAGGTTATGTGCTGGTTAGTATTCTTTTATCATAGCAAATCAACAGAGTTGACTTGTTCACTGCTATACATTATACATCTTCTCATAAGTATCTTATTATCTCTTATCATTCAATTCAATTCATTTCATTTATTTCCACCGTAGGTATTTCTTAATATGATGTCGTAAAATATGACTCTTATCCTATTACGTAATTAATACACAATTTATAATCAAAAAAGGAAGCACCATACGTAATTGTATGTAGAAAGAAAACAGACAGACAGTTTTATAGCACTTTTGTGACGTGTTCAAGAGTCCTGTAAGGTCTAAAGGAAATAAAGCACTTTGATATTTGGTATTAGAGCAATGAAACTACACTTTGATATTTGATACTAGTATCAAATATCAAAGTGCTTTATTTCCTTTAGACCTTACAGGACTCTTGAACACGTCACAAAATTAAAATTACATAAGTAAAACAGGGAAATAAAGTGATCACTTTGATTTTTTGTTCACTTCAATCTTTTTAAGGTAAAGTAAAGAAGCGAACAAGAAACCTTTACCTTGTTAGGTTGTTAGTTTTCGAGTTGGAGGAAAAGTCGTGCCATGATTTTTTATCCTCTAGATAATCTTATATTTTGTAATAAGCCTTTTTACAAAGCGAAGCTCTTATAATGCCATAGGCCACACGGTGTACGGGTTGGGGATAGCAGTTTGATGGTGGATCCGTTCTGAAGCATGTGCTGCTGCTCGTCCTTGTTTATCCCTTAGTCGCCTCTTACGACACTCGCGGGAAGAGTTTGGGTGGTGGAGATTCTAAACCAGCAACACACGGCGGTGTTTTAAAGAACATTTAGAAAAAGTATGTAAGTCCTTAATTTAATTTGAATTAATAAATTTGGGAATTAAATTAATTTTTTCTTACCTAATATTATTCTTAAAGAAATTAACAAATGTATTTACTGCTGCTTAAGTTTCGGTCCCTCTTTTGGCATCTCTATATTTTTGGCTACATAAAATGTGACCGTTTCGCTATCACAAACTAACCATAAATGTTACTAGTCATAAACATATCAATAACCACATATTTTTATATAATCCCAGCTATAAAACCGTTATGCCATTTCGGATGAACTTAAACGGTTTCGGTTACCGTAAAAACTGGAGTGAACGTTATGAAACAGGTACGAGTAGCGTGTTTTATTAACCGACTTCAAAAGGAGAGGTTACCAATTCGTGTTTTTTTTTAAATGTACATACATATGTTACGCAATATCTCCACCAATTATAGACCGATTTTGAAAATTCTTTCACTATTGTATAGAAAATGTCCATATTATGTGCCATATGTTATCTATCATCAAAATGTTATCCCCAGGGGATTAGTATTCATCCCGCAAAACTTAAAATAAGTGTTAAATTAAGGGAATTTGAAGTCGGTTTAGCGTTTTTTAAAACACGCCAAATTATTATTGTAATACATTGCAGATTTGTAGATAAACGAGACCAAAGAAAAGTTAATCCTAATGATGTGTTGCAAAGAAATTAACGTAGGTAGGCAGCAAAGTCAATAAACAAATCCCTACATAAGTAATAAAAAAAATCGTAGAATTAAAATTGAGCCACCCCGGAGCGGGATTTTTGCTTTGAGCTTGGCACACATATGTTTATTATTATTGCGTGTTATTGCTGTTGGTCTTGGGTACATCAACAATTTTTAATTCAAAAAGGATAAACAATGTGTCCTCAAAAAACCTGAACCTTGCCTCACGTCGTCGCACGGTTCAGAAGCTATTAAGTATCTACAGAGTATCTACTAGAGATAAATAGGAACCTACAGAGTTTAACTTAAGTACTTATTAATATTCGCAAGATAATACAGTTCGCTGGAGGCTTTCACGCACTAAGCTTATAAACCGTTTATGTGTTTATGGAATTAAATTCCTCTGACGAATTATGATGAATTTTCCACATATCTAGGGAGTTTGTGGTATGCGTCGGTATTTCTGCTTCACTTGACGAAATAATTATATTCTGAGCGTCTAAGGCAGGAAGCCCTCCAGCTATATGGAGTGCCGATTTGTTAAAGCTAGAGTTGACCGAGGTCGGCAGGATAAAATAGCAATGGCCGATATGGACATATGTAAGCGGGTTAACTATGAACTATATTTATGTTGGAAGAACACCAACGTTTCATCCTTTTACGAGTCAGCTTAGAGTCGCAGAGATGCCCGAACCGCACCCACTCTGAAGAATGACTTCTTCAGGGTGGGTGCGGTGCTGGTAAAAGGATGAAACGTAAGGACGTTGGTGTTCTTTCAAAACAAAATATGGTGCGTAGTTAACGCGCTTACATAGGTAAAGAATTCATCAAGCTACAATAGGTTTTATAGTAAAATACCACAATTTTTTGAATCGTCAAGAACTATGTTTATTTATGTGCACCGCTGTAGGTTACTCATCTGATGCTACAGATTAACTTTCACTAAACAAAGTAAGCAGCAAACGATTTTTTATTTTTGACGAATTTTTAATTTGTCTCAAATAACGCCTTATACTACGTACTTAGCCATCCCAAAATAAGGCGATCGCTCTTTCATACCTCGCGGTCATTGTCGCCGCACTGGCCCCGCCCCCATGCGAAAGTGACAGAGCTATACGTGATCACGACATAGACTGACAATGATTTCATTCCGCGCGAGTGGACCGCGCCGCACGGTCAATGCCCTCCATAATGTATGCCAATCATCTGTTTGGAGGGATAACGTAATACAGAACTTGCAAAATAAGGTTTTGTATAATTTTGGGTAGGTAGGTATAATATTGACCTTGGACCCCGTTTGTTAATTTTATATTATACTGTGGCACCAACAGAATATCCCTCCGCGATATTGTGCACTAATTTGACTAACACCTTATATAGAATAAGAATCATATTTGCCTAAGACATGAGTATTAACATGGTGTGAGCACGCAATTATGTTAGAATATAAATTAATTATGACCTACATGTTTTGCCACTACTGGCGCGGAAATTGTACAAACACAGAAAAATTACCCGTGGCATGAATCGAACCCAGCAACCTTCGATGTCTCAGATATCTTTATAGGCATGTATAGTGCAAGTCAAAAAGGCGGTAGAAATATCCCCAAAAGAATTGGTTGGCAAACATAGGCTCGGCGATTGACAAATTACTGATTCCATTCCACCCAGACAGTGTCAGGTTGCCGGCAATTACGGTATTAGCTTAGCTTCTGACGACTTCAAGAGCGGACTAGAGACCAGACCTAAATGGACTCATCAGTGTTGCCAGATCTCCTGATTTATTGGGAGTTTTTTTGATTATGTATTTTTCCATCTAACACTTTTTCGGAGTTATTCCCAACGTCTCTCGTGAGATGTTCTCAATCGCAACGTCTCACGAAAACTAATCCCAACGTGTCACGAAAGTCAGAGCGTCGTTATTTACAATCTACCTCATCTATTATTTATCTTCTTCAATAGTGAAGATAGTAAAGGATTCGGGAACGTTGCCAATGTTTTTAAAAACTAACTTTAAAGGAAATCTATTGGAGATTGACAATAAAAATCACTTTTACAATGAGACGTCAATGAGCGTGTTTAATCTCAATACGAATGACGAATTAATTAAATCAAACTTAGATCCTAAGTACCATCGTCGCGTCCCAGACGCGCGTGGGCGAACGGCGAGGCGATAAGCATTCCTAGTAGAGCCCACCCTATTGTGCAAGCTTGCACTTTAGGCATTCAATGTTATGATGTCTCTACTGACTGGATGCATAACTCCTCCCCCCTCAAGTGCGAAATTATCAGGTCTCGCGGAAGCTTCGATCTGATCATTTCGCTTCAAAACATAGCGATAAAGTATAAGACAAATTATGAAAATAATTAAAATTAAGTACAATAAAACAGTTCCTAAACTAATGCTTTGGGTGTTCACGACACTCATTTCACTTTCACTTTCACTATTTTCACTTTCCTTTAGCTTTAGGATACGTGAAAAATGCTTAATTTCTTCCAAATCAATGTTCTTGATATTGACCGTGGTTAGTGTAGTTATATTCGTCGATTTCAATTTTGGAAAGGTAACAATCGGCGTTATTTTATACTGAAGGTTTCCTGCAGACATCTTATGATATCCCAATTTAAGCTCGCCCAAATATACTTCACAGTCTTCCGAAGTTGTTAAAATGAAAGTACCATGTAGAGATTCTCTACTGTTTTCGTTATGACATTTTTCAGCCAAAACTGTTGGTTTCTGTGTAAATACAATCCAAGCATCTAAACCAATCCTCTGAACCTTGATATCCTCGATGTCAACAGCGTATGGTACGCACAAGTTGGGGTCTGGCTGAAATTCTAGGAGCTGCTCTGCACAGGTAAGTACTGGAAATTGCATCATATCACGACAGAGGAATTTGTTATTTTCAGCAATTTTCTCGCATGACTTTGAGACCGGCAGGTATTTCGAATCTTTCGCCAAGAGGTATGGGAATTCGGGAAAAACAACTACAGTTTTATTCAAGGAACTTCGAAAAATAGGTAAAGAGTAGATTTTAAAATAATCGTAAGATTTTTTATCAATTAATGGAACTTCCAATATGAACGTTATCTGGTTCTGTTTTACATAAGCTTTTACTTCAATAACCCTTTCCAATTTTAACAAATTACTTTCGTTTACATTATACATCAATTGGTGTGCATTTTCAATTTCCTTTAATATTAACAAGAGCTCTGTGGAATTTACAATTGATTGATGTAGTACAGAGACCTTACTGAATGCCAACGCTGTCTCTATCTCGTTTAATTCAACATAGATGGTTCTAAACGTGCTTATAAACATATCGAACATACTTGACACGTACGTTAGATACAGACAGGTGTTTTCTTTAAAATTTTGCAGTTTAATTAATTCTTCAATAACCTTAAAACGTTTATCCAATATAATTATGTTTTCTTGTAAAGTTTCTGTACTATTTTCGAATTTGTCCAACATTCTGGTGATCATCGTAATTCTTTTCTCGGTAGCCATTTCCTTTGAATTAATTCGTGAAATGAGTGAATCATATCGAATAGCATCTTCATTATCCAAATTACCCGAAACAGCCTTAATAAGTGACCCAAGGGGATTAACTAAACCTCGCTTATATCTATGCAACGGAACTAACTGGCGAAATTTCACGACAGTTGTGTTCCTTACGTACTCTACTTGTGTTTTTATACCCAAAAATTCATGGGTAAAAGCTTTATAACTATCAACTAACTTAATAAACTCATTGAATTTCCGTATGTTAAAACCCAAATTACTACCTATGCCGCTTAAATCTAAAGTCTTAACTATTAACCACTTAACTGTTTGCCTGAACGCTTGTCCTTCCTTCACAGGTAAAATACCTGGATTATTTTCAATCTTTTGCAGATGAAGGGCCCGGCTTTGGGGAAGTAGGGTGAGTACGACCAAACACCACCTGTGAAGGGCGTTTCACATTTTTAATCGGGACCCTTGAATGTTTTTGATCAATTTTCACCGACGCTACATTTAGCTCTACTGTCGATTTAACAATTGCCTTCTTGTATCTAGCTTTGTCCTTGCTTTTTCTTGTATTTATATCTTTCGTGTATACTACATCTCCTGGCTCTAGCTCAACCGTTTCTCCTAATCTTTTTTCCTAGCTTTCTCTTTTCGCTCTACCAATTTATCCGAAATGTACTGATAAAGATATTTAGTTCGCTTTGCATGATCCTTAAGTAATTGTTGCATGTATGCTTTTTCAAACTCTCCATCGAATACTTTATTAGAATCTGTGTGTCCGAAAACGATTTCAAAAGGAGTTAATTCTGTTGCCGAATGTATTGTATTATTGTAGGCCATAATAGCATACGTCATTATAGAAGCTGCATCGGTACATTTCTGTTCATATTTCGCTAGCCTGTAAATTTCTATTATTGTAGAGTGAAAACGCTCAACGATACCAGTCGAATTGGGATTGTTTGGAGTGCAAATGTGTAATTCTATTTTATACATTTCAGCTAATTCTTTTATCAAATTGTTGTTGAACTCGGACCCAGGGTCACTACTGATCTTAATCGGGACCCAATACATTGAAAAGTATTTAATCAACGCACGTACTACTTCCGGTGTTGATTTATTTTCTATCTCAATAGCCTGACCTAATTTACTAAAAGCATCAACTATAGTCAAGTAAGGTCTATTTTCAATAGAAAATATGTCAATAAAGATTTCCTGAAATGGAGATGACTGAGTTTGAGTCAGCTCTATAGTAGGCTTTATAGGTTTTCTGTCATATTTCATTTTTTTACAAGCGTCACAGCCATTTATGACTGCTGCTGTAATCTCTTGTATTCTATTCCAGTAATAGTTTCTTTTTATCCTCATAACCGTTTCTTTTATGCCTCGGTGGCAAGTTTTCCCCTCATGATGTTGCAATACTATAGCTTTCTGCTCATTCTCATCTTCAACTACTATAACCCTTTCCGTGCATTCATAGAACTCTACAGTACCTCTTTTGAATAACCTAATAATTACGGCGTTAAATTCTTTCCGGTGTTGTTTGTCTTCGAAATAAATAAAATATTTTGTTTTAGGTTTAATGTATTCTTTAAGGAATTGCTTTATTAATTCTTCATTATTCAATGGCAAAAATGCTTCAATAACCTTTTGATGCTCTCTACTTAAAACTTTTACATTAATTTCCTTTCTATGCCAAGTAAAAATAAGCATTTGATTGGGTTTAGTATCCACAGCTTCTTTCAAAATAGGAATTCCATTAGACTCTAGATCTGCGGCTGAATGTATTGTTCCTTCCGAACTATGTGAGGGCGGCGGAAGTGGATAATTGGGTTCTAATTTGTCAATATTACGAGCTTCTTCCGTGTCCGATGCATCTGACAAGATGACTGTCTCTATATGCGTTTCCTGATCATCGTCGTCCTTTGCCAAATCAACAATTTTGTTAGTTATTTCCTGAAGATGTTTTTGTAATTTTTGTTCCTTTTCATCGAATTGGACCTTCATAGATTCATTTGAAGATGAATCATCAGACATATCTAACGCATTTACCTTAATACGTGACAACGCATCAGCATTCGTGTTTTGTTTACCGTCCTTATATTTGGTTGTATAGTCGTATTCTAATAAGCGTAATCGCCAACGTGTCAGTTTACTATTCGGTTCTTTAATAGAATCTAGCCAAGCTAAGGGCCGATGGTCGGTATATATAGTGAATTTATTACCATATAGGTATGGCCTAAAATGTTTAATGGCCCAAATAACAGCCAAAAGCTCACGTTCTATAGTACTATAACGCATTTCTGTCTCGCTCAATGTCCTACTTGCATATGCAACAGGTAGGTCAGTACCTACAGTTCCTTGCGACAGTACTGCACCCAGAGCTACGGCGGATGCGTCCGTCGTGAGTATGTAAGGTTTTGATGGATCTGGATACTGAAGTAAGGGTGCATGCGTAAGAAGTTCCTTACATTGGTGGAAAGCGTCCAAATATTTCTGATCTATAACAATGCTATTCCGTTTTTTAAGAAAATTAGTCATTGGTTTTGTAATTTTTGCAAAATCTTTAATAAATCGTCTATAATAGCCAATAAGACCAAGGAAACTTTTAATTTCGGTCACAGTTTTTGGAAGCGGATAGTCTAATATTGCTTTAATCTTATCATCGTTTGGCTTAAGGCCCTGATCTGTAATTGTGTGTCCTAAATACAGTACTTCCTTTCTCAAAAACTCAGATTTGTCTAGCTGAACTTTTAGGTTCGCTTGTCTCAGTCTGTCAAAGATAGATTTTAAGTCTCTGATGTGTTCCTGCATACTAGTACTGTATATAATGATGTCGTCCATATATACAAGGCAATGTAACCCTTGCAATCCTCTAAGTATGTTATCCATGGCTCTCTGAAAGGTTGCGGGAGCTGTTTTTAAGCCAAAAGGCATTCTTAAAAATTCATAGTGTCCCGCTTCCGTGCTGAAAGCTGTTTTCTGCCTATCCTCCTCATTGATCTCTATCTGATGATACCCATTCGCTAGATCAAGAGTGCTAAAATACTTAGCTTTGCCTAACTTATCAAACAAGTCGGTAATATTAGGCAAGGGGTACTTATCGTCTGTCGTAATTTCGTTTAAACGTCTATAGTCAATGACCATACGAAATTTTTGTTCACCTGAAGCGTCCATTTTTTTTGGTACCAAGTGAACAGGCGCATTCCATGGTAAATGCGATTCCTGAATTACATTGTTTTGTAAAAGTTTCTCTACCTGTGAATTAGTTTCTTGCGTTTGAACAGGTGGTTGTCTATAAGGTCTGACATAAATTGGATCTTCGTTTTTGGTTCGAATAAAGTGTTTTACCTGATTTGTGAAGCTTAATGGAAGCTTATCACTATAAAATATATCTTTATAGTCTCTACATAATTCAGAAATGCATTTCTTTTCCTCTTCATTCATGTGGTCTAGCCTTAGTCTTGTCAAATTTTCATCTAATATATCTTCTACTTCCATATCCTTCATTTCTACGTCGTTAAGGCAGTTTACACCTACAATGCTATCATTGGGAAATTCTTCAACCTCAAATGGACCTGTTACTACTAATTTCCTCAATTTGTCAGTTGCGTTTTGGATAATGGTGGTAGCATACCCATTTTCGCAATTTACAATTGCATCTGGCATTCTTATACCGTCACAAAATTGTTTAAAATTTAGAATTGCCGTGCCAGAATACAAGTTTGTAGGCATTTTTACGCGTTGCTCAGATCGCGGGTTCAATTCGATAACGTGATTTCCCATACACCTCATTATAGGCAAATCTACTGTTTTAGTCCTGAGACTGTTATGTTTTAAATCAATGACAGCTTCCAGTTGCATTAACAAGTCGTTTCCTATAAGTCCCTCATACTTGGGATCTACATCATACACATAAAATTTATGATAGTCATAGCTATTAAACGAAGGCATTAGGGGAATCTCAATTACCTCATTATGATTGCTTGATGCGTGCGTGCTTATAACTTTGAATAATTCACCCCTAATGTAGTTGCCAAAAAATTGATATGCTTTTGCTGGGCTGATAAAGGAACGTGTACTGCCAGTATCGATCATAAATTTACCATCAATTTCGGGTAAGTAAATGTATGGTAGATTTATTTTGGTATCGCAATTAATTTTTATCACTTCACATCCTCTTTCGAGGCTACAACCGAAAAATTTTCATTCTTGTCCTGTGTTTGGGCATTTCCCAACTGGGTAGAATCGGAGAGGGTAGCCTGCTGTTCATGCCAAACATTCACATCCATTTGCGGTTCAAAATAGTTTGCGAAATCAAAGTCACTACAATACCCTTCACTGTTTTCGAAATTTTCATATCCATACGGATACCAGTCATACCCATAACCATCTTCTAACCCTAACTCATTTAGGCGAAACCCTTGAGGTTGTTGAGTCGCAGCCGGCATCGGTGGTTTTTGAAGAGGTGCGGTCCTCATAGAAACATCCGTATCTCCAAGTTTTGCATTGGGAGGCTTGTAACCGAACTGATTCAACTGAGGCCGATAGCCAAATTGATTTTGTTGGAATTGAGGCCGATAACCGAATTGGCCTTGATTAATTTGAGGCCGGTAGCCAAATTGTTGCGGCCTTGAATTTTGAGATTGAAACCCGAATTATTGTGGTTGCATCAACTGAGGTCTATGACCCATTGGAGCCGGAGGGGCAAACTGAGTCATAGCGGGCTGCCTGTACTGCATGTTTCCTGGAATCCCGAAGTTAAAACGAGGGGGAGCCATAGGGGCGAATGCTGGTCTAAAACCACTCAGCTGAAAGGGCACATTGTGCGTGGGAGGATTGAACTTGTTAAGTGTAGGTGTTACTGCAGGTGTTGCTGCAGGTGCAAGCTGGGGCTTGAACATTTTACTTCTGAGCGTATACTGCTCGTAAAAGTTCACTTCCTCCAACACATATTCTAATGCTTTTTCTAGAGTGTGTGGGTTTTTCATTCTAACTGGTCTTAATACATTTTCAGGCAAGTTGTACAAGAAAACGTTAAGCGCCTTGTTATTGTAAATTTCGATTCTACTCGCCACTGTAAGGTTGTTTGTCTGATTTACCTTAGAGATAAGTATCGACCTAACTGTCTGAATACGATTACAAAACTCTTGGTAGCTTTCCCCTTGTTTCATCTTTAAAGATTCTAACTCTATCGCTAAGCATTCTTCACTTCTAGGATCACCAAAATGCTGTACCAAGACAGTTTTCAGTTTTTCATAAGTGTCAATATCATTTCGCTCGCTTGCTAAGGCAGCGGCTTCATCAGTTAACCTACTCGTTATCGTGTGCAAAACGTAAGTGTTTTGCTCTTGTTCACCGCAAAATTTAGCGACCACATAATCACATTTTTTTAAAAATAGATTTAAGTGCCTTTTGTTACCATTAAAAAATGGTATTATACACAATAATTCCTTTGGAATCTGCTTTAAAGTGGTCATGTTTTATTCTATTCTACTCTATTTTTTATTTTAAACTAACAAATTTTATTAAAATAATGCGTCTAAATTTTATAGAGCAGTTTGCTTAACTCTACTTATTCTAAAATCCCTACAATAGGAACCAGAAACGTTATAATGGAAGAAATTCGATTCCAAGAATAACAAAACACAAAGCACAAAGGATAGGAAAGGATGGCAAAAATTCTACTCACCAGCCAGTCACCAACATGCTTGTTCGTCTCCCAGGATCTTCACAAATTTATTTGGTTCGAACAGATCCAATCCGTCGGAAAATACGCGGAAACTCGCGGAAAATCACGTGGAAAACTCGGAAAATCTGCCCCGGCTGCGCCAGTAAAGGATTCGGGAACGTTGTCAATGTTTTTAAAAACTAACTTTAAAGGAAATCTATTGGAGATTGACAATAAAAATCACTTTTACAATGAGACGTCAATGAGCGTGTTTAATCTCAATACGAATGACGAATTAATTAAATCAAACTTAGATCCTAAGTACCATCGTCGCGTCCCAGACGCGCGTGGGCGAACGGCGAGGTGATAAGCATTCCTAGTAGAGCCCACCCTATTGTGCAAGCTTGCACTTTAGGCATTCAATGTTATGATGTCTCTACTGACTGGATGCATAACTAGATTCCTCAAAATATGAAATAAGCCACAGAACTTCTGCTTTTTTAGAAGTTTATTGAGAATCTGACTTTTAAATTGTTCATTTTCGCAAAAATCTGACCTGGCAACACAAGGCTCGTCCAAGGAGGTCTCTATCTATTTCTATTGCATTTAGGTATGACTGGCACAATGAAATTTACATCATAACCTCATCAATGTTTTCGTTTTCGGAGGACACAATCCAATTCAGCTTTAAATTTCTTACTAAGTCAAAGCTACCATCAACTCTTCAAAGAGTACAGTGTATATACACTTCCAACCTTTTAAATTATTAAAAGGCTGGACCATCATAAATTATATTTTACTGACGTCATCATCATTCAAAAGAAGTGTTTACCAAAATCTGCAGGTAAAAATTGCTTTAGCATCTGTCATAATCGGGCTACACTTGATTTAGGGCCATATAACCAGCGAAATGGGCACAAATCCGGACGTGGAGTGATCGTTAATTTAAATAGGTAAAATAAAAAATCTCATTATGGACCGTAACTGTTTAGTCATAAAGGCCGGGATCGTTTGGGCTGTAATAGGTGTGCTTCAGTTGTGTAGGATGATTCATTATTATGGACCAAGCTTGATTTCAGATACTTAGGCCCAATTAGTGCGAACTTGCGAAGGATCAAGTTTACAGTTCGTTAATGATGTGAGTGAGTCAGAATTATATAATATCATCGCAAAGCAGAAAATTCTCTAAAACAATATAACATAAACATTTGGTAATTTGAAAAAAGCTGTCAATACTATTAATCTGTGGGCGTCTGTATGTCTGTCTGTCTGTCTGTTCGCGATATACTCAAAAACTACTGAACGGATTTTCACCAAAAGTAATAATAATAAAATTGTACCTAACGTTATAGTAGTAGTCCACTTCTACACCCACGGTGGGTGTAGAAAATGTGGATATCAGAATTAGAAAGGAGCGAGTTTTTACTCTATGGTGGATGTATTGTCGATGAGCTTTTGACGGATCCCTTCCTTTCTCTCTGTGACGCCATAAGACGTCCATATTTTCAAGCATAGAGTAAAAACTCGCTGCTGTCTCTTTTCAAGATTTTCTACACAACCCTAATCTCAATATCCGTGACAAGACTAAATAATACGACACGAGACATCTCGATAATAATCTCTCAATTTCGAAGGTTGTCTCATTATTTGAAGAGTAATAAAATAAGCTTCTTGGCAATAGAGTCACGTAAATGCTGAGCCAATCTGAACCTTATGGCAAGATTATGATCTTATTATGCTCCGCTTATTGAGAAAAATATGAAATGCTCTTCGTGAAAATTGGCGCTATGAGGTGACAATATCCCTGCTAAGGAATAGAAAAACTAGCAACCGTCTACTCTGTACGGTAACGAGGGCTTTTCAATGCAATCTTTAAAAAAAAAAATTTTGTCACTAGATGGCGCTGCACAAAAGTCAAGAGTAAATGTCAATTGTCTTAAAATAAATAACGAAACGGGTGCCATTTTACAAAAAAAATTGTCAGATTTTTGTCACTGAGTTTTATACAGCGCCATCTGTCTTAGTCTATGGCAACGACTTTTTTTAACTTCGCGTTGAAAACCCCTCCACCAGTGGCCATATTCCACTCAGATCCACTGGATGGTGGATTTTTCAATCGATCTTGTGAAACAGCGGTGTCTTCCGCGTAATGTCATTACGAAATATCACCACAGCTAATACAACGATGGACCTATGTTGATCGATTTGACTCGACATGGCTGTTGTGACAACATGCTAAGTTTTTACAAAAATTTCCTTTCATAAACTCTCTTCCACCAAACCAGAGGAACTATAGTGGAACAAGTCCCACATATATTTCTTAGCTAAACTCTTATTTTGCTAAAAAAATCATTCCCTTACGTTCGTCGCAATTTTAGAGTTTTTTTTTTGAGTCTAATTCATACAATATGTCTCTTTTAGCCATTTTCTCGTCTTTTTCACGCGTTTTCTTTTTTGTCAGGTCTGCACGCTTTGTTTACATGCTTGTAAAAACGCTGAGTAAATGCAGTTCACATTTTCTTTTCAGAATATGCGCTTCATATTTTCCAGTTTTCGTAGATCGAAAATAAACTGGGAAATGCTGGGAACGTTTCTTTTCCAACAGTATTCATGGAATTAAGCTTTTAGTATGAAGGTTGTTCTTAGTAAATATCTATACACGCTGAAGAAAATAAATAAAATCGTAATAAATAATGCTAGACAATTCACATATCATTATCGAGCCCCAAGCTAAGCAGAGCTTGTGTTATGGGTACTAGATTACTGATAAACATAATACAATATATTACATGGATAGATATTTTTATTATACATAGAAAAACGACCAGAACACCCTGAACAAATCATCATCATCATCATCATCCCATACACGTCCACTGCTGGACATAGGCCTACCCCATACGACGCCACAAATAGCGGTCCTGAGCCGCCTCCAACCATCGACTCCCTGCGACCGCTACAATGTCGTCGGTTCATCGAGTGGATGGTCTCCGCTGTAGAGGGGGGATTTGCCATAATCATCACGCTTTTTTGAAGTAAATGCTTGTTTATGGTGTTTTTTTTTATTATTACTAAATTTGATACAATAAGAATAAAGTTTAGTGGTTACCTTGCTGTTATCTTATTGTTTTATGTTATTTTTATCAGATTTTGTTATGTTTTCAAACATAAATGTCTTTTGCATAAAATATCTTGGATTTCAGAAATTTGTATAAACACAAGTAACTAATTGTGAACTCTCCGTGTAGAGTTTGTGTCTAAAATATATTGAAGCCTCTGTGTTTTACCATACTAAAACTAAGCGACCCTAAACCTCTCGACCTCTATAAAATTTTGCACTGAAAGTTACAAATCGCTTTGATATTTGTTCATAACTTAATGTAGTTGTGTGTCATGGAAATACTCACCAAAATATTACATCCCATTCGATTTGAATCCAGGCTTACATAATATGAGTTTTTATTTGTACTGTCGAATCTATTCTCAATATTCTTCGGAGTAGGTATGTTATACAGAATGTTAGAATAGTCCCGGAACAGCAGAATTACAATAGGAATATTTACAATTGGATATGACCTTTAGTACCCAAGTTTTGACCTCTAAAGGTCGCCAATCCAAGGTCAAACTCACAAAACCATGGGAAATTATTAACGAGAAAATAATCTCTGTAGCCAATATGGTTGATCGGAGACGTCCGAATTTATTAAAAGTAAAGGTTATATCCGATTGTAATTTTTCCTTCTCTTTTCAAGTCTGGGCTTAAAAATATGCAATCCCATTAGAAAATTGCCCTTGACCTCGAGATAGCCTGCAGGATTATGATCAAGGTCAATTTCAAGGTCACCAATGAGCAACGGATAGCCCGCGAAAAATCCTGTAACTTTTGAAAAAATGCATCCCTAGATTTATTCTGCTGTTCCGGTACTTTTCTAAAACACCCGGAATGGCAATAAAAGCTACGGCGTAGCAAAAAAAATATATATTGCGTAGCAGTATAAACCCATAGCAAGCTACGACGGTATTAGAATTTAGAATGAAAAATGTATACGGAATTTTAGTTCTATCGCTGCGTAGGAATCTTCCCCTCCAACTTACCCCGTGTTGTAAATACCCAGGAAAACAATCAAAGAAGACCAGCAGCTTCCTTCCGCATATTTTCAACACCTTTACTGCGATCACCGATTTGCCTGTCAAGCCGCCGAGGTGGTTGCGGGTTCGATTCCCACCTTGGGAAAAATGTTTGTACGATCTGCAAATATTGGGGTGTTCTGGGTATTTTCTATTGATAATTAAGAATATATAATCTATGAAATATATTGTATTAAGTATATCAGTCATTTAGTTTATCAAAGATCTGCTTAGCTTGAGGCTATATAATGCCGTGTGGATTGTGCAGCATTATTTATTCATTATTATTTATTCACAGATAGTTTTGTTCAGTATTAAAAGAAATATTCGATCACAATAAGTTAATTCCAACAAAAGGGTTTATCAAATTTTGTCCGGTATGAAAAGTTTTTGGTTTACCCGTGGATTACCTTAAGCTTGGTAAAAGTACCATCTATACGGCCGAATGTCAAAAGTAAGAGCCTCGATTGAGCTGAGGGTCTCTGAATAACTATTATTTAAAAGTAATTTGAAAAATAAGTTCATAAATTATCTTTCTTTGCTTAAAGTTACCAAATTAAGGTCTTATTCATCAGATATTTACATCATATATTCAGATTTATATCATTATCTATATATGTACATATATATCGAGACCATCATTCCATGGAGACGTATCGAGAAAATGCAATTTTTTTCACCGTTAAAATCTAGTGTTCAATCTGCAAAATCTGGTTAAACGCTCATAATTCTATATTTTTTATTAAGTAACTTAAATAAGGATGAAACCTATGAGCAAAATTTAAAAAAGATATCGCGCCATACAGACTTGTCGTGTCTACGGACGTATGTTTAAAGCATTAATTTTTGTAATAATCATGAGCGGGTTTCTCAATAGTAATTAAGATAGGCACGATTAACTTAGTACTTCATCACATCACCTAAATATATTTATGGCTATAATTATGAAGTTTTCAAAGTATGACTTTGGTGGCGGGCGGCGCGGCGGCGTTTCTGCGTTCTGCAACTATAGTATGTACCCACGTCAGTTCAATGGAGTTCTTGTTTCTGGTTTTCTCTGCTACCACAACTTTACCAGTTTCTGTGTCCATGTCAAAAGAGTAATAAACTCTTGTAAACTTTCGTTGGATTAATGGATATTTCTTACCTAAAACAGAACTGGCTGAACTTTTGCTTATATGTATGTAGTTCTATACCTAACATATTTATAGACTACTTAACTGCTACCCGCGCCTTCGCTTGCGTTTTATTGGGATAACAAATAGCCTATTTGTAATAAATACCAGGTCCTAAACTATGTATATCCATTCCAAATTTCAACCCAATCAGTTCAGTAGTTTTTGCGTGAAAGAGGAACAAACATCTATACTTACAAATTTTGACACATAATATTATATTAGTAGGATTTTTATCCTAGAAAAACACATGAAAGCCTCAGGCAGGAGCTATTAGATGAGTACAGTACACGTATGCGTAATATCCATAGATTCCTCGATTGGCATTGGCTAGCAACCAAATTTCATAACCGTTGTGCTGCTTCTCCGTTATTATCATATCACGAACAACAGATGCAGCAAACTGCCAGCTTTATGTTACCATACGTGTACTTATCTGGACTTATTATGCAAAATAGGTTTAACTTTACATTTTCGTGCGAGCGAGTCGCGATTATGCAGAGATGAAATTTGTTTGATTTCAAATAACAAAATAACTGTCTAATCCGTTTCCTGTCGAGGGACCAGTTTTGTGCGAACAGGCGGGTGAGTCTATTTGACGTTAGTAACGTCATCGTGACGTTTCATTTTATATGGGACTTTATTAGTTCCACGTCCGCAACACAGAGGCGTTGTACCAAATTGTATGGAAAAAGGAGACGTCCGAATTTAGTAAATCAGTGTTAAGTACTTTAATATCGAGAAATTTAAAATCAGTTTGTAGTTTTTGCAACAAACATCAAATGATTGTTTTACATAAAATGATTTTATATTTATATTTTTCACAATCCTAAATAAATATTATTATGAAATTAATGTAAAATTGGCACATTATTAAATTAATTTTATAAGTTAGGGTTACCCTTCCGATAAATTAATTAAATATTCCACCCTCGACGAGTGGAGACTACGCAGAAACGGATGAAAGGATAAAGTAATATTATATTATAAATAAATAAATAAATATCTGTTTACTTGGTTCCTTCTGACAAACAAAAGCTTCTATTTGTTTTACCCAAAAGCTGAGTTTTTTCTGTAATCTATTCTATTAGTCTCACTCTCTGGATCCCCCCCAAATGTTCATTCGGTAAAATTTTTGTCTTATAAAATGTATCATATCATTCATACATCAACAAGACCATTATATAAATTGATCGACACCTCGTCATGACTCATTGCATTAATTAATATAGTTTTAAGGCTTTTGTATATAGTGGTGAGACAGCAGCGAGTTTTTACTCTATGGTAAAGTGGTTTTAAGGTAAATAAAAATATTTTATTTGTTCTTCTTCTTCATCAAAATGGTAAGAGTATTTCGGCAGATCCTACGTATAGTCTAGGCTTCGACAAGAGTCTAGGTTGGGCTGAGAGCAAAGCATTCGTTCGTAGAGTACTATACTTCTTTTTCTACGTCTTAGAGGTGGTGGAGTGGTTCGTCGGCCCCAGGCTTCAGGTGAAAACTGGTTGTATTGTCAATGTCAAAAACACTGACATTGGAAAGTAGTTGAATTCCATTGGGGAACTTAGGATTTCAGAACGGATTTCAGGAACTTAGAACATTTAATACAAGGGTTGTAACGCTTAATGCTAGGTACTTTGGTGCTTCGTTGTCGTTCAGCCTAAAATAAGTTTGCTAAGCTACTGTAGTAGATACCAAAACATAGTTTCGTCAACGTCAAATAACTTTATATAAATAACTATTTTGTTTTTACAGTTCGCGAGAGTAACTAATTAAATTACAGTAGGTACGCGAGCGAAAAGTGTTCTATACAATACTTATCCTTCAAAGAACTTTTTTCCACTCTGTCAACGACACAAGTTTATAGAAGTAACCAAAAGAAAAAGATCTTATGTTTATCATTATTAATAGACTGTAAAAAGAAAAACTTCAGCCTTCCTGTTGACTTTGCCGTAGTCTGATAAAAAGCAAGGCAACAATGCGCCATACGTGCCAAAAAACCGACTCATGCAAGTGTAATTTCATTTAGCTCGCCTCGCGTCGTGTGACAAGGACAAAGCCAAAGAAAATCATGAGCGTTAAACGTCGCAATCGCGATAGTCCTTACTAATATTATAAATGCGAAAGTAACTCTGTCTGTCACGTTTTCACGTCAAAACTAATACCGATTTAAATGAAATTTGGTACACAGATACTCTAGACTAGACTCTAGAGCCTGAGAAAGTAAAAGGCTACTTTTTAATGCGAAAAAAGGGTTGAAAGAGGGGTTGAAAGGTTGTATAGAAGTATCGCCATTTTTAAAGCTAAAAGAATTTATTTTTTGGGCGGTTAATTAGATGCTACCTCTGTCACTATTCCACGAGGACGAAGTCGCGGGCACATCTAGTAAATCATAATCTGGGGATCTCAGATTACAGTCATCCTGTCTTAATCCAGAACAATCCAAGGATTTCAAGTTCGGCTTAGTTATGGAGTAATTGGAATAGAAGGAAAAGTTAAATGAAAAGTTTTCCACGTAAATAATAAACGGTGAGAACAAAAATCCTTTGTAGGGACGGTTTTACCTATATGGATAAATCTAGGTATCTAGACAGAATTAGAAACTTTATCGCTAAACGAAAATAAAACCTAGAAATACTCAATTTTGTACCTACTTACACTACTAAATTAACTAACTTAGGTTTTTTTTCTGAAGAGTCGCGAGTAATTCAAATATTTTCTGATTGGTAAACGTCACGTTTCGCAAGATTCAAACTCTTTTGTGATTTTTAATTTTTCCTGCGTTTTAAAATGAATAAAACTAACGGAAAAGTATTTTGGTGCAAATCTTGAACTATTTTCTATCAACCTTTCATAGAAGCAACTTGAAAATGTTGATTTTTAGCCCAAAATTTTCCCAAATGCTCCAAAACTAACAATGAGCCGAGTTTTTTTCATAAGTTAATAGAAAATGGTTTACGATTTGCGCCATATTACTTTTCCGCTAGTTTTATTCCTTGAAGAAAGGAGAATTAATAAAAAACTACATAAAATACATCATTTCGCGCCTACCCGCGACCATCAACCTGCGTTCTAGAAGACAACAATCTAGCGGGGAAGTGGTTGTGCGGGACAGTCGTATATCATTTTATGGACCAATTTTCCCTACCATTCCATACCCAAACTTCGATGCAATGATCTTTTTGTACCTACTCTATATACATTTA
The DNA here is from genome assembly GCA_947859395.1 of Eupithecia insigniata. Taxonomy (NCBI): domain Eukaryota; kingdom Metazoa; phylum Arthropoda; class Insecta; order Lepidoptera; family Geometridae; genus Eupithecia; species Eupithecia insigniata. The sequence continues at coordinate 3,094,496 of OX402011.1, read as the reverse complement.
TTACATAATCGTGTTTTTATTTTTAGTTACTTCTCAGCAAACTCTACTACAATATTTGCGTTATATAGTGTACCTCTCTCTTACTACTCATAGAAATCCATTTATTTGTCATTACAGGCAACAATTAGACTGTATTGTCTTTTATTTTTAAAACATTATTAATTATTTTTGTTGATTGAGTTACAAATAACACATTCTCATTCATTCTCATTTGTACACTCGGTCTCCCGCGAAACAGGCCTAGCCTAATGTAGTACCATGGGTAAAAATATTTTTATTTAACATTTTATGTTAAACACACAATTGTAACTACTCTAAGTAACATAAAGTCATGTGTTTGTTAATCCTAATGACAAATACATTTTGTATTTTTTTTTTGTCTTATATACAATAACAAAATCAACATAATGACATTATGTACATTTTTACCCCACTACCAATGGCAGCAGGTTATGAGGTTGGCACCCAGGTTACTCACAGAACCACCTTACTAGAGATGAGTCCGGTATTCATTAACTAACTCAGTACCTGTTAGCATGGTCCTAAAATATCTAACGCTATTGTAAAATCCGCATACCGCTAGGGAATAACTGTGCAAAGCGAGCATCGCGCCTAACCGACCATGAGCCATAACTACCCAACGCTTCAATACCTATACTTACCTAACTATCATCTACGCATAGGTACTAGCGGACCGTTCACCCGTAAAGTTATGTAGCTGCAACAAGTATTTGGTATTTCTAACCAAATCGGTTAGAATTATATTGAGTCGAAATCAGGACAGGTATAGAGTATTGTAACGTTATTGGGTACCAGTTGGTACTAGCGGTATTGAAACAAAATACCCAACTAATAACCGGTAGCCAAAATATCTAATAACTCCCATCCTTACACCTTACTCATGTAGGTTAGGCATTATTCTCTGTTTATGTCAGGCGGTGTTGTAAATCTACTTGATCGTTAACAAATGCAAATCATTTTCCTTTCTTTCACACTACAGAATCCACAAGCATTTTATCGCAAAATCATCTTCATTACTCAACGAAAGCATTTGTCATCCCAACTTCATCATAATGCGATATTGACATTTATTTTTGGCGGCAAAGTCATATGTCATAGCGAAGTAACATAACATTACCTAATGTGTGGTCATAGGCCGCCTTTTGTACTGTTTATTTTTTCATTTAGATATAAGATTTTGTATTAATGTTAATTTAAGAACAATAAAATGTTCATTCATTCATTCATTCATTTATTCATAGCCTGAAGCCGGCCGAAGTTAACCGAAGGCTGCCGAAGGATAACGACATTCACTTCGGGAGCACTTCTCAAGTATTCGGAGACACAATCTCCCATACTAAAAGTTCACTTTTCAGGCTTAAAGATTTAAATTAGTGTCCCTGATTTTTTTGTAGCTTCATATTCAGATTCTTCACTACATAGTATCATATACAAAGTCGTTTTCCGCTATCTGTTCATATACATATAATTATGCTTAGATCTTAAAGTTGTGATTGGCGATCCAATAGTTTCGTTCATACGAACTCGATTATATAGTTTTCGAATGGTTTTGTTGACTGATTTCTTACATTTTGTCAGTACAAGTACAAACTTTGACAAGTAACCGGTGTTAAACTATCATGTTCTCGATTTTTTTTCCGTATTGGTATCATGAAAACTCATACTTGACCTGCAAAATCGACGTGATATCGTACCGAAAAAAATCTAATCCGTTGAAATGATTTATTGAAACGTGGGGTAAAATGGGGCAAGAAGGGTTCCTTGTTAACGAGCCCTATAACCATCAAATGACACTGCTACATCGGGCACTCCATTATTTGATAATACCTCGTCTTCATTTTATGGATAGTGAAACCTTGTACGAGCCGTAAAGTCACTACACTGTTCCAAGGTTTTTTGTTTTTCAAAACTGTTCCCACACGCATAATATAATTATTTGTAGGATATAGTACTATGTATATGTGTCGTATACAATGTGTGGTCGTACAACTAGAGTTGAAAATGCGACCACCTAATCACAGAAATCTAAATAATAAATTAAATTGGTTTTAATATTTAGTTGAACCACAGCTTCACACGCGTTTTTCCAGAATTCCAAGTAACTTACATCATTTTACATCATGGGACATTTGTCCTAGTTGTTCTATGCACCTACGGGGCAAGCATACTGGGACAAAATTTGGCCCAGTTGTTCTGTTCAGAACTAGAGCACAGGATAATTGGTAATACGCAGTTGATATATGTATGTCTGCTAAAGTTGAATTATTTTTTAAATTTTTTAACTTACCCGATTTTTTTATGATCTTTATTAGCATTAGGAGGATGGAGGTCAGGACTGGCGAAAAGAAGGGAAGAGGCGAGACTTCCAATATTTAATCCCAATCTTCCCCTTCTACCACCGAACAAGCAGACGCACTGATAAACATACCACAGTGCCGAACCAAACGTTTCCGCTCTACTTTCATTATAAGTACCGGTAAAGAGTGGAACGAACTTCCTGCGTCTGTTTTTCTGGTAGAACATAATCTAGGAGTCTTCAAATCCCGAGTGAATAGGTTCCTTCTGGGAAAGCGTGATCCATCTTTGGCCACATCTTCACTTTTTCAAGTGTGATGATGGTGGTCAAACGCTTTGCCATCCTACTCCTACTTATAATATTACAAATTTCAAAGTTTGTGTAGATGGATGTATGGATATTTGTTCCTCTTTCACGCAAAAACTGCTGGAATCATTAGGCTGGAATTTGGTATGGGTACAGTTTGGGACCTGGAATAACATATACGCTATTTTTTGTCCCGATAAAACGTGGGCGAGGGCGCGGGAAGCTAGCTATCAATAAAAAAAGTGTGGATCCCGTAGCATTAGATTGTTAGGTCACAGAAGCGTGTGAAATCCACCGACGTGATTCGTGACGTCATTCAAAGAGGGTTCAATTATCGAAAGTATCCAGGGTCGGGTCGGATTTACATTATTTTTATTAGCACCCAGAGGATTTCATTCAAATAGAATTTATGTACCTTATTGAGATGTATCTTTGGACTATCAAGGAGGTACGTACCTTCTAGAGGCTTTCATAAAGGTAACATTAGATTAGAACTTAAGCTGTTTTAACCGGCTTAAAAAAAACTAGTAGGTTATATGTGCGGCTGTACAAGGCCTACCTATGTATGATTTTTTTACTTTTTACAATCTTTAGTTAATTTGCTATGTATGTTTGTTCGGATGAAATCTTGCAACTTAATTTTAGACCAGTTATCCGCAACCGATTGAGCTGAAATTTGGCATGCTAATGTAAGTTCGGTGACAATGCAATTTCATGGTACCATCAGGCTGGTATGATGATGGAAACCGAAGGTGGCCATAGGAACTCCTAAACGGAACGACTTAACCACGTCGAGTTTGGGTTGGTTGGATTCGTCTTCCCAAACACTTTGATCCTAGATGATATAAAAGCTTGTATTTAAAAGTTTTTGTAATATTAAAAAGTTATTTAATGTATGTTCGTCGATTTCTCCGTCACTTAAAGGTTTTAAAAAATTCTTTCGTAATTATTCCGAGGTGATTTCCTAAAATTTTACACCCAAAGGATTAGTATTTGACACGCAATACTTAAAAAACTGTGTAAATATTAAGGAATTCCTATTTTCTTTTCAAACAATCAAATTATTACTTAGAGGGAGGCATACGTCATACAAAGAACACACCCTTCAAGTTTCAGGTCTCTACAATCAGCGGTTCTGGCTGTGCGTTGATCCGTCAGTCAGTCACTTCTTCTCTCAGTCTCCACTAATGGACAAAAAATTGAAGTGAAGAGAATATCAATAACACTGATAACACCTTATTTCTTATTTGATAATAATAACTGTGTTTATAGTATAAAATTTGACTTGTCTAAGTGCTTATTTTGAAAGCCTAAAGAAATAAAGTTATTGATTCTGATTCTGAGTCATTCAGGACATAGCATTTTATAAGTATAGATGTATCTTCTAACTATCAAGTAGGTATATACGATTTTTCACTCTCTTCACTACATATTATAAAACAAAGTCCTCCACAGCGTCTGTCTATTCGTTATAAACTCTAAAACTACTGAAAGAATTTTCTTGCGGTTTTCACCAAACGATAGAGTAATTCATGAGGAAGGTTTCAGTATATGTAAATTGGTTGAAATATAATGATAATTGTTGGAAGTGTCGGAAAAGATCAAGCCGCCTGGAAGCTTTCATTGAAAACGCTGCCTAATCCCCTTGAGATTAAATGAGATTATGCTTTTACTACCCGTGCGAAGCCGGGGCCGGTTGCTAGGACACTATTAAATTAAAACAAATTTCGTTTGATGTTTCAAAAAGCGGTTAATTTTAGTGGTAGAATAGTGACACTATAGCAAGAAGCAACAGATTCTCAAAGAAAAAAAATATTTTTAAAAAATAGAAGATAAACTAAAAAACTGTATGAGGTTATGATTAGGTTTTTTTTTGTATCAATTTACTTCTAATCGTAATATAATTAGGTACTAATACTAGATTCCACGCGCCGCACGTGCTTTTTCGGGATAACTAAATAAAATAAATAATTCATGCTGGACAATCCACATATACAAACCTAGCCCCAAGTTAAGCAGGAGAAAAAAAGGAGCCTGCGTCTTGGACAAGGCTCCAGGATAATTATTATCTATCTCCATGCCCAATCATTCTCAGATCCATTCAGCCCTTTAGGCGTGAAACGGTAACAGACCGACAGATAGACCAACTTCAGTTTTATAATATTAGTAGGTATGGAAGTATAGATAAGAAGGAACAGTATAATAAAGATTAATTGATATGCGTCTACATCTACTTGAATCTTAGAGACTTGAATAGAAATAGTATAGGGCATGCTACTCAAAAAGTTTAGCGTCAAAACGTCCATGGAGGTTAAAATACCACGTCATAGATGCTGGCCGCAACGCAAGCAGCTTCGAAATTCGAAAATCACTAGAAACAAATGCACCGTTGTTGTTCGTCTATTGTTTATTTGAATTATTTTCTTCTAATTTTGAAATATATGGAGTTGATTTTTGTTTAGATAGGCACGCTTGCGGTAATACATTCAGTTTATCTGCAGAGGCGAACAAGGAAATATATATTGAACATTCAATAGTGAAGTACCAAAGGAATAAAGATCTTCTCTATTCCACGACATCTTCATCTTCAACGTCCTCTTGTCCAGCAATAGAAAGTGTGCATTCGCTCATATGCCCTTCTAGTGAGATCGCACAATTGAAACATGCATAACTGTGGAATTGTGGATATTATGCAGGGAAAGATATAACTCTAGAATTAAATCAAATAATCTCTTATCACTAACATAATACAGGAACTACCAAATTAAGTACTTGTTTACCTTTATTGCCTATCTACATTACGTTCCTACCGATAATATTGGCTTTCGACGATAAAGTTTTGAGTGCTTTTAGCCAGCCATGAGTAAAACCAAAATAAAGTAATGAATTCTGCCTATAGGTAAATATTTGAAAGGCAACGTAACATGCAAAAATAACTAAGAAGATTTCTGCCATCTGTTTATAAGGCCGTTCACCCTCAAATGGCAATTTTTTACTTTTTAATGGAAACGGAGTTCAAATTCGTTTTTTTTTTCGTTTAACAACCATTCCAAAATTCCATATAGTTCCAGAGATATAAAAACTTCGTTGGCAGTTAAGTGACAGAATTTTTGACTTGTCTTTAACGTTACGTCCTTAATCCACAATACATCGCTAAATCGCTAATACGTTAAAATACTTTACCTGCTCAGTGGAATAAGGGTTTTTCATAAATAGGATACACAAATAAATCTCAACCGATAAATTCAATTTTTTTTTTCCGATTTCTCGAAAACTAACTATTCGGCGTTAACGGCTTTCTAGTTAACAGACGGCAGATTTATATTGTTCTCAATTAATGTTCATGTGTTTAATAAATAATAGATTCAGGCGTTACTTTGCAGAAATCCATTGCAAAATATTTGAATGATTTTTTTTAGGAACAATAGTGTCCGAGCTCGGAGAGGCAACATCACTGGCTGGACTGGCCGTCGCGAGAATCTCGGAGTCGCTGGCTGGACTCTGCCGGTGTTGCTTGGCAATTTCAATATCAAGGTCGAGTATTGTGGTGTCCTGAAGATGTCTCGTGGAGAGACGAAACTAGTTGACAACTTACTTTGATGAATACTAACAGAGTGGGTAATACGCAGAATTCTTACTAAATTTTTTTTTATTCAATATTATTCGTGTGTTTACAAAGTCATTACTTTCAATATGTTATGTTATATATCTATGTTTTCTGTCTGTGTCGGTCTCTATTTACTTAATCTGACCATAAATACTGTTACTATTAAAAATAAACAAAATATTATATTTGAATTTGGAATATGTCATTTTTATATGATTGTTCATTAAGTTTTCTCACTTTGGCAGCAATACATTGCGCAATATTTTGCGATATTAAAATGGAGTGGCGTGATAAAGAGAACCGAATCTCTATAATTGCATTAAACAAAGTAGGTATGGAGCCAAATGTAATTTTTAAAACTTGGTATTAGTAAATTGTTTGTGTACCCGGCTATTATTAGGTACAATGAGACCTCCTCTGTTTGTGACAGAAAAAGATCTGGCCTAGGCTTGAGGCGTATTTATCGTCACCGATAAAACTCACAGATATAGAAAATTGGCAGTATGTCACAATGACAGAAACTAAATATATCTGTTACTGTCACACAGGCAGTACCAGTGTCACGAGTGCATGATATTATATCGTTATTTTTGTATTAGGTACCTACGCCTAAATCGTTTCAGCTAGATAATATCGCTTCTATTATATATTCTCTCTTTGATAATATCACTAAGTCAAAATGAGACACTCCTTTTATTTTAAACTTGGTTTTAAATGTATACCGCAATGTAACAAAGTAGTTGAAGAAAATACCGTTTAAATTTATTCGGATAATCAACAAGCTACTTACTCAGTCATCGCTACAATAAATATATTATTCAATCAGTAAAACAATGAATTTGTGCGTGATTGGTATGTGATACTAGCTAGTATTTTGTCACAGGTATTTGTCACAGATATTTTGAAGGCACAGTAACGTACTCGACAGAGTGCAACAATTGCAACGTGGGCACTATCCGACTTCAGTGATGGTTTGGTGGGTATTAGCTATGAAGGAGTGACTGAGCCATACTTTTGTGATAAAGGTATCAAACATCGGCACAAGTGTATCAAGATACCATTCTTGAGAAGGTAGTGTAGTACTTAACAACACCATGTTCAATAACCAAGAATGGTCCTTCCAGGAAGATCGGAGCTGAAGAATGGCCGTCGTCTAGTCCCGATCTTAATTGCTGGATTATGATTTATGGTCAGTTTTAGAGAGTACGACTTACTCTAAAGCCATGATAATTTGGAGTCCCTAAAACAATCCATACGATTGGTAATGAAGAATTTTCCCATGGTAAGAGTGCGTGCTTCTATTGATAACTGGCCTCAACGTTTAAAGGACTGTATTGCAGCCAATGGAGACCACTTCGAATAAGCTTTTTATATTTTAAATTGTTTTATATTTATGTATTAAAGCAACACACTGTAACAGTAATAAATGTTATAAAATATATATATATATATATTTATCTTTGTTTCAATATTTATGGCAAGACTAGGTAAATTTATATTCAAATCTACATGTCAAGAGAAAAATTGCTGCACATGTTCCATCATCAGCCGATACAACGTCCACTGATGGACTTAAGCCTTTCTTCAATAGTGACATAACACCCTGTTTTCAGTTTGCCGCATCGAATATCTGCATGTAGTATTTGACAGGTCGTTATCCCACCTGGTGTGAGGACGTCCTTAACTACGTTGGCCGAGTAATTTTAATACCTAAATCACTACATATTATAACTTGACCCGCTACCATCCACTCTGTACGGGAATGCATCGCCGATTTACCACCAGGTCGACTAGGTTGCGTAATTCCGCCAACAACTATAAATACTCCAATTTCACCGTTGACCTCCAATTGAACCGTAACAGACAGACAAAATGACTTTCGGTTTTATAATATTAGTAAGTACGGTACGGATATATTTTCAGTATTCAACATATATGTACATAAGAGGTGTAGGTACGAGTATATATCGACAATATTCAGCCACTATCGACGTCGACTGTACCAATAATAATAGGGCTGATACGCTGAATAGGGAAGATAGGTACTGGGCAGTAATAACTAACACGGCCCATCCTGTTTGCTCCATTTACTACGATTGTTCAGAGGACAATAGATAACAAAGAATGGGTAACCCTAATTCACTACCACGCTAGGGCTGTCACGTGACATTCAAAGAACGAAATTATTTAATCTTTTGATTAAAAAGAATTGATTTGAATGATAAAATCGGTCGAGCACTGAGGTCCTGAAAGGATTGATGATATGACATTATATCACGTCATTGGATGAGGCTAGCTTAGTAGGAAGGTATAGGTACCAAATAGTAGGCATGCGCTAAACGTGTCCGCGACTGGATCGGATTTGATCCGACTCCAGATGGGTTCGGATACGTATCCAGGGCCTATACTCGTAAAAACGAAATCGAAGTTTCTGATATTTTTCGTGCAAACGCTAATCTTATGCAAGCGACTTAAGAGTTGGTTTTGCACGAAAACGAAAACGAAACTTCGGTTTTCCTTTTCCGAGTAGGCCCCCAGGATACGACTCCGCGGATCTGTTTGGATCCGCCTGCAGTTTCAGTTCTTACTTGTCCATTAGATCTGTTTGATTCAGTGGATCTGGCGGATCTGTTCGAATCGCTTGCAGTAACGGTTCCTACATGTCCATTGGATCTGTTTGTATAGGACACGTTTGTTACGGTGGATCTAACGAATCTATGACAAATACTTTACTGTTTTATACAATCATTATTCTAGATTAGTGAGTAGGTAGTTACAAAAGTTTCGTACTTCTAGGTTCATAACACTATAATATAGTACTTATAGGTACTACACCTACTTATTTAAATAAGTACGTATATTATAGATTTATTTAGCAAATTATAATATAGTATAATTTGTCTGTAGTAGTTACTTGTTTACTCGTTAATGGATCCGGATCCGTCGATTGAACACGTCCGAACCCTAACCGAAGCTCAGATCCACACAGCTCCAATCGCTCGTTACATTCATTCGACTCGATAAACCGAGACTGACGCGGCGCGGCAAACGTGTCCGCGGACACGCCAAAAACGCCAGTCCGGAGCGGAACCACACGGATCCAGGAGCGGACACGACTCCAGGATCCGTTTGACTCCGGATCTACACACCTCTACCAGATAGGTGGAAAAACTTCGAGAGGCCTTAGCCCAGCAAAACGCGGCTGTTGATGATCCTATTAATATCAAAGTTTGTATGGATGTATGGATATTTGTTACTCTTTCACGCAAAATTACTGAAATTTGGTATGAGTAGTAGGCTATATTTTATCCCAATAAAACGCGGGCGAAGACGCGGGCAGCAGCTAGTAATAATACAATCAGTATTTTTATTCAATCAGAGGTCCTACAATTACCGTTATTACTTATTAGTCATTCATTATATTTATTAGCAAGAAACATAATATGTGCATACTAAATAAGGTCTTATTTTTATATAACTATAGGTTCATTATTTCCTACCATGATGATTTGGCATGCAAAAATTTAAATCAAACACAAATAACACATTAAACGAAGAAAGAAAAAAATGCTAGACTATTTTTATTATTAACAGGCTAATTACATGTGACTGATGAGTATTGGTGAGAGGATGACAAAGACGACCTTTTACAAAAATTCGGAATGTTCTGGCGTTATTGCTTTGAGCACATTTTTTCATTACATTGGAACGACTGCACTAATTTAGTCAGCTCAGTCCAAAACAAAAAAAAACTTCAAAATATCCGTCTTTTTTTATAAGACGGGGCAAAAGCAGTGTTCAAGCTCCTGAATACGTAATATGCCTTGAAGAAGATATATCTCCTATTCCACTTCTTGCAGTAGGTAGGTACCGAACTGCGAAGCCAATCAAACACTGAAGAAGATTTATGGAGCGTAGTATGTTTCTCGCCTTCCTATAATTATAAGTAACTAAAGTTTGTCTTAAAGATTGAATATTTGTAGCACCACGCACCAAAAAACAATGGCAAAGTAAGTCGTAGGCGGTTTGGGTTAGTGACAAGCCTTTTGAGTGGTACCTATTAAATAAAAAAAGTTTTGTAAAAAGCTTACCTTGAAAATACTTTTACAAAATACTTTTTTTTGTCAACACAAATTACACTTGAGCAATATAAAATTAGAGATAGAAAACAATGGGTCGGCAATGTAAGTGTAATAGATAGATAGATATCATTTATTCCAAAGATTTATATCGTTAGATATGACTGACACCAGAAACTTTGAATCTGTACGTTACGAAATGCCGACGCGCGCACACTAATGAGTAGTTAAAAATTGTGTTTTTGCCATATTAATGTTACTTTGTAGTGCGGTCAGAATGCAACAGCGGAAACACAGATTTAAAAAACGGAAAGAAAAATAATAGTTATTTAATTATATCGCAATACCTAAGAGTGAAATGTAACGCTTTTGTCTTTATTTGTATGTTTAGAATTTATGTTGCATTTGCGAAATGCGCACGATGGTGTTTTGTGACACTTTTCAACAAAAAATGCCATTGATACAGCACGTCCGACTGACACTGTGTTTAGATGTATACTGATTCCAAATGAGCGAGCTATCTCATTTCATATAATGTCACCAACAGGGGAGCGGTCTCGGTAAGGGCGCGGTAAGGGCCTGTCTAACGATAGGTGAATAAATCTTTGATTTATTCATAGAAACAGTGCTTTAAATCCTAAATTAAGCTTAACTAGATATCAGGGTAGTGACACACACAAACACAGCGGTGGCACCGTTTCGTGTGGCTGTATGGCGCGGTATGAAGTTGCACTCGAGCTCTCCGCCAATCACGCGCAGCTAGCGTTGTTGCGTGAGAAAACCAACGAAGCATGACAACGCTGCGCATGAGCTTAGCTACAGGTGCTCCTTTTTATGGCAAAGTAAGTCCCTGATGTTACAGGTGTCCACAGACTGAGGTAATCGCTTTCCATCAGGCGCATCGGCGGCGGCGAGCCTCATCCCGCAATCCGCATGGCCTGTTTCCCACCTTGGTAATATAAAAAAAGATAATTTTAGATTGTTTATTTATTTTTAATTAGAGATGCCGGGTATTTACAGGGCGAATTTAGTAAATGCTCAATGTATGCCCGATAAATGCTCATTTATTGGGCGTCTCAATACGTCCTGTAAATGCCCGGCATAAACCCATCTCTAATTATAAATAAATAAACAATGCTGGACAATTCACACAGCATTAACTAGCACCAAGCTAAGCAGAGCTTGTGTTATTGGTACGAGATAACTGATATACACAATATAATAGACTACATAGATAGATATTTTTATTATACATAGAAACATCCAGAACACCCTGAACAAATATTTGTAGATCGTAGAAACATTTGTCCCGAGGCGGGACCCGCAACCTCCTGCGTTGCAGGCGGACCTTTGATTATACGTATATGGATCTCGTGTCTGCAAATAAAGAATTTATTATTATTATTTTATTATTTTGCCCGCCACGCCACAGAGGTCATCAAATTATAATACATTTGAAATTTTTAATACCTGTCTTACCTATTGTATATTTCACAAACACTCAGCGGTTAAAGACTGGAGGCTGCAGAATTGAAATAAGAGGTACATTGAATTTGTTAGGCAACATGAAATAGATTTGTACCCAACTACACTACGGTATTCTACGAATTCTCGCACAAACTCGTACCTATCCGTGGAGAACCAGTATGATCTAAAAGGCAAACCACAAATAGTGCTCGAAAACTAGAGATCTAAGGACAAGTGGTTTATCAGTACACGCTTAGTCGATATTGAAGCTCCGTACCATGTTTAGTAATTTATTGCTGTGCCATTATTATACGAAAGACTTCGAAGCAGTCAATTTATTTATTTTACTCAAAATTGCTCTTGAAATGATAAGAAACTCGTTTTGGATATATGTTAATCAAGATGGTAACAAATGCGAGGTTGAGGTGTAAAACCTCTTCCAAGTCATGAATTTAGACTTTAATGATAATGTTGAACGTTTTAAATACAGGTAGCCTTTTTCGATAGTCTAAAATGATTTCAGCGCAAGGAGTTTTCGTTGACAATCGTAGGATGATCTCAATAACTTGTTAGAATAAGAAAATCTTTATTCGTGGGACCAAAGAGAAAATAGTCAAAAATAGTTTTTACAGTTTCCATTTCCAACCATTTCCAATTTTTGAGAAATTATTATGTAAATGATTCATCATCATAAGCGTATATTAGTCTACTGCTGGATATAGGCCTTCCCTAATGAGCGCTATAGCGCCTGCCTGCGTGATGTTTTTTTTATCTTAATTTAAGGAAACATTATTTTCTCGCATTATATTCATCGCGACCAGCACCCATTACAGTCCTCTATTGTAGTAGCAACTTTATTGCAAGGGATCGTTTAAAAGGGTCATTCAAGAAAGAATAATTATGATTACTTTATTCTCTTTTTAGAATAACCGGGAGGATTACTAAAAGTATTGACTAATATTCAATAAGTCCGCATTTTATGAGTCCTCTCAGTTAAGGGTTCTCTCAGGTAAAGTTGTCTGATTGTCCTAATTCAGTTCCCCTAACCTTCCGAGAAGCCTGCCCAATAAAAAGTAAGAAAATTTACCAAAGAAGGAAGTGTCTTTCCTTCTTTGATGTTTACTATTCAAGATCAATCAGCTTCAATCAATCAAACTTGAATCGTCATGTCTGATTGATTACTACAGCCAATCGTGAAATAACAAAAGGAATGAAATAATTTCGGAAATCTTTCAACTCATCACAATCAATTAAAAGTCTGCACCTATAGAAATTGTTCCAGAAAGTCAAGTCATTGATTATTACAAACTTATTTAATTTCCGTATCCGCAAGAGAACAAATTGTTGTAAGATAAATATGGCAGTAAATACACTTTATATTTATAATTAAATGAACACACCGAAATAGAAAGACAAGAAAGTATTAGGTTTTTCTGGTCAATGTATTGCTATGGCTACATTTGGTCCACCCCTTATAAAAATTCTAAGTCAATGGTCCAACCACAGAAATCTAAATACTAACCTTATTCACCACGCCAAGCTCTCAAATCTGAATGGTGCCTATTTTCGAGAGGCGTAAATATTGTGTGACGTTGAGGTAACATTCAAATTCATGCACACACCAAATTTTCACGTCCTTTACTTTTTACTTTTTTTAGTATTCCTCCTTAATTATTATCTTTTAAACGCATATCGATGTAGTAAAAGTATTAACGAGGAGAAAGAAATCAATAGTGCCATTGGGATTTATGTAGTAATTTACATCCCATGAGAACTGATTTATGGTATTAAAGTCTACATTAAAAATACAACATTTCAAGTCATTCTGTTCAGTAGTTTTTGAAGTAAAAACCATTTATTTAATATGGGCAACCAGGTAGAGATAACACAAGAGATTACAAAATTTTAACATAACTTGTAGTAGTGCACTCTAAATTACAGGTAGCCACAACATACGCAAAGAAACAAGGCAACTCAACTAAACAGCTACTCTTAACATCATCATCATCAGCTTATACACGTCCACTGCTGGACATAGGCCTCCTGAATGTAATAAATTAATAATATGTATATATAAATGCAATAATAGATACACATATTTAATATAGGCACGAGGCACCTATGATACCTGGATCAAAGGTTGTACGAGTTATACAAGTAAAATAAATTTTGTATAAAAACAATTTTTAGTTTTAGTTTTGAGGTAGATATTTGAAACAAGGAGTTAACAATGAAATTTAATTGCACAATTCCTAATCTATCTATCATGCGTGCGCACATATTGGTGTATGTGTGTGCTTAGTTTTGTGTGTGGGGGATCTATCCACACATATAAACATTCGCATTTCTAATATTAAGGTGATATTCATCTGGCCGGAATATGACCTTCTAAGAGATCAGTAAGTTTAGTTTTATAGATTGAAGTATCATCATCATCATCATCAGCCTATACACGTCCACTGCTGGACATATGCCTCCCCCGTACGACGCCACAAATAGCGGTCCTGAGCCGCCTCCATCCATCGACTCCCTGCGACCGCTACGATGGCGTCGGTCCATCGAGTGGATGGTCTCCCATGTAGGGGGGGATTTGCCATAATCACCACGCTTGGCAGGCGGATTGGTGATTAAAGTATATCTTCTGTAAAATAATATCTTGCAGTAGGTATAGTCTATCTACTTAATAAGTATTTCAATTAATAGCTACTTCCGTGTTCACGAATACTTCCAAACCTTGCCAAATTGATGTTTCTGTTCAAAGGATCAATGTAATTAATAATATTGTTTATGCATAACTTGTCGCCAAATATTGATGAATAAATATTGTTTGATGTTCTGGAAGCAGAAAAGGTCGTCAAGAAAATTTATAAATTAATAATGTACAGCAACATGGTCGACTACAAAAATTATTTACTCCGTGCTTCGCCCAGGTGAAACACGCGGGTCCATTGCGTCCATTGCACGTAGTCCTACGTACGATGGACTAAACAAACTGTTTCCAAACTTTCATGATCATAATGTACATACCTGAAAGGATTTGTGTTAGTGCTTCGGTCTTTGCCTCAACTTTGAGAGTTCGGGAAAGGTTCCGTCTCACATTAAACCAACATTGCCGCAAAATAACTTTTACAAATGTACAGCGTCAGTCAAATTATTATATTTGTACATTTATTTAAAAAAATGTTGGAACTTTCCACAACAATAACTAGTCCCAAGCTAGGCAGAGCTTGTGTTATGGGTACTAGACAACTGATACACATAATACAGTATTTCACATATACATATTATCTATATATTTTTATTATACATATAAAACGACCAGAACACCCTGAACAAATATCTGCAATTCATAAATGACATATCTATAAAACTGAAAATGAATCGACTCGACATTTACCGAACCGACGACGACGATGCGCTATGGACGAGTGCCCGAGACCGGAAGTTTCGGAATAAGTACCCTTCCTTTCTATCTGGGGCCACGGTAGTGGCCCTGCCAAGTCGGGTAATGAATATTTCTAGAATTGATAAACGTCAGAACTGTCACCCTGGTTTTGCGGGATCTATCGTATTTTCCTCCGTAACAAGAGCCCAGGTTGATACCATAGCACGCAGTAGGTACGAACTTGTCACCACATAGGAAGTTTTCTCAGGGACAAGCAATAAATAATTGCCAACTGTCCAGTCTTAACATCGCAAAAACATAATACAGCTAAGATACAATGGAACACTGGAAAGCGCATAATTTTAAAACTGTGTCGCACCTCCCAGCGCCCAAACTCCAATTTCACTAAACGGAAAGCATAGTTTAATATTATTTTAATACAATGGGTAAATGATTATAATATTTTTGTTTGGTGAAATCGGGCTCTAGGAGATCTGACGTTCATATAAAACAATATTACTTAAAATCGCCCCGTAAGACACTAATCTTTGGTTGCCGACAGGCATAAGCACAAACAGTGGCAAAAATAAAAATTAACACTGGCCTGCCTAAACTGGCTTTATCTACTTTTGCTTGAATATCCAGGGGGCCTCTAATGTAAAAACGTACAGAAATCCCCCTAATATTTTTATCTTATTTCTCTTTTCCTTGTGAGAGAATTTCTTCAGATGGAAAACTGGAAAATTAGGATGAAAAATCCCCATTTCTCTGCCAAGAGTTATTAGCACAAGCCACTAATTTCAATAGGAATGTCTAGCACTTTGTTGACCTCATGCATCACATAGCAGCAACCCTGTGCATTATGGCCAATTCCAGTTCTAAGAATAGGTGTAAAAACTTACCAGAAACCTACACAATTCGTTCAGTTCGTAGTTTCATTTCGTTGAACGGAGATTAAAGCGAATTGAACTGGATAAACACACGCACATTATTTAGTTTTCCAATGTCGAGATGTTGAGTGAATTACGAGTATTATAGTTTTATTTTGTACCGCTTCTAAGAATCTTATAAGAAATAGGTTGCATGGTTTTGTGACTACGTGGATTCTTTACATTACAGGACTCTTGGACACGTCACAAAACTAAAATTAAATAAGTAAAACAGGGAAATAACGTGATCACTTTGATATTTTGTTCACTTCAATCTTTTTAAGGTAAAGTAAAGAAGTGAACAAGAAACCTTTACCTTGTTAGGTTGTTAGTTTTCGAGTTGGAGCACAAGTCGTCCCATGCTTTTTATCCTCAAGATAATCAGATATTTTGTAATAAGCCTTTTTACAAAGGATTTGTGTATAGTAGTGACTATTATCCTACTTATTTTTTTTATTTGTTTCATTTTAATATTCAGGGTGGCTTTTTATAGGAGTGGGTCGCCCGATTGCGAGAAAATAACTCGGTTAAATTCCGACTTGGATTATCTCGTTTTAACAACCAACAATAGTGTTCCATCATTCTTTTTTTCCACTTTCCCTGATAGCGACGGTCCATCTCTTTCAAATCCTGGTGAAACCTTTCACCTTGCTCTTCACTTACTGCTTCCAAGTTATCGGGGAAGTTTGTCCAAATGCAAATAAAGTAAGTAAAGTTTAATGCTCATCGAACATAGCATTTTTCCGAAATTTTCAATCATTTCCTAGAAAATGTCTGACTACTTCTTTAAAATATTTCCAGGCTTCTAATTCAATTTCACTATTTTTTTATAGAAAGCTGTATCTTTCATCAATTTTCTTATGTCCGGGCCACTAAAAATATCTTCTTTCAGGTAAGCTTCAGACAAAGATGGAAAAATTTGTTTTAAATAGGTATTTAAACCCTCCTTCTTTATTCAGCGCTTTCACAAACTGTTTCATCATCCCTTGTTTTATGTGTAAAGGAGGTTTGGGTATGGGTTAAGTGAGCGTTACAAATTGGACGGAAGTACTGAATTTGCTAAAAAACGACGATGCTAATAATACAAAAAAAATATATCTAGCTTCATTAACCCTCTTCTAACGATTTAAGTTAACTCCTATTAAAAAAAAACATTTAAGTCTACAAGAAATGAGGTCTTTGGCAAATGACATAAAAATCCACCTTTTTTGATAATAAAGGTAAGTTACACTTAGTTTAATAAGTAATATACAACTAATTATTTATGAAATCTTATTCATTATTGTCTACTTCAACCATTCAGTGTGTTTTTTTATTCAATAAGAAACGATTAAAATAAAATATTAACTAATATCTAGGAAGGCCTAGGTAATTTTGGCAAGTAAAGACGATGCTAAATAATTAAAAATCCTGACGTGATGATTTTTTTAAATATTTTTCCCGTAATCAACGCCCCAAAATCTATTGGAATCAATCATCAAAATGAAAGGGGGAAATCATTGCAGACCTGTGTTATTATTCACAGAGGACTAGACTGGGGCATCAAACTTCGACCACGATTTTAAGACTTGAGAAAAACACATTATTTATACTGAAAAACCCATCATCACCGTAAACAATAGGATACTCACACATATTTTGTTATCTTTTATTTTGTATTTTAATTGTTTCGTTAGGTGTGTATTTTAAGACCTGCCATCACCAATCTTCCTGCCCAGCATGATGATTATAGGAAAATTTGTTCGATGGAGGCGTGTCAAGGAAATCTAAAGCCGGGTACTGACCGTTGTTACAGGGCGTAATGTTCCATTCGCAGCTAGCTCGATACGTTACGCCGCCCTTGTGCTAAAATCCGTCTCGTTGCTTATTGTGAGCGCCTTCTTTCCCCGTAATGACTGCATGAACGCTCGCTGTCCTGTGTGACACGTTACATTACGCCCAGTAACGCCGCCCGGTCAGTCAGCACCCACCTTTATAGATATAGAGATGTATAATAATTAATAGTGCTTATGGTTTGGTAGATATATCAGAATCAGAATCAGAATCAATAACTTTATTTCTTTAGGCTTACAAAATAAGCACTTAGACAAGTCAAATTTTATACTATAAACATAGTTATTATTATCAAATAAGAAATAAGGTGTTATTGATATTTTTTTCACTTCAGTTTTTTGTCCACTAGTGGAAGAAGTGAAAAAGAAACCACTAGCACATTATAATATTATCACTTATGTGTCTAATACATGTTTATTTTGCCTATCTAAATATAAATTTAATGCAATTTAGATACATGTCAATATTTCTTTAAAGCTAAACAGAACATTGAATTTCTTACATACTACTGACAGTGCGTAACGGAGCGACATCTGGCCAAGCATTAACATCATTGATGTAATCATCTATGGAGTAAAAGGCCTTCCTGATAAGATTTTGTTTAATGTACTGTTTAAATTTACGTATAGGGAGTTCAGTTACTTCAGATGGAAGCTTATTATAGAAGCGCACGCAATTGCCCATAAATGATTTCCCTACCTTTCGTAATCTATATGCTGGAATGTGTAATTTGTTCTTGTTTCTTGTATTTCTATTGTGAACATCACACCTTCAAAACGCTATCTCTATTCTTGTACGTATACATAAGATTTTCATAGATGTATTGCGACGTCAAAATATTTATTTCTTTAAATAATTCCCTCAAAGAATCGCGTGGTTTTAATTTGTAAATTGCGCGTACCGCCCTTTTTTGAGAACAAAGATGGTTTGGATGTCAGCTGCCTGTCCCCAAAGTAAAATACCATAAGACATAATACTATGAAAGTAACTGAAATAAACTAACCTAGCTGTATCTTCATCGGTAATGTATCTAATTGTACGAACTGAATAGGCTGCTGAACTAAGTCTGCCTGCGAGAGCATCAATTTGCGGTTTCCGTTGAAGAGTGGAATCAATATGTAACCCTAAGAAAACAGTAGAGTCTACAAAGTCAATAATGTATATTATCCCACGCCCTTTCAATCAGGGCTACTGACTACTTGAGTTAATATACCCTGTTCTGTTTGTATGGTTTGTTAGACATGATTAGAATTTGATACACTAATGTGGTCCTTATCTGACGGTGATTGGCAGTTGAATAACGAACGGACAGTATGATTAGATACCATATCTATGGGTATTGATGTTAAGATAAACAAATATTGCACTCTCTAGTTTATTGAGTACTTGCAACCCGCCCCGGCTTCGCACGGATAGTAGAGAATATAAATCTCATAAGAATTAAGCTGCGTTTTCGATGAAAGCTCCCAGGCGGCTAGACTTTTTCCAATTATCGTTAGATTTCAACCAATTTACACAAAACCTTGACAAATTATATACCTAAATCTTCCTCATGAATTACTCTATCGATTGGTGAAAACCGCTCAGTAGTTTTTGAGTTAACAGCGAACAGACGCGGCGGAGGACTTTGTTTTATAGTATGTAGTGACTTCCGTACCCAAATGCTGCCAAAAAGACCCATTGCAACGATTGTAATTACCGACGCGACGACGACCGCCGCGTACGATGCGTGCGCTTCTGATCTGGTGGACGCAAAGCTTACGTATGTCTTACTTGGTCAACTACTCCGGCCGCGTACCAAATCTTGTCCGTCTGTCGCCCGCTACATTTCTACCGACATAATAACCTTGAATGCCAACGTTGCCCTTCTGAAACACATAAGACATAGTTTTTATTTATAGATTTTTTATTGCTTTCATGTCCATTAGAAAGCTTCTATGCTTTAAGTAGAATCTACATGAACGACATGAACCTTGTAAAGGCATTACAATATTCAATACAATACAAAAATTATTTATTGTACACCAGAAAAAAAACATTACAGAGAGATAATACACGGACGGACAAGTACAATGGGGGGCCTTATCGCTCAGAAGCGATCTCTTCCAGGCAACCTTTAATATTCAGAGGTCTTACATGAAATTGATATTATTATTTGATGTTTCTATGATTTCATTCGGAATCGGAACTCTTAGTCCGACTCGCTCTTGGCCGGTTTATAACAGGTTCATCAGTTCATCGTGGACCTAACGATGATTGAGAGAGAGCGAACATTATTAAAGCTCTATGAAATCCCTCTGTACACCTACTTTATGAAGTTTTAAGGATCTCAAGAGGTTTACGTGAATGAATATCTAACAATGAAAAAAATATTCTGTGGTATATTTTTCTTTTCCTTTTCTTTTAGAAAAAGGCAAAGTATAAAACTTTGACAATCAGAGATATTAAAGAAATTATTCATAAAACTTTTATTGAAAAAAAAGCTTTTGTTTTGAATGATAGGTAATTATCGCGATAAATTAGGGTGAAAAAGAGATTTGAAAAGCTTTGAATGAATTTAGGTTTAGTTGACTGTACCACTGGTTACGTAGGTAGGTACAACATCATCAGGTAATTTGGGTAAGTATTCTAGGGTAGGTACTGAATTAAATGAAAATTGGGAGGCGTAGGTATCCGTAAAATTTCAAGTGTAGCCCTGCCAGCGTTTTTGTCTTCCGTCTGCCGACAGCACTAGTTCTTTAGTGGAAAAAAATACTCATTTTTTTTTTCGTTTTTAGACAAGTATCGAATGGCTTGGCATAGTGCTTGCCCTGATGCTGCTCCTTCAAAATCTCTTTTGTCCCAACGGCAATGGGACGGGCCTCTGTGTGAGTTGACACGGGATTGTTTGTTACAAACGTGCTCCAGCTCTGCAGATCGTGCCCGTCTCCTGGCCGTTTCTAAATGGGAGTCAGGTTGCAAGCTTTTCCTTCATATAATACTGGCACTTTATCGGATGCCGTAACTTTCCAAAGCAACATGTCTTCGGTTGGGTGCAAGGTGTTGCGCGCCTCATCAATGCCAGTGCGGTACTGTTGTTGACAGCTTGGTCATCACGGATTATCGTGTACTAGGGCTGACTATATATATAACTATGTTTATAGTATAAAATTTGACTTGTCTTAGTGCTTATTTTGTAAGCCTAAAGAAAAAAAGTTATTGATTCTGATTCTGATATATATGTATGCTGGCTGACTATGATATCTCGCCATGTCAGCCTTAACGACATCATCCGGCGGGCCTTTGTCACCGCTAACGTACCAGCTATTCTCGAACGGCATTCCGTTGGTCTGTTTCAGTTTCAGTTTGTTTATTCATAACGTTTTGGGTTACAGGTCATTTCTTAAATATAATTACAATTACATTGTATACATTCATACATAGGTATTGCAATAAAATAAATTAAATTGATTAGTCGTCTATGAATTTATAATATTTATAACATAAGAATATAAATAAAAATTGAGAATAAAATTCAATCTGATAATTCATTAAATTTATAATAACATTGTTCAATAAGCCAGAACTTTAGTTTGCTTTTGAAGGATTGCGTTGAAGAAGCACTGATGATCGCAGGTGGAAGACGATTATACACAGCCGGCCCTATTACATGCACCAGCTTCGATGATTTCGTGAAACGCCGCGGGACAGCTCTCAGCTTGTGTGCGTGGCGAGTAGGGTACCTGTGACCGTCGCCGAACCTGGAATACTCGTCGAGGTGGCTCCGAGCATACATGGCGGTATGGAACATGACTAGACCAGGGACCGTCATGATCTTAAGGGAGCGGAATATTGGACGAGCGGGTGTGTCCCACGGAACTCGTAACACAGCTCGTACCGCTCGTTTTTGCATTCTGAACACTCGCTCCCAGTCCGCGGCTCTGCCGTACAGCTCTACGCCATACTGGAGAAGCGAGTGCACAGATGCGAAGTAGCAGGTCCTCATCATGGTTGTTTCCAGTGTCTCCGACAACCTCCACAGGGCGAAGCACGCTCGACCGTGCTTTGACCACCGCCGCGACATCATCGGCATACATGAGGATGTGTGCGTCAGCTATACACTCCGGTAGATCATTGAGAAGGAGAGAGAACATGATGTTCGAAATCGACAAGCCCTGTGCCACTCCAATAGACGTTGTCAGAGGACCTGAAGTATCCCCACCGCCAGATACGACCTGCATACGATCGGCCATGAAGTCTGACAAGAGTGCCAGTGACGGTCCATCAAAACCATAGTGTTTGAGCTTTGCGGTAAGAACGTTATGATCGGCAACGTCAAAGGCCTTCGACAGATCACACATAATAACAGCCACCTGTTGTCGTTCCTCTTGGGCTTCCAATGAATGCCTAACCAGATGCTGAACCACATCCGTCGTCAACCTTCCTCTCCTGTAGGCATATTGTCTATCGGACAGAGAGCTAGTCGATGTTAGGTAATCACTTATTCTGGCGCTCAAACCGTACTCGAAAATTTTGGATATTGCTGGAATAATGGAAACCGGCCGGTAACTATTTAATTCTTCACGCTTACCTTTACCCTTGTAAAGCGGCGAGACTCTTAACTTGTTTTAGTACTTGTGGATACTTTCCTTCTCTTAAACAAGCGTTAAAGAGTTCAGATAAAATAAATGATAGGGGTACTGATACCGCATTCATGAGAGACACTGAAATCTCATATATGTCCCGAGTGGTATTGCGAGCCACTCCACTCTCAATTATTTTATGAACCTCATAGTGGGAGAAGGGTCTGAGCCTGATGGACCGGTCCGATGGAGCGCGCGCACCCTCCAGCATTCGCCGCGCTGCACTCAGGTCCGCTGTCGGCGCGCCACACACCGCCGCAGCTGTCACAAAATGTGTGTTCTCTGCGTCAAGGGCCTCCACCTTGCTAGTATACTTGGAGCCGTTCGGTGCCCGTAAGTATTCCGTCAGATCTTGAGTACGTCTACTCCTCCCGTTTAAATTTTAACAACATCCCACATGCTCTTTGTTGTATTCGATGCGCCTGCTATAATATCGCAATAATGCTTACTACGTTCCTTTTATAATACGTTATCAACTCTCTCTTGAAACTCATGGAGCTTTGTTGCGAGTTGTGTGTCTGTGGGAAATTTATAAGTCATGCATTTGATTTCTCTCAGTACCGAATGTAAGCCTATGATTTCTTTGTCACCCAAGTTGATTTGTTTACCGGTTTAATTAGTACTCGTTTAATCGAAAAGCATATGTGTAACAAATTTTTAATAATATTTATTATCGTCTGCGCTAACTGCGCGGCTGGTAACTTTCTACCGCTAACTTCTGGCCAGTCAATACTCTCAATACTAGAGACAAAATTACTTGTATTAGCACGCGAGTTTGTCCTGGCGAAGCGAGCCGGGGATGAGTCACGTGTTCTACAGCAGAGCTCGGCTCTCACGGCGTAGTGGTCGCTCAGTAGCGTGTTCACAGCGGTCACGCGCACACTTCCAGCCTGCACCCGTTCGCTGCTCGTGGGCCGCGCGACGCGTGGTCG
Source organism: Eupithecia insigniata (assembly GCA_947859395.1). Classification (NCBI taxonomy): domain Eukaryota; kingdom Metazoa; phylum Arthropoda; class Insecta; order Lepidoptera; family Geometridae; genus Eupithecia; species Eupithecia insigniata. The sequence goes on along the minus strand of OX402011.1, from coordinate 3,071,019 downwards.
ATGCATGTACTCGTTGAAGCTGTTACCCTAGTATGAAAGTCCACAATATTGCAGTGGTCGCGAGTATATAAAATGTAATTTAGTCTTTTTTGTGTACTATTTAGTGGGCACAAAAAATCTATGTTTAAATCACCGACGACAACGCAATCCTTCCCGCTGACCACTAAAGAATCTAACAGTCGTTCTAAGCACGGATAGAATAAAGATACATTGGTCAAGTTTGATCTGTACACACATATTACGACAATGTTATGATCTGTTAGTTCTACTGCCGATATTTCGCAAACTTGCTCCACGGAGAAGCAATCACAGTTCATTTCTTTAAATTTAATGTCCTTCCTCACATAAATACAGGACCCACCATGACCAATAGTCGGTCCACAGTAGCAGGCCCCTAAATCAAATTTATTAATGTTAATCGTTCTCAGTTCAAAGTTTTTTAAACCAATGCTCTGTAATACAGAGTACGTCACATTTTAAAATAGTTTCTAGGCTTATCTCTAATTGGCGAGTCGTATTTTTAAGTGATGCTATATTTTGGTGGCATACGACTATTCTGTCCAACTTATCTCTGAAATCGCCTCCGAGTCGTCTTTGCCGCCGCCGTCGCGCGTCCATCGTAGGAATTGATGAATCATGCGCCGCCGCCACCGGTCCCACCACTGGTCTGTTGCGTGACGATGGTAAGAGGCTCGACGGCATGACTTTAGTCCCTTGGGAGCTGGGGATGCCTATTGTGTGGGACGCTACATGTGTCAACACACTTGCGCCTTACCATCTTTCAAGGACATCCGTGAGGGCTGGTTCGGCGGCAAATTTGGCCGAGGATCTCAAGAGGCGCAAATATGCAGGTCTCGACAGAGCCTACGCATTTGCTCCCCTTAGAGTCGAGACCTTAGGTCCGTGGGGTACCGAGGCTCTCTGGGTTTTCAAAAAAATATCTGAACGCCTGGTCGAAGCGACGCGTGACCCGAGAGCTGGTGAGTACCTATCTGGCGCAGCGCATTAGCATTGCCATACAGCGGGGCAATGCAGCTAGCGTCTTGGGGACCCTTCCGACTGGTATTGATATGGACCAGTTGAGCTATCTATAGATTGTTTGCAAGAGTCTGTAGTTAGCTCAATTGTTTCAATTGTAAATACTAGTTTAATTTGTTAATATTATTCGATTGTGTAACAACCCAACGCACTGCCACCACCACCAACATTAGTTCACCCAAGATAACTAGATGTCGCTACTGGAAACATTAGCAGGCGCTAACGAAGCGTTCCGGGTTTAAGTCGACATCAGAACCCAAATGTTGATAAATTAATCTCAGCTCCCTCCACCACTCGACGTGACACGATTTCTACTTCCACACCCGTTGGGATAGAAATCTGAAAGCGTTCGACCTCCCTTTGTTTGTATATAGTTATTTGATTAATATACATAACTCACGATACACCGGCCATTGTTCTATCTTTCCCCTCTTCCGACGACCTCTCCCGCGCTCCTCCGTTTCAATTGTTATTTTCTTTCTCAAAAAAGAATTTGTTTTAAAAAAGAACAATGTCTGAATAATCAAACTTTTTATTTTTATTTTATTATTTATTTAGGATATTTTCACGACGTTGAAGCCTATGGTTTAAACAAATTGTTTCCACTGCTGTAAACAGACCCGTAATAATACTTGCTACGTTTTAGCTAGGCATGTTTTAATTTGAGAATAATTTTAGAAACAAACTCGTATGCCAATTACTCGGCAATAAAATCGGAAACGAGAACCAGCAATCGTTTGAGAACTCAAATGTTTATAATAGAAAATTGATCGAACATCTGGTACCTAAAAATCTTAGCAAAATGTAGGCGGTGCGTATCCATGCGGTTTTTAAAAATAACCAAAATAGAGAAAGTCCAGTAGACCGTATACTATTTAAACTGATGGCGAGATATGGAGAACTTTTCTTTACCACTTATGTATTAATGTACCATGTCTATTCAGATTGATTTATCAAAAAATCTACTCTTGCGTCCACAGAAATTCAAGAAATATATGACGTACAGCATTTAAATATAAAGATAAAGAGACTTTTATGAACACAACAGTGATACGGCACAGAACAAAATGAAGCAGAATTAAAAATAGTATCTACCTACCTCATCATATCAGCCCATACACGTCCACTGCTGGACATAGGCCTCCCCCATACGAGGCCATAAATAGCGGTCCTGAGCCGCCTCCATCCATAGACTCCCTGCGACCGCTACGATATCGTCGGTCCATGTAGGGCGGGTTTTACCATAATCACCACGCTTCGCAGGTGGACCGGTGATCGTTGGTGTTGAAAAATACTCAGAAGGAAGCTGCTGCCCTTCCATTGGTAGGTTCCCTTAGTCGGCTCTTACGACATCCACGGGTTGAGTTGGAGGGGTCGATATTCGTACGCCGCGACCCCACGGCCTACCTACCTGACTAGTAGCAACTAACCTGAGTAGCATTCAAGTATTGTAAATGTATTCAATATGTAATGTAGCTTATTTCTTAATTATTGAGAAATTAGCTAGCTAAGCAAGTAAGCAAGCTTGGTAGTGGATAGATCGGCTACCGATTATGTGCTCTGCGCTGTGTGTGTTCATTTATGAAATGCACTAAAAACATTTGAGCGACTAACTAAAATAAATATAAAATATTTCTATTTATTATTAATATTTCCATTATATTATACTATTTATCAAATATTTCTCATTATTCAATATTTCTATTAAATTATGAAGAATAAATTTTACAATATTAGAATGAAGAAATATTTAGTAACAATTCCGCGTATAACCTTCTCTGATAGTATTCATCAAAGTAAGTTGTAAATTTTATTAAAATGTGGTTAAACGGCAATTAACAGATACATCTGGTTAATGGTTTCTGGGACGAATAGTGGTTTCATACATTGATAAAGTGGTTTCATTTCCAGGCTTGCCCCAAACTTTACCGAACGATTTTATGAAGGTTACATTTAGAAGTGAACACACTACAAAAGTGTCGTAAATAGTTACAAGTTCCGCGAAGTTTGAAATTCAATATTTGATATGAAGAGAGTGAGATGATGAGAGATTTACTTTTTAGGGTTCCGCATCGAAATAGCCTTTCGGTAAAAACGGTTTTATCATAAAACAAACATAAAATTTGTATAAAAATTACGGCAGGTATAAACCTCTGTAATAATAATGAAAAATAAATAATCGAAATATTAAAAAAAAACTTATAATAAAAATAAACCATATCATTAAAAAAATTATTACGATTAATTTTGGAAAGAACCCTAAAAAAGGAGATAGTCCTTTTAGGCTGGAACTTTTCCTATCAAAACTAGCTTATTATAAATTTAATGTAATTCAGGCTGACTGTTCCCTTTTCACGCCGAAACTGCTAAACAGATCTTAATTAAATTTAGCAAGGACATAGATGATATCCCAGGGTACACACAAATTACTTTTTATCCCGGACGCGTGCGAACCCGCGGGCGGAACCAAGTAAAACGTAACGCTATCAAAATGTAAACCTGCTAAATAAAACATATGAACTTTAAAAGTGTTTGAATAAACAGAGAACGATTTATTTTTATTTTTTATAGCGACGGAAAAACCAACAAGCAATTTAGTGGTTTCTCAAAAAAGCGTGAACGTAATATGGTAACGTGCCAATGTTACATTATTCATACGAGACTACACTCTGATTTAGAATCCAAGATAGATAGAAAATTCTTTATTGCACACTTATTGGTAAGAAACAGAAATACAAAAAAACTACTTTAAAACTAAGCTACAAGTGGCGGTCTTATCGCTCGAGAGCGATCTCTACCAGACAACCGTGGTTGATATTTTATGACAACAAATTAATTTGTGAATGATAACAATAACAGAAAGTAACAAGGTAGACTTGTATGGGAAAGCGTCGAAAGTCTTTTTAAAAATTAATTAAAATAATTGAATTCAATATTACAATGATTATACAATGACGCCTTACGACTGCGGCTTTGAGTCCGGAGGTCTCGCATCACAGGATGTTACCAAGAGTGTCTAGACGCTTAGCTCAGCGATACTGAATCGTGAGAAATGCGTGGGTGACTGTGTTTAATAACAGGTAATGTTAGATCTGCCATAACTAGGTAAAACACAAACGTCAATAACACAAAATACACGTGTAGCCAAAATTTTAAAATATGAAGTCAAAAACGTACCAATTATCAATGATGAATGAAAGCTTTTGAGATCAATTAATCAAATGATGAATGAAAGCTTTTAAAACAAAAAATCATTTCCAGCTTCTATGCTATGCTTTGATGATACCAATGTCGTTAAATATTTTCTACCAATATTCCTTGGGTTTTGTAAACCAGGTTTTTAAATTGGAGTAGGTATATGTAATTGCACAGGTTTTTTTTGTAGGTTTGGTTTGTTTATACCGACCCCTCCAAATCAACCCGTGGATGTCGTAAGAGCCGACTAAGGGAACCTACCAGAGGAAGGGCAGGAGCTTCCTTCTGCGTATTTTTCACTGCGATCACCAATCCGCCTGCCAAGCGTAGTGATTATAGCAAAACCCCCCTACATGGAAGACTATCCACTCGATGGACCGACGACATCGTAACGGTCGGAGGGAGTCGATGGATAGAGGCGGCTCAGGACCGCTATCTGCGCCGTCGCTCGTATGGGGGAGGCTTATGTTCAGCAGTGGACGTGTATGGGCTGATATGTAGATATGTAATTTTATGGAAGGTAAAATTACTTCCTCTATTTCGTTTATCATAATTTTTCGAACGGATACAAATACACGATTGTTCGATGCTAGGTAGGTACTGCATATTCCTAGCACGTCGCGTGAATAGCAAAAGTTTAGTCAATTTAAACTTCGAATTCACACAAACAAAGGAATTGGCTGAGCTTTACAACAACAAAAAAAACTGGATCATTCAAATATTTTACAAGAAGATAAACCACATCATGGGTCTTCAGTAATGTAACTTTATGTAAAAAAAAATCTTTGCGCGTAAATGAGTTCCTATTCCAACCAACACAGTTTCCCTTACCTACCGTCTACAAGAATACAAGAATACAAGAATTTATTAATAAAAATACAATTTTACACGTCCATTGTTGATTTCACAATTATAATACATTATAATTAGAAAACTTATATGATTTATGATTCATCTTATGAAATATATATTATACTTATCTAAATATTAACTATACTTATATATGTGTACCTAATGGCTGTTTAGTTGGTCGGGGGGGTCTTCTACAGTTCGGGTAATTCGAGGAATTCACCCATGCTGTAGAAAACCCTCTCTAACAACCATGTTTTCAAACGACCCTTAAACGCTGCGGTTGAAGCTGCATTACGGATACTATCTGGTAGTCTATTGTAGACTGCCAGGCCCGAGATGAATACCGATCTCTTCGACTTGTGTAGCCTATGTGTTGGCGTTACCAGCCTGTGCTGGTGTTTATCGCTGCGGAGAGCGCGTACTGCGTTAACCCCTCGGCGCTGGAATAGGTGCAAATTTAGGTGCGTGAACAAGGCTACTTGGTATATTTGTTCACCATGTAGAGTCATGATGCCCAGTTCCTTGAAGTGTTCTCTGCATGACTCATCGTTCGGGATGCCCACTATGGCTCGGACAGCCTTCTTCTGCATCACGAAGGCCCGCTCAGCATCGCTGGCTGGCGCCCACAGTTCCACGCCATATGTAATCGTACTGTGGACTGTCGCGAAGTAACAGGAGCGCACAACGTCGCGGGTGGCTGTACTCGCCAGCCTGCGCAGTGCAAAAGAAGCTCGTCCAAGTTTCGAGCAGACTCCATCTATGTGGGCGTCCCATATTAGGGAACTATCGAGCTGGAAACCAAGCAGCTTTGCCGTTTGCACCTGCTCCAGCCCCGTTGTTCCTGCGTGTACCTTGAGGGCGGCTGGTCTACCACCGTTGAGCTTAAAGTTGATGAAGCAAGTCTTGTCTCTGTTCAGAGCGAGGCCGTTTTGCCTGAACCATACCTCCAACTGTTCGACCACCGAGTTTAGCCCGCTCTCCAACTGACTGTCCGTGGGCGCGGTCACCACAACCGCTACGTCGTCTGCATACATGTAGATTTCCGCGCCCCGGACTGCAGCGGGTAGATCGTTAAGTAGCAAGCTAAACAGGGTGTTCGATAAGCACGACCCCTGCGGAACACCCATGGTATTCTTCAATTCCGAAGACATCGCTCGACCCCCATCGCCGACCACGGCTTGAGTGCGCTTGGCTAAAAACGATGCCATTATAGACACCGCAGGGCCTCGGATGCCATAGAACTGCAGCTTATTAGTGACAAGGGAGTGGTCGGCAGTGTCGAACGCGCGCGATAGGTCGCAGCACAGCACAGCCACGCGCAGGCCAGCTTCGCGCGCGCTCAACACGCGCCACACCACCTCCCGTACCAGATCCGTGGTGGCTCGGCCCGGTCGGTACGCGTATTGCCTATCGGAAAGAATGTTACGGTCGCCCACAAATTCAAGCAATCTACGGTTCAATCCGACCTCTAGGATTTTACCTAGGGCTGGGACTATAGATATTGGGCGGTATGATTTGGCATCCGACTTTTTACCTTTGCCCTTGTAAAGAGGGCAGATTTTAACTTTCTTAAACGAGATCTAGAAACATTTATAATTTTTGTGATAATATCAGCTCATTTTTTGGGTTGGGTTTTTGGGTTACATAGGTATTTTTTGATTAATTTAGAGTCAAAAATATTTTATATCCCGTCAACAACGCTTCACCGCTACCTTACGACCGCTTTTGTAAGAACTCTTAAAAGTGTGAAATAGTGGAAGCACTTCTCACTTCAATAAACTCCGCATCACAAATACCATTAGGTGAGTATAGTTCTTGGTAAGCAAATTAAGTGGTTGTCACATAAACAGTTTGATTTCCGGTTCTAAGGTTAATATTTGTTTTAGCTGCTGTCATTTGGGAAACGTATGTCTATTCTTCTGCTTTTCACGATTGAACGTGGTACGTTTATGGTGCTTTGTTTAGGAGGGTGGGACATATAATTTAAGTTTAATTTTAACAATTTGATCTTTTCTACATTGTACGAGTACATGTACATTTATTGTTTTTACGAAATAAAGAATTTTGACTTTTGACATATTGTACCTACTTTGGATCATCCTTCATCGTCATAATCATCATATCAGCCCGTGCACTGCTGGACACAGGCCTCCCCAAACGACGCCACAAATAGCGTTCCTGAGCCGCCTCCATCTATCGACTCCCTGCGACCGCTACGATGTAGTCGATCCATTGAGTGGATGGTCTCCCAACACTCCGTTTCGCGTTGCATCGTGGTCGCCACTCTGGAACCATGACCCTATATCTGAGTTATTTCTGCAGTTGTACTGAACTAACGTATGATCCGATTTATTGCATTTTTCCATCATGATTAACAGATCGGGCCTACAGTTTCCGTACGATAATGGACTTTATAAATTATGTTGGACAAATACAATGTGCCAACCTTTGTACAAGGTTTTTGTTGATGGGGTAGATAATTATCTACCTATTTCCTATTCTTTAACAGAGTATCTACTCTAATGAGTTACGTGTAGGATAGTCTCTAGGACACGGAGACCATATTTGATTAAAACATAATTTATATTTTACGTAAGTATATTTTTTTTTGTGAATGAAAGTGACTTAGCCAAATCCGGACAAATATTTATTTATTAAGGAAACATACAGCTTAGATATTACAAAATTTTTTTGGTTACTTATTAAATATAGCCAAAATTTGTTTAGAATGATGGGTTATTATATATGTTATTATATGTTATTGTATATGTTATTATATGGTATTATATTATTATATGGTATTAAATATTATATGGTAATATATGTTATTATATGTAATATGTTATTATATTATATTAGAGATCTTAAACTTCTTAAATCTAATAAGATAAGATTAAATCTTTACCTTTAACTTACCTAGATATTTAAGTATCTGACATAAGTAACGTCTTTTTAATTTCTCTTCTGCTCAAAAAGTATATAATATGTCATCACAGTGTAGTTAGCGGGTGTAAAATTCAAATTAAGGAGTAAAAACAACTTTCTTTTTAATTTTCGTCTGTAATATTCAGCCAGTACAAGACATTCGTCCCCTTACATAAGGACTCGACCTTTTGGTGTTCCGTTTATAAAGAAAAGAAATTTCAACTAACTTTATTTTTGAAAGTGGAACTGAAAACCTCTTCCTGGTGATTGTTGGATGTTTATAAGAAGAGTGATTCTTCCTTCATGGTAGAATGCGTAGGTGCGTACTTTGCGTTGCGCATAAAGAAGACGCATAAAAAACTGGTAAGTATTAGCATAAGAATAAGTGCAAAATATTTGGATTTTTTGTTTACTTCAAATTGAATTGAAGACTAACGTGGCTTATATAATTACAAATTCAAGCAAAAATTACGTTGATAATATGCAAATGGAATAGAAGTGTACAGAAATAACTAATAAGGTTATATCTGTTGCGGTCAAAATCACGTGAAATATATATACAGAGACGGAAATTCGTTAAGTAGCGAAGTGAAAACAGTGTGCAATATTTTACTGAAGGAAGATAAGTTTTATTATTTTCTCGCAATTGAAGAGAAAAGTAGAGTTTTTCAAGCAGGTTAAAACCACCCTAACTCATTCTTGTAATTTTTTATTGTTTGTGTGTTGTGTACCTAAAAATTATTTATTGTATTCAGACCGATGTCTACCTTCTTTATTGTCTATGTTTGATTTTGTTTTGTCTATGTTTGTGAACCGAATAAATCTATCTAACATAGGCTGATGATGATGAAAATAATTAGGAATTAATCAACCATAATTAACATTTTGTATAATATAATTAACTCTATAAAAAGCAAATTATGATTAGGGAATGGAATCCTAATCCACTACTTACTATCAACGATCGTCCCAACTACATATGTAGATGCTAAGTTACAAGCCATATACATAAGTTCTACACTGAACTAATTAAAATGCCAATTTTCCGTACAATGATCGAATAGTTTGAAAGTTCGGAACTAATACTCAAGTTCGCAAGATAGCTTTACCTGATGTTCCCGGTAAAAACTTTTGAGATATTTCACGACGGAGACTGATTGGGTAGGTAAGAGGAAATATATTGAGTATTGAGAGGAAGGTAGGTACTTACATGAACTGCTACAAGATCACAAAACTTTCTTCATTCACTCACAAAAACAAAAATGTTCACTTTATTCTAGAAATTAAAAAGGTCCCTGTAAAACTTTCACATAATTTTCAGATAAATATAAAGACAAAAAAAACAACTACCGTCACTTGTTAAAAGAAAGTAGTATTTATTCGAACTCCCAAAAAAAAGGCTATTTTAAAAGGAGTCCAAACGAAATATATTTCGAAAATGGAAGTCAGAGATCTCGCTAAGTTTTTACGTTTCGAACGCGGCCGACTGTCGCTAGCGGGCGCTTCGGTTCAACTGTGAATCGTCCGTAGCTCTACGAAGCGTAGCGCTTTCCCGCGCGAAAATCTTCGGAAATCTAATCTGCCCTCCTTATGAAAAGTGCAATGCACTCTATACACCATTTAAAATCAGCTGATTTGTAGTACACAATGAATGACGTCGTCAAATATAACTTTTACACAAAATTGCGAACGCGGTCGCATAGGCTTCTGTGGATTAACGGAAAATGTGACGGATGACCATTTCGTACCTAGATACTATTATTTTGTAAGCACAGTTTACAGTGAAATTCTAATAAAACTAAAAATTAGTATTTCGTTATTTAAGTAATAGGTAGGTATTTACTTTACCTTTTTGCTTATTATTATTTATTTTTTAAGTAGTAATTTTTATTTAAAGTAGGACCACCGTCTCATCTGACCCCATGGGGTAAACGCAAGCAATGTTCCTATCTATACTAGGCTGTCTGGTAGAGATCGCTCTTGAGCGATAAGACCACCAATTGTCACTAATCCCCTTCAGGCCGGCCGGTTCAGTTAAACAAAAATCTGAGGGACAGAGAAACGAATACTCACGGATTAACAAAAGAGTTTTTATTTCATTCCCTCTCTAAAAAGTATTGAAAACAGTTAATAAAAAGCCCTTTTAATTGCATAATAAACTATTATTTTTATTTATCGAAAAAGAAAGAAAATGTGTTTATTGATTCACTATGAGTCTATGAATTACAGCTTGCAACTTTTATAATATAACTGACAAAGTAACACAATTAAAATTATTACAGTTCTAAAATAGCTACAAGTTACTCTACGCAGCGAACCAATTAGGTCCCATCACAGCATAATGTTGCCCCACAAGAAGTAGAGCAACGCTGGTTTTCTGACAGGATCTTTGGCGCGTATCAACGAGCGTACCTATTTATCGAGTATTTGTTTGAATAAATTGAGCTGCGAACATGTAAAATGCGACGTTGTTCGTTTTCAAATACTGCCCACGACTATTTATACCTAGAGTTTGAGTGGTTCTTTCAACGCCTGTCTGTTGAACTTTTCAGAAATAGGTAAGTATATTTTAAATATTTTCAAGAAGATGTCATGATGACCGATGCGGCGCGGCGGGCGAAAGGTCAGCCTGCGCACAGGAGGTTGCAGGTTCGATTCCCGCTTTGGGACAAATGTTTGTTGTATCTTCAAATATTTGTTCCAGTTGTTCTGGGTTTTTCTACGTATAAAAAGATATCTATCTATGCATGTAGGTACTGTATTATGTATATCAGTGATTTAATACATAATACAAGCTCTGCTTAGCTTGGGACTAGTTGATGCTGTGTGGATTGTCCAGCATTATTAATTATTATTATATTATTTAATTTTCTACAATGGTGGTTGTTTCACGCAGTTTTGCCAATATTTTAAACGACTTCGAAAAAAAAATACTCCCGAGCGATTAGTTTTTGTCCCACAAACCCTAAAAACAGTGTACATAGGTACGTTATAGATATATAGATAGAAAATGCTTTATTGCACACTTAACAAAACAGCTTACAAACAATTTGATACAAAAGACAATTGGCTATCTTATCGCTTACGAACGATCTCTACCAGACAACCTTGGATGGATAGGATCGTTGGATTGAATACGGGGATCTGTGCGCATTATTTTAAGAAGCTAATATAAATTCCAATACTCTAATCATTTACAAATCTTACATACGAATACCTACATAAATAACAAGAATACCTAAATACATAAACCTATTTATACATACTTAGATTTATTATGTATATATAAGTATGCATATGTAATGTTATAGGTAATACATACATATATGATTTGGCTGTATGGTGAAATAGTCACCTCCAGCATAACTGTCCAAACTTTGATCCGATTTGCGTGAAATGCGTTGCGGGGCGTAATGTAACGTGTTACACAGCGAGCATTCGTACAGTCAGTGCGGGGAAAGAAGGCGCTCGCAACGAGCAACCTGACGGATAGGATGGAGTACACGGCGGCGGCGGCGGCGGTGCCCGGCGTAACATAATATAGCACTAAAGTCATTTATAACAGGATAATTATTATTAATATATGATTTAAGTTATGTTGAGCCCGCCAATATTTCGGCACGGTTTCATGCGCCATGATCACGGAACAACTGTAGATATTCAGTCCCATGACTGACTCAAATCATGGTAAATATCCCGTTGAATTAAATGATATCACAAAAATGTACGATTTCGGCGGGACTTGAACCCGCAACCGTCCCACCAATGCGGGACTGCGCTAACTAACTGCACCACGAAATCAAGTACCCGACGAGATTACCCCGAGTGAGAGAGCTTGCGCACTTTACTAACAATAACTTGGCGTTCTTTAAGAACGATAAACCACCTTCAAATTCCTGAACTTATCTCTTGTTTACGCACGTTGCTGTGGAAACTGTTTGTTAACAGTCAATTCTTCAATCAATTGTTTTCAAAACCTATCTATGACATTTCAAGTATTTACTCAAAAGAGTTTGCATACCTACTACCTTTTAGAGGTTTGTTTGCTAAGATAATTTTGAACATAATAATATAGCTAATATAAATATGAAACAATGAGTGGTAAGATATTTTGAACACCTTGCGTGCTTACAACAATAAGATGATTCGAACTGCGTATATCAAAATAATTACTTTTATGTTTTCCAGATAATTTTGACTACTCTAGACGCTCATATCAATTTGACGCTGACTGTACCTACTCCTCGTACGGGGGAGGCCTATGTCCAGCTGTGGACGTGTATGGGCTGATGATGATGATGATGTACCTACTCCGCTTTAAGTTCTGTACCCGAGATTAAACATAAATTACCCCACGTTTTTAATGTATGTAAAATTATATTTGCAGGAATCGAACTGAGCAGCCTTTGATCTAGCGATTTCTAGTGAATTTTACCCCCAATGCACTGTGGTAAATAATTATGAACATTCAACACTTAATATCCGTTCCAATGACTGATGGATTACCGTTCATATTTACGCTATACATAGACATGAAAATGTTATAAGGATGACACGATTCACATTGCCCACGAAATTTAAATTTTTATTAGCATATATTTTTTATGCTTTCTACGATACGAGGAATTACCCTGGTCGGATTTCTATCAAGCACCAAGCTTGATAGATATCCGACCAGGGTACAGGGCATCCCCAACCAAAATACTGAACCGCCTTTTGAAGACCATCGGTAACGATATATCTATAAACATGCAGATTCAGATTCAATAACCTGTGAGTATATGCTTACAAAAACTCAGTGATATATAATACTATAAAAAAATTCATTCCCCTTCAACATTTTTTAAATAAATTTTTAATTAAATTAGAACCATAAACTAATTAACCATGTTTATTTGATTTTTGTTATTTGTACAAAAATATTATACAGCACACAGATCCCCTAGTACCATCCAACAATCCTATCCATCCACGGTTGTCTGGTAGAGATCGCTCTCGAGCGATAAGACCGCCACTTGTAACTTAGTTTTAAAATTGTCTTTTTTTGTATTTCTGTTTCTTATCAATAAGTGTGCAATAAAGAATTTTCTATTCTATTCTATTCTATACACACCGTAAAGGTAGGAATACATTGACACACATAGACATAAAAACACCTGTAGCTACATGTATTTCATGCAATAAACGATAATTTACTTTACTTTAACATACCAACCGAAACAATAAAATAAAATCGCTACATGAGCCGGCATTGTTAATTAATTACATACCAAACTTTTAAAAGTTGACGGTCCATGTTAACAGACCGCTGAAAATAAGCAAAACAAACTTGTTTTGCAAATCTAATTAGAACTCTTTTGCGTTGCAACGCGGTCGAGAGCTCGCCAGACCGGGGGGTTGGACCATACACATACATACGTATTTCAAGGAAGTGAGAAGAAGGGTATCTAACCTGCACAATACAATACTACATTACAATAAAAATACTGTATATTGCACAACAAGATAGAGAAAAACACAAACAAAGAAACAGTTGCACAATGGGCGGCCTTATCGCTAATAGCGATTTCTTCCAACCTTTCTAATAAATACAAATTAAATAGGCAATAAAGCGTTATCTCTAAAAAATATACTAAGGACAACCGGGTGCTTTAGAGTGGCAATGATATAACCAACCTATTAACTGTATGATCCAACCTGAATGAAGTGAGGCTTGGCCGCGTTTGAATTCAACCTTATTTGTACAAAACCACATAATTAACTTAATTAACTAAGTAGATAAAGAAGCTAAGCTCTAGAAATAAATTCAAAAGTTTAAATAAACATCATCATCATCAGCCCGTGTACGTCCACTGCTGAACATAGGCCTCCCCCAAAGGACGTCACGAATAGCGATCCTGAGCCGCTAAAATACCTACACATGATGATGGGGCAAATATTCGTAACAAACATCCTTGATAAGGTTTCGTCTAGAATTGAGAAAATATCAGTAATTCAGGAAACCCTTATACAGGGTTGTTTTATGTAAATCTAATGATGAAAAAAATTATGCAGGGTGAGTTAAATAATAATTTTAAAAAAATGTTGGACAATTCACACATCTTAACTAGCCTCAAGCTAAGCAGAGCTTAATATAATACACTACATAAATAGTTTTTTTTTTTATTATACATAGTAAACATCCATTAATTGCATGTACCTCAATATTGACAAAGGTTTTGTAACCTCATTCTCTGCAAAAAAACAGAAAACACTATTTGATTACTCAATATCTGGCAGTATCCTGTCTCGCACCTCCACAGCAAAAGACCTAGGAATAATTTTTGATGAAAAATTGACTTTTAGAGTTCACTACGATTATATAACTAACAGAGGCTTCCGTCTACTTGGTTTTATTACCCGAATAACAAAAGGTTTCAAGAAACCTAACAGCGTCTTGCACCTATACCAGAGTCTTATCCGACCGATCTTAGAATACGGCAGTGTTATTTGGTCACCATATTATCACATACATGATGATAAAATTGAAAGAATCCAAAAGAAATGCCTAAGACTACTAGCTTTCCGACACAACATGGGGCGTACACACAAGAACTATACTGATAAATTAAAAGCTTTTAAAATAACCTCCCTTAATAATCGCAGAAAATGCATAGATCTCATAACCCTTCATAAAATTTTACATTATTCAATAGACTGTTCTAGTCTTTTATCCTCTATTGACATAAACACTTACTACAGGTGTCGAAACCCGAATACGTTCTCGTTGAGGATTTACAAAAATAATACATCGTTTTATAACCCAATCACTAGGATTTGTCGTCAATATAACGATTTGGCAGCTGATAATAATGATATAGATATATTAAACTCGAACATCAACAAATTTCGCAAAATTATTTCGACATTACTGAGCAATTGCATATAATTTATAACGATATAAATGTATTTTCTATTATATAAAGTTAAAAAATACACAGTAATATAAATTATATTTTAGGGAAATTGTTTTGGATATGTTTGCAACACTTTTCTAATCTTGTTATGTTTACATCTAGGTCTACAATCTGGTTCAGTACTGTAACTCTATTTATTGCATTAATTTGATTGTGTACTGCTTTGTAAACTTATTATAATAAAATAAAATCCAGAACACCCTGAACAAATATCTGCAGATCGTACAAACATTTGTCCCGAGGCGGGAATCGAGCCTGCAACCTCCTGCGTCGCAGGCGGACCTTCGCCCACCGCGCCACAGAGGCGGCCATTTTAGTTAACGACAACTAAAATGTCCGGCACAAAGTATTTTTTTGTACAATGTTTATTATTGTAAATAATATATGTATTTATTATGGTTACAAAAGTAACAACCATTCTTTATTTATGTCCGATTATCTTAATATGAACAAAACAGCACTCTAAAAGTAAGGAATTTCATCAAACATTTTACGAACTCTGTCACACTTTTTTCGCAATAAATTATAGTGAATATGCCTATACACTAGCCAAACTAGATGTAGAATGGTTGTTAACAAACCGCCGTTGCCGCGTCTTTTTATATGAAATTTACATAGTTTGTCGATTTGTGATCCTATCATCAATAAATATTGCTTAAAATTATATCTGAAACTTGACGCCAAGCAAGTGAGGTTTTGCTTTTGTGTCGTTGTTTGTTTACAAACATTCTACATCGAGTTTGGTAGTTTTGCGTCCCGTTTAGTCAGACCTGGCATACAGTAACACTACCATCTGTTAACTATAAGGCCGTTAACCCTCAAATGACCATTTTTGATTAGTGGAAACGGATACAGTTCAAAATTTTCTCTTTACGGTTAACCCTTTAAGCGCCATGCCAATAACGCCTTCCCGTGTTCTCTACGCCAAAGCACAAAGTGAACAAAAACTATTATGAACGTATTTGGCGCTGAGTGGAGTGAGGGTCCTCAGGTGATTTGTCATGTATAATAAGTAGATAAAAAATAACCGCTAGATTTAAAACTATGGAGGTCAGAGGCCATTCCAAACTTACAATTGGTTCCAAAGATATAATAACTTCGAAGGCAGTTAAGTGACAGAATTTTTGCCTTGTCCTTAACTTGAAAGCAACGAACTTAAATACATCGCTAACACGTGGGTTAAAATACTTTAACTGATCAGTGCAATAAGGGTTTTTTATAAAATCTTAATATATAATAGAACAAGCGATTTTCTAAGCGACAACGCCCAGCCCAAACCGCTGAAACTAGAAAACTGAAATTAGTTGGGTAATGTATAAACGCTATTGACCTGAAATTTTATGAATATATCGATAAAATAATAAATTAAATAGCGTATTTCAGGAATTTTAAATAAAAATGCCTAATAAAGGATAAAATGGGGGTCTTTCAATAGGGTTTCAGCTGATCTCGACAAGATTTTTTACCCTAAAGTCCACGCGAATGAAATCGCGAATGGGTCGGCTTGTAGGATATAAAATAAGTGACACAAATAAATCTCAACGGATGTGTTCAAACGTTTTTTGCCGATTTCTCGAAAACTACTTTTCGGGTTTAGCGGCCTTTTAATTAACAGACGGCGGAAAAGACGTCATTACATACAGAATCCTTAACTACCTATGTAAGTACCTACTACATGTACAGGTTTCAAAACGAGGGTTGT
Source organism: Eupithecia insigniata (assembly GCA_947859395.1). Taxonomy (NCBI): domain Eukaryota; kingdom Metazoa; phylum Arthropoda; class Insecta; order Lepidoptera; family Geometridae; genus Eupithecia; species Eupithecia insigniata. The sequence continues at coordinate 3,054,351 of OX402011.1, read as the reverse complement.
AAATAACAAGCCATTAGACATGTTTAAGTACAACGGTAAATCTATTTAATGGTTTCATATTAGGTTCCTTTGAAACGTCTCCAAGAGATCGTTGTTACGGTCGATCGTTACGGTTTGGCGCGAATTTCAGATTATTTTTACCGTTTTTGCCATACTACTTTAATTGTCTACAATTCGTGGACAACGGGGCTGATTATATATTAGTTAGAGTAAGACTACTAAGTTTAATTTTGTTTACAGTAAGACCAGAGTATAAATGTTTGCCTCGTTGAGAAGACTTCGGAATTTTCTACCTATTGCTACTAAAATTGTGCTCGCTCAATCTTTAATGCTACCTATCCTAGACTATGCAGACGTCTGCTACCTTGAGTGAGGTCAAGGTAGCAGACGTCTGCATAGTCTAGGGTAGGTGAAGATCAGCTGAATATACTTGAACGACTCCAAAACATCTGTATACGGTTTGTTTTTGGGCTTCGCAAATATGATCATATTTCGGAGTTCCAGACAAAACCCAAGTGGCTTCCTGTTCATCTTCACCGGGATTCTCATATAAGTACTTTCTCTTCTTTATAACATACTCTTCAACCCTCTCACTCCATTATATTTAAAGGAGCGTTTTGAGTTTCTCCACTGTTCCCATCCCCATCCTTCTCGTATCCTTCGCTCCTCAGAAAACTTGGTATTAAACATGCCTCTCCACCGAACCAGTTTCTATAGCAAATCCTTTTCCATCCAGGCCGTAAAGTTGTGGAACGCACTACCTGAGTCCATTAGGAAAGCTGAATCTCTACCTGTTTTTAAAGCTCGCGTCAAAGATTTTTATGTGTCAGAAAAGTAAATATTGGTACCTATCTATCTTGCTCTTGGTATTTATTTATTACATATACATAATATATTTTCTACTTTATGTATATTATAGTATATTTTTTTTATGTATTATTGTTGTATACACCCTTGCCTTTCATAAATTGTTAATTTTCTGTCCATCCAAAGGTTGCCTGGAAGAAATCGCTTCTGAGCGATAAGGCCGCCCATTGTACCTGTTTATATTAATATCTATGTGTTTTATTTATCTTTGTGTACAATAAAGAGTTTTGTAATTGTAATTGTTTGGAGTCGTGAATAAATAAAAAAAATGTGTTTTTTTATTTTTTCTTCATTCTAAAAGGATTAAAACTAACGGAAAAGTCATTTGTTGCAAATCATAAACCCATCACTATTTTCTATGAACCCATGATAAAAATAACTTCGATTCAATTGTATTTTGGGAGCATTTAGGTAAATTAGGTAAACGTCAATACGATTTATTGGAATAGAAGTTGTTTTTTTCATAAGTTAATAGAAAATGGTTTACAATTTCCGGCAAATTACTTTTCCGCTAGTTTTATTCCTTGTAGAACGCAGAAATTATTAAAAAACCACAAAATAAATTGAAATTCGCGCCAACAGGAAACGATCACCCTTAAACTGGGAAATGCCCGGGCACGTTCGAACGTTGGTAATAGCTACTTAGGTACTACAAAATGCATCAGATCCAAGGCAGGATAGATCTGCATATTAAACCGAATCCAAAAAAGGAGAAGGTTCTATGTTCGGATATAATGTACATATGTTCTTTTTTTCGAAAGGATATGCTGATAATGCTGACCGCAGATGGCCATGACAGCGTTACCGGACTTTATATGTACCTATGTTCGTCTATTTCTCCGTCAATTTGTGGACCGATTTCAATGATTCTTTTGCATATTCTTTACTGCAGCAAAAGTTAGGGTCAAGTTCAAGCGCTGCAGCATGTCTTCCTATAAATTTAAGATAAATAAAGGAACTTTATCCAAATATATCGAGTAGGTACCTACTAACCTATTGGGGACCCCTAAGGCTGGTCTTTCGGTAGATTAACATTTCATATGTTGTGATTTTTTATTTGAAATATTATTCAGACTTGAAACGAAATATACCTAGACATTTGAAATGGACCCACATGAGTGCCACAATTCAAACACTTTCAAAGAGAAAAACGATTTGTTTTGGTATTGCTCAAGATTATTTAATTTCTTCACTTCAAAGGCGATCCAAACAGTTTTATGTTAGTACGAGTGTACGTACGTCTCGTTAAAAGACTCGGGCAAGAGCGAGTAGCTTCTAAAAAAATCACTGTAGAAAAAACCTCTTAACGTAAAAAAATTTTTTGCTAAATAAAGCCGCAAAAGTTCCTATTTTATTTCTTAAAACTAATATAATATAACTTACGTAGTTAATATTTAGAATTTTACAGACTAAGTTGTGTAAAGTTGTGCTTACACTCATAATTTTTTTCAAAGTACTGTACGGAAACACAAACTTTTAAAAACCCATATAATAAAAGCTCAAAACCACAAAGGCTTTGAGCTTATTTTAGCAAGCTTTCAACAGAGTCACATACATATTCTTATATATTTTTTTATCGTTACGGCGTTTTCAAAAAAAGAAAAAGCACTATTTACCGTAGAACTCAATGGCAAGGTATCTTTCGTCGATCTGAGGACATATAAAGATTGTATTACAGGGTCTATATATTTTATTTCAAACATAAAGCGCCATATTTCCAGTCTGGTCCAAAGAACTTGTAGGTACGGCCTCCGACCGTACACCGTAAATACTTAGGTACTTATTATGTCGATGATCTGGTCAAACTTTCGCCTCATTTGTTAGCATGGTATAAGAAAACAAGATTATGCTCTTCCGAGACACGATGGTCACGTGGGTGACTCAAGGCAACGTCGTCGACAAATCTGGTTTTCTGGTGTTACCAGTAGCGTAAAATCGTAACTCTTCGAACTCTATTACCTACCAGTATAAATCTGATAGAACTATGTGATTTTGTATTTATCGATTAATTATCACATTAACATGCTGTTTTGACTGATCTAACAAACATAATTAACGATTGTAATTTTTTATTGATTTTTCAATTAACCCTTATTATCACATTTGTTTCCCAACATCTACATTTTGTTGAAGTTAAGTGGCAACTGGTCAGTGACGTCACCTTGAGTCACTCCGGGAAGAGCAGACCTTGTTTTCTTAGATCATGGCTAGTTAGAAAAGAAACCCACAGAACCCTGAAATCAATGTACCTACAAGCTGTATATTTATTTGTAACTGTAACTACAGCAATCTGCTTTGATCGAGATTGTATTTCAATCAAAAACAACAAAGTTTTATACCTACTTGTTAGTAGACCAGATGTGAAGTGTATAAGGGGATTGATCGAAGTTTGTAGATCAATCAACGCTTTTAGCTTTTATGATGCGATAGTAAAGAAGATTCTGGAGCAGATTTTAGGCCTTTGTATTCCCGCGTTGATTGTGTGGTGTCGTAGCACTTTTTTTTATTTTATTACATTATCGCGGAATAAAAGTGATAAAAGGTTATCAATACAAAAAGTGCTACGTCACGGAAAAAACTAATTCTAGGTCTATGGCTACAAGAGTCTATGACTTTGTGGGACATAATGCTAAATCTATGGAGCAATTAAAGCGATTAAAGTCGGTTAAAATGCGAACAATAAGTTTGTATTGAGCACAGACATCGTAGAGCTACGCCTAAAGCAGACCGAACATATTTTCACAATTACTTAGAAAAGAATCAAATAATGTTTTGGTCACTTTCTCTCTAACTAAAAATGAATAAGCCTATCTCACCTCTTTTTACTGTAAGAACGCTAACTCACCATAGACAAAAATTGAAGATGAGGCAAATTTCCATGATTTGTTGCTAAGCAACAACGGCAAATGTCTGCAAATGTCAGCCAATTGTCATGTTATGAAAGTATTGTGCGTGTTGTTACTTCTTTATTTTATATAAATCTTGTGAAATATGTTCGAAAAAGACTGAAATAAATGGTGAAGTGTAGTGCACCTTTGTGCGGCAAGGCATCGTATTGAAAAACACCCGAAATTCCTTTTCATCGGTAAGTTTTGTTGTGCCTTACAATTACTCACATTGTTTTTGGATTACTGTGTGGATATTTGGCGATAATTCGGCATTATTTATACAGTGACTAACTGTTCTATGTCCAGGATCTCGTAAAACATGTACTAAGGTCGCTTATAAATAGTCCTGTAATAACATTTATCAGGTTTTTAAACTTTGTTGCTTTGTTTTGACTTTTCATATACTTATATGATTTTCAAGGGCCGCATCTAGGTCCAGTCTGGGTCTAGCTGTTTTAGAAGTGTGTGTGACGAAGTTTTATTTGCAGTTTTATGGTTTATTATCCATTCTTGAGAAACCCTTTGATAGGTATCAAATAGACTGAATAATATATTTATTTAACAATATTAACATTTTTCTGGTTTCCACAGCATGAAAACCAAACGAATACTTGGTTGGTACACATGAACTGAATAAATTGGAAAAAGAAGAACAGATTAAAGGAAATACACTTTATTAGTGTGATTATGTATATATAGCTTAATAATCTAATTATTTATTTTTGTGATTTTAAGACCAGTGACGAACACGACTTTGATCATTTGCATTTATTGATTTAGGCTATCGTTCAATTTTATGTAGATTTAAGAATAAAACTTAATGCTAAGCAAAGCAATTCAACGGAAAGAAATCATTAAAACAAGTATTTTGTTTAAAAATAAAGAACATACAACCTGTGTTTATTTATTTGTAAGTGTGGCAGTATATCGGAATAGATTATAATGCCCCCGCCCCCTTATCCCTGAGTTCGGCCCATAGATTGTCCATGTGTACGTGATATTTGTATGTAGGTGGCACAATTCGTTTTAGAAATGTGTATTCTGCTTCCCTATTAGAATTCTGTGATATTGAGCAAAATAATACACAGCGTTTTGTTAATTCCCTAGTACCTGCGTATTATAAAATCTGTGGGTTAGGTAGGTATAGACAAAGGCGAAGCGATGAAAGAAATAGGTAATCATGAATCAAACGAGCTCACCTACGATGTTTTGATTCGAATTACACGAAAAAATCAACCTACAGCACTACATCGCGTACTGCTGCAAAGCAAACCTAGATCCAGAAAGATATACATCAATGAATCATTATTACCTATTTGAAGTTATATTCCTATTCGCGTCCTCGTCGATAGATCTGTTGGCATAACCACCTTATTGTAAATCTTATTTACCCTCAAACAAAGGCTTCAGAGCAGTAATTCTTTGAAACTTTAGCAATAAGATTCTATACAAAAGGACGATTATTGTCTATTGAAAACTTCCCAGTTATTCCTGTTTATTCTCCAGTATTAATATACAGACGGGCGCAATAATCCTGAACTTGAATACAAGTATCACGATAGTAGTCTGCAGTTAGCTCAATTGTTTCAATTGTAAATACTAGTTTAATTTGTTTATATTATTTGATTGTTATTTTCTTTGTCAATAAAGTATCACGATTCGTCATTTCTTTATGCCAGGTAATTACGATGAGGTCATCGTACCTACTTTGTGTAATTTTCGTATTGATTTTTGCGTAGGATGATAAGCATAGGTAAAATTACTTCGAAGACGACATAAGCCGACATAAAACCCTATTCGTTGCGTAGTGTGTGTTATGTTTATGGACTTTGTTGTCTGAAATAGTAGATAGATAGATAGAACTCTTTATTGGACCACACAAAATACAATACAGAAGGAAATGCTGACAATAAATGAAGTACATACTCATACTTATTTATTCGCCGTACTGGGCACACTTGAATAAGTAAATGTGCAAAGGTCGACCTTATCGCTTTAAAAGAATATACGTGTCTTCATTCATGCATGAGGCAAGTTTTGAATGAGCAAGAACAAAGACGCGGGAGTATAGTTTCCTAATAGATAGGGGACAGTGCCAAGATCTTAGAAGACCTAGACTTTAGAGATCCCGCCTAGAAGTTCTTAGTAAAATCTGAAACAGCACCAGTTACTCACTTTAAGTCCCTTGAGATGCCAAAAGAAAGGTAATAAGTAAATAATAAATAAATAATGCTGGACAATCCACACAGCATTCTAGCCCCAAGCTAAGCAGAGCTTGTGTTATGGCATTGTTATGGGTAGGTACTAGATGACTAATACATATATGTATTTAGTACAATATGTTACATTATGTAGGTATATATTTTTTGTTATACATAGAAAATACCCGGAACACCTGAGACAAATATTTACAGATGGTACAAACATTTGTCCAAAGGCGAGAATCGAACCTGCAACCTCCTGCGTCGCAGGCGGACATTTGTTCACTGCGCCAAATCGATAGTATCGTCTGCAAGAAGCTTGTATCGTCCGCAAGAATCTTGTATCGTCTGCAAGAAGCTTGTATCATCTGCAAGAAGCTTGTATCGTCTGCAAGAAGCTTGTATCGTCTGCAAGAAGCTTGTATCGTCTGCAAGAAGCTTGTATCGTCTGCAAGAAGCTTGTATCGTCTGCAAGAAGCTTGTATCGTCTGCAAAAAGCTTGTATCGTCTGCAAAAAGTTGTATCGTCTGCAAGAAGCTTGTATCATCTGCAAGAAGCTTGTATCGTCTGCAAGAAGCTTGTATCATCTGCAAGAAGCTTGTATCGTCTGCAAGAAGCTTGTATCGTCCGCAAGAAGCTTGTATCATCTGCAAGAAGCTTGTATCATCTGCAAGAAGCTTGTATCATCTGCAAGAAGCTTGGTTTGAGTAAACACGTGAAACATACATTTATAAACAACCAATATTGGCTGTCGGAAACCAAATGTTGTATTAACTTCAAAGAAAACTTTTTTCTGTGACCGTAAGGCTACCTTTACATTAGCGAGCTTTTGCTCCGTAAGCAGCAAAAAGCTCGTATAAGTTTACAACCTGTAAAAGGTACGAAGGAAGTACAGGAATACGATTTTTTTAAATTCTTAATTATAGAGGTTAGTACTTTATCAACCTAGTTACAAAGTAATTTAAAAAAAAATTGGTAATGCTGAACAATCCACACAGGATAATCTATCCCCAAGCTAGGCAAAACTTGTGTTATGGGTACTGCCTGATACCTATGTATGTATGCATAATACATTACATTATTATACTAGCTGCTGCCCACGCATTCGCCCGAGTAAGAAAGAGAAGAAAATAATCGATATGTTATTTCAGATCATTTGACTTGGCCTTACCTTAGAATCAGAATTTATAACAAATGTTTCATTAGGCTTACAAAATAAGAACTCGTATAAGTTTTTGCTAATGGTAATGAGGTACCTAGATGCTGCATATTTGTTTCCTTTAATATATTTGCTATAAATGTAAACAACGCAAGTCTAAGAGTCCCCCTAACATCATATCTTAAGTAAACACACGATAAAAATATTTATTTGAACGGCTCCTATGCAAATACAATCTTTTTGTATTTACCTTATTACATTTTTTCGAGCTGCAAAATGTATAAAAAGTCCGTTACTCTTTTCTATCTAATTTGTGACGTCTCTAGGTTTACTCTAACTTTAGTATAAAAAAATTCTAGGTCTATGGTCCTACCACTCAGAAACTTAATCGTGCCTAAAGATAGAAAAATAATTAAAAGTATGAAGCTTTTTCTCAAACATGCATGGAAATATTGTCATTATTGTCGAAAAAAGAACACGTCCAGTATCGAAGTAACGGCTAAAGAAAATCTAATCCATAACAGGAGCGTTTTTTGAATTTAGAACATTATTACAACGCTCCAGCAATGTTGTATGAAACGGCGTCCTGGGGTTATTAAATGCTCTTTGGTTGGATCTCTTCACTTCTTCTGACAAAGTAGGTAAGTCTCTTTGCTTAGTACAAATAGGCATGACGACTGATTTTGTAAAACTACACCGTGATATTTTTAGACATGCACTAAATGCAAAATAAATCATATAATATCTGCAAAAAAGTGGATTACGAAGGAAAAATACAGCTTCTAAAAATACTTTTAAAATTTCGCAAAAAAACGCTACAATACTCGTGGCGGCTATCTATGACGTCATAGATGCATGAACATCTGACGTTACAGAATGATCATAATATTTTCAAGAGAAGCTTTACCAGCCATTCTGGCCTTTACATTAAATATTGTGACGGTATGACGTCACAGTTATGTATTATCTGATTGGTGTTCAACGTATATTTAGTTAACAAAAATTTGGCGCATTGCTGTATTTTGTAGTTTTATTTTATCAAAATAATAAAAATCTCGATCAAAACATAAAATATATTCCATGATTTGTAGTCTATGACTCAGGTATAATTCGGTAAATACATAATTTTTGTGACTTTTAGCTACTATCGTCATCCCTATTGCGATCACGTGGCTGTATAGCCATAAATGCCTTTCGGCACAGATGATAAACAAAAATTTGGCGGCAAAGCTGAAAAATCGACTTGATTTGTTGTAGAAAGATAAATGTACCGGGGAAATCAATAACACCTTCTTTTAGTAATTGTCCCAATATGACTAGTGTATTTTTTAATCAGGGACGAGTAATAGTAGATTGTATCATAAGGGAGCAAAATAATATTTTTACGGCGAGGGCGCTTTTTTGAATCCAGAGCGAAGTGAGGGATTCTACAGTAGAATCCCGAGCGAGCGAGAGATTCTTTAGTAGAATCCTAAACGTAGCGAAGGATTCAAAGTATGTCGAGAAAATAAAAGGTGCCTCATATTTTATTCTAATATTATTATTTCACTGTCACTTGAACTCATTTTTCAAAACAAAACCGAATCCGTGAAAATTTACGAAAACGCGGGCTGTAGTTCGAGCGTTTTTAATTTGATTTCTTTTTTTTTCATTCAGCCGTCGCGGGGGCGGCGGCGCAATATGGCCCGTCGCGTCTTACCAGCCAGTATTTATTCAAACAATATTTGCGTTCTGGCGCTGAAAACTAAGACGTTCCGAATTCAATAACTGCGGGGCAATACACTTTCCCGCGCACTTTTTGAATTAGGAATTTATGAAGAGGAATAAAAGTTCTTTTCTGCCCGCTAAAAGTTCCTTAAAGAAAAAACCACCTTTGGCCACATAAAGGCGAACAAAGTCGTCTTTTTCGAATAGATGGGATGAAAAATATTATTTTTACCCGACTACCGGAGGGTTATGATTTTAGCACCCTATGTATGTATATGTGTATGTATGTAGCTGATTTCTTTGTTCCCACGTAGCGCTGAAACTACTACTTCGATTTCAACAAGTGAGGTATCGATTGATTAGTCTCATTACCCCGATGGTTATAGGCTATATGGTGTCCGACAAAACTGAGGGTCTTAAGAGATAGCTGGGTCTAAATAACACCTGGAACACTTCGATAGCGCGATAAAATTTTGCAAGAGACGACATCTAGTTACAGTTTGAGTCTAATTTAGTTTGATGTGATGAGTGAAGGATGACACACCCGTTGCCATGGAGACCTCTTGTTTATTTGTTACCATGGCAGCGGGTCATCTAGGGATGGGCAAATGAAAAATGTATCGATATACCGTAAATGCGGGGTGGCTTTACCTGGGAGTTGACTTTAGCCCAAACCGGGAAAAATATTTGAGTCCGCCACGTCTATATGGTTTGAGTTATCATCGTAGTTCCAACGCTGATTGGTAGATGGTACTACGGCCGTTTGTTTACAGTGCAATTTTTTCGATCTACGCCTATGTTCATACTAGTCAGTACCGGTAAACTAACTTTCAATAAAATTTGAGTTTTTTCCCCCGGCAACTTTATCCTAGAAGTCAGTGTATTGGTAAGTTCACGTTATGTACCTACTGTTTATATTCATGTTATGTATGTATTAGCAAGGTAACATACCGAAAATTCTGAGGTTATACACAAGTTTTGTCCACCTAATCCCAAAATACGAAGTCTATGGTCCTTAAGTGCATTTTCGGGGTACTTTGGCCCATGGGAAAAGTCACCCACCGACCTTATTGTTACCAAAAAAAAAAGAATGACTAGGTACGTAGGTATTGTTGGGACATATACTGCATACGTCTGGATAGAGTAGCGCTGGCCAACAATTAAAGATGAGCAACTGTACATTCACAGGGGCCATATAATATGTAAAATAAAAGCTCCTAAATTTGAAAAAAGGGTTGTTTTTCATTCCCAGAATTGAATGACAAATAAGTTTAATGTTGCCGATTTAAAAGTCTATTATACCAGTCAAAGATTTATATAAGGTAGCACTTGTTATCTACCTCATACATTAAGGTAAAAGAATTAAATACTCGGAATTGAATCTCAAATTAAGGCTGAAATTTAAAATTTTTGATAAAAATTTGAGTTTGGCTGTGTTCATCTCATTATTATGATTAAGAATGTTGTTCATTTGGCTGAAAAAGCTTAGTTCTTAAAAGTTAAACGATATTGTTTTGTTTCAGAGCTTCATGAATGAATAAAGTTGATTTATAGTTATATTTTTCTTTTTTTTAGCATTAAACCTTCCTTAGATAGGCAAGTCAAGCACCTACAGGGGAGGCTTTATTCCATTCGTCGATTTTAAACCCTTTTTTGCCACAAGAAAGTCGTGGGACAAAGTCACCATCCCTTAAGAACAACATTGCCCCAAAATAAAAACAAAAAATAAAATACTTGCTCAAGGTTTTCTTTCTAAATGCGCATGTAATATTGTTTGGTATACGTCTGAGCTACCAATAAAAATAATAAGAACCTATTAACTCAACTACAAAAAAAGTTACAAAGGTTTTAGTAAAAACTTTGCAAAAAAATGGCTAAAGTGACCCGCATTTACGGTACATACATATATTGTATCGATATATGTATGGTAAAAAAAAATATAGTTAAAAACTAAAACCCGACTACATAAAAGTCTTAAACAAGCTTTCACCTATTGTCCATAGCATTTTCTTTTGATACTCAGGTAGTCGGAGGCCTTTGTTACTAATTGTACCCTAGGTATATGGGGTGGGCGCCTCCGACTACCTAAGTATCAAAAGAAAATGCTATGGACAATAGGTGAACGCTTTTTTAACTTTTATGTAGTCGGGTTTTAGTTTTTAACTATATTTTTTTTAATATTACCTATTAATTAAATCGATTAGTTTTGTCATACCAAAGCTCTTTTGACATGCCTATAAAAAATCATTTACATATAGAAATAGTATTTACAATCGAAGCAATTGAGCTAGCTGCCGACTGTTGCAAACAATCTACAGGTAGCTCAACTGAACCATATCAATACAGGTCGCTTCACGGTTTAATAGCGCAGACCTTGATGCCCAGATGTAGATTTTTAGATTTTTACACCGTTATACACCTGCGCGGCTGCGCAGAACCCTCCTCCACTTTCGCCGAGCGCTACGAGAGGTGTACAAGTCGGAAGCGTCCCCAAGACGCTGGCTGCATTGCCCCACCGCTATAATTGATTGAATTAAATGGATAATATAAAAAGTATGTTTTATTTCCCCGCACTCTTTTGAGAAAACCACTATATATGCCTCGGCGGAAATGGTAATTGCGTGTCTCATATTTGTGAAGTCCTGAGAGCCTACTCGGAAAACAGAAATCGAAGTTTCTGATTCGTTTTCAAGCAAACGGTAATCTTATGCAAGCGACATAAGAGTTGGTTTTGCACGAAAACGAATCAGAAACTTCGATTTTCCTTTTCCGAGTAGGCCTGCTGGCCTACGGCTACTTCAAACTCATACTCGACCAGCAATTGCCTATTTCCCGGCCTTTGCAATAATGTACTATTACTCCGTGTCTGTATTATTTTTAATAAGTTTGGCAAACGTATTTACATTGATAGGTATCTAACAAAATTAAATATTAGAAACTTAGGTAGGTAATTTATGTAGGTGACCAACCTACCTATGTATATTTTATACATATACCACCCTACCTACTTCAATGTAGGTAACACCTAATTTATGTTTGCTAATACATTTTATTGCCAAAGAATATTACAATCATTTAATAGAAATATTTAAATTAGAAATAATTTTCCTATTTATATAAAATAATCCTAAATAGCTAATATTTCCCCGTGTGTCGTGTTGGCGCGAGATTAAAATCTTTTTGGGGTTATTAGTTTATAGCAGAAAATATTTAAATACCTCCAAAAAAATATAAACTCGCGCCTACACGAAACGATCTCCCAGTAGGTATGTTTAATAAGTACTTATTACCTTTTAACAGTAGATTCTATTCTCTTAATCTTTTCAATTACTTCTTTCCAAACTCTTTCTTTCCTAAAACATTTAGAAAGTAAGTTTCTTAGATAGGAGATAGTTACATACAAACAAGCCAAATTAATTAAGTTGAAAAAGGTTTTTATCATCATCATCATCATATCAGCCCATACACGTCCACTGCTGGACACAGGCCTCCCCCATACGACGCCACAAATAGCGGTCCTGAGCCGCCTCCATCCATCGACTCCCTGCGACCGCTACGATGTCGTCGGTCCATCGAGTGGATGGTCTCCCATGTAGGGGGGGTTTTGCCATAATCACCACGCTTAGCAGGCAGATTGGTGATCGCAGTGTTGGTGTTGAAAAATACTCAGAAGGAAGCTGCTGCCCTTCCTCTGGTAGGTTCCCTTAGTCGGCTCTTACGACATCCACGGGTTGAGTTGGAGGGGTCGATAGTCGTACGCCGCGGCCCCACGGCATTTTTATACTTTACAAGGTTTTTATACTTCTGGAAATTAATTAATTATTTACCTAAATACTTTGGTAGGTACCCTCCTACATTTTAGGGAAATTGTTAAAGAAACATGAACAAAACTCGTCAAACATTCGCCATTAGCTAAAAGCCTGAGTTTTATTATTTCAACTAATTTTCTTCATTACAAACTTTCTAATTAATTCAAAAATTTGTTCCTGTTGCCAAATTGAATGTAAAAATATTAAAGCGACTAGGTACGCAAACTCGACAATATTATTAAATTTAGTCTATTTTGGACGTGTGTTACGTTTTAGTTCGAAGATGAACGAATTTAGTATGCAAAACATTCACAGTCAGTCCGCCAGAAACAAATTATTTCACTAATTAAATTGTAGCTAAAACCCCCACATCAAAAGCCACACCACTTCTAAAAACTACACCGAAAATAAATCGTATAAATGGCTATGCTGAAATCTGTGTAATCTGGTGGTTTATGTAGGAATTTATGTGGCATAGACACAGAGTATCGGCATAGATAACATTCTAGGGGCACCTTTGTAGCTAGTTTCACTGACAGGCGATAAAAATCAAATGATTTCATTTTCTATTCTTGTTCTATTCCATAAACCCTAGTAACCATACTAATATTATAAATTGGACAGTAACTCCGTCTGTTACCATTTTACGCCTAAACGGCTGAACGGATCTTAATGAAATTCGGCAGGGAGGTAGAAATCCCGGGGGCGGACAGGATTATTTTTATCCCGGAAAAGGGCATGCAAAATCGCGGGCAGGAGCTATTAAACCGCTTCAATTGCATAAATTATACGCATAAATAATAATACTCAGATAAACGCATAAATGAGACGTTGATACAAATGGTTGGTATTTATGACTCAGATTTGAAAAGGTATCTAGTAGCAACTTTGTACTTGGTTATCTTTTTACGACCTACTGGTACAAACGTCATTTGCAACAATTTGTATTATTCACACATTAAAACCATAAAATCCAGACAACATACATATATATTCTATTCTATTTCGTAAAAATCTGTTAGAGAGTGAGGCGATTCGATCGAAAAATGGTCACGAAAAATACAATGACAAAATAAATACTCGTAGCAAAAACCGTCGCTTCTTCGTAGTAATTTGTGTCAATCTACACTGTGCGAAATGTCGTAAAAATTTCGAAGTGACGAAAAATGCAATAACAAAACTGTTTGGTCGTAGCAAAAACCGTAGCGATTTCGTGCATGTTTCTACACAGGTACAGTGCGCGTCAGAATTTAGTAGGTATTACAGGTACAGTGCGCGTCAGAATTTAGTAGGCCTTGTCTACAAAACATTGGGATGGGGGGGGGTACTATTTGAAACGCCCACTGTAAATAACGTCCAATGTTGAATGTGCCTTCCCCCCCTTGGGTTTACCATAATTACCAAGCTTGGCAGGCGGATTGGTGGAGGTATTAAAATAAATAAATAATGTTGGACAGTGCACACAACTTCATCTAGCCCCAAGCTAAGCAGAGCTTGTGTTATGGGTACTAGGTGACTGATATACATAATACAATAATCTATGCTTATAATAAAACTGTAACAGGTCCAATTCTGTACATTGAAGATATTTTGAAAAAAAATTGAGGGCACTCTATTATCGATACTGATGCCAAATATTTTTTTTTCCATCATGTTTGTCTGTCTGTCTGTATCTTGGCCGCGCATAGCTCCGAAACTACTAAACATATTTTAATGAAACTTGGCATGATTTAAGGTCATACTACGAGGAAGGTCATGTAATACTTTTTATCCTGGAATTGAGTGGGGATGGAAGTGATATTTCTCGGCCTAAAATACCACAAAAACTACTGAATGGATTCGAATGATACTTAGCATGATTTGAGTTCATACTACGAGGAAGGACATAAAATACGAGTCCATACCCCAAAAGCTGGTCGGTAAAAAGCTCTCGCTACCAATGATGTTGCCGTCGTCCTGGTAGGTCAGCACTGTGACAGGCCGGACATTGTGCTGCGTACCCGCGATGACCGCTTGCAATGTATTGGCGAAACGCACCAGGCATTTGAAGCTCTTCTCGCTTATATACCTACTGTCGTGGCGAAGATGGATACAACTTTGATCTTTGACATGTAAATCCGAAAACTGACTAGACTGGACACTAAAAAGTTTCTGCAATGCAATTCTACACCTAGATACATTTTACCAATAAGAGAAGGTTGCATTGCTCACCTGCAAAGGTTTCGAGGTTTGTTTTACCAGTGGTTCTGGTGGACACTTACGCCAAAATTAAAACGAAGCGTTTGGTATACATCAGAACAGAACTAATGGGGGAAAACTGCGCGCTGAGAATTATGTAGATCTGCCAGACGCCATGAATCAAGATAGAAATTGGGAAGATTTAGGACGACTGGTGATTCTTCCTTCCAGTTTTAGAACTGGACAATAGATGTGTAGTGCCCTATTCTCCAGTAGGTACTAATAAAAGCTTTTGAAACGCATCATATACCTAGGTTAATGTGGAGCTGTGTGACGGCCAGTCAATAAAATCTAGGTATATTTAAATCTACACTATACTACACTAATAAAAATAACTAAGGTTTGTGTGGTTGTAGGGGTAATCTCTGAATCTACTGAGCCAATTTTGAAAATTCTTTTACCTATTGAATTTGTTTAAACACGCATCGTTTAAACCACGTTATTTGCGAGTTTAAATGTTTACCGCCCAACGAAGTGGGCACGGGTCAGCTAGTAATAAATAATACTGGACAATTCACACAACATTAACTAGCCCCAAGCTAAGCAGAGCTTGTGTTATGGGTACTAGATAACTGAAATACTTAATACAATATCGTACATATATATAATACCCAGAACACCCGAGATTTTTTTAACCGACTTCAAAAGAAGGAGGTTATCAATTCGTCTGTATGTTTTTTTATGTATGTTACGCGATATCTCCGCCAGTTAAGGACCGATTTTAAAAATTCTTTCACTATTGTATAGAAAACGATCCCGAAGGGGTTCCATAAAATTTTGATCGCCAGGGGATTAGTATTTATCCCGCAAAAATTAAAATATGTGTAAAAGTAAGAGAATTTGAAGTCGGTTTATCGTTTTTTAAAACACGACATATTATTTTTTAATCAATTTGCCATATGTGAATATCTCGAAAACCTGACGCTTTGAGAAACTAAGATAAGGGAAATTTTTTCAAGCCCTGGTAGGTTGGCCCCTGGTTACTTTGTTGTTTTCTATTAGGTAGATATTATTATTCGTTGTCAGATTATAGTACGTTTTCATTATTACATTTTTACATAAAATATCTCTGATTGTAATACCGATGTAGTCTCTTTCTCTACCGCTTTAGATATAGGTATCAGTTGCCCAGAGTATGCGGATAGCTCCATTTTGATCGATTAAGACGCACTGTCACTGTCAAGCATGAACCTTCGACCAAATGGATCGCCTCGCCTCCAGCTCGCCTCCCGAACCTTTATTCAAATAAAAGATGAAAAACTCTAGGTATGGTACTACCTTCCTTTAAATTTATTCTATTTTATTATTAAAACTGTTTTTAAAATCCCACTGCCCAGTAGCATAAAAACCTACCCACTAGATTTAATTTAGACTGCAATTTGCAGAGCCACCGGCACACATTTTCCTCCATAATAAAAGCTGCTATGAATAATTTGGACCGAGGAGTGCCTCTAGAAATATTGAGCAAGTAACCGTATCAGGTCCGAATTAACAAAGGATGAATTTGAATGCTCTGTGTCAGTGAGTAATTGTGGTTCTCGCTGAATTACAAAATAAGTTCTAAGTATTGTTTTACTGGACCGTGGGCCGTGGGGCCGCGGCTTATGAATATCGACCCCTCCAACTCAACCCGTGGATGCCGTAAGAGCTGACTTAGAGAAGAGGAAGGGCAGCAGCTTCTTTCTGAGTATTTTTCAACACCAACACTGCGATCACCAATCCGCCTGCCAAGCGTGGTGATTATGTCAAATCCCCCCCTACATGGGAGACCATCCATTCTGATAGACCGACGACATTGTAGCGGTCGCAGGGAGTCGATGGATGGAGGCGGCTCAGGACCGCTATTTGTGGCGTCGTCGTATGGGGAGGCCATGTCCGGCAGTGGACGTGTATGGGCTGATATGATGATGATGATGATTGTTTTACTCTTCCTACCTACTTGCTTCTAAGCGATAAGGCCGCCTATTGTAGGTACTTGGTTTTGTCTGGTGTAGGTAAAGAATTTTTGGACTGTATTGTACTGATTTTAGGGTAAGTACTCGTATAATCCCGGATTTTTAAGTCCTGTTCAGACCTACGGGGTAGGTATTCGCTACCCAGAGCGGCGCGGCAGCAAAAGCCAAGTGGGGTAGCTACCTCCTTAGGTAGGTATATTTGGTACCTATGTGATAAGTAGTTAGTGTAGATACATGCAAAGTGCAAGGACCGCGGAAAAGGGGGACAAGGGGGCCTTATACCCCCTAAAGTCAAGCGGGGGCTTTTACACGCTTTTAACATATTTACCTTTTCCTAATTCGAAACTTTAGAACTGAGAGCGGACGTGAAAATGGGGTCTCAAGACCATACTTTCTAGAAGCGAGATAGGTACACATTTTGCTTCTATATCTATTTCAACATAGAGTAAAAACTCGCTGCTGATTTCGATATATTTCTGTGATAAATTTTTGTTGAAGTCGCCTTGAAAATTATTTAATTAAAGCATAGAGTAAAAACTAGCTGCTGAGTCAGCAGCAGGCAGCAGTTGTGTTTGTGTAAAACCATAAATATTCTAACCCGCTGCTAAACTGGTTAATGTGATTCTTCATTCGAGGTGTGATTGTATAAGATTTTCCTAGAGAAAAAAAATCTCGGTCTACGAAAATTTTAAACCGTGTACTACGGAACCTACGTAGGTACACTGCGCGTGGCCTGCCTGACTCGCACTTGTTGATTTTGTGTGGATGGGTAAAGGTATGTGCATATCTGCTTCAAGATACCTAGGTATTTACTTCTAAATTAAATGATCGCGTTGTTTCTTGTGAAAATAGGTACTTGGAGTTCATAGTGTTGCTGTACCCATATTTATCTACCTATACTTAGTTTTTCAAAAAATAGTATTTTTGTCATTATAGCCATACTTACGCCCTACAGAGCGGGGCAATGCAGCCAGCGTCTTGGGCGGTAGTTAATGTATACTCATTGGTTTTGGGGACGCTTCCGACTGGTACCTAATTCCCGCGGTATCACCCGCGGTTATTTCGAATTTCACATTTTTATGGGGATAAAAGGGTCTTTTTTCCCGTAAATCTCCCATGGGAATTTGTGGTTTTACCAAGACAAAAAATGGCCTCCATACTTTCAACCAACTCTAAGCCAAAAATCAAGTCGATTGGTTGCTTATTTAGGGCGTGAAGAAAGACAAACAAAGTACGCACTTATCTAAAGGTGGGCCCGCACTCAATGTCAATCGCACATGTCAATCCTCGTGTCAATCTCAAATGGAGCGAAACTGACGTCCTGACATTGACAAAAGCTTTGATACCTACCGGAAATTACTATTTGAACGTGCTCTCAATTTGTCAGTCTGTCTTTTAGTCAGTCCTCCATTGAATACACAGTACTACGGTAAAATAACCATAGCCAGCCAGTATTAGCCTTTCAATTTTTCATTCAATTCCATTCAGCTTTTCACGGCATTTGCGTGCTTTATAATTACGAACAAAAATTTCTTATCTTCAGATAAAACTGAGTTGCAAAATCTAAGTTATTGTGTACTAAACACCTACGCAAAGAACAATTATTTACCCAGACAGTGAAACCAAAAATGAATCATGGTGAATGTTATGAAAGGAGTCTTGGTAGAATGGTAAGAATTTTGTTTAGTTATGGCTCAAAATGTAGCATAAAAACAAAATATATGCTACATAAGCGGTGAACGACTTTCCGGTAGTATACCAAGTTGAAATAGTTTTTCATAACCTCAAAGAGTACCTCAAAGTGAGCTCAAAGTAGTAAAATAATATCACACTACATTACCAGTTTTATTCAATTGTTAGGTCCTTATTTATTTATGTAAGGTACACATTACAGTAGTTATTCAATCACTCAACATAGTCTAATTCAGCAGGAATACCAAAGTTTTGGTCGACAACATCATTCTCCATTTGGAAGGTGTTTTTGATGTAAGATTTCAGTGTAAAAATGTTTTCTGTCCATCTGTTGATTGCTGCCTTCAATTCCTGGAAATATTTAAAGATAAATTGCTTTGTCTGCTAGGATTATCATAGATCCTGGCATATTTTACCTCTTTGAAGTGAAGTTATAGTCGTCTACATAAATCAAAACCATTAAATATCATGATGGTGAATATTTGGTTAAAAAAGCTTATTGCAGGAGCTATTTTGTTAACTAGCCTGTATTTCAGATTTCAACTGAGCTATGTAATCAGGGTCACAATCCCGATATTTCTGCAAATCCTTTTTAAGCCCTTCCTCTTGCTTCTTCAGATCTTCAAGCATTTTTAGTGTTTCAGATCTTTCTTCATTGTTCTCCCTGCCAACCTTAAAATGATGAGAGATATTAGACCATCAGCTGTAATCTCAGCAATAAGTTTGGGAACTGAAGATTGTCCAGGGTCTGTTAATTGAACTGGTCATGCTATGTCTTACATGAAACAGAGTATTGGAAGACTCCACTATATGAACCTGGGGATCATATGTAGTATGACACAAAAAATAAACAGATGGCGGGATGTGTATTAAATCAAATGTTTTATTGCAACCATACCTATTGTACGTGAGATATTAAATTTTATCAGTCTCAAATATGGAGCTGGGTAGGACAGCAGGAAATAAGTGTCAAGGTTGAAAAAGTTTTGACGGCAAGGGTAGTAATAGAAAATAAATAGTTTCAACCCTGTCAGGGTTGGTTTATTTTCTATCAATCTGTCCATGCAAATAGCACCGCACACACTACCTAAAGGATAATTCAAAAAGCATCACATCAGCTTCATAATTAATTACATTAAATAGAATTTGACCCTAGTGGAAGTCCAAAAGTTTGGAAGATCCCTCACCAAATGGAAACACCAGTAGCCTACATAATATTAAATCAGACCAGATTAGAGCCTTAAAAACTTGAAGTTGACCTTCCCTACCTTCTACTAGGTACTTTCTGTCAGCATACTTACAGACTCTGCTAGAATGCTATCTTCTGCCTTCTTCAATTTCTTTGCTAGATCTTCTACCTCACTTTGGAGATCATTCAACTTTTTCCTCTTTACATTTTTGGCTTTGCTGTAAATAAAGTACTTAAATTAAAACCACAAAAGTATGTATTAATAGCAAAATACAAATTAATTTTATTTCACTAACAATTACAGATAATATAATGATTTTAAGTGAGAATATTGTTACCTATGGTCCCCACACTATAATATAAATGCTCAGTTTACTGAGTCGTAACTAAAAATAAATAGGTAAAAGAAAATGCAATAAAATTAAATTGAAAATGCTAAATTATGAAAAATTTCTAAATAAAGTAATAATATTAGATCTAAAAAATCTAATAGCTAACCCTTCCACTTAGATTTTAAGCAATATAAATTTTCAATTAAATTTCTGCAGGGTGTTTAAATCTACAGAAAAGGTGATGATCAGAAATATAAACCAACCAGCAATATCATGTAATTAGTAATGTAGCTTATTAATTATTATGTTTAATACATCCAAATATTTTCCTATTTCAACATACCTTGGAAAAGACCAAAAGTAGATTGAGGTGCCAATCTTCTCTGAGTCAACCAAATGATC
Source organism: Eupithecia insigniata (assembly GCA_947859395.1). Taxonomy (NCBI): domain Eukaryota; kingdom Metazoa; phylum Arthropoda; class Insecta; order Lepidoptera; family Geometridae; genus Eupithecia; species Eupithecia insigniata. The sequence continues at coordinate 3,033,912 of OX402011.1, read as the reverse complement.
ATCCACAAGATTTTGTACGACTTCCTTCACAGACTGCATTGTTATACCCTTTTCTTTTGGCGCTATTTTCTCTAATTCCTGTATAAACATAAAATGAGAAATCAATGGCTCTGTGATCAATCCATTTGTGAAATTAATTTGTTTATTTATTATTATGGATATGGACCACAGTATAACATACATAGGTGGTATAAATCTTAAAACAATAATAAACATGAGCTTGTGATCCCCTTTTTTATAGGTGGACAGTGGATACATATTATACCTTGGAGTTAAGCCGGAGAATGAGATGGATCAATAGTGAGGACAAAAAAAAACGTTTTATAGCTGTTGGAATTTATTTGTGATTGAAGGTAGCAAAGCCATAAAGAATTAGTTGCGGAATGTAGAGGAGGCCTTGGTTACAGGCTCCCTCAGCTTCTCTGGGAGCTTACAGATGCTCACAATAATAACTATGTCTGATTTCAGATTCAGATTTCAATACCTAGAAACATAGGTACCTTGAGTTGGAAAAAGTCCTTGCTGTTGTGAAATATCTCCAGCATCCTGGTTCTCTTCTCTTCAGCGCTCACTCCTCTTTTCTTTGACATACTGAAGCAAATTTACTAATTTGATACTTTAGTGCACCAAGATCTGAAAGAATTCAAAGTTTTAACAAATATCGAAACTTTATTTCATTGAAGTTTTTGTGTCAGTTATTTATATTATTTTATTCGGAGAACAAACTTTTTTACACACTATAAGTAAACTTATATAGATAATAACTTATAACCATTTATGTGTCCTCGCATATAACGTCGTATCCAGCGAATAAGGTTACAGTTTCCAGGGTGACCTTTTATTTTTATTGCATTTTTGGTATCTCCATTATCGTTTACATCATACCAGTTCGAAAAAAGTAAATAAATAATGAATTTACAAAAGTTATTAAAGTTTTAAAATTTGGTTACAATTGCACTGATGGATTTAGTCCGACGAATAAGGTAACGAATAAGGTAACGACAAGCTTTAGCACTTTTTTTCATGTGCAAAACGCAACCGACATCGATATTTCCCGGCGAATAAGGTTACACTCTCCAACATTAGGTAATAATGTACCGAGCGGGCGCGGGTGACAGCTGTGCTTAAAAAGAGTAGGTATCTCTAGTGCCACAAGGAAATGAAACAGAAATCGAGCTTTTATCAATCATCATCGGAACTTGATTTGATTGATTTATTTTAGGTACTAGGTTTATTATATTTGTTACATTTACCTACCCCAAAGGTAACAATACTCGGTTCTACGTCCGTCCGTCCTTCCGCTATAGGTATCTACAAACTTGATTTGTATGATACAGCCCTTTGCCAGACGGTACAGAGTTGTATCATACAAATTGTGTAGAGCGATCGATATTTCCATGGCCGTCATAACAACAAAAGTTCATCTAAATTGGTTAAAGCGTGAAAGTTACTTACAGACAGACAGAGAGTTACATTCGCATTTATAGTATTAGTCTGAACTAGAGAGGTAACGAATGTACATTTTTAACATTCGCGAACGCGAACGCATTCTTTATTTTATGAAAAAAAGCTTTTATCTTTAAAGTCGTGTTATCGTAAACTATGAAAAACTCACATAAATTGGAACTATACGTTATAAGTATTTTCATATAATTCAGCATAAAACTTGGAGAATCTATTATACAGGTTATTAACATTATTGTAACTTTAAGATAATAAGTCAGTTTTTCCGTGATCATGGCACATGAAACTGTGTCGAAATATTGGAAAACTCAAATCATGGTAAATAACCCGTTTTAAATGATTTTAATAGTGCAATTACTAATAAATATCATGTTATATTTGCCCTTAAACATTCGCATAACATTCGCGTGCTCTCACGTAATAACTGAATTTAGTGTTAATTAATTAATAACCTGTATAAAAGTTTTGCTGAATTACCTTGTTATACATGAAAGGAATTATAACGTATAGTTCCAATTTATTTATTTGAATCAAGCATTCAGAATACCTACCTAGGATGAGTTTTGCATAGTTTACGAAAACCACACTACTTTTCGTAGTAAGCTGCAATCCAACAATTTCATACGATTTCGGTTTTAGCTTTCAAATAAATTTGAGCGATTTGTTGCATCTAAGCAGTACCCACAACTTTGAAAAGTTAGCGATAGTAGTTGTACAAACATTTGTCTCGACTTCTCGAGGCGGGAATCGGCGTTCTGCGTCGCTGGCGGACCTTCGACCGCTACGCCACAGAGGTCGTAGATTAGGTGCTGGGCAAGCTAAATCCATCTAATATCGTCTGAGGGTAGTAAAACATCCCGTGCATAATAAGTAAACAGTTTCTGACTCTAATTATCAAGGTACCAAACAAAATACTGAAAGGAAAGTAATATATAATCTTTTTATTTTTGTAATTGTCCCTTATATTTCGTCGAATAAGTTTACAAAGGCGTTTGTAAACTAAGCGACCTCAACTAAGATATAACATATATCTTAGTTGAGGTCGTGAAGCGAAATCTCCGTGGAATAACGTCACAAAGGCGCTTAGAATAGCGTCGATTTGAAACTTGCACGCGGAACTCCGTGGAAAAACGTCACAAAGGCGCTTAGAACAGCGTCGATTTGAAACTTGCACGCGGAATAAGGTGATCAGGGACAAAAACTAGGGAAAACTGTTTATTTTATTTATGAAACCTACATGATAATTTAGCTAAAAATATGATAAAACGTTTTAGGAAAAAAATCATACTCGCGTAATAGAAACTTTTCGAAATAATAAGAAAAAACCGTCTCCTGTAAAGTTGGTGTTTTGCAACTGTGACCTTATTCGTAGGATACGACGATAAAAGCTAAGACTGCTTGTTTGTGGAGGAAAAATTCAGAACAGTCTTGGTAACAAATACACTACTTTTTGTCCTGGTACAACATCAAGTTCCCATGGGAGATTAAAGGAAAAAAAGACCTTTTTATCCTCCTAGAAATGTGAAATTCGAATTTAACGCGTCTGAAACCACGGGCAACAGCCAGTAAATTATATATCCCAAAAATGTACGTATGATCAAAGCGAAACTGGAACCCGCGACATTTCACACGGTACGGGAATGTGCTAATCAATTGCGCCACCAGGACAATAACTGTTCTTACAACAAAATTTGTGTTTCCCATTTATGTACATATATTGGAAATATTATTCAAGTTAGAAGTCACTTTGGTGATTTTAGGAGAGAGCTGTGGACATCTTAGCTCAAATCATTATTGATATTATGATGATAAGATACATGAATACAGTCACACTGCCCGAGACATTTTTTTTATAGTTAAAAGTTATTGTAGTTCTATTGTAAATAGTATCAGCGTTTGACCACCATCTCACTTGTAAAAGTCGGAAAGACGTCTCCTGTCTTAGAGCACATCTTCGCCCCTAGATGGAAGACGCCTTTCCTGAGAGAACTTATTCTTCTCGTCCTATTAATAATATTGTAAAGACGAAAGCTTACGAAAATGTTATAAAGTTTGAAGTGCAAGGACAAAAAACATGGAGTTGATCTGATGATGTTTCTCTCCTCTTTCCAGTGATCCAGCAATGAAACAGTTTCTTCTGCACCTCGACGAGACGCTAGCACTGGGACGGAAGTTTATACTCCAAGACTTGGATGAAACTCACCTGTTTATATCATCAGATATTGTGGACACGCTGCAGGCACGGGTTGATGATTTGATGGACCAGCTCAGTATACCTGTTCATGATAAGGGATTGTAAACATTCTGCTGAAACTATAGGTATGTTTAAGGTTCAATAATATAGCAATAAATATTACAATCTGATTAAAAGTATTGCTATTGTTATGGAAGAACCTGCTTATCGCAATAGACATTCTTGGCTGCGAATGTGTGTCGACTTCTAATTCTAAGTGGGGGAACTGAGATCTGCACTGACATCTCGCATGGAAGTGTAATGTGCATTAGCCCCCTGCTTAAACAGGCCCAAACCAACCCAACTCCTTAAAGTACCGGAGCAGGACTTTGGTGTTTGACAGTCATTTCACCTCTGTGGGTGTGGATGTAGTTGGTGTCTCAATGAGACTCTTCAGTCCCGTCTTGTGTGTCGGCTTGCAAGATGGGTTGGTTTTAATAGCAAGCACACTGCACCAGTTTTACATAACTCAACGAATTAGCAAGCTGAAGTGGCAGTGGGCCAGCCATAACTCGCAAGGAACCTACAAACGCTGAGGTAAACGTGTTCTTGAGTGGAGACCGCGACTAGGCAAATGTAGTGTAGGATGCCCTGCGGCCAAGTGGGATGACTATTTTCGAAAGACTGCAGGCAGATGCTGATGCGGCAAGCTGAAGACAGGACGCTATGACGCTCATTAGGGGAGGCCTAAGTCCAGCAGTGGACTTAGGCCTCCCCTAAGTATATTAGCTAATGATGATGAGAACACTCTGCACACTATATTGTTCAGTCTAACTTCTAACATATCTACAGCAATTTAGAAAAAGCATAATCAGGTTATTTCTCATACCCATCACAGGCACCAGTTCTCTCACAAAACAGGTCTTAGATTTAATATGCTCAGAAGATTACCTACATAAGTTCTTGTACTTTGTGGTACCCTATTGTGAGACATAAATAAATGCTGTATTTATTTATTTATTTCCATAGCGAAAAGGCAATCTAAAGCCGCAAAGAGTGCTGCTTTCAAGACAACTACATACAACTAATAAAAAAAAACTTGTGCAAAGGCTTTGTTTGTTCTAAGACACAATTCAAAATAAAATATCAAACAGTTTTCACCTTCCAGAATACAAAGATGGCTGCCAGAGAAAGCGGTAGAGTAAAAGATGCAGAGCGGCGTAGAGTCCTCGACGACGCGGCAAGAAAACGTCGAGCTAGAAAAGCCATAGAAGCATTAGAACAAGACAATTTCCACGATGACCCACACGCAGACTTGGTTATGTCCAAAAAGGTTCCTAAATTCGCAGACTCAAATGAGAAGCCTACGAGAAAGAAGAAAACAAAGAGTGCTGAGTATTATAAGATGCGGTTTAGGAAGACATTTGCACAGTTGGTTGAGGAAGATGCAGGGTTCAGGCCGGAGCCACCGAATTATCTGTCAGCACAAGTGCCTCCTTCTCAGTAAGTACTTTCAGATTATCTAGACTACAGGATAAAAAGCTTGGGACGGGTTTTGCTCCAACTCGAAAAATAACTAACAGGTTTATTTTTCGGTTCTTTACTTTAGTCTACATATACATAGAAGCAACAGAAATCAAAAATATCATGTTATTTCTCTGTCTATTTTAACATCAAGATTTTTTTTTTTAGTGCAGTTGTTGTACTGGGAGTAAAGAATTTTTTAATTAAGTTTTTTCTTTAACCCTAACAAAACACGAAGAAACAATTATCAATATAAAATAAAATAGCAGAGCCCTTGGTTGTTTAAGATAGTAAAGATTGAGAGTGAGGAAGAATGCCTATCTATACCCAGCCACGGGGTAGTGGATCAGGCTGAAAATGATTTTGCCATCAGCCTAAAATCCACTACAAACTTCTCCCAAAACCGACGGTAGAACTTCGCTCACTGTGCCACCTGTAGTCGTAGTTTAGCGAATCTAAGCTAAAAGACTCAATGATTCTGTCTGAGAGACTAGCAACGAAAACTAGTTCTATAAGAAAAAGGTAAAATACACCACCAATGTAACTTGATATTCCTTATTACAGATTTCCAGAACGCCACTTCTGCGCGGTTTGTGGATTTCCATCTAAATATACGTGTATTCCTTGCGGCGCCAGGTATTGCAGCGTGCGATGTCTGGGCACACACCTCGATACGAGATGCCTCAAATGGACTGCTTAGGGTCTAGTTTTTTTGCAATAAAATCTGAAAATTCTAGCCATAGTTTTTCTACGCACCTTTTTCCGTACTAAGTTGTTTCACTACTTTATGAAATAACTACATGCAAACCTAATTGCAAAACTCGAGTTGGAATGAAAATCGAAATAATCGAATGCAAATGAAATGTTTTTCCCGCTTATTTAACTTTTTTCAAACTTGGATTCGTTGCTATAACATTCTACCTTTATTTTTTGGCTACGACGCCGAGGTGATAAAAGAAATGTTATAACGTGCGCCATCTATCGGTGAATAGCATAGTTAACTGCCATCTAGTGAGGAGTAGTGAAAAGATTATAGTGTCTAATTAATTCCATAGATGTCAGCACACATTTTATGGACCACAAAAAAATATTTAGATATATAATGTTATGGTGAAAAGTATGTAATCTTATCTTGTAATTCTTCAGTATTCAGGTTTAGAAGCCAAGTAGAAAAGAAGACCTTTTGAACTTACAGATGGACTTGGAAACGAGACCAGCCATGTCTGTTGTTTTCACAATTAATCTTCAAAACGTCCTGACTTCGTAACACCCGGCCACGATACCTAACAATGCTCGATTGTCTCACACCCACACCGGAACAGTGCTTGTAGGAAGTGACCCCCAGAAGCATCTGTCGATCTGCGGTTAGTACTATCAGCTTTTTTATTATTATCAGCCAGCTGCCAGCCTAGATAGCACGCGCTAAAAACCGGCTCTTTCAAGGGCTTTTGGCGCGTGTGCCGTGTAGGGTATACGCACATGCGTTTTGAAACTTTTTTATTCGACGAATAACTAACGGTTTAATAGCTACATCCTGGATTATCGTTATCAACCCATTTACTGATCTAAGTTAATATTCAATAGTCAATCATCTATTGCATGCTTAGAGGATTCTAAATCCTCTAGGATTGCATGTTACCTATAAGAAAACAGGACGTATGCTCTTCCGAGAATCGATGGTCACGTGGGTGTCGCCAGGCTACGTCATCGACACCATCGGCGAATGAGAAGACGACTATGTTTCCTGGTGATACCAGTAGCGTACAATCGTAACTCCCCGAGCTCCAGTATGAATCTGATAAAACTATGTGGTTCTGTATTTACCAATTATTTATCACATTGAATCGTGTTTAACTAACGCTGTTTTGACTGATCTAACAAATAGAATTGTCGTTTGACATTTTTCAATTGACATCTTATCACATTTGTTTCCCAACTTCTACATTTTATTGAAATGAATGGCAACTGGACAGTGACGTCACCTGGCGACACTCCCGAAAGAGCATACCCTAGGACCAAGAATTTTATGGACTCAGCCTTTCAGTTTTACGCATGTCCGTTTTTATTAGTGTGCAGTTGCAGATTTATAATAGTGTACATGACTAAGGAAGTGACTTTGCTACTGAGCCGAACTGGCTTCGGCCCAAACTGGTCCGAATCAGGAAAATACACTTGAATGCCGATTTCATTCCTGATTCGTCCCATATTTAACAGGCACGTTTTAGTACTTTCAACCAGGGTTGTTGCTGATACCGTTTTTTGACACATAACCTGATGCTAATGCTGATTTTGGCCATGTGCGTATCGGAATCGCGAACCGAGTATGCCACACTAATTCAATGTAGATGATTCTACCAATCGAAAACGAGTTTCGAAAAACTATACACATTTTATAGAAAAGCTATGCACTTTTTTAGGGTTCAGTAAACAAAAGGTACCAACGGGACCCTAGTACTAGCCCTCCGCTGTCTGTCTGTCTGTCCATCTATCGGGCTTTATTGTATCTCATGATTCGTAAAAGGTAGACACTTGCATTTTTAGTATGAATTTCATTTGCCGCTATATTAGCATACTATCAAAATAAATATTAAAATTAATGGGGGCTCCACAAAAAACATGTTTTTTGGCCATTTTTTTGCTCCACTCACGCAATGCAAAAATCTAAAAAAGGGTTAGTGTTCGCTCCGCTTTACGTTGCCTTAGTTTTTTGGTAATTTTGGGCAAGTGCCTCTATAAAACCTGAATATTTTTGCTCATCCTTCCAATTCTTGCGTGTATAGTCTAGAGCGCTAATTGACACTTGGAACTTATAGTCACGGGTGTGGATGTTTCACACCCGTGACTATAAGGATATCATTCAGGGAGTCCAATGGATTAGCTATAAGGACTTATTTTGCGTTGTAATTCTTTATATGTTGATTTTGCTCAAAATTTTACATCGGTGTCGATGTCATTTTGTAAGCCTAAAAATATAATTTTGCAAAATTTATAAAAAATAGGGGCAATAAATAAGCTCACACATTACAATATTATTACATAGCTAAATGCGCGCAGCTTTGCCCGCATGGTTGATTTAACGTTGTTGTTTTTTGTAAATAATGTTTATATTAGTGGCATTGGCATTTTGATTATGTATACAGAGATATTTATATACTGTTAATTTTAAGGATATTGTATCGCTTTAGCCTTAATATAAGAAAAATATAAACGAAGTAAATACCTACGAAAAATTTATATTTTAACTAAAATCAAATTACCTAACTTTTGGAACGATAACTTCCGGAAAAAACCGCGTGAAAATAATTCCAGGTTATTAAAGTTATCTTGTGTAATTCTTTTTTCCTCGTACTTTGAGTTATATAAACTAGTTAAATAAATTCTACGGAAACAATAATGATAAATCAATACTACATGCTTGAGAAGAGTGTGTAAGACAGTACTTTTCTGTACGAAATCTTGAAATGGGACGAATCCGGAATTAAATCAGCAATCAATTTTATTTGCCTGATTCGAACCAGTTTTGGCCGAAACTAGTGGGACGAATGCGGAATAACCCGAAAACTAAATTTGATGGTAAGCACATCACTAGCACAGACGCTAAATTTATCTCTGCTATTCATGGTTTTGGACATTATTTGTATCCTAGACTCATAGGAACACATGAACTAGATTGTTAAAATCATGTTACTACAGATTTCTAGTAATAAAAATACTTACTTTAACATTTATACTGAGGGAAAAACTTACGAATGTAATGACAAATCCGGGAATTTTACTCCACCTTTTGTCCTTCTTGAAGGACTGTACACAGCGGAAACCGACATATTTTCACTTTTTCAACAAAGTTTTAGGTAAAATGCAGTAATTTCTTAGAATTTCAATAAAGTTCATCAGTCTTACCATAACTTTGAACTAACTAGTCAGTTCCAAGCTGACACGATTGACACTGACAGTGCAGTATAGCTATACGTACATCAGCTATCTTTTATACTCATAGCTTGACTCCGAGGGACAAAGATACATGACAACTATGGTGATACATAGATATGACCGGAAATGACTTATGCTACCTCTACCTACTTATTTCTCTATGAGCATACCTTATACGATGATCTATTGCATTCTATAGGTGTACCTACCTACAGAGGTATGTATAACCTAGCTAATAAAGTATGTATGAACCCTGCTGGGCACACAAATTGTATGGCGATAGAGTCGAAGTTATACCTAACCTTTACCATAAAGTAAAAAATATTTATATCAACAAAAAACATAGATAATAATTACAATTACAATTTTCTTTATTGTACACCACGAAGAAACCATTAAAAATAGACATTACATAAAACATGTACAATGGGCAGCCTTATCGCTTAGAAGCGATCTCTTCCAGGCAACCTTTATATAATTAAATTAGGTGCACATTCGGAACTATGAATAAAACAAGGCACATAAGTTTAAACGAAAAATAAGAACAGAAAGTTTGCCTGAGAGAAATCGCTCTCAGCGATAAGGCCGCCTTTTGTACCGTATTTAATTTTAGATTTAAGAGTTTTTATGTAATTTTAATAGGTACAATAAAGTGTTCATTCATTCAGGAGAGCAACAATTATGTCATTTGCAGACTGCTATTATAACCTAGTATGTACTTGTCTGTCGATTTCTTCACGAGGCTAAGCCAGTATCGAAAAACATAAGTTAGTAACCTCTAGTTGGGCATATAAAGAAGTACTCAAGAAGTATGTACTACTGTATCTATTTACCTGGCATTGGTACCTACACCTAATTAAAGTGGGAATCTGTACCTATTTTAAGAAATAGTTAATATACACAATGATCTCACTTCACCACTATCTCTGTGACGACCTCTGTGGCGCGGCGGGCGAAGGTCCGCCTGCAACGCAGGAGGTTGCGGGTTCGATTCCCGCCTCGGGACAGATGTTTGTACAAACTGCAAATATTTATTTAATAAAAAATATCTATCTATGTAGTCTATTATATTAAGTATATCAGTTATCTAGTACCCACAACACAAGCTCTGCTTAGCTTGGGGCTAGTTAATGCTGTGTGAATTGTCCAGCATTATTTATTTACGATACCAATGTCATAGAATCTATTGGTTAGCTCAGCCCCTGCCCCCCTAGCACGGGGATTGTTGTCGATGGTAGTATAGAGAAAAATCACTTTGTCATAGAAATTGCATAAATTATTTGAAATTTATCCCTTCAACTTCTATAGTGTACCTACCTATGTACGTAGTGTATGGCGATTCTACCCTAGAGAACAATCCCAGTGCTAGGGGGCCTGGTGTATATATAGTAGGGGGACTCCCCTACTATATATACACCAGGCTGTTGTTATTGTCTCCATTTGTAAACTGTTTCCTAGTTTTAAGTGTGCATCAAAAGTATTTTCTATCTATAGGTACTTTTATTTTGTACTTACCATAATTCTTATGAACCTAGGTCCTGCGCTTTTTAGAGCGAACTTGTCTCCTATTTAGAAATCATTACCTATGTAAGTAAGAGGTTACAGGGTGTTACATATAGTAAGAACCACACTTTCAGGTGTGGTTCAATTCAGATGAGGGAGATAAAAAATCCTGTCCTTTTTATCAAATAAACTAAAAATCTGCTGTCCTAGACATTAATGGACTATTGCATTTTTCTAGTCAGCCGGTGGTGATGGCCGGTATTTTGTCGATCCATAAGCGTTTTTTACACCGACTTCAAAAGGAGATTTTTTTTGTATGTATGTATGTTACGCGATATCTCCGCCATTTATGGACAGATTTTGAAAATTCTTTCACTATTGTAAAGAAAATGATCCAGAAGGGGTCCCATAAATCCTCAGGGGATTAGTATTTATCCCGCATCTTAAGATAAGTATAAAAGTAAGGGAATTTAAAGTCGTTTTATCGTTTTTTAAAACACGCTATATTATGTATTCTAATTTTATCGCTGAGTTGATCTCATATTATTTCTATGTACTCTAGGGACCTACATAATTGCTTTTGAAAGAAAAAAATAAACAAAAGTTATATTCACCATCATTTATTAAATCGTTGTCAGTACCTACATAAATATATTTAATTTATGAATAAATTCATTTACAATGCACCATTTTAGTTCAGCAAGTTTGATTCAAATACAAACCTTAAACAATTTCATATAATTACTAATACGGGTTGTGCTTTTTATACTCATATTGTGTTTTTACAATGTAGGTCGTTAGGTCGAAAGGTATCATTTAAAATATAATTTTGTTCTACTGGTTCAATTAAATAATAAGTTTTTTAAATATTTATAGGTACCTACTAATTTTAAGACAACATTCTAAGCGTCAGCGTTGTACAAACAATATATATACAATATTTACAGTTATATATTCATAATTTTTACAATTTCACACTTAAAATGGATTCAGATTTCCTTAAATCCAATCAGATCAGAAATTCACTAGAAATTGTAAGGTTTTCTTAATATTACTGACTCGTTTTATATGTCTAATAAATACAGTTTTAAAGCTAAAATACAGTTGTACCTAAGTACTTTAATTTTGTCATATTAATGCTTGACTTAACTAATACTGGGTTGAGGAATGGTTAACTTATTTGTTGTGGGTCACAAGAATTTATTCTGGGAAATTCGCCCACCTTAGTGAAAACCCTCGAGGCTTTGTTGCCTATCTAGTAGCAAAGGTAAACCAACTCAATATAAGTTTTATTTTAAGAAAACCGAGATCGGTTAGGAACGTTAGATAGTGATGAATTATGAATATCTGCTTAATGATGACTTACGCCGGTATTAATAAAGCTTTCTCACTCATCGGTCTATGCTTGAGTATCGCTTTTCTCAAGCATAGATCGGTGACTGAGCTAGCTTTAAAATATGGGTCTAAGATTATTTGCGTTTTTGTCTTTTACTATTTGGTAGAGCATCAAAAATAACCATCGTAAGAACAGAAAATTTTGGATAAACCTCTCTGTACTGAAGGTTGTGTGTGAGTAGTAAATAATTTTGTTAAGTAGGTTAAGTACTTATTCGTTAATATCAATAAAATCAGGCACATTGATCTAAACTTAAATCTTCAGTCTATTGAGATTCAATTAAGGCGCATTTCTCTTAACCAATTTATTGTCATTTTTGTACCATAAATGCTTACTGACCACGTCCTTATTTACCCGAGGCAGTAAAGCTAGGACGGTAAAGGACGCTAACGTTAAACTCAGAGCTTCTTCCATGTCCGAGAAATTGTTTATCCCTCAAGGGTCATCTTTCTTCTTTCTTAGCTTTCCTTCCGTATGGATAGTTTGAGTGACAGCTTCGACCGCCGTTGATAGATCAGCTTCAGGGTCCAAAGCTGTTGATAGGGCGGTTATATACGCGCAGGCTATCCGGAGAACTGATAGCTTGGATAGTTTCTGGTTGTGACTGTAAGAGGGGACCGCGTGTCGGAGTGTGTCGAACGCGGCACTGATGGTGTGAACTCGGGTTCGTTCTCTCGCGTTGGCTTCTATCCTCCTTTCTCTGGTCATATTCTTGTAGTTTCTCTGTTCTCTGGGTTTTTTATCTGAGTAGTCTGTGACGGCTGGATGTGGTGGTACTCTCGGTGGGCCTGACGGTTCCACTGGTGGGGGTAGAGGGGGTAAAGGCGGGGGCGGTGGATCCAACGGTCGTCTTCTCTGACGCAGCAATCCAGTCTCTGTTTTCTTGACTAAAGACAGCGGTTCCTGTTGCGGTTCCTCGGTGAAAGACCACGGTCGGAAGGGTTCTTCCGGGCTAGCAAGGTCACAGGATGTGAGGCGGATGCGTTTCTTTGGGGGTTGTCGTGTAGGGCTGTGCTGTCGCGGTCGCTTGTCGTCGACGCGGACGCCTGAGTCGTCGGAGTGGGCTGGTCCGGAGCATGAGTCGTCGTCGTCTCCGCCTGATACGAAGCCGGCATCGCGTTCAATGATGCGTTCTAGAACAAAGGAAAGAAAACATTAGCAAAGGGTTGTGTGAATATCTCACGACTGCCACTGCGGTCACCTATAAACCAGAGAGTGGTAGACTTAAGTAGGTACTGTGTCATTGTTATCTTAATTTTTTGTAATGACTCTAGGTGGTAGTCTTAAAAAATACGAATAGTCACATTAGGATTTGAATTGGTTAATAATGCGTGGGTTTGGTGCTGCTTCTGCAAAGTCATTCCCAACGTCTCAGGAAAAGTATTCCCAACGTCTCACAAAAATGCACCCATTCATTCATTCATTGATTTCTGAAAGTCCTATCATTCCGAGTCCTTTCTTCGACGTAAAATTTTATACGTTTTCTTAGTCTATAGAGCGTTTTTGTTAAAATACCGTCATGCATGGCCATTATTCGAAATTCAATCGTTTTGGTCTTATTTATTAATGATCTTCTCTCCGTTTTGGTAGAAACGGGAGTGATACCTTCAGGTTGTTGTTGCTAACCCGTTCTTAGCTTTTGTTTTTCTAAGTCTGGTAAGGACAAGGCTGTGCAACGCGAGGCGCCGGCGCTTGTGACGTCACACGACACACGAGATGTTATTGCGTGGAGATATCGATACGTTTGTTAGGTAATGGTGTTTTGTCATGATGAAAAAGCTAGTTTTATCGGTTAAATAGCTACCTAGCTATCGTGCCAGCACGGGGATTGTTGACCAAGGGGCCAAGGCCTATGATTGCTCTTTGTTGTTTTTCTGTCGAAGATACTAAATCTTATATTATTTGATATAAGATTTAACTACAAGTATGATTTAAGTTAGTTTTTTAGTGTATTTAGTAAGAACTATGATTAAATGGTTTTATTTCGTACGAAATATTATAGCAATTTGATATTGTTACCTTATCCAAAAATTATTTGAAAAAAAAGGTGCTGGTTTCGAATACGTATTAAAAAAAACAATCTCTATCTCTAAAAATATCTCGAGATGTTAACCCGTGTGATCCAACATACAGCCACTGAATACCAAACAGGTTTTATTCCATATGGTCAACCAGCCAGTGATTGTTATTTTATTTATACATACAAAAATGGAATGTCGGTCTTGTGTTGTCCAGGTTTGAATCAAAAGTGTATTACTAAAGCTGTTTTGTTTGTAGTTCTTTAAGATTTTGAAATTAGTATACTTCCACGAAGATCGCGGGCAAAGTTAACGTTGTTATTTTAGAACTTACGTCAAAAATAACAATTAACAACAATAACATTGCCCAGAAATAGTTATAATTATTTCAACGTATTTTTAACTTTGTCCAGAAATAATTATAATCATTTCAATGTATTTGCATTAGGTACTAAGAAATTATTTCCTATTTAATCAATGCCGTAACGCTCGGAAACGTTAAAAAACGGAAATGGACATTAGAACATAAAATATATAATTATTCTGGTGATCGTTAGGTTTTAAAAGCTTTTTCTAGTATTCTAAATCAACTAAAATCATAAATAAACATGCGATGATAAGCTTATCAATATTTAAAAATATCAGATTTTGATGAGATTTTTATCGAATTTAATTTTGTCAAACACCAATCAAAAACGCAGAGAACAGCTAGTAATAAATTAATTAAACAAAACAACCTACGGACCGCATTCCATACGAAATTATTCATTATTTATTTTATTTTATATTTGCCAATGGATTTCCCAGATTCACTTCGGTTTTATATTTCACTGTATGTATAATGTTACAGGATATATTAAAATAATAATCGGAAAACCCCACATTTTATTATTTATATGTATTTTTAAACATTTCTAATCACTATATCGATACTACTAAGTAAAGCACATCATCATATCAGCCAATACACGTCCACTGCTGGACATAGGCCTCCCCCGGGACGAAAGATGGGGGAGTAAAGTACATACTTGATTTTAATTCTTGATTTAATCATTTATACTACCTAACACTGAAATTTGAGATTTAGTATGTAACAATACGAGTATATTAATTTGAAGCTGGAGGCGGCTCAGGACCGCTATTTGTGGCGTCGTATGGGCGAGGCATATGTCCAGCAGTGGACGTGTATGGGCTAATGATGATGATGATGATGGGGTTAAAAGCATATATTTTAAGGTTCCTTCTGAAGAATCCAAATTTCTCATAATCCTAAGCTAGCATCCCTTAGCGTTTTACCCCAGCTTAGCTTATTAATTGCAACCCAATCATAATCTTACCTAGCAAAGGTAACCTATCCGTATCGTCATAGTAACATTAATTACCTTTTACAAGAAATTTAAGTTATCTTAGCTCGTAGGTGGCGCTATCTATCAGAATAAGTAACATGTTACATAAAACCAAACACTTGCACTGTGAGAATTTATCTTACCAGACGAATCACGTGCAACCCCGCTATATTAAACTTTATAATTATTAACATAAGGAAGGTTTTACGTTATGGTTGCGCCGGCGCCGATTATGGCCAATAAACGAATTCCGGTAGCTTATAGGAATGTTGGGTTACGGATATTAGGCGCTGCTTTTATTTGACACGAGATCGTTAATATCACGGGTTATCTCACTGATTCTAAAGATCTTCTACTCGTTTTTTTTTTTCATGAGGTGACCTCTCCATTACTGTAGGTAAGTCGGTGGTCCTAGGGATACCCTTGATAAGTCTTCTCCTTTCTTTCCGTGTTCTGGTCTGTTATGTGGTTTTATATTTCATCGTTAATATCACGGGTTATCTCACTGATTCTAAAGAGCTTCTACTCGTTTTTTTCCATGAGGTGACCTCTCCATTACTGTAGATAAGTCGGTGGTCCTTTAAAACTTTTCCTATAGGGATACCCTTAATAAGTCTTCTCCTATTTCTTTCCGTGTTCTGGTCTGGTTTGTAACCATTCGCAAAACGGTGATAAATCATGTAGAGCACCGTAGAGCTAGAATATTGTTTCAAATAGTTTCCGTTTTGATCTACGAATCCGTTTTTTTAACTTATTTCAAGCATCCCCTGCCATTTTCCTTGCAAAGGGATTTCTTGAATATTAGGGGAGGAATATTATGAGGATCGACAAAGTCAGACACAGCCAACAAAAACAGTTAAACATTATGAGATTGCCTAAAATCGCCCCATCGTTCGTCCAAAACAATACAACCTCTAAAATCAATGAATCACTCCAAACCTCGTCAGTGCTTATTAAAATCCTCGCTCGGGGCTATACATCACACAACAAAGGGTCGTAGGGCCCATTAGGGCGCTAAAACAAAGATCTCAAAGGGCCCGACGCCGTTTTGAATGGGATCTGATAAAGCTTCTCAATGATCTTTATCAGATACCAAAATTCACAGAAACTGCACCTAGTGTCTGATGACCTCCGTGGGTGGGGGCGAAGGTACGTCTGCGATGCTGGAGGTTGCAGGTTCGATTCCCGCCTCGGGTCAAATGTTTGTACGATCTGCAAATACATATTTGTTCCGGGTGTTGGTATGGGTATTTTCTATGTATGATAAAAAATATCTATATATTTGTATTAAATTATGTATATCAGTCATCTAGTAAACCATAACACAAGCTCTGCTTAGCTTGGGGCTAGATAATGCTGTGTGAATCGTCCAGCATTATTTAGTTTATTTTATTTTATTCGGAGAACAAACAGTTTTACACACTTTATAAATAAACTTATATAATAACTTATAACCATTTATGTGTCCTCGCATATAAAAGCTAAAAGACTTGCTTGTGAAGGAAAAATGGAGAACAGTTATGTCTTGGTAACAAATACATACCAGTAGATATCAAGTAAACTAACGTAAAATTTACTAACAATTTGCAAGATTTATTATCACTTGTAGGTAAGGTTCCAATGTAAGTTCATCCGAGAATCTCCAGACATAATGAGAAAATGATGAGCGGTAGCTTATGTAAAAATAGACTAATAATGCGACGTCCATATTCGCACGGTCTCTTGAGCTTAATGTATGAGTGGTCGTGATGTTGGCGACTTTCTCCGAATAAACATTACCCTGGTCACAGATTAAAAACTTACTGCCGTCACCGTGGCGCCGCGATGCCGCCGGTGCAATATGCAATACTGTTAGTTTCACATCATTTAAGGAATATTAACGATAAATATAATATTTTGCTTGCTTCATGCACGATTCCTGATATTGCATTTATTCATTTACTTATACCGTTGTTTCATGTGTTACAATATCATCATCATCATCAGCCCATACACGTCCACTGCTGGACATAGGCCTTCCCCGTACGACGCCACAAATAGCGGTACAATATGTTCTTAAATATTAATAGGTACTGAGATCATTGTATTTTGCATTTTGTAATTTTTTTTAATGCATTTTGTACTTCATCCTGTTCTATAGGATAATGCATTTACCTATTATCAATTCTGTGCCTAAATTGTCCGTTACATTACTCACAACTGCATTACCGAAAGCCTTCAGACCGACGAGTTTTGAAAAAAGAACTAAAGTTATGTCTAATATAGATCGATTCTCGAATAAAGAATCGATTTATCGCGACAAAGAGGTCAGAATTTTCAAAAGTAGCATTACATCAATCGCTATCGTGTGAGAGCATGCCAACATCATCCCATAGCCCGATATCCATTCGATTCCCGCAGTCTAGGATCGGTCGATTTGTCACGTACGTCGGGCGCCGCGCCGGTCTGTCGCCATAACCTACTAAACACCGCTTCCTAAGGTATAAGTAGGCAATTACTGCGTTTTATTGTTACGCTGATTAGCTAGGCTGTGGACTGTTAATGGGCATTGGAGCTGTCAAGTTAAAAGGATATTGTCACTAATCAAATCATAGTCAATCAATTTTATAGTATATCGTGTGTCAAATAAAATAAATCGGTTTCGGTTTAAAAATATATATATAACAAAATAAAAAAATAAAAATCATTTATTTCGGACCCGTAATGGTGGTCCATATGAAACGATACAGTAAATACAATTGAAAAACTTACTAGGTACATGGACAAAACATACAATTATACATAAACATTTAGGTAGAGTTTAGGTAGAGTGAACTTATCAATCAGTTATCTACAAATATTGTAGTCTATATTATCTAACTTCTAGGAGTCAGGAAGATAGATATGTGTATCTACTTTTAGGCAATCATTAAACTTTAATGGATTCTATTTAACATTTAGAGAGATATATTTTTTAATCTCTGATACTCGTGCTCTACCGGTCTACTGCACTTGCTTCTCAAACCTAAGTTATTTATAATAAATGAATCACAAGGTTTCTCCCGTCAATTAGAACCAATCACTAAATCATAAGTCTGAAATCTATACTTGCGTAAATAAGCAACATTCTAAGAATTGAATAAGTACTCTACCTTAGTTGCAAGACGGTAGGTTCACATGAGGCTACGCATTACATATTCACTCAGGGGTAGCATTTCTAGGAAATTTCGTGCAATCGACCCGCGCTTCTGATAGTTTACTATTGAATAGTGATAGTCATTGATTCTAAATTCGAAACAAATCGTAAAATTATGTTGCATAATGTTTGATCTTAAATTTAGAAAGGTATAATCCGGTTCTGTTCTAATTTTGAATAAAAAATCTTATGCGATAGCAACACTCAAAAAAAGTCGGGAAAATACGAAAATATTCAACCAGAAGCGGTAAAAATTTAACAATAGTCGATCGGACACCGTTCTATTATCAGTATCAGTAACGAGGGGCATTGTGGACAACTGTTCAAACATTGCAGCCACAAGCACTGTCCGATGGAGTCAAAATACCCCATTGTTTCGACTGTAGACTCAACATGTGTCTGAGCTCAGAAGCACCTGGGTGACACGTGCGTGTAAATACGGTTATTTTTATCGATAACTCATTATCGAAATGATGGTTGATTTCCCAGCTCTAATTGTTTTTATTTTTTGTAAAGGCGAACTCGTGGTTATATTGCGGTGCTGCTTTGGTTATACCATCATTGCGTCGAGTTTTTTTTTCACTTTTTTGTTGTTAGCATAAAAGGAGCAATAACTCGTGTTGGCAAAGATAAATTAAAAACCAAGGAAACAAAGACGAAGACAAGCAAGGCTAGTTATTACAATTTCAAAACTAATCTACTTTGAATAAATTTATTTATGTGAATGCTATGCATTATGGATGTTACCACCTGGTAGGTAGACAAATTGCACTTTCCAACATTTTGGCAGCAGTCATTTATTTCAGGCTTAGATTTGAATAAAACCTAGACTTCACGGTGGACTGAATAGAAAAAAAAACAAATTATGCAGTGGGGTGACAGTATGAGATTTGAAAACTATGCAATGAGGTGATTTATCAAACCGAAACGGAGTTCATATACCTTCCTAACATTTTCGAAGCGTTTGTTCCTATATTCTAATTTCAAGAAATTATTCAGGTCTCAAGGTGCGTTTTAGATTTCAAATCAAATAATATGGCGTGTTTTAAAAAACGATAAACCGATTTCAAACTCCCTGACTTGTACATTTATTTTAAGTTTTGCGGGATAAACACTTTAATCCCCTAGGGATAAAATTTTTATGGGACCCCTTCGGGATAATTTTCTATACAATAGTAAAAGAATTTTCAAAATCGGTCCATAATTGGCGGAGATATCGCGTAACATAGGTACATACAAAAAAACAACAACAATATACAGACGAATTGAGAATCTCCTCTTTTTGAAGTCGGTTAGAAAGGGGAAGTCTTATTGAATTTTGCTCCTCATAATCGGCATTTTGCTTTTTTTTGTTATCATCACAAAAAGAGGAAAAAAGGAAAAGAACGGACCTAGACTAGGTAGGTACTGTTGCCACTAGACTAAGAGCCTTAAAGACAAACTGAACTACGGTTTAAGGCTAGCTGATTTAATAAAGTACTTACTGCAAAACAAAAATGAAGAAAATTCCAAAAAATCTGTTCACACGTAGGTACAGATAAAGGTCGTAGGTATCAGAGATGGTAGAATACCAGTAGCGGTATTCTACCATCAGAAAATTTAATACATTTTGAAATTATTGAAGTTATAAAACTTTGTTACTCATTGTCATTTTTGTCTATTCTACCTTAGACAAATTGCTGTTTAGTGACCATGCTCAGGCTACAGGAACCCACCAGTATGCTGAGTGTGAACTGCCATACTGTTTACTACAAAGTTTGCGTAACATGATTTTCTATGCAATTCCTATTTTTAAACCTTCCCGCTTGGAGCGCTGTTCAGGAATTCCATAGAAAATAAAGTTTGTAGTAAACAGTATGGCAGTTCACACTCAGCATACTGGTCAAAGGAGAGAATACCTTTGACTAAATGTGTTCCTGCAGGCTTAGCATACGCCTTACGGCTTAAGGTCAATTTACCCATAAATTATACACAAATACAATTAAAAAATAAAGAGTTTTAAATCAATTTACCCTTTTTTTAAAACAGCAGAATTCAATCATGTTATCTAGATCATTTACCCGGATGGTTAAATTACACACCAATAAAATTGAAATCAATAGAGTTTTAAATCAATTTGCCCTTTTTGAAAGACAGAGTAAATCTCAATCATGTTATCATCTAGATATAACTGACTCCTAGCTATCTGGCTATCCAATACTTATTTATTATACTTAGGTATGGCGGCAGTAGCATCACCCCACGTCACCCATATTTGTACACACAAGATGTTTACACCGTCACCGCATTCCTCGTGAGCCAAGCGTCCGCAATAATTTGCCAGCCGAAATAAAGATTACGAGATAAACGGCTCTTAATAAGCGGCGCCTAAGCAACTTGTTTTCTAACCAGTAAATCCGGGTGACGGCGCCTATGGATGCATTTACACCGATAGCTGGTTTATCTTAACAGTCAAAAAGCACTTAATTCGTTGTAAGAATCAAAGAATTGATTGGTTTAAAAAAAATTGACTCTCCCTGTTAGAAATTGTTGCTACTGAACTCGTCTTGTCGACGTTTGATGACATCTCATCCGTATGCACGTTTAAGTGCGGTAATAGTAAATTTAAATAGTCACTTGTCCTGAAATAGCTGATTTAAATCAGAATTCATTTTTTTTTTTTAAAAAAACAAAATAAGATGAAATACCTATACGGAATAATAACAAAAATAGCTGCTGCCCGGGCCATCACCCGCGTTTTAACGGAATAAAAATTTGCCTATAATTATGTATTCTAAGTCCCAAACTGTACCCATACCAAATTTAAGCCCAATCAGTTCATGTTTTAAAAAAAATGAAAGAGGATCAAACATCCTTTGTTACAAACTTTGTCATTTATAATATTACAAATAGGATATGAATAGAAGGGTTAAAAACCCGTAATAGTTATTTATTATAATAAATGTTTATCGTTGTAGGTACCTACCACCTGATTTTGTGGATATTGTATGACACACCCATTAAATATACTGACCAATAGATTGAATATAATGACTTTATACGACGGCCAAATTCCGACAGGTTTTTTATTTGCAAATTTAGTATTATAGAACAGAAGGGCAAGTCTGACAAGGCGTGATCGAGACGTCGACGTCTCGATCACGTCTCGTTACTTAGGTCAGATCAGACTCACCCCTCAGGAAATTTCTCTAACAAACACAAAGTATTGAAGGACTCTACAATAAAGATTTAATGTACAAAAATTTTGTTTACTACGAATTGCAAAAAAAAAAAAAACGTTTCAACGCTATTTGATGTGATAAAATGAATGATACTCCTTTATTTCCCTTATTGCCACACTGAAGCGTTGTGACTCAAATTGTATACAATGAAACAAAAGAAAGGATATAGATTCCTTTATTTTTAGGATCGGTAAACAAAAGAAAACCATCTGGGGATTCGATATGGTGGAATAAAATATATCTTTTACTGATTTATTTTATCGCCTCTGAGGCGCCAAGACAAGGTCATATCGTTGGATTTAGCCTTTGAACTGGCGCTATGGTAGATATTTATTTATACTATTTATATTCCTATATGGAATTTTTTTAAACGTTAAATTAAGTAAGAGTTGAAAAGACACCTTTTGCACTTGCTGTTGGAGCAAAAATAAGAATGAAAGAAATAATTTCACACGATTATTATTTACGCAGTTTATACGTAGTTAAATAAATATTGCTAGCCATGTCGAACAGGATCATCTTGCCTAACTTGAAAGTAAGGAGAACTTGGGTTATGGGTAGTCACCAGATGACTGATTAAGTGATTACATCATTAATAGAAAACACCCTATTCTAGCTAGTAGTTACTTAGTTTAAAAATTGTATCGTATTATATTAATCAAACCCATGATAAAATATGTAACAATATATATAATTTAGTTTTTCTCATTTAAGTGAATTTATTGTATGTCTTTGAGAAAATAAATAATCTTTAAATCCAATAACATATTTTATTTTTTCTTAGTCTTCATTGTACTCTAACACAGGCAAATTTTGCTTAAAAGTGTTCTACAAACCCTGTATTTTTAATTAATAAGTTATCGAAATAAACTTTTATATATTTACTTTATTACACTGCAGGGCAAAGGCCAAACCCAACTCAAAATTAAAATTACCAGCAACTTGCTTCCACATGCTAGGTCTCGGAGCAAACGAAGCGTGATAAATAAATGGGATCTGACGACCTTACAAGGTTGTGTCGTGTCGTTCACGCTACTTCACGGATGGTGAGCAAGACATTGTTTGGAATGACGGCTTTAATGTTAAAGCCTAGTGTTTAGGAAGGTATCGAACGGTTAAAAAAAAAAATCTGTAAAATATATAAAAATCTGTGTAAAGATTTTTTTGCAAAAGGTAGGTACTAACATGGACGAGAATGGTACTAGGTATGCGATAGATAATAGATAGGCTTTTAATTAAAAACAAATTGGGTGTCGATAAATCGATCAATGTAAAACTTATGTAGGTACCTATTTGATTGTTTCCCAATTTCATTGAATAGTTTCGATATCGTTGGCAAAGTTTCTCTAATCCTCAAAGGAAATCTATCATAAAAGAGATAAAAAGGAAACCTATTTCAATCAATTTTCAAAAATCAAAAGACTGACAAAAGAATACTTATTATCGACCAAATAGGTTTTATCCAAGTTAACGATCAGCGAAAATATCTTTTATTTCTTCGGAATGTGACATGCTAATAAGCAAAATGGCGCCGAGGTGAAAAAATTCAGGATCTCGCGAGCCTTGGGTTTTCCCAATTACGCAACTAAGCAATGCGAGATGACATACATGACTGTATCTACCTATCTTAAACTTTTTATAAATTGACAATCAGAGCAGTACAGCGTTTTTGAATTCGAAGGTCAAAAATAAAAAAAGATACTTACTCAATGCCTTCAGCTTCATTATTTAGCCAAATTAAGTTTTCACGTGATAAACCTTTATCTAAACTAGTCAATTTATTGAAAAAAACGTCCAGATTTTTATGAATTACAGGATTGAAGACCTTTTTTTTCATTTTGTTTATTTATAATTATAGTACAAGTAATTGAAGTAGAAATGTTTAATTGAATCAACATAATTTTTTTATAAAATAAAAATTAAACAACCATGAAAATAACGTTTTCCAATACTTTCCATGAAACTTAAAAGAAAGGCGACTATACCGTTAAAATCTCTTGCAGACAAAATCGCGCCAGCAGGCTTCAACAGCTTATCAAGTGTTTACAACAAACAAACCAGTGTTTCCGGCTGCTGCACGTGTTTCCCCCCACGTGAAAACTGTTTCAAAATATTAACAGTCGTAAAAAACAGTTTATGGAGCTGTTGGCGCGGAAATTGTGGCAAATTGGTAGCCATTTAACCTATCCATGGCATGAAATATTTATTTCACAGTTTAATACTTAAACACAAGTTTATAAGCAGGTGCTAAGCATAATTTGTATT
The DNA here is from genome assembly GCA_947859395.1 of Eupithecia insigniata. Classification (NCBI taxonomy): domain Eukaryota; kingdom Metazoa; phylum Arthropoda; class Insecta; order Lepidoptera; family Geometridae; genus Eupithecia; species Eupithecia insigniata. Next base: position 3,009,897 of record OX402011.1, on the reverse strand, counting down.
AGGCATTATTGTAAAGGAAGCACTCACTAACAAAGCATCAATAACAATTTTTTTTATAAATTCCGCTCTTGGTCAGTAAATATTTTGATGTCACATTTTTCATACAAATCGCGCGTTGTCAAAATGGAATGGGACTTTGTCAAAGCAATCGTCCGAACGCTGAAACAAAAGCGTAGCGCGAAATGGTTTTTCCTTTCCGATCTTGTAATTGATAAAATATAAATTGTGCTAGAATTAAACTTAGTTAGTACTCCTAAAAAGCTCTATCAAGCATAACAGCAGGTAAGTCTGTATAAAATACAGATTTAATACATGCTAGGCAAAGATTGTAGCCTACGTTCTATGCTATGCAAGTCCAAAAAAAACATGTGTTAAAGACTCCTTAGGTAAACCTACTTAAATAAGTTTTTGTTTTAATGAAAGTTTTCCAAAGAAGACTTTGAATTTCGAACAACAAAAAGAGGATGCGATCAGGTGGTCACAAAAACAAAAGATTGGCTACACTTCCTTTCTATGCGGATATAAAAAACCGTTGACAAAAAATGATGACTTAGTAATGTGTGACGGTTTGCGAATTTTTATCCACCTTTTTATACATTTTCAGTTACTCCGAGCCCAATGAGCGTAATTTTTTGAGTTTACTTAAAAAAACATATATTTTGTGGCATAAACAGGACTTTTGTATGAAACTACTCATTTTACGCGCTTGCGAATCAAAAATCACTATTTTAGCCCCAGCCTCAGTGTTGCTAGATAGCTTTCTGAAAAGACTCTTTTTAGCGAAGTAATTAGAGTCTACAACGCTTAACTGCAATAATAATCCTCTATTAGCAGTACAAAATGTGGTGCACAGAAGTCGCCCCTTTTTTCCTCTAATCAATAAAGATACAGATGTCAAACACAGAGTACAAACATGGCTATTATGCCACATCTGGCAAAGTACACATCTGGGGCACACCCGTGACGTCACCGACATGTGGCGACAAACGTCCGTATTGTCAGGCGATTATTCGACTTATTGCTTTGTCTTTGTATTATGCATTTGTGCCATTTTAAAAGCACTAAGCAAATGGATAATCTTTGGTCTCCGACCGTTCGGTTTCGGTTTTGTATAACTTTATTCATGCATCAGATTATTATATACGAATCTTATGCGTAATTTACAAAACTTATACAGGCTTTCGGTCATCGTCGGTTTGTAGTAGGTAATATCTACATAGACTGTCGGTAAAAAAAACTAGAAACCCTTATTCTTACTTGTAGTAGGTATTTTAACTAACCTTAAAACTCACAGTTCCCAGGCGCATAGCAACAAATAAAATTAAAACAAAACACCGTTATATCATCAGCGATAATTACTTATCGGCTCAAAGGGTGGATAAAAACGGCACACATGTTCCATGGGGTTAAAACCCCATACAGCGAAACAAGTGTTTCACTATCCTACACTTAAAAACGACCTAATTATTATCAATATAGAAGTCAATTTGCAATAGTAATGTGTGAATGCTTAGAGTGTGTTTGCACACATGTCATTTTCTAATGGTTTGGGACTCTGGGTAAGATTTTGACGTTTTTGTGACCCGCCAAAATGAGGGTTAACTTTTTTGTTGTATTAGTGTTAATCCGAGGGTTTACCTCTGTGTCAATAGTGCTACTTCGTAATTATTTATAATTTATTTTAGTAATTAGCTAATAGATAATTTTTAATCAATTGCCTACTAGATAGATAGATAATGCTTTATTCAGAAAACTTTAAACTAAACAGTTTGGTAAAAAGGTAAAATAATTGGCGGCCTTATCGGAAGAAATCGCTGTAAGCAGCGATTTCTTCCAGTCAACCACACCCCTACTGCCACAAATGGCTGTCTCATCGCTCAAGAGCGATCTCTACCTGACAACTGTGGTGATGCCTTCCTAGCCGAATTTTGATCACGGCGACCAGTCTCGACACGGCGACTCGACGGACACTAGTCAGGTGGGCAGGACATTATAGTGCACAAGTGCGTACGCGGACATATCTAGTGGCATAGACTAATTGTGTTTTGTTAATCTATGCTAGTAGCTCCTTAAATCCATCAGATAGAGTATCAGTGTTCGCGATAAACTCAAAAACTACTGAACCGATTTTCATGCAGTTTTTAATAATCGATAGAATGATTCATGAGAAAGGTTCAAGTATATAATTTGTTAAGGTTTTGTGTAGACTGGTTAAAATATAACGATAATTGTTGGAAGTGTCCGAAAAAGCCAAGACGCCGCCGCCGCGCCGCCTAGGCGCTTTTATCGAAAACCCTTCCGAATCCCTTTGAGATATGTAAATGCTCTACTACCCGTGTGGCACCGGGGCGGGTTGCTAGTTAAATATATTAATACTCATGCAGAATCATGTTTCAGAACATTTTTCTTTCTAACAGTCAAAGGTGACTTTTGGTGCGTCGACTCTACCTATACACCGATTTAGAATCCAAGATATTTTATGTCAACAAAGACATTTATGAATGAAATCTTAACAGAAACTGATAACAATAACAGAAAACAACAAGGTTACAGCAAAGTTATAACTAAAAACTGAAACACAAACTACAACAACGCATAATCTCACAAGTGTAGATTTTTTTAAAGAATTCCAAAACGAACGAGAGATCAATTAAACGATGAATGAAAGCTTTCAAAGCCAAAAATTGTTTCGAGCTTCTGTGCTTTGCTTCGATGATATCAATGTCGTTAAATATTTCCCACCAATATTCCTTAGGGTTTATAACACCTTTGTATACAAGAAAATATATCCAGGTTTTTGAATCGGAGTATATAGTATTTAATTTTTAATTGCCTACATTTACATAGTTTTAGATTAGGTGGTAATTAGTTTAAAGGTAACCTACATGTACCTTGTAAGGGCGCAGCAATTCATCTTAATATTATGACAAACTTGCCGCCACCCTCCAAGGATCTGGCAGCATCAAATTCTCCAGGCTAAAAAGATACAGCATCCCTGACCTGGCGACTAGATATTCAGACAAAGATCGAGAGCTGACTCACTGGACCATACTCTACCATACTACCAGACTCTAAATGTCACAGAACAGATAGAATCGAATCGACGAAGTTGCTGTCGACGAATCGACAGCAACCCGGATTTTATTTTTATTTTATTTAAAAATTAATTTTATTGATTAGATTATTGATTAGAAAATCAGATAGCCATGCAGCAGAATACAAAATGAAAAAAAAATTACAAGAGTTATTTAATCTATTTATTTCTACAAACAAAGAAGTTGGAAAAATATAAACAATTCTAAGCTTTTTGAAATTATAATAGGCATCATATAATATATGTATGTATAAGAGCCAGCGTCTTCTGTAGATTGTTTGCAACAGTCTGCAGTTAGCTCAATTGTTTCAATTGTAAATACTAGTTTAATTTCTTTATATTATTTGATTGTTATTTTGTTTGTCAATAAAGATATAAAAAAAATATAGGCATCTAAGTAGTACTTGTCTTTTAAATGAATTTCATACTGTGGTGTGGTAAATAGATAGAAAATACTTTCATTGCACGCTTAAAACTAGAAAACAGTTTACAAATGAGACACAAGCAACATTAGTGACAATGGGCGGTCTTATCGCTCAATAGCGATCTCTGCCAGACAACCTGATATGGATAGAATCATTGGTGGCAGGTAGTTTGCTACATTATAAGTTTACCCGTAAATGGCAGGCTTAATATGAATTCAAGGCAGTGAACCATTTAGTCAGGCTTACTTCCGTACACCAAAGAAGGCGTGCCTTTGGTAGTATTTTGACTGTCTGGCGCCTATTTCATATGTATAACGTATTATCTCATTACCCGATAGGTATTAATGTACCCTAATGTATACGCCCAGAAATAGAGATAGCTTTTTGAAAAAGTACAATAGAAATATACAAGAACAAATTACACATCTCAGCATATAAATTACGAAAAGTAGGGAAATCATTTATGGGCAATTGCGTGCGCTTCTATAATAAGCTTCCATCTGAAGCAACTGAACTCCCTATTCGTAAATTTAAACGGTACATTAAACAAAATCTTATTAGGAAGGCCTTTTACTCCATAGATGATCACATCAATGATGTTATCATCTATGGTTGGCCAAATGTCGCTCCGTTCCGCACTGTCAGTAGTACGAGTATGTCAGAAATTAAATGTTCAGAAATATTGACATGTATCTGAATCGCATTAAATTTAGATTTAGATAGGCAAAATAAACATGTATTAGACACATAAGTGATGTATAAATATGCTAGTGGTTTCTTTAAAACTTCTTCCACTAATGGAAAAACAATTGAAGTAACGAGAATAATATCAATAACACCTTATTTCTTATTTTATAATAATAACTATATATAAAGTATAAAATTTGACTTGTCTAAGTGCTTATTTTGTAAGCCTAAAGAAATAACGTTATTGATTCCGATTTCTTTATCGTTGATAGAACTTCGTTTGACCACAATCTCACCTGATGGAAAGTGACGATGTGGCCGACGGTGTATCACGAAGGTCTAGAAGACACCTATTCACTCTTGTCTGAAAGAGATCGCTCTTAGCGATAAGGCCGATATTACCAATGATTTTGCAAAAAAAATACTGTAGGTTAAGGTAACCTATGGGTTACCACTGTTACCGGCTACGATCACTGTTATTACAGTAAAAAAATGTAGAGCTCAATATAACCTTAGCTTACGAAAGGAATTAATGGAATTAATGGAATTAATAAAGCTGCCAGTTCCATTGCATATTTAAAAGTAGCCTAATGGGAGTAAAGCATTTTGAGTGTTTTTGAGAATTAGGCTAGACACAGACAAAAAACAGGGAATTTTTACAAGATACGTCTGAGTTCATTTTTATCTCTAGATCTGTAACATGTCTAATAGTCATGATGACGTGGTATACAGATAACAAGACAAATGTACAAAGTTCGATATTTTTCGCAAATTGTACCTATAGGTAGATAAGGGGTTTGATAAATTTATTAAGTATACAAGTTAATTTGACCCTTCTGTCTTCACAATAAGATTTGTTTAACAGAGATGTAGTTGCTTTCGTGATGAAGAGACGCATAACGTGGAACTCGAGGCGCTTGAATTTGGAAAATCCTTGGGATGGGTTCATCCAACATGAGAAAAGTAGGATTGGTAATCAGGTTTAATTTTAGGTCCGATATAAACCGTAATTTTTCAGTTTAAAAGTTGCATTCTATTGGCCGCTAAATGAAAACCACAAACCTTAATGTGGTTTAATATTTATGGCCGGAAACCACACGTAAAAGATATCCTGGAATTTAATTAAACTGAAAGTCATATAAATAACTGCACAGTGATACTGATGGATCACATTCAAATTCATTCAAAAATTGATCCTAACCTTTAACAGCAGCCTGTGTTGCATCTCCCGTTGCACTGAAACTTGACATTTTCAGTAATCCAGCAATCCAAAGAAATCTCCCAAAACCAACTCAAAACAATCACAAATTATTAGCACGAATTTTAAAAACCACAGTTTCTTTCACTGTTTAGAAAATAGTTTATTTTTCAAACTTAAAAATGGAATATCATTTTCGATCGCGCGTAAGTTTATGCTCGCGTCGGTCACACATCCCTTCAGCACGGCTGCTTGCGATCAACTGAGTGTAAAGTTGGCCTGGCCTGCCTGAGTCGAGTCAGCCGGGCCAGGGTAAAAAAGCACGGCGCCAGCCAGCCCGCCCTTAGAGATGTGCGTGTGTCATCGTGGTGTCGGTGATTCTAACGATGGCAAATAAGCGAAGGATAGGAAGGATAGTGCAGGACCGAGTCAGGTGGAACTGATTGAAGGGTCTTTTACTTTGGTTTGATGATTGTGGACGAAGAATTTGGCATGGTATGATTGTTGATATTTTATTTTAGGACTTAGAAGACTGAATATAAGGTCTTTGCTTAGGATAACATGCATGCATATACTAGAAAGACGTGAAGACGTAAATAAATTGTGGAGGTGGTAGCGTTTTTCAATGAATGGTTTAGTTAAGAACAGCCTGGGCAGAATGATCGGTGGTTCTGAATAAAACTAAAAATGGCAGACGATGATAAAAGTAAATACGATTGGCGTTTTATATCGAGAAGAGAAGTATCTACAGTGCATTGAGAATGAGTTTATGATGGTGATAATGATTTTCAATTCAATTATGAGGCTAAGCCCAATCTGCGTGGGCAGAATATTAGGTAGAGTCAATTTGGAGAAACGTCAATTAGCAAGTTCAGGCTGGCGCCTATGATATAGCTTTGTTTGATTACATTTGAATAATATCCCGCTTTATGGTTTCAGTCCATATGAAATCAAGAATCAAGATGATGTAAATACTAATTCTAATTTGTTTCTATTATTCGATTGTAATTTTCTTTATAATTATCAAGATTACCAATCTATGTATCTTATTACAATCTCTTCATATTTTTGTTTGATTTTGGTGAAGTGAATGAAGAAATGTATTATATGTGTGTGTATGATAGGGTGGGTGTCTTAAAGCTGTGTTAGGGTCTAATGGATTCACTAACTAGTAACCAGAGATTCCGTTAGTTTGCCAAAATTTATCGATGAAAAAAATGTAATCGATAGTGGCAGCACTGGTGCGCCAGCCGGTCGCATTCCCTGGCGCATGGCGGCGCGACTTGTCGTGAGGATCGCCACACAACACCTCTATACTGCATCCGAACATTTGTTCAAACTTACGGACTATTTCCACTTGCACATGTGCACGTCCGTGACTCACGCACGCTCAAGCATTATACAATTTACTTTCGCACCATGACAAAGTTACAAACAAGCCTAAATATATCATAAAATCTAATTGGATCATCGAATTCAGTATATGATTTTGCAGCCGGCTGTCATATGCCAATAAAGAACTTTGTCTATTGCTGTTATCTGAAATGTTTATTACGTCATCATATCATAATCATTGTAATCTTCATTCTCATGAATGCGAGAATGTGCATAATCATTCTTGTTCTTGCCTTTCTAGTTAATAATATTTATCAGTTTTCGTAAAAGTTAACGATACATCAACATGTCCTCGTATAAGGAAGTCCGTACTGCTCTTGTTGTATTTTATAGCGAGTGGCCGGTGGCGGCGTCCTCTTTATCATTTCTTAACGCGTCCAGATTTGGCAACGTCGATACAAAATCCTGTTCCGTCGGCTTTTTGCTCGGACGTTTCCTCGATTTCGGGGAACGAGCTGCAAAACAACAAATTTTTGCCTCCAGCCGTTTATTCAGGTTTTGTCGAATATTTTTATGACCACAATCAGGGTTTACAGTATTAATTCAAGTCAAAAGGGAATCAAAAAACACTGTCTCGGCGCTTTCAGATTTCAGACTAATTCCATATTTGGGTTTACTTGAATTCGTATCACGTTTCTTAAAACCAAAGTTAATTGAAGTGTTGTTCTGAAAAATTTGGTGTTGTTTATTCAATAATTTGAGTAGCGGCCCTAGTGTAGAGGTGTGAAGGGATAACTCCCGAACAAACAGAATGTCTCTGAGATAGCAAACATCGGTCAGCATAGCCCCGGTCTGTGTTTCTGTGTAGGTGTAAAGTCAGGTAAAGCTTTTGACACCTAGCCACGACTCTAAGGAAATGGCGTTAATCTCGTCGCGTTTTATTTAACATCTATAGTTTTTTGATTGTTTGATGAGGTCTTTGTAAAAACTGGACCCGCCAAACGTGATCTTAGAGCAAAATGCTGGACTGAACCACCCACTGACAATCCCGTGATTATCTTGAATGGTCAAATTTATACGGAGAACCAGGTAATTACACAGACAAAATAATAAAACACATTGCATGATCTGTCAATCAAGCAAGGCACAATAATTTACTTGTTTTATTTTTACTATGCGAGGCTCAAGAGCTTGTTATTTTTGTGGGATGATACCAAATATCTAGCAGTCAATGCTCGAGCCACCTGGCTACGTTACAAGTGCTTCCAAATATATCTGACCCCTTACACTGGCATTGTACCTATAGAACAGACTACTCTACATAAATGGCGCCTACATCGGTAGGTACAAATTACTCATGTGTTTCTAATTATGCAAATGATTTGATATCAACATAATTAGGTACGTATCCTATAGCGTGATCTACGTTTATTCTCAGTTTTCATGAAAATTGGTGCAGTGATCGAAAAACTAGATGACCATCGTTGCGTAAGATCTAAATTAGGGAAGACCAAAGACAAGCACTTCCTTAAAATCGCTTTCTTTTGCTTGCTGCTTGGAATTCAAAATCGAGGAACGTACTCAATACCACAGTCAAAGAAAAACAATGAATAGAACGCTATTTCTACACAATAAAGTTGTTTTTTAAACGGCGACGTAGACTCAACAAGGTTTCTTAAAGCAAAGGAATAGAGACTGTAATTCTTGAACGCTATGGTAGGGTATTGGTTGTAGGAGGTGGGGTATTACTGACAGGATAGAAGGCGCCGCGGTTGCCGCCGTGGCGCCGGCTGGCCGCCGACACCTCGTGTATTATGAACTAGCCCCGTGACCTGACGTCGATCAACTAGTATTTGACTCGGCAAATGAACCAATACCACTAACTCATTTCTAACCAAATGGCAGTAACGCGGAACTGTTCAATATTAATCTCTAAACCACACGACACAAATATGTCAATCAAATTGTCCAATCATGGGTTCCCAATAACAGCTACAAACGTAACAATGCGTGTTAAGTAAATTATGATAAGGTTAAGGAAATAACACAAACAGACAACCTTTACAAATTATTTCATAGTAAGAGCGATCTGCCAAGTCGGCGACTGGGAAGCTCGGCACTTGTCTCGAATCCCGCGGTGAAACAAAAACAAGTGTTTAGAAAGGGATAGACTTACACCAACGCGAAGCTGTGGAGAGAAACATCGATAATTTATGCGAACATCCCTAAACAGGAATGCAGGGGCAGCGCTCATGCGAATTTCGTCCTTACAACTACGTCTCAAAGCAGAGATTTTATTAATTCGTCGCTCGAATAAACGATGCGGTTGAAACAGGTGTTCGCAGTCATGGGTGATTCGGGCGGTACCATTCTGAAATGTGCTTTATTTTTTTGGCAATAAGTATCATGTTTGTTTGATATATGAGAGGCATTTACGTAGTTTTGGAATGAATGCGTCTTTCATTGCTCCCAGATGTGCATTCTGGTACGTAAAAGCGTATCAGTAGAGGCTGCGTAATAAGGGCCCATTGGTAATTAACGATTAAAACGATTTACAACTTTTGTTGAAGATTTTGTTTAATTTGAGTTAGTTTTTTTTTTAGCTGACATCCCTCGCGTCTAAAATACAAGTTTCGAACTTAGAGCGATGTGTTAAAATAAACGCTAGTTAACTAGGTCTAACTTGACTACTAAATACTGTACCTTGAATAAACATTTATATTTATTTTGAATACCTTTTGGACCAGACTTGGGCATTCTTGCATACCAACGACCACAATTAATAAAAAATTGCGTTTTAGTTCATCAAAATTGTAAGGTATTTATTTATCTATTTATGTGAGTCAACTTCAGTAGCACGGTGGGTGAAGGTTCACAGTCACTGAGAAGCGAATTCGATTCTCATGGGGTTTACTTGTAGAACATTTTCCTATCTAGGTATTAATCCTTTTAAGCATCCAATTATATCTCAACAGCGGTACTTACTCTTGAAAGTGTAAATGACATGACACCCATGATATTCATCTGAAAAATAACAAAGAGAGAATAAGTATAATCAGCTGTGTTACATGTACGGTCCACAAAAAAGATCCGTCAATCAGATTGTCCATTGTTCGAGAACAAAGCTACCTGTCGTCCTGTCGGTACACTTGTCTGGGATGAGTGACACAGCCCGAGGTAAAAAAGCTAGGTTTCTTTTTTATTTTTAAATAAATAAGGGTAGTAATATATATTATAATTTTTAATCTAAAAAAAAGGTAATTGTATTTTTAATTTAATTTTATTTGATTTATTAATTCGATCAAAATTACATTAATTAGAAATATTACGTAAGCAATTACAATTTTATTTATTAATTATTATGCAAGATTATTATTACTTTTATAGTTATTGGCAGAAATGGTTTTTTTATTTTATTTAATGCAAACAATATTTATTCTACCGTACGTATACGACACTCGAACACAAATATATTTTTTTACTTAAAATTTAGCACTCCATCTTTTCGGTGGCCATCTTTTCATACATAAAAATACAAATGATTAACATTCTGACAAAAAACACACGACATACACAAAATGTGTTTTGGTGGTAAGGGCCAGAAAAACCGTGTGTAAAAAAACGCACGACGAGAGGTATCGAATCAAGACATTCCATTTTTGTATGGGGTATGTTGTGTTCATCTTTGCACGCTAGAGGCGCTGCTGTACCAAATCCCATACAAAAATGGAACGTTTTAATTAATACGTCTCAATTCAAATCAATTTCAATTCAGCAATAGAACCTGAATAACACTACAGATTCTCTTATCTAATGCATTATTTATGTCGGGTTTTCAAGTTTCTAAGTTTTATTTATCATATTACTCGTATAACACAAGATTAAAAGTTATACTAGAGTCCATAATACCATCTTTATCTGGTGGATGTACCATCCACTTGTACTAAGCGGTTTTCCTCCATCATTCGCACCGCTAACTCCGCAAAGAACTGAAACTCTCTGCATCTGTTTTTCCGGCTAATTACAATCTGGATCTCTTCAAAACAAGAGTGAATAAGAGACTTCTAAACCTTCGTGATACAACGTCGGCCACATCGTCACTTTCCATCTGGTGAGATTGTGGTCAAACAGAGTTCTATTGACTGTAAAAAATACGCACGTGGCATGGAATGAAGACTTGATGGAGCGTCTCGTGGTACAAGGCAGAATGGAGGGGAAAAGGTCCCGTGGTCGTTCTCCAACGAAATGGTCGGACCTCATCACCACCCTAACACAATCCACCATGACCGTCTGCTCCCACAACGCAACCAATAGGGAACGATGGCGGCGCATTGCACGGGCAGCCGTTCGTCAGGACCCCCCATCATAACCACGACCACTCTGCCAAGAGTGCACGACTAAGAAGGAGATAAAGAACGGGATTGAAGATGACAACGGATAACATGCTGTCGTGCTCATATTCAAGATCATATTCTAAGAAGGAACTAAGTAGATCAGCATGCAGTCCCATTCTTTATCTAAACTACGTATTACACAGAATTATCTGCAAATGCACTGCTGTTCTAATTTCCCTGTGCATTTGTCTGCGCAGGCGCAGCGTAGCCGCGACGCTTTTGGGTTCCGTCAAAAAAGGTCTCGCTATAAATAAATAAGTAGTTTTTTATTACGTGACCTTTGTAGGACAATTCTATTGAAATAACTTATTTTGTTTTTGTAACGACACCCTTTACTACTTAGGCTAGTTTTTTTATTCTTTAGGAAGACAGTATGTCGTAGATTTTTTATAAATTTTTACATGGTTGATAAAAAATATCTAAAGGTTCAGTACACAGCTGATAAGCTAAAAAAGCTTGGGACGGATTTTGCTCCAACTCAAAAATTACACCTACACAAACTAAAGGTTTTTCGTCGCTTCTTTTCTTTACTTAAGTCTACATAGGTACCGAAGCGACAGAATTCAAAAATCACTTTCATGTCTGTGTTTAATTTTAAGAATTTGAATTTTTTTTAGTGTACGTTAATTTAAAAGTTTTTTACCCTATTACAATTTACTTTTACAGCTAGAGGTAAGTTTGTGTTATTGTAGCTTAGAACCATGACCGATAAACACCTTGCTTTTTCACATCGCTATTCCTAAGTTAAAAAGATTAAAAATCATGAAAATCAAATCTTACTATCATAATATGTACTATATGTACATATATATATATATAGACTAGTAATCTTCTTACTTTCTTCGTACAATCCCTTAGGGTGTTTCCTTTATGAAAAGTTTGTGTGAATATTATAAGATAGATAGAATTAACGTCATCAAGTGTAACATGTGTACCTACGCTGGAAATAAATACAATATGATACAATCGTATGTACCTAGTAATCCTACTTCTACTATATATACATATATGTATATACACTGCCGGCCAAAAGTTTGAGACCATCTACATAAAAGTGGGAAAATGAAATAAAACTCAAAATACAAAGCAAGAGGTATAATTATTAAAATACTTATTTACTAACACAAATACAATCAATTTGTCGATTGTATCTTGTGAAATATTATTCCAGCTTTCTTGTAAAGCCTTCCACATGTCTTTTTGCGAAGAGGGACAACCAGTGCGCACATTTCTATCAAGCTCTTCCCACATAAGCTCAATTGGATTGAGATCCGGGCTGCCACACCATGTTTTTTAACACCCCTTCTGTTTCTTTATGTTCTAAATAACCCTTGCATAATTTTGAACTATGCTTTGGATCGTTATCTTGTTGGAAAAAAAATCAATTTCCAATTAATCTTAAACCAGACGGAACGGCATTTTGTTGTAGTATTCGTTTATATTGCTTCTATTTCATGATTCCTTCGATTCGTACGAAATCTCCGATTCCATGAGCCGAGAAGCATCCCTAGACCATAATAGAACCACCACCATGCTTGACTGTCGGCACCACACAGTCTGGTATCATCTTTTCCTCGGCGCTACGGCGTACAAAAATTCGTCGTTTTCTACCAAATATTTCAAATTTGGATTCGTCTGGCCAAAGAACTTTTTTAAGTCTTCTTCTGTCCAGTCTTGATGGGTAAGGGCCCACTGCACCCGTTTCTTATTGTTTTGTGGCCTTAGTAATGGTATTCGAACGGCGACGCGACCAAATAACTTAATATCTCGTAATCGTCTTTTTACTGTAGTCAATGACACAGGTTCAGCTCGGGATTTGTTCACTTCTGCCCGGATTTCTGGTGCTGTTAGGCGTCTGTTCCGTTTGCTGGTAACAACAATGAAATTATCCTCGCTAGAAGTGGTAGCTCTCGGCCTTCCCGATCGCGAACTATCTTGAAAACTGCCCGTCGCCTTGTATCGGGTTATTGTGTTATGAACACAAGTCTTCGACAGCTTAAATTGGGAGACAATCTCACGTTCAGATTTGCCTTCGCCGTGTAGAACAACTATGGCAGAACGAGTTTCAGTGCTATCTTCGCGCACTTTTCCCATTTTGGATGTCTTTACTGTAACAACGACGAGCTCAGACTAAACTAGCTAGAGAAATGGTAACTCAATTGAAACACAGGTAACTAATATGTTTTAAGAAGCCAAACTAATCCTGAATTTCGGTTAACGCGAAACCAAAATAATAAGTAATGAGCAGATCATAAAAATATTACAATGACTCTACCACCTGGTCCTTGCGCGGCACTCTTTGATGTTTTGAAACAATAGACCTTTTTAAGATGATAACATAAAAATATACAAAAAGAATTACTCTTAGAAATTCTTTAATAACAATAGAATATGCAGGTGTTCAAATATTTTGTTGGTAACAACGAAATTTTGAAGTGGTCTCAAACTTTTGGCCGGCAGTGTACGTATACATATATTATATATCCTACTAATATTATAAACGTCAAAGATTGTAAGGATGGCTGTATGGATATTTAAAAATATATTTGACTTTTCTAAATGCAAGGAAACTTTTCTAAATGAAGGAAATAAAGGTTTCTTAAAATTTTAATGTTTAGCTAGTAAAGTAGTAAATCTGGCAACAAAGCTCTATCGCCTGCTAACCCAGATCCACACCTGAGGCGCACCTGCAGAATCCTTTCTGTTTTTTGTGCCACCTGCGCCTGCACAGGGGACGAGGTCCTGTTGCGCAACGGAGCTAGGAACGGATAGAGGTGGCATGACACAGCGCTATAGCGAGACCGTTTTCTCATCCTCTTTTAAATATTTAGTATATAAATTGTTATTATTCTATTATACGGCGTAAGATATTTATTTCTTATAAGAATTTACATTATTCGCTTACTGAACTTTAATTTTTAAGTTAATTTTTAACTTAGTTTAAATATTGTGCCCTAATGTGCAGTGTGCTTAAACTAAAATGTGAAACATTAGACCTATATTTACAACAAAAGATATCTATTACTATTTATGCTCTCCAAAATGCCGGTAGTTGACGACTACAAGTACAATGGCTGCCAATGCTAGAAATGTTGTGAACCAGTTGGGCCACAGTGCATATTAAATGCATATTAAATGGCAAAATAAACAACCTTTTACTCCACTTTTTACGTGAACTTGGCTCTCTATAATCAAGCAAATGTAATTTAATCACAGAAATGTAAGTAGGTAGATACCATAGTGCAGCTTATTTCACGATAACTGCTGGTATTTTCGCCACTTGGTAGGTGGTAAAGAAGGAAATAACAATGAAGGTCTTATTACAGTTTTAATATAGCATTTACAAAGTTGTGTTATTAATGCCTACCTTTAAATTAAATCTGTATTAGGATACACCATGACCATGTCTATTTAGAATCTCTATTTTTGAAAACCTAAAATCTTGTCAGTTCTATAATTTTACTAACTCTACTGAAAACGCGAGGCTTGATTCCTTAATTTTTTTTCATTAAAGGTGTGATTCCGAAGCCGATCAAATGTGGTTTTTTATCGCATAATAAGTATTCAGTACAGGTGAAGGCTATGAATCAATTAAATATGCCAGCGTCTTGGGGACGCTTCCGACTGGTATTGATATGGACTAGTTGAGCTATCTGTAGATTGTTTGCAACAGTCTGCAGTAGCTCAATTGTTTCAATTGTAAGTACTAGTTTAATTTCTTTATATTATTTGATTGTTATTTTCTTTGTCAATAAAGTATTAAATATGTAGTTACATAAATGGGAACCAGAGGTTTTAAGAATTTCCGAGCTTTTTACAAGACTTTATTTATAGAGATATATAGAATCTTGCAACTCAATTTTAGACCAGTTATCCTCAACCGATTGAGCTTAAATTTGGCATACTTATGTAAGTTTGATGAGATGCCAATGTCATGGTACCATCGAGCTAGTCTGATGATGGAAACCGAAGGTGGCCATGGGAACTCCTAAACGAAACGACTTAACCACGCCGAGTTTGGGTTCGTTGTGTTTGTCTTCCTAAGCACTTTGGTCCAGGATGATATAAAAGCTTGTATTTAAAAGTTTTAAAAATATTAAAAATGCATCTGTTATTTTTTTTTATAGCAGGGCTAAAAATAACTCGAAGACTTGCATTATTCTGAAATTTCTAATACATATAAAATTCTCGATGCGAAATGAGCTGCGTAAATTTCAAATTGAGCTGCTCTGGTTAACAAAAACGTTAAGAAAGTTAACGGCAAGCGGATAAGCCGCATTTGATGAGTCTTAAAAAAGAAAAAGAAACAGTTGCATCAGCTTTCGTTCCGAGCGGTAAAAACTTGCACAGAGCAATGGATTTAGTCCGCAAGGAGTCTCTGAGACTCTCATTTTTAACCGACTTCAAATAAAGAGAGGGTTATGTTATGGACTGTATGTATGCTTTTTTCCCGTCAATTATGGACTGATTTTGAGAATTTTGACCTCGGGATCATTCTTTATAGTATAGAGAATGATCCTGAGGTGGTCTCATCAGTTTTATTCCTAAGCGGATTCCTAAGGATTAATCCCGCAAAACTTAAACCGTCTAAAATTGGATCAGCGAGTTTTTACTCTATGTGTATTGGGATTTGATGGATGTTTAGTTTTAACAAAATAATCAAATTATTAATTTATTGGTATCAATAACTGCCAAATTCAATATCAATAAATATCTCGTTCAAGTGTTTTCGTGTGGGGTCTGAACTGTCAAACGTCGCCACTTCAGATGACTAAATGTCGTCATCAGATGTCTCGACATGTGCACTTGTGCACCCCTGACACATGTCATCGATGACGTTACGATGCGCGTTTCCGCTGCGAAATAACAACGAAAGTGCAGAGTGGATACGACATCTAAATCTACAGTAACTTGCCTATACGTATTCCAAAATTAAAATCCCTGAGGGTGCAGTCTCGACCAAACCCGATAAGTATGTAGCGCTCGGTCGGTAATTATCATCTATTTTCTTAAATTGCGGGTAGTTAACAATAATAATGCGTTCGAACTTCATTTATCCGCTCTATGATTGCGGTTTTTTTAATAAGTTTGCGACGTCTCAAGTTACGAGTTTGCACTTTTTCTTGGTAGAAGATTTGAATTTAGCAAAAACATCGGTGTATCAAGCAAATATTTTCGTGAACAGTTAGCGATCGGTACTTTACGATCGCTAACTTTGTAGATGTTGAGACGGCACCCCCTGGTCACTAAAAATAATATGAAAAGGAAGTCCCAAAGATTTTCGACACTTCTCGCTCGGTTACTTGATTTCGTGGCGCAGTTGGTTAGTGCAGTCCCGTACTGAGCGAAGGTCGCGGGTTGAAATCCCGCCGAAATTGTAAATTTTTATCATATCATTTAACTAATTACATTTATCGACATCTGAATTGATGCCTATTTATACTTAGTTTCAACAATCAAAAATGCATCATAATTAAAAAGAAACTTCAAAAATAATGGCACAATATTGCATCACTCTTTTACTATTCATGGAAATCCATATGTACAGTCGGTCTCCCGAGAAACAGGCCTAGCCTAGTGCAGGAAGTATGTTTAACAATGTTCTTGTTTAAAATCTTATGTAAAATCACACAACGGTAACTACTATAGGTAACATTAAGTCATGTGTTTGTTAATCCTAATGGCATAAATTATTGTGTTTATTTGTCCTTCCTTCAAATTCCAACTAAGCAACCAATCGACTTAATTTTTGGCATAGAATTAGTTAAAAGGATGGATGATCTACTTTTTGTCCTGGTAAAATATAAAATTCCTGGATTGGACTTATATGATATATATGGAATATATCAGCCCTTTCTTAGGAGCAACAAAATAAAACAGTTCATAAAAAAACATTGGACGTACCGTACGTACCACGAAAATTTCCAAAACAGACGGGACCGTCAACGTGTTAAAATGTGTAGATTTCCATGGTAGGTCCACACTAACCTGCCACAAAGCTTTCTAACCAAAGTCTTCATTCATACCGAAATTCCACTAAACCGTAACATATCTCAGATACTGTAACAAAAACCGCGTTCCACAGTCACAGGCAATGAGCCGGATGTAGAGCATAATTAGTTCCAAATTGCCCCGCGTTCAACTAATAGGAATTTATGACTTGTTAATTTATATTGGTGTTAAATCATATATTGACAAGGGGTTCCCTGGATGTTTGAGATTTCACTTGAAATGGTGCATAATAGTATAAGTAAACAAATTAAAAATGTAATATAAAAATATTTTATTACAGATTATATGAAATCCAGTTTCTTGTTCTATTTGTTCCTAGCTCTTTACATCGACTTTTTACATTGTTGCACTACGAATTTTCATAAAGTATGACTACTGGCAGAAGCGGCATTTCATGTGCCTAATATACATATAGCTTTTATACTATGAAAAGCTCGTTTTCTATAAGAAATATTGCGATGTTTAATGGGTACGCTGCCAACTCGGAATGTACTCTCAAGTCTTGTTCAATATCTCCGTTCATAAAGGAGCAATCATTATGAAATTTTGCATAGCTCGTGCGGTATGTATACTCTAAAAATTTATATAAATTTTGTTTTCGAGTACGGTCATGGGTACGCTAGCTTGACGTCAAGCTACCGTACACACTAGAATGGTCATTATTTCTTAAACCAAAGATGCACTAAATATTTCACGTTTGCGCTAATTCTGCGCGATTTGTGCGCTAAATATTAGCATTAAAACAAATTTGAATCCGCTTATGTGTTACTTTGACGGACACATATTCACGGGCTGAGTTGGAGGGGTCAGAATCATAATCAATACCTTTATTTCTTTAGGCTTACAAAATAAGCACTTAGACAAGTCAAATTTATACTATAAACATAGTTATTATTATCAAATAAGAAAAGGTGGTAGATTCTTTGACCACGAAACGTCTGATATAGAACAAAGTTGTAACGTTTTTAGAAAACTGAATTGAATAACTTCCTACATAAGCATAGACAAGAAACGGTTGTTTTGTTTCTTCCATGATTTCAAATGATTAAAACCTAAACATAATACAATTTATAGCTAGAATTATAGTTTAAGCCAATGATTGAAGAGATTTATCGTCGCCTTTCAGAGACTTGACGCATGCGCAGCTTTATTTATACGCATGTTTAAAATGGTTTATTCTAAACATAAATAAATAAGCTGAGTGTAAACTTAAACAGTTGTCTCGGAAGTCCGACATCCTGAAGCGGAAGGGGTCGCCAACATTTTGATGATTTAAAAATGAAAATTGTGATTTTTTTATTTCCAAACCTACCGATTATTTCTTATTTGTATTGAATGCAATTGAAACAAAAACTCAGGAACTCTTACTTTAACTAACCTATTGAGATACCTGAAGATTGTTTGCAACAGTCTGCAGTTGGCTCAATTGTTTTAATTGTAAATACTAATTCTAACTTGTTTCTATTATTTGATTGTAATTTTCTAATATAACCTACTAAGTAATAACATAAACTCAGGGTTTTCAGTAAAAGTAATAATTTTCAGATTCAATGACTCTTTGCTGGATTCACACAACATCATCCAGCGTCTACAGAGCTGGCATTAACACTTTTATAGTCCACAATGCACATATCCATTGTCAGATTCTTGGCAGTGAAAGCGTTATGAAAACCATATTAATGACTAATAAAATTGAATTGAAATGATGAAGAGTTACGTACTTTTTGCCCTGGTAAACCATCAAATTCAAGATTTATTAATTACTCAAGAGGGAAAAAAGTGCCTTTTTATCCCCATTGCTATGTTATAATTCGGATTCAACGCGGGTGAAACCGCGGGGACTATGTTATAATTCGGATTCAACGCGGGTGAAACCGCGGGGACGGCTTAAATAATAAAAAGGTAGTTCGAAAGCTGAATAAACTTGAATGAATAAAACAATAACCTCTGTATTTTATCTTATCAGTAGGTTGAGCGCAGCTGGTGATCACATGGTCGTCGACGGAAGCCACACGCGAGCGCCGAAAACGTCCACAGAGGTTATAAGGACTTGTGTACAGTTATACTTAGAAAACTAGAAAGTTTTTTTTTATTATTCGTTTATATAGAGTAAGGGACTTGGAGTCATTGGTATGACAAAGTCAGTCCCGTATTTTAACAAACTAAATATAATATTAAAGAATTTAAAGATATCCCAAAAATTTACGACTCCGGCGGGACTTGAACCCGCGACCCTCCTCTGAATACGAGGATGCGCTAACCAACTGCGCCACGGAGGCAAGTACCCGACCTGTCGAAAATCTTTGGGACTTACGGACTATAGCGCCGTTAGCTCCACCTACAGGGGAAACATTGAAGTTATCCAAACCTGCTCAAAGTCTAAAGTTACATTTAGATCGTTTGACGAGAGGTATCGCTGTTGCTAATCTCTAAGGCTTTTATAGTGCTTATGCCCGCACTTTGGGTAATCTTAAAGAATTTAAAGATATCCCAAAAATTTACGTGGTGGAGGTGGAGCTAACGGCGCTATAGTCCGTAAGTCCCAAAGATTTTCGACAGGTCGGGTACTTGCCTCCGTGGCGCAGTTGGTTAGCGCATCCTCGTATTCAGAGGAGGGTCGCGGGTTCAAGTCCCGCCGGAGTCGTAAATTTTTGGGATATCTTTAAATTCTTTAAGATTACCCAAAGTGCGGGCATAAGCACTATAAAAGCCTTAGAGATTAGCAACAGCGATACCTCTCGTCAAACGATCTAAATGTAACTTTAGACTTTGAGCAGGTGTGGATAACTTCAATGTTTCCCCTGTAGGTGGAGCTAACGGCGCTATAGTCCGTAAGTCCCAAAGATTTTCGACAGGTCGGGTACTTGCCTCCGTGGCGCAGTTGGTTAGCGCATCCTCGTATTCAGAGGAGGGTCGCGGGTTCAAGTCCCGCCGGAGTCGTAAATTTTTGGGATATCTTTAAATTCTTTAAGATTACCCAAAGTGCGGGCATAAGCACTATAAAAGCCTTAGAGATTAGCAACAGCGATACCTCTCGTCAAACGATCTAAATGTAACTTTAGACTTTGAGCAGGTGTGGATAACTTCAATGTTTCCCCTGTAGGTGGAGCTAACGGCGCTATAGTCCGTAAGTCCCAAAGATTTTCGACAGGTCGGGTACTTGCCTCCGTGGCGCAGTTGGTTAGCGCATCCTCGTATTCAGAGGAGGGTCGCGGGTTCAAGTCCCGCCGGAGTCGTAAATTTTTGGGATATCTTTAAATTCTTTAAGATTACCCAAAGTGCGGGCATAAGCACTATAAAAGCCTTAAATATAATATGATTGTTTTGAAAAAACTAAATCATTTTTTTTTATATTTTGCGGGATAAATACCCCGGTAATATTTTTATGGGACCACCATCATCTTCTATAAAAAAGTAAAAGAATTTTCAAAATATTTGGCGGAAATATCGCGTAACAAACATAAAAACATACTCGTCGAATTGATAACCTAATCTTTGAAGTCGGTTGAAAACCCATTAATTTCGTACGTGGATTTTGAAATAATTATACAGATTTATAAATTCAAGCTTATTCTGAACTCTTATTTGGGTATAGGCCACCTCCAAGATTTTGCATGACATGTGTTCCTGTAAGGCAAGTTGGAAACGTTATCGATTTGTACTGATAATGAGCAGTCGAGCTACCTCTAGATTGTTTGCAGTTAGCTCAACTATTTCAATTGTCGGTTGTTACTACTAATTTTTGTTTCTGTTCGTTACCTATATTTTTTTTAACAAAATAAAGTGCGGCAACAATTACATATTTGTCTTATTACATGTTTGTCAGAATATCCGAATTAATATACTACAGCGAAAGCTAGGTACTGTGTCTGCATGTTTGTTTACTTACTACATTGTCACGATGACTCAACTGATCTTTTTGGAGTCAGTCATCCCGTGACCACGACAGAGTGTAAACCTGTTGAAACGTCGGGAAAAATAGGTAAATAAACGCGATAAATACTCGTGAATAATTAATAATAATTTTTGGAGTTTGTTTGGCAAGTATATAGATTGTTTTCCGGAGATGGAAATAAGTAGTTTTATTTTGAAAAACGCTTCAGACTGATATTGATATGGACCAGTTGAGCTATCTTTAGATTGTTTGCAACAGTCTGCAGTTAGCTCAATTGTTTGAATTGCATATACTAGTGTAATTTGTTTATATTATTTGAATGTTATTTTCTTTGTTTGAAAAAATAAGGTGAGAACGAGGTTATTGTCAAGAATTGGGACAGTATAGGCTAATACAAAAAACGATAATTAAGTTTAAAAATACTAATCAAAATGGAAAAAACATCGACCAGGACATATTGACGGAAAACGGTCCTTGTTTCATCAGTTCCCTCAAATTCACCTCGTTTCGTCAATGTTACTAAGCACTTCGTACTTCTGGCACTTGTCTATAATTACTTCGGGCAATCTGTTCTGATCCGGCAGGATATCCTCGGCCATCTGCGGCTCCGGTGGTTCCGTATTTAGCTCATTGTCTCAGCCCCGAACTTACTAGCCCTACTATACATCTGGTACGGGGTACGGTTTAGGTACTTGAGAACCGTAGATAGTACGGATGAGTCGGAAGGTATGAAAAATGCTTTGCCATGACCAGAGGCGAAGACCCAGTTAGCGAGGCAGGGTTTTCAAGGAGTAGCGATGATTTCGAGATTCGATTAGATGCACTCGCCTTTACGTAACACTATTACTTATTACTTTTTAGGACCGTTTTTAGAACCGTATTTGCTAATTTATTCTCGTCGCCATGCACCACTGCAGAATAACGTGCACCTTTGTCTAAACATTAATTTCTGACATCTGTGGTGTTGCCACATCATATTTTCTTAGACTAAGTGCATCTGGTACGGAGTACTTGAGAACCGTAGATAGTATGGAGGAGTTCGAAGGAATGAAAAATGCTCTCCTATTACTTATGGCCGTAAGCAAGTAACATTATACCTAATCTGTGCCATAAGATTGTAAGGATCGCTTATTCCCAGTTGTCCTGTGCAGTTGTTCTGTACAGAACAACTATGACAACTTTTTACCAGTTGTTTTGTGCACTAAAAATCTTAACTAATGTTATAAATGCGAATCTGGGTTTGTTTGTTTATTTGTCTAGACTTGATTTTTAGCATAGGGTTAGTTATTGAATATGAGAGGGTATCTCTCATAAAATTTTTGCTGCGCAGCAGTTCATTTTCTTTAGATTATTATTCGTAATTACGCTAAGGGAATCGAATTAAATCATTACGAATTCTGACAATTCATTGACTCTATGCGACAAGTATACAAGGTTTCACACGATTTCATAAAGTGACTTCTAAAACTAATCGTCGTAGAGCTACCTCGCTCACCGCATTCGAATCAAAAAAATGTGATAATTTAATTTTAGCTGACCTATGGGATTCTGCGGTAGGCTACGTAGGTATTAATAAAATCTGCAGGAGATAGGTATTTTTATAAGATTATAAAATCACCAGATGGTGCTACGCAAATATAGAACTTACAGGGTATATTAAAATGGCGCGGATTTGAATAGCTCGTCTCTATTTAGGCAAATCAATACTACATACACTTGAAATTGTGTAAGATACTATCTACCACTAAAAGCTTATAAGGGCCGAGGTGATCATAATAGTAGTGGGTTTCTACACTGGTTTTTACCCTCTGTGAAAATTACGAAATAAAAAAAAACCCTAAACGCCTAAAAAATGTTGTCCTAAACATATGTCTGTTTCTTTCCATTTTCCAATCTCGTGTTCACGACGTGACTAACAAGAGGGTTTTCTCAAACTAACGAGTATTATGCACAATAGATGGCACTACAGGCGCCACGCGACCGACACGCGTCAGTCGCACGCTGACCTCAGCAGGGGCAACATCTATTATCAGACGCACGTGTTCTATTTCCAAAACGGAAGGGTAACTGCACTTCTGCGTCGATGCGTTCTGTTTCGTTCACCAATTTAATACGGTCTACCAGTTTTAAAATTGTTTGTAAGGAAAGTTGCTTAGTATAAACATGGAAAAAACCCTTCATCTATGGTATAAGAAATGTTTTTAAAAGATAAGGTTCTATAAATATTCTAGTTAGAAAATAAGGAAAACACTGCATTTAAAACAAAATATGTGGGAAAATCCAAAATTTACTGTCTAAAACTCTACTATCTCTATAGATTTTCATGCATGGTTTTCACCTCCTCATGAAACACTCTATCATTGGTGAAAAACGGATGAAAATTCCTTCAGCAGTTTTAAAGTTTATCGCGAACAGGCAGACAGACGCTAATTTGGGGAGGCTAATGGTCAGCAATGGACGTAGAGGGGCTGATGATGAAAAAGCTACAGACGAAGAAAACTATTTATTCATAATGTCTCATTCATAACTGCTGGAGCACACACTATACTCAATTGAGAAAACTTTACCTTATAGGTAGTTTGTCTACCACCAAAGAAATATAAAAAAAAACATTAGACGCCACGAATAGCGGCCCAGAGCCGACTTTTAAAGCATTCGACTTCAAAATTAAATTCATTGATCTAGCTAGAAAGTTCGATTGCTACGCTATTTTAGGTATTCAGGCCATCTGCGACTGTTGCTCCATCCAAGATAAACAGCATCCACTTGTGTGCAAAGTAAATTAATTATCACCCTATCAAATTCCCACGTAGCTTGACCAAAAAGCAGAATTCTTTTAAAAGGCCTCAAAGAATATGAATAAGAACATCTTTATATATAGCTATAGCTATATATTATAGCTTATTGTGTTTTAGTTTTTTAAAGTTCTAATTCATCATCATCATCATCAGCCCATACACGTCCACTTCTGGACATAGGCCTCCCCCGTACGACACCACAAATAGAGGTCCTGAGCCGCCTCCATCCATCGACTCCCTGCGACCGCTACGATGTCGTCGGTCCATCGAGTGAATGGTCTCCCGGGTAGGGGGGATTTGCCATAATCTCCACGCTTGGCAGGCGGATTGGAGATCGCAGTGTTGGTGTTTAATAAATTTACTCAGAAGGAAGCTGCTGCCCTTCCTCTGGTAGGTTCCCTTAGTCGGCTCTTACGACATCCACGGGTTGGGTTGGAGGGGTCGATATTCGTACGCGGCCGCCCCACGGCCAAGTTCTAATTACTTACTACTAATTAATGGCTATGTACTGTGTAATATCTATATAATGTACAATATTTTTTTTTAATCTCAAGCTGTTTTTGACTTCGTTTTTATTGAATTATTATAGTTTATTATATAATATCTTAATGGATAGTTTATCTTTTTTTGAACAATGTTGTGTCCGCCTGTTATTATTGTATATATTAGAAACTGCCTGTATAACTATATCTTTAAGAATGCTCAATTTATACGCTGTTCCTTTCTTAATAAATAAATAAATAAATACTAATACCTATCATAATCATATGGCGTGTTTTAAAAAACGATAAACGGACTTCAAATTCCGTTACTTTTAGACTTATTTTAAGTTTGGCGGGATAAATACTAATCCCCTGGGGATAAAAATTTTATGAGATCCCTTGGGATTATTTTCTATACAATAGTGAAAAAAAAAAACAAAATCGGTCCATAATTGGCGGAGATATCGCGTTACATATACAATTACAAAAAAAACATAGACGAATTGATAACCGTCTTTTGAAGTCGGTTAAAATATAAGGACTATGGGCATTTGCTCTACCTTCTACACCGAATAAATTAGAATTCAATAGGCACATTTATTGAATTTAGATTTATTTGGATAAGTTCTGAATAGACTGTACTTTTTGAATTTTAATTACTTTTTAAAATATTTATATGGTCTCTCATATATAATAGGCATAACAACTGATTTTGAGAAAAATAACACCGTGATATTTTTAGACATCTACTGAATGCAAAATAAATCATTTTTCTGCAAAAAAAATAGTCTTCGAAGGAAAAACAAAACTTTTAAAATGCATTTTCAAGTTCGCTCAAAAACGCTACAATACTCGTGGCGGCTGTCTTTGACGTCATAGATGCACGAACATCGGTACAGAATGATTGTAACATTTTCAAGAGAAGCTTTACCAGCTATTCTGTGCCTTTACATTACATATTGTGACGGGATGATGTCACAGTTGTGTATGAACTGATTGGTGTTCAACGTGTCATGGCGGATTGCTGTATTTGTTGTTTTATTTTATCAAAATAATAATTAATCTCGATCAAAACATTCAATATATTACGTGTTTTGTAATCTATGGCTCAGGTATGATTCGGTAAATACATAATTTTTGTGATTTTTAGTTAGTGTCGTCATCCCTATTATAAGCGAGATTATGTAACCCTTAGAAACCCTACTGACGTAGATAAGATTTTTAAACTTCGAAAAATGCAGAAGTTCTATGTTCGGCTGTTTTTATGATTAATGTATGCTGTACAGCGATTTCTCCAGTAAAACATAAAAAAAAAACAGTGTAAATTTACAGGAAATTCGTGGTTGTTTATTAGTTCATGTAAAAACATCAAATACAATAAGTATTAATCAAACGGACCGAAGTGCAACTTACTCGCATTTTCTAATTCCATATAATTTAATTTCTGTATAAGCAAGTATAAGTTCTAGTCTCTTTGCCATTTGAATTTTATATTCTACCAGTATATCAATAATATTTTTATAGCTTGTCAGCCTAGCAGTACAGTATAGAGACTTGAAGAGTTGGACACCGCACAAAGAAAGGCAAAAGAACCTACAGGCTAGTTCACCGCAAATATCCGCGGAGCGATCGACATTAAACAAAGTAATTAAAGGGGAGCGTAACGAAAAGACAAGGTGGTGTGATCATCTGCAACCATCAGGTGCAAGTATTTGGAAAGGTGTGCAACGGACAAAATATAACTTTTTAAAAAAGCACCATTAAAACCTATTTTGTGATCGCCTTCGATCTAATTACAGGAAACGCGGAGTGGCTTTTGAATTTGGAAATTGATATGAGTGGTGCGTGCAGTTTCAGTTTTTAAAATTCGAAACCATCGATCTGTCAGCACGACGTTCAAAGCGTCTTCCTTGTAATAGAAGCAGAAGTAGAGTTTATTTTGTTTTTAAAACTCCTGAAACTGAACTATTCATCAGCGAAAATCTCTAGTTAAAAACAAAATATTGTAAAAGGTCGAGCATGAAAGTAGGAACAACGATATGAAGGTATTGTAGTTTTCCAAAATTATACTTACTTTCGATAAATAGTAGAGAAAAATCATTGCTCATGCTCTTTACCGGTCAACGCACACAGAGCGCTAACTGCGAAACAAACACGATGATTTCATCGGTCCATCTATGCCATATGTCTGTTTGTTCGACTGTAAATATTGCTCATTATCATTACACCTGTATTGTGTTAGGTTTACTATTTTTAAACAGATGACTTAGCATCTGGCTTATGATCGATACGCACGCCTCATCATTTTTGTTTAGATTTGTAGATCTACGTAAATACAGTTCCAAGAACAATTTATTAAATGGGTGATGATAATGTCCTCAAATTACCTCAAAGCCGAATTTCGACCATTATCAGAATCAGAATCAATAACTTTATTTCTTTAGGCTTACAAAATAAGCACTTAGACAAGTAAAATTTTATACTATAAACATAGTTATTATTATCAAATAAGAAATAAGGTGTTATTGATATTCTCTTCACTTCAATTTTTTGTCCACTTGTAGAAGAAGTCTACAGAGGTTAGCAAATAGGAACGTATAAATAAGGCTATTTAGGTATTTTTATTACCCACCTAAAAAACAGGAAGAAAACCTGGTATTTCCTCAGGACACGTCTCTTCCCGTGCCCAGCTGTCTCAGCGGCACGTGCGCGCGAAAAAAACAACAATGGCGGCGCAAGATGGCGGCGCACTTGACATTTCCAATTAATTTGCGCGGGACATCTGTGCTCGCAGCTGAGGGATTACGGACGTGGCCGAGTGGGGTAGGAGGGCTAGTTAGGGACTTTGGTGACACCCTATAGGATAGGGCAATTTGACATGCAATGATAACAACAAAGTTAAAATAACGCAGCCTGAGCTTTCTACTTGGTTTGGCCCAGCAGTTCACAAAAACTTAGGTACTTAGATAACTTTCTATTATCTTTTTGCCTCCTTACCCGGCAGCGTAGCAGAACGTATGTAGTTTCTAAAAAAGTGATCACGCTATTGGCTGAAAATCAGTGATTTTGCTTTTTAGCAAAAAAAAAACACTGAGCCCTTTTGCCACGCAAAATTACTTGAATTACATGTTACACATTAATTGAACCGCTTTGTGATTTGTAAACCAAGTAGATAAGTACCTAATGTGTGTTTATGTGACAAATAATTTACTATGTAGATTAGATAGGTACCAATTTATTGACGTGCTAAATGCTACTTAAATCACCTAATCATAATAATTTGCACTCGTGCAACCACTTCAACTTATTCCAACATGGATTTCAATATCGTTGTATTGTTTAATTATTTTGGCAGAGGTAACGGAACGGAATAATCAGTTCTTAAAATCAATGATTTTCCAAGAAGCCGAAGGAGGTCAATTAAGCTTCGCTGCTTAATTTGCAAGGGTGCTCCAAACGTTCTGATTCTATAAGAAGTTTCTGTCTGGATCGTATTAATGGTTAATAAACGACGGTCGTACGAGTGAAATGTTAATTGAACTGCTTGCGTAAGTGTGATCTCAAATCTCTACACAACATACTGTATATACATAGGTACCTAGGTAATGTATCGATTATTATTTTAAATCTTACTCGTCTCTCGATCTTTCATAGGATACATTTCGGAGAATGCTCCTAGGAACTCCATGACCGGATCCCACCATCTCCCTTCCACTTCGGGACAAGCAGACAGACGGAGCTTAGATAAAATCTAGCTGAACGATTACCTAAATGTCAGTGTGGGCCCGTTGATATAGCTGGCAGTAGGTACCTAGGTACTCGCAGTTTCTCCTACAAATAAATATAAAATTGTTACTTTTATTTGAAAATGTTTAAAAACCCGACTCTGTCCTCGCTTTTCTCGTAAAATGGTGGGATTGGGGCATGATGGCATCCATGTCCAGACGAGTGCTTTGATAGCATTATCAAAAATTGGTTCAGCCGGATTTTTCAAGGTAATAAAGAAGAGTATCGGAAAACCACATAGAAACATGAAATATCTCATCCACTTCGCAAGTTAAGGTAAGGTTCACATTACGTCGACCCGATAAAACTTTCAGGTCACGCTAATGTGAACAGCGCTATCGAAATACCTATGCCAATATACATCCGACACCTTTGTTCCTGTAAAACTGTCGGTCCGACCTAATGTGAAACTGCTCCTTCCTAAGAGAAATCTATCAACAATAACATCTGACTAATCCCAAGGCGAAAGCAACAATGTATGCATGCTAGCCCAAATACGGCTTATGAAAGGAAACGATTAATTAGAAGCAACTCCGAGCTTCCTCCATAAAGCACGTTAACTGTTGGCTCAGCACTTAGCGAGGGAACAATGATCCGCTGTTCTAGCACAAAATAGTAGCTCATGATTCTTGTGCTACGATTGTTATTTATACTCGATAGTGCCGAAAGAAATGAAAGAACCGAATAAGGGGGTCTCTCAGACGCGGTCAAAACAATTCGACAACGAATATTTTGTCAAATAAGTAATATACTACTAGCCGACTATGCCTGATTTACACTTGTGCGAGTGACAACTTTACCTTAAACTGATAAGTAAAATCAGCTTGTAAAAGGACGAATTTTTTTTACTGTTTTTTTTTTATTTACGTATTAAATAGTTTTATTATGAATGAATTTTCATTAAAAACATAATATAACTTGTTATTGACGACCGATATGGCGCGGCGGGCAAAGGTCCGTCTACGATTTCGATTCCTGCGATAGGACATAATGTTTGTATGGTCGGTAAATATTTATTTCGGGTGTTCTAGGTATTTTCTATGTTGTAGATTAACTAATTTCTATGTTGTAGTAACCATTGAAACCATTTATTCATTGTGATTGTGGTAAATAATACATCAGGTATACATAATATAGGTACATATATATTTTGTATTAGTCTATCTAGTGATATGATAATACAAGCTCTGCTTAGCTTGGGGCCAGATGATGCTATGTGGATTATCCAACATTATTTATATTAATTTATCACTTGCACTTAATAGGTACTACTAGGTCTTGGGTCAGTTATACTCCCCCATACGACGCCACAAATAGCACACAGACCTCTATGGTCTATTTAAATTTCTTCCAGACAACAGTCACTACGAAACTAGCAGGACACGGTGTCTGCCGTTGCAATTGATTACGTACGAGCGCTTAAACATTTATCAGATTCATTAAAATCTATCATCAATCTTAGCCGATCGAAACGATGATCAAGAGCAACAGGGAAAGGCACCGCAAGATGCGCTGGCGCACGGGTTGGCCCACATTTGTCACATTTTATACCCTTTTACGCCCACGCCCCTTTCATAGTAAGACAGAGGTATATTCAATATTTAAAAAAAAACACTAATATTATAAATGCGACAGTTTGTATGGATGATAGTTACTTCTTCACGCCAAAATTATAGGTACTGTAGGTACGAATTGATCAGAATTTTTGTATAGATGAACGTCTAAACCTGGAATAACACAGTAGCCTGTGTTACACAGGCTACTTTTATTCCATAATAATTAGATCTTTGTATACATGGAAAAATGTAATTAGTAAACAACGTTTTATTTAGTAAATAACGTAACTTAGGTTTCGTTTAATTCCGAATCAACGCGTATGAACACGAAGGCAGAAACTAGTAAAATAGGTAGGCCAATTGTCAGATGGTTGGACGATATTGTATTATTTATTTATTTATTTATATGATGGGTGTAGTGTACGTACACTCATGTTCCTGTATAAATAGGGAGAATAGTAACATGGTTTACAAGTATTTAGATATCGGTTTCTATATCGGGCTATATAGGGGTGACCATAGCTGCTGCTGATACTCACGCACGCCAAACATAATGCGTGTAAAAGCTATCAAATATAGACCAACCTCCCTATTGTTCCCGTGGCGCTACCTGCTGCGTGAATGGCCTTCTACTTTGAATTGATTTATTTTAACTTTATTATCATTCCATACCAACTTCCTTCTGACTATTTTTAAACACCAACACTGCGATCACCAATCCGCCTGCCAAGCGTGGTGATTATGGCAAATCCCCCCCTACATGGGAGACCATCCACTCGATGGACCGACGACATCGTAGCGGTCGCAGGGAGTTGATGGATGGAGGCGGCTCAGGACCGCTATTTGTGGCGTCGTACGAGGGAGGCCTATGTCCAGCAGTGGACGTGTATGGGCAGATGATGATGATGATATAATTCATACCTATAATTACCGATAATATTATTTTGCTCTTAAGTTTTACTTGACAACGGCATATTTACCGCCCACGTTGGCAAATAAACGGAAATTATTCATTTATAATATTATTTTTATACCTATCGTTGAGTCCATAAAACTTCAGCTTTGTACTCACTAAAAGAAAATAACAAAATTGCATATAATAAACATTAAACTTTAATTAAAAATCCAACAATAAAAACCACACAAAGTACTACAGAATATCAACTCTAGAAAAAAACTATTGACTCATCCAAGGGTTTTAAAGTTACGCATTAGTTTCGCGCCAGTGCGAATGGCACAGGTACTTGGATGTTGTTATACAAGAGTGACGCAAAATATATAACAAAATTAACATTCAAGGGTTTAACTGTTAGAGAAGGGATACAAATCGTATCGTGTCTTACACATTTAAATAGGTACTAAACTAAACTTAATTTATTACAACATTTTTGTAAATGATTTTACATAAATAGGTCAGATATTCAAGATAAAGCGAGTTGACGACCAAAAAAAATTGGTAAAATCGGAAGGTGCCTACTCACGCGCGAGTTGGCACCTTGCACAAGCTTGCGTGAAGCAACCGAGTTGACGAATAAGTATTCGGGCTGGCCCGGGCCCTACTCCGCTAAACTAATCACTTCTACTATGACAAAATGGTATTGTATTGATCCAGAATGGCACATATTGGTACCTATTCTACCTTAAAAGAATGAAACTACGGATGGAAGGACGCCCGTAAAAGTGGTAAGGTTAAATATTTTTTCTCTCGGTGCAAATAGCACCGCACACACTATCTAGAGTTCTTTCGTCTAAGCCACTAAGGGTCATAACGACACTATTTTTTACAGTAAAGTGTTAGAAGAATTGGGCCCCAGCTTTGCATCAGTATTTAATTAAGCTGGTATTTACCAAAAGATAATCAGACTACCTAGGTATTAGGCGCTTCGTCGGTTCACTTTGACGTGTATTGTATGAAAATTTGGGTAAAAACGTGAATTAAAATGTAATGGCCCGATTCTATTTTTGAAGATTTTATTATTAAACATCTACATACATCTATCCTTACGGGCATACCCAATGCTATAAGATCACATGCCTTAGATGACTAAAAGTCAGGAGTCAAATCGATCTGACTAACTTATTTTTATATGAATCTCATAATAACATTGATCTTCTTGTCTACAATAAAACAATTATGTTCCAAAACTTTGAACGACTACGGTCTATAATTCCACTAACTTTGACCTCCATACAGGGTCAATTAACCATTTTCGTTAAAACTCTTGCTGCTCTCTTGCATACACTGTTCCGCAGGTAAGCGCCGCCATAAAACCTTTTCTCATTCGGCACCTGCAAAATTAAAAAAAGACAAGCGATTTGGCGCGTGAATAGCCGTGTTTTGACAGCGGCCTCTTTAGAACGTTATTGTACCATTAAAATATAATTGAATTCAGAATAGATCTGCGAAACGACACCTCAAAGGGTTAGTTTAGTGTAGAACTGCCGCGTCAGAAAAAAATTACGCCCTATTTTGCATTCAGGTTAACATTAAGTAGGTAAGTTATTAAATAGTAACAATCATTTTCGTGCCGTGTGGTGCCGGCCTAGAATATGCACCACCCCACCTCTTCCCGCGGGTGTCGTTAGAGGCGACTAAGGGTTATACACCGGGGAGCGGGCAGCAGCGCCCCCTGTAGAACGGACCAACAACTAAAACTGCGATCG
The DNA here is from genome assembly GCA_947859395.1 of Eupithecia insigniata. Classification (NCBI taxonomy): domain Eukaryota; kingdom Metazoa; phylum Arthropoda; class Insecta; order Lepidoptera; family Geometridae; genus Eupithecia; species Eupithecia insigniata. The sequence goes on along the minus strand of OX402011.1, from coordinate 2,977,571 downwards.
CCAACCCGCCTGCCAAGCGTGGCGATTATGCCCCCCCCCCCCCCCCTTAAAACATGACAGGCACAAATAAAAATCGGCCCCCATTTCCCGGCGGCACCGCTACCCTTGGCTATGGTAGCGGCCAAGCAAGTGGCGGGGCAAGGGGTGCTAAGAATCCCCGGCAGATACCAGGTCCAATCTCCGTTTGTGGTGGTAACCACAAACGGAGATTGGACCTGGCAACCTACAACACGCGTACACTGCGGACTGACGAAAAGTTAACCGAACTTGAGGAAGAGTTGAGCAAGTTACGATGGGATATAATCGGGTTATCTGAAGTCCGACGACAGGGAGAGGACTCGATAACCCCGAAATCCGGTAATTTGCTCTACTTCCGGGAGGGCGACCAACAGTCCCAAGGTGGTGTCGGATTTATCGTTCACAAGTCTCTCGTAAACAACGTCGTGCAGATCGACAGTGTGTCGGCAAAGGTGGCGTACCTTATACTCAGAATAAACGGTATTCGCTGAAGGTCATACAGGTCTACGCCCCGACCTCGACCCACAACGATGATGAGGTGGAGACTATGTATGAGGACATTTCCAGAGCCATGCATATCACCAAAACTCATTACACCGTTGTTATGGGAGACTTCAACGCGAAACTAGGGAAACGGAACGGCGATGAGCTGAGAGTGGGAAAATTTGGTGTCGGACGGCGAAACCACCGGGGACACTTACTGGCCGGCTTCATGGAGAAGGAGGGACTCTACATGATGAACTCCTTCTTCAGGAAAAGGGCACACAGAAAGTGGACCTGGATGAGCCCAGATGGTGCGACCAAAAATGAGATAGACTTCATCATGTCGACTAAAAAGCAAATATTCAATGATGTCTCTGTGATCAACGCGGTTAAGACCGGAAGCGATCACCGCATTGTGAGAGGCACATTGAATATCAACACTAAGCTTGAAAGATCTCGGCTGATGAAGTCCACGCTCCGCGCAGCACAGAACCAGATCCAGAACCCCGAAAGCTTTCAGCTCGAGCTTCAAAACCGTTTCGAATGCCTGGCAAGCGTTGAATCCGTGAACGATTATAACGACGGGTTTGTGCAGACTCTCCTTACGACAGGGTCTAAGTTCTATAAGGCCCAACGTATAAATAGAACTAAGAAACTCTCTTACCATACCCTCAAGCTCATGGAGGACAGACGGGAACTAAACTTGCAGTCTTCAGCTGGTGCGTCAGAATACGGCGGCTCAATAGACAAATCTCAAAATCACTGAAACGCGACCTACGCCAATACAACACCAACCGTATTAAGGAGGCTATTGAGCGGAACAAAGGCTCTAAAGTGTTCGCGAGGGATTTGTCGATTGGGCAAAGCCAACTGACGAGACTGAAGACCAATGACGGCAGGACCATCTCGTCGAAACCCGAGCTTTTGAGGGAGGTAGAGAGGTTCTATGGACAGCTGTACACGTCGGTGCAAAAACCCGTCCCTAGTTCAGCAACAGACCCAAGAGCTAGACTTACCCGGCATTACACCGATGATATCCCGGACGTCAGCCTGTACGAAATTAGTATGGCCCTTAAACAGCTCAAGAACAACAAGGCACCGGGGGAGGACGGAATCACCTCTGAGCTTCTGAAGGCGGGTGGACAACCGATCCTTAAGGCCCTTCAAAAGCTGTTCAATTCCGTCATCCTCGAGGGAAAAACGCCACAAGCATGGAACGGAAGCGTAGTGGTACTGTTCTTCAAGAAGGGTGAAAACACCCTACTGAAGAACTATAGGCCCATTTCGCTTCTGAGCCATGTTAATAAGCTGTTCTCCAGGGTCATCACTACCCGTCTTGCGCGCAGGTTTGACGACTTCCAGCCCCCCGAACAAGCCGGTTTTCGGAAAGGCTTTAGTACCATAGACCACCTACATTCGCTAAGGCAGGTTATAGAGAAGACTGAAGAGTATAACATGCCCCTGTGTATAGCGTTTGTGGACTATGAGAAAGCCTTCGATTCGGTCGAGATTTGGGCTGTATTACAGTCCCTCCAGAGGTGCCAAGTTGACTATCGATACATCGAAGTGCTGAAGTGCTTGTACGAAAACGCCACTATGTCAGTCCGATTACAGGACCAGAACTCAAAACCTATTCCACTACAGCGAGGAGTGAGACAGGGAGACGTCATCTCTCCGAAACTGTTCACCGCTACGCTGGAGGATGTGTGCAAGGGTCTGGCTTGGAAAGGGCTAGGCATCAACATCAACGGCGAGTACATCACTCACCTTCGCTTTGCAGACGACATCGTAGTCAAGGCTGAGACCATGGAGGGCCTTAGTACAATGCTCGGTGACCTCGGTAGAGCCTCCGAAAGAGTTGGTCTTAGAATGAACATGGACAAGACGAAAATCATGTCAAATTTCCATGTAGAGGTAGTACCAACTCCCGTATTATTCGGAGGCAACACCCTCGAAGTTGTCGACCATCCGCCGAATCCAGCAGGGCTATTCTAACTCGATCGAAAACCTTCGTCGACTCGGAATCTGACACATATCCGCGCGAAATTCAAATATTTTAGCGGTTTTTAATATTTTCTGCGTTCTACAAGGAATAAAACTACCTAAAAAGTAGTTTTTCATAAGTCGCTGACCATTTTCTATCAAGCTATGTTCCAATAAAGTACGATTAATGGGGCTTTTAGTAATAATGTTGATTTTAATAATAAATCTCCTATATTATTAATTTCTCCCAAACTCGAGTCGAATCGAAATTAGTTAAAACATGAGTTCATAGAAAATATTTTACAATTTACGTTAAGCTACTTTTCTGCTATTGATGTTGCTTGTAGAACGCAGAAAATATTAAAAACCGCTAAATTATTTGAACTTCGCGCGGATTTGTGTCGGATTTCGAGTCAAGGAAACTTTTCGATCAAGTTAGAATAGCCGTGCTGCTCGGATGGGCAGCGTTCGGGAAGCTACGTGGTGTCTTTTCGTCCCACTTACCGCAATGTCTCAAGACGAAAGTCTTCGACCAGTGTGTATTGCCAGTGATGACATATGGCACTGAAACATGGTCCTTCACTATGGGCCTCGTCAGAAAGCGCAAGGTCGCACAGAGAGCAATGGAGAGGGCTATGCTCGGTGTCTCTCTGCGAGATCGAATCAGAAGTGAGGAGATCCGCAGAAGAACCAAGGTAACCGACATAGCTCTCAGAGTTGCGAAACTCAAGTGGACTGCCACTCGACTGAACTCAAGTGGGCAGGGCACATAGCTCGTAGGACCGACGGCCGCTGGGGCCGCAAGGCTCTAGAGTGGCGACCACGTACCGGAAAGCGCGGTGTAGGTAGACCCCCCACGCGATGGACCGACGACCTAGTGAAGGTCGCGGGAAATCGCTGGATGCGGGCAGCGCAAAATCGGTCATTGTGGAGATCCTTAGGGGAGGCCTATGTCCAGCAGTTGACGTCGATCGGCTGATATGATGATGATGATGAACAATCATTAAAATAAGTGTAGACCTAGCACCTACCTACTGAACATTTATGTTGAATATCTATCTACGTTTCGCATTATATTATTATAGGTACTGGAGGATTCATTATACCTATAGCTGGTGAGTATCTAGCGCAGCGCATTAGCATTGTCATACAGCGCGGGGCAATGCAGCCAGCGTCTTGGGGATGCTTCCGACTGGTATTGAGATGAACCAGTTGAGCTACCTGTAGATTATTTGCCACAGTCTGCAGTTAGCTCAATTTCAATTAAAAATACTAGTTCTAATTTGTTTCTGTTATATGATTGGAATTTTCTTTATTTATAAAAAATATAACCTTTAGATTAGCGTTTGGCTCCCATGGCATAAATTCGATTCAATTCACATACCTACCAATTACAATAGAAGATTTATACCTCCAGAAGGTAGTAATCATGCGAGATGCTATCACGACTCCGAACCAATATGCAGATTCTCACTTTCACAGGCATCTGATAATAATGACTTGGTTACATTCTGTATGAAACTATCCGAATTCAGATTATTTCTTGGAAATAATGTTATGGATCTTGCATATTTTCAAAGTTTGTTAATATTTGTACGATCTACAAACATTTGTTCAGGCTGTTCTGGATGTTTTCTATGTATCGTATTATATTAAGTATATCAGTTATCTCGTACCAATAACACTAGCTCTGCTTAGCTTGGGGCTAGATGATGCTGTGTGGATTGTCCAGCATTATTTATTAATCCTACTATTATTATAAATATCAAAGTTGGATGGATGGATGTTTGTTCTTCTTTCACGCAAAACTACTAAACTGATTGGACTGTAATTTGGTATTGGTATAGTTTGGGACCTGGAATAACATATAGGCTATTTTTTATCCCGATAAAACGCGGGAAAGGCGCTGGCAGCAGCGAGTTTAATTATAATTGATATAAATTGTGGTTCTTATTTTGTTCTTGTTGGTATGTACGTAGTACTTACGGTCTGTGATAGAGTTTCATGTTTGCCAAACGTTTGCCAAATAAATAAAAATAATTATACCCTACTCATAAATTTTCAGCATTGCACTTTTACACACAAATTACTGAAAAGTTAAAGATTTTAATGCTTTATTACTAAAACATGATAAAATATTTTTTTCTAGTTATTTCGTCCCTCTCGCTTGGGACCAAAGTGGGCCGTAGGCGGAAAAACACGACAAAACGACTTATTTGGCGATAAGATATATAAGGATTAGAAAAAAAACCTGTACGTCAGTCACACGACTACCGTTTACCAGCAGGATGCCGCATATCCCAAATTCCTGTCTCCTGTCACGAAGCCCTAACTAGGCCTCCAGGCTTGATGGTCAGGTGACCGGCAGTGACCAATGACATTAGCATTAAAGATTAGTATCGCGTGACAGAATACATTGACTTGAGACATGAGATGAAACGAGCTTCCGTCGAATTATCAGAGGATTAATGGTAGGTAAAAGATTTAAAAGCATAAACAGTAAGCAGATATACGATTTTTTTATTCTACGTATTTTTAATAAATAATTAAATTATGTTGGTCAACCCATACGAGCTTACGTTATGGATACTAGATGACTGATATACATTCATTATATATAATACGATACATAGGTACATAGATAGATATTTTTTTATTATACGTAGAAAATACCCAGAACAAATATTTGCAGATTGTACAAACATTTGTCCCAAGACGCGAATCGAACCCGCAGCCTCCAGCGTCATCGTAGGCGGACCTTCGCCCGCCACTACCAGATCGGTCGTCAAATTTGTACGTTATCCTTGGCTGTACCCCCATATTTCAAAAACTACACCACGTACCGACTAAGAAATATCCCCAAGACAGTTTAACTTTCAAAATGAAACAATCAAAATCGAATTTGAGAAAGTAAACTATACTTTATTAACAAGAAAACTACAATCAAACAATAGAAACAAATTAGAACTAGTATTTACAATTGAAACAATAAATTGAGATAACTGCAGACTGTTGCAAACAATTTACAGGTAGCTCAACTGGTCCATATCAATACCAGTCGGAAGCGTCCCCAAGACAATGAAAGTAAACTCAACTTTACTTTCGTCGACAAAACTATACTTCCTCAATAACGTCATTATAATTACGTATTTAAATTCAAAATCATCATCAGCCCGTATACATTTACTGCGAACATAGGCCTCCCCAAACGAGACGCCACGAATAGCGGTCCTGAGCCGCCTCCATCCATCGACTCCCTGCGACCGCTACGATGTCGTCGGTCCATTGAATTTCAAAACACTACCAAACCTCATTCCAATAGATACTTACTTGTTATTATTATTCACTAGCTGTTCCCCGCGGTTTCACCCGCGTTAAATTCAAATTTCACATTTATAGGGTTAAATGTATTTTTCCCGTAATTCTCCCATCGGAATTTGATGTTTTACCAGGACAAAAAGTAGCTATCCTTTCAACTAACTCTGGGTATGCCAAAAATCAAGTCGATTGGTAGCTTAGAGCGTGAAGGAAGGAGAAACAAACAAACACACTCTCGCATTTATAATATTAGTTAGGTTATAAGTAGCCTGTCTAAGAAGGCACCACCTTACTTTCCAAACGGTCAGGTCGTGCATCTCCATTGTCCGTGAGAACTGCCCTAGGGCTCCAGCATTCTTACTCATCACGCGAGCTGTTTCATACCAAATAAATAGCTGGACCATTTTGTACTCCCAAATTCCTAATAAGTAGAGCCTATCGATAAGTTTAAAAAAGATAAAGTCAAAAATACTTTATTTCCGTAAATACAATATTACACTACACTTAGAAAAGGTCAAATTCTTAAAATTAAACACTGATATGGATATAAAGTGATATTTTGATTTCGGTCGCTTCGGTGTGTAGACTAAAGTAAAGAAGCGACGAAGAAAGCTTTAGCCTGTTAGGTGTTATTTTTCGAGTTGGAACAAAATCCGTCCCAAGCTTTTTTATCTTCTAGATAGTCTGATATTTTGTAACAAGCCTTTTTACAAAGGATATGTTTGACAATTTGTTTGAATTTATTTATTGAAAGTTTTTGCAACTCGCTAGGGGTTTTGTTGTAGAAGCGTATACATTGCCCTTTAAAATATACATTAATCTTGTGTAACCTAGTTTTGGGCACAGCGAGTTTATTATTATTTCTAGTATTTACATAAATGTGATAAATTTGGTGATATGGTGCTGGCAATCTGTGAAGAGCTGTTTCTGTGAGGAAAACCAATAATCAACCCTTTTGAATTCTTTTATAATAGTCATCTGGCAAAAACTAAATTTTTGCAGGGTAAAAAGCTATTTTTTTACACGCCATGCCTTGTTAGTTTGTGTGGAATCTTGCAACTGAATTTTAGACCAGCTATCCTCAACCGATTGAGCTGAAAGTCATTCTTACATAACATATGTAAGTTCGGTGACAATACAATGTCTTGGTACCATCGAGCTGGTCTGATGATGGAGAAGAGGACGAAAGTGGCCATAGGAACTCCTAAACGAAACGACTTAACCACGTCTAGTTTGGGTTCGTTACATTTGTCTTCCCAAGCCCTTTGGTCCTAGATGATATAAAAGCTTGATTTAAAAAAAGGTTTCGAAAGAATTAATAATAATTAATCGGATCGATCGGATGCTTATTCCGTATGAACTGGTTCGGCATTTAATTATAAAATATGTTAATTTTTCCTAAAAAAAATTGGTTACGAGCTAACACAGACATTTATCCATAACCACCTTAGGCTTAGACATGAAGTATCCCAAAACGCCTTTTATACAAAAAACGTTTATAATAGAATATATCGTTTTAAAACCTTTGAAAAACAATAAAATATACACAGTAGCCATGTTTAAATCAAATCTTCATAATCCATACTTAAAAGTTAATCCGTACCCACGGTGTGGCCTACGGCTGAGCCACAAATCATGTAAATACGCATCTAATAGTATATTGTAAAGATGTAATGACCATGTAACACCAGTAGCGGATATATAAATCACGGTTATCTTTGGTTTATTGAGAAACGGTGTGAAAATATATTGACTTGTAGACTAGAGAGTTGCATCATTTTCAAGCTGCTAGTGTAGGTACCTGAACTTTAGGCGAGGTTAGACCTATCAGGAACCTAATATCTATTTAATGGGAATCGTTATAACCTAAATAAAACAGCTCTATTTATGGAGCTACTAGCTGCTGCTCGCGTATTCGCCCGCATTATATCGGGATAAAAAATAGCCTATATTTTATTCCAGGTGCCAAACTATAGCCATACCAAATTTCAGCCTAATCGGTTTAGTAGTTTTTGCGTGAAAGAGTAACAAATATCCATACATCCATGCTTACAAACTTTGACGTTTATAATATTAGTAGAATTAAGAATGACGTCACATATAAGTTAAACAATTGTTTTTGAAAACTTATCTTACAAAATATATAAAAAAATATCTGTCATACAAATATATAATAAGCTTGATTTCAAAAACATTTTATACCTATAACTCGTCAATTTGATTTTGTAATAACTTTCAATACTATTACTGAAAATATTTGTAAAGTTGTTTGTGTCACAGATATTATTGTATACAAAGAAGCGTGATAATCCCAAAAACATGTTATATTTATCTAACAAACAATTTGAAAATAAATGAAACAATAGAAAAATGAAACAATAGTAAAATAGAACTGCAGACTGTTACAAACATCTACAGGTAGCTCAACTGGTCCATATCAATACCAGTCGGAAGCGTCCTATGGATGGCTAAAAAATATCGATATATCAAAATATCGATATTTTTTCAGAAATGAATCGATATTATTACTTAATATTTTTAAAAGCGATATATCGATATTCGATATTTATTTCAGGGTATCAAAATTCATATCAAAATCGATATTCTTTAATTGTAGACAATTATCTATTTCCAGTTACCAATTAATAGGGCATCTTATTCATTGATATCGATAAATGTGAACAAGGGACAACACATTCTTATTTATTTTGTGTTGGTAGCACTGATCACTGATGACATAGACAATGTTTGACTGTAATTGGTCAAAGTTGTGGTCGATATGTTGCTCTTCTTTCCTTCTTCTTGGGGTTAAAGATCCTAATAACCTACATTCCGCAGCTTGGGGTTAGTTTTATTGATCTATGGCCCGGCTACACGCTTCGTTTTGCCTGCACAATGATGATGGCCAAAAATATCGATATATCGAAATATCGATAATTTTTACTTTACATACATATATCGATACTAATAATAAATATCGATAAAATATATATCGATACTTTTTTTCATTTGCCCATCCCTAAAGCGTCCCCAAGACGCTGGCTGCATTGTTCCGCTGTATGGCAATGCTAATGCGCTGCGCCAGAAACTCACCAGCTCTCGGGTCCTGCGTCGCTTTGACCAGATGCACAGATTTTTTTAGTACCGGACGAAACCATAGGGTCTCGACTCCAAGGGGAGCAAATGCGTAGGCTCTGTTGAAACCTGCATTATTATTATTATATCTCTAACATTACTTGAGCATGATTAACATTTTTAAAATACCGCCTCATAACATAATAAGTGGTACCTACCCACAGTATTGTCGCCAAAGGGGCTTTCCCACGATGTAAAGATTTATCCACAGAAAGGCTGTATCATGTCTGTGGATTTATCTCAGCACTGTCATTATCATAGACCGACAACTTTAGTTGGTGATACCACAGATTAGGTAAGGCTACTTCAGTGATGGATAATCAGGAAGAAGGAAAACCTACGGGATATGTTTTGACTATTTTTGACTCCACATGTAGCGCAATGCAATATTATATTTTTAGACACGGTTTTGATCAATTTAATTCGGATAGATGTTGGCGTTATTTAATACCAAATATCATCACAGCATCGTCATCTAGGTAGGCGTAAAATTCATGCCCCTAAAGTTCTGCTATGTAGGTAACACATATACTGCCGGTCAAAAGTTTGAGACCACGTAAAAAAAACTTTGTTGCCAACAAAATATTTCAAAAGTACACATGATAAAGAGCTTATTTGAATACCTGCGTATTCTATTGTTATTAAAGAACTTCTAAGTGTATTTTTTTTTTTTGTATATTTTAAGTAACGTATTTGTAACTAGGAGACCTAGGTAGAAATAAATAATAAATAATCAGCAGCATCATCTAGTCCTAAGCTAAGTAAAAGCTTGTGTTATGGGTACCTAGGTATTACAGAGATGGAAGTTGATGTAGTCATCATCATGATATGATATCAGCCCATACACGTCCACTGCTGGACATACCTCCTCCCTCATATGACGCCACAAATAGCGGTCCTGAGCCGCCTCCATCCATCGACTCCCTGCGACCGCTACGATGTCATCGGTCCAACGAGTGGATGGTCTCCCATGTAGGGGGGATTTGCCATAATCACCACGCTTGGCAGGCGGATTGGTGATCGCAGTGCTGATGTTGAAAAATACTCAGAAGGAAGCTGCTACCCTTCCTCTGGTAGGTCAGCTCTCACGACATCCACGGGTTGAGTTGGAGAGGTCGATATTCGTACGCCGCGGCCCCACGGCCATGTACATACATATGTACATATCTATGATGTAGTATGATTATTTACTTGATTATGTAAAGGTATTAACAGAAAACGGGAAATCAGAATAATAGTCTTGCTTAAAAATAAAATCCTGAGAAGAAATCATATTTGGTTACAACAATGGCCTGAATTAATGATTTGAAGTTTCACATCTAAACGCTTTAACAACTGGACCATTATGCTGGATTTAAGCGATATTGATTTCTCTAATTTGTACACTCGCCCGGGGCAGACAAAGCGTTAAGAACATTAGAAAGGCCTTAAATCGTCCAATTATTTTTACGTGGGCATACAAAGGTCAACGTTGAAATTTTTAGTAAGTAGGTTTTTACACTTACATACGTATTAAAAACGTTATGTTTTAAAACATATGACCTGAACCTACCAAAAAAAGACAGATTACTACGTACAAGTACTAATGCAAGCTTTCTAAAAGATTTTTCTAACAGACAAACATCGATCAAGGTATCGGCGGAGGAGGTGGCGGATACCTGATCGAAGAAGAAAACTTTTTTTTTAAAACTTTCCGTGTTCCACTCATTTCCGTGTGCGAGAGCTAAGATTTTAGATTTCGTTCCATGCCCATTTTTCCTGTGGCTCTAAACGAATCAACTGGTTACAGATAACTCTAAGACAGGGTTAGGTACTAGCCAGAAAAACCTTCAAGTCTGTAAAATGCGAAAGTTGCGAAACCACCTCGATAATCCTATTAAATATTTTCCTCTTGTTCTCTTTTATTACGTTCTACCACAGCCAATACACAGCTGCGCCCCCATGCCTACAGTTCATCCTTCACCGTACATGCCACCAAACTATGGAATGCCTTACCTACCCCAATAAGACAAGCTAAATCTCTCCCTATATTTAAACATAATGATCTATGAACACTTTCTTACTTCGACTTCAAAAAGTTAATATTTTACATATGTCTATATAAACTCTCTATACTTAGTAGATATTTATTTACATTTATATATCAGTATTTATTTATACATTTTATGTATAGTATATTTACATTAGTCTTTAATACGCCACCGTCTATACCTATACAATAATTACGTGTCCATCCAAAGGTTGACTGGAAGAAATCGCTATTAGCGATAAGGCCGCCATTGTGCAACTATTTCTGTGTTTGTGTTTTCCTGTTTTGTTGTTCAGAATCAGAATCGATAACTTTATTTCTTTAGGCTTACAAAATAAGCACTTAGACAAGTCTAATTTTATACTATAAACATAGTTATTATTATCAAATAAGAAATAAGGTGTTATTGATATTCTCTTCACTTAAATTTTTTGTCCACTAGTGGAAGAAGTGAAAAAGAAACCTCTAGCACATTTATAATATCACTTATGTGTCTAATACATGTTTATTTTGCCTATCTACATCTAAATTTAATGCAATTTAGATACATGTCAATATTTCTTTAAAGCTAAACAGAACATTGAATTTCTTACATACTACTGACAGTGCGGAACGGAGCGACATCTGGCCAAGCATTAACATCATTGATGTAATCATCTATGGAGTAAAAGGCCTTCCTGATAAGATTTTGTTTAATGTACTGGTTAAATTTACGTATAGGGAGTTCAGTTGCTTCAGATGGAAGCTTATTATAGAAGCGCACGTAATTGCCCATAAATGATTTCCCTACTTTTCGTAATCTATATGCTGGGATGTGTAATTTGTTCTTGTTTCTTGTATTTCTATTGTGAACATCACACTTTTTCAAAAAGCTATCTCTATTTTTGTGCGTATACATTAGATATTCTATCTTGGTGTGCAATAAAAAGTATTTCTATTCTATTCTATTCTGCGCTAATCTTTATATCTATCTAAAGAAACCTACTACATTTATAAGTAAGCACTACCTATAAGTCTAGCCACCACATGACCACACCATTCCATCTGGTTCACAGAACAAGACACAAACCTGTGTATTTAAGACTAAGTAGCGTGAAACAGTAGATCACATCGCAGCACGCGAGCTTTTTGCTCCGATCAGATAGTGATGCTGATGATGGAAGAAAAGCTGAGATGTGCGGTCACTGCCGCGGGTCAGAGTTTGGTACAAGACATAAGAGAGCACAGCAACAATAAGGGTGCGTCCAAACTAAGTAACATTTATACATGTATAATACTACGATCCGCCCCGGCTTCGCAAGGGTACAATGCTGATACTAAATTATACATATAAACCTTCTATCTATTAAAAACTGCATCAAAATCCGTTGCGTAGTTTTAAATATCTAAGCATACAGGACAGACAGACAGCTGGAATCGAGTTTGTTTTATACTATGGAGTGATCGTGATATCACATCTACATTAAAAAACATGTTCAATAACTATGTTTATTGCATGTTTTGTTACTTAATCTGGACGCACCTTCTTTTGTTTTACATTACAGTCCAGTGTTTTCATTACAGTCCAGTTTTCCCCAGGGGTAATTTACAAGGGGGGGAAACTGATATAATGTTCAATGTCAAGTTGGCCGAGCCATGATCAAATCAAAACACCTGGAGTATCATCATCATCCGCATTATAAATTGTACATTAATTAATATAAATTGTACGTGTGTCAATAGTAACAAATAATTTTTATATAACTTTCTATCAGCGGCCGCTTTTTTTCCACTGCCTTTGGCTTATGCAGGCTGCAAACGCAAACAATTTCTATCGAAGCTCTATCAATTTGATGAACGTTGTTGAAATTGTTTTCGTGTTCGTCAACTAGTTTGTTAAGGAAAATTGTTTTACCCTACAAAAAAAACTCAAATCCAAGAAAAGAAGTGAGTTCTTAAATAAAAAGTTATTTTAAATGTGAGAGTATGAAATACATAGACTGTGAAATGTCATGCGGGACTCCCCCGCAATCACAAGATATGAAATCGCTCTCGCTCATATCTTGATTCGTTCTAAGCGGGTCTGTACAATGTACCATCGGCAAAAAAATGCAAATTGTCATAAGCCACGGGCGATTCACGCGCAGACATTCCCACAGTCCGAGTACGGCCAGCAAATTAGTTGCCATCACGACCATCGTGTGGCTGTGTTGCTTTAATTTCCGGAATTAATATTTGCTCTATTTGCAGGTTGGAGCTAAGTTTTGTGAGTATTTGTGGGAAAATAAGTGTTGGGTGTGTTGATTTGACTTAACTTCATTGTTAATGGCAACATATCTTGTGTCTGGTTTGCCATTCTGCTGTCAGTGTTAGTTTAGGATGAAATCAATAATTTTGTTCAAAAGTAACATTTTACAGTTACAGAAAACGAGCCCCAAAATAGGTAAACTAAATTTATAAATAGAAAATGAATCACACTGGCCCAGCGAATGCAAAATATTCCGGCCCAAACGGCCTTAAACCGGAATGCAAACTTTTTGGTGCAACCTTCTTAGTTTATTTAGAAAAAATCTATAATATCAAGTAGATAACAAAAACTTAAACAAACTCTATCCTTTTTTCTGACCCTACTGAAACCGTGATTGAACTCTACTCCACATAGATGTTATCCAAACGTAGATGCCATCTCGCAACAAAAACCCATAGATACCATTTAGTACTTAACCCTTTATATCGGCACATCTGTCTACAATTTATGCGTTACGCCGCCGTTTTCAGGAAAAAGGTGCATTCATTATGAACGTAAGCGGGTTAACTACAAACCTAGTTTGTGTTGGAAGAACATCGCTTACATGCATAATGAATTCGTCAAACTATGAAAGTTTTTATGTAAAAAGGATTCTTTAAACAGTTTTAATCTCACCACATGCTTGTATATAATAATGTATAATATTAAAGTAAGATATCTTTATATTATTTGTTTGTTATTTTCTTTGTCAATAAAGGTTAATTTAAAGTTAGATATACATTTAACCGAAATTAAGGTATTTTCGTTGATCTAACCGATTTTATTTAAAAAATTTGAAGCTTTAATTATTAGCGAAGATGTTTTAGACTTAAAGTTAACTTAGAACTTCGAAAATTAACTTATTCATGGATATACATATGAACCTGGCTACATAACCCACAGAAATCTAAATAAATTATTTAGACTCCTGTGAACCCCCGAACGATAGAGCGTTGCAACGCGGTCGAAACGTCAGTAGAGGTAGGTATAATCATCTAGTTTCCGTACAAATATCTTAAACTTAGGCACCTACATATATACGAACTCTAAAATTACTTATTATTCTGTGATTTACCGTTAACAATGGAAAGCATTGGCTAATGTTTTCTAAATGATCATTTGCCGTGCCTCACACAATCAGATTTTGTACAACTTGTGAACTTTTCTCTGAAAGCTGCCATTACCGATGTAAATTTTGAATTTTCCCATGATTTACTATTGTCTTATTTTCAATAGAATGGTAATTTCGGATGTCGATAGGCGTAGTGTTAGGAAGTGGTGAATCACTCTGACATTAATCTCATTTTTTAACCGACTTCAAAAGGAGGTTATCAATTCGTCTGTATGTTTTGTTTTTTCTTTGTATGTATGTTACGCGATATCTCCGCCAATTATGGACCGATTTTGACAATTCTATCACTATTGTATAGAAAACGATCCCGAAGGGGTTCCATAATATTTTTATCCCCAGGGGATTAGTATTTACCCCGCAAAACTTTAAATAAGTGTAAAAGTAAGTCGGTTTATCGTTCTTTAAAACACGCCATATTATTTATTTCCAAGACACAGTTCACAGGTGGACGTAGGCCACTACATACATATGTATGTTGTGATGCTGTGTTGAAGATTCAACACAGCATGATCTCGCCCCGTTATAGAAAGGGTGATATCCCCTCCGTCCCACCAGTGGGACAAATGGGAATAGTCTGATTTAAAATTATGTCCCGTTCGTCGCACCAATATCGGCGGCGGTGGGAAGAAAGGGATATCAAATAGAGATATCAATAGAGTAGAGCTTGTCAAATTTCTAATCGACAGGTTTACTTACAACTTTCGTCTACTCACAAAAGTCGGCATCTGAAATCGTGTATACGAATAGGAAAATGAGACTAATTTGTCGCATTTTTTTGGCTACACCTCGTTTGTGTATACTATCACTCTAAGCAATCTTCTTCTAGTGCATGAACATAGAGAGGTCTATGCCCAGCTGTGGGCCCACAAGGGCTGGTGATGATTGAGATGACATTTTTGTGTATCGGCAATCGAACCCATCGACTTTCTGCGGTCAACTGGATCTCTGCCTCATTCCTACGGAAATCTGTGGTGTGGTGCTCTGAGTTTTTAGTTTAAAAAAAGTCCTATCCTATCCTACTTCCTACTATATATAAACGTCAAAGTTTGTAAGGATGGATGTATGGATATTTGTTACTCTTTCACGCAAAAACTACTGAACCGATTAGGCTGAAATTTGGTATGGGTATAGTTTGGGACCTGGAATAACATAGAGGCTATTTTTTATCCCGATAAAACGCGGGCAGCAGCTAGTAAAAATTAGAGGAGCCAGTGGGTATGATGTTGCCTAATGAAGTTACAGTCGCCTAGCCGGTCGGCTCAGGACATTAACGACATCCCGTTGATCTGATGTCCATTGGGACAGGATGCTTGGGAAAGAGTGGGATGGTGCTATGAATTAGTATACAATTGGATGAAAAGTTCAGTAGGTATCACTGAAATAGAGTCTACTGTAAAAAGCTTGAAACTATCGGAATGATCTGCGTATTAAACGGGTTTCTTTTCAATGCATGTTCTTGGTTTTTTTCTTACTTTACAGAGATTTGTTGGAACTTGAAAACATATTAGGGTTGAGGCGTATTTATCGTCACTGATAAAAGTCACAGATATATGAAATTGACGGTATATCACAGTGACAGAAACTAAATATATCTGTGACTGTTACACAGGTAGTGCCTGTGTCACGAATGCACGATATTATATCGTTGTTATTTTATTAGGTACCTACGCAATAAATCGCTTCAGCTAGTTAATATCGCTTCTATATTCTCTCATTGATCACTTAGTCAGAATGAGACACACCTAGTATTTTATACTTGGAAATTTGAAATATATACCGCAATATAACAAAGTTGTTGAAGAAAATACTGTTTAAATTTAGTCGGTTAATCAACATGCTACCGCTACTTAGTCATCGCTACAATAAATATATTATTCAATCAGTAAAACAATGAATTTGTACTTGATTGGTAGAAATACTAGCTAATATTTTATCACAGGTATTTGTCACAGATATTTTGAAGTCACAGTAACGTACGTCATTTTGCCTAGTATAACCCAAGACTAAAACACATGCATACCTAATAGGCATTTTTCGAAAGACAAAATATTTATTTTATTTTTCCTGTTCGATAAGTATCCACGACAAAAATCAAAGTAATACTAGGAAGGGTAACCGTACCGTACGCATGGGTTTATAGCAGACTAGCTGCAGCCCGCACATTCACCCACGTTTTATCGGGATAAAAAATAGCCTAAATGTTATTCCAGGTCCTAAACTATACCCATACCAAATTTTAGCCCAATCAGTTCAGTAGCGCAAAAGAGAAACAAACATCCATACTTACAAACTCTGTATTTTCTCTGTATTTATTAGATACTTTTGGTTAACACCATCCAGTATAGTAAAACAGGAAGCGGCGATGGGCAGACAAACGTTTTAATTAATGCTAATAGAAAGATGAATTAATGTCTCTGTACTTTAAGGAAGACTTCAGTTTATTTGTTAGTAAGATTATTTAGTTTTGGTAGGTACATAGGTGTAAACTAGCTGCCGCACGCGCCTTCGCCCGCCTTTTACTGGGATAAAAATTGCCTATATGTTATTCCAGGTACCAAACTATACCCATACCAAATATCGGCCCAATCAGTTCAGTAGCTTTTGCGTGAAAGAGGAACAAACATTCATACTTGCATGACGACCGATGTGGCGCGGTGGGTGATGGTCCGCCTGCGGCGCAGAAGGTTACGGGTTCGATTCCCGCCTCGGGACAAATATTTGTACGATCTGCAAATATTTGTTCAGGGTGTTCTGGTCGTTTTTCTATGTATAATAAAAAAAAACTATCTATGTAATGTATTGTATTATGTATATCAGTTATCTAGTACCCATAACACAAGCTCTGCTTAGCTTGGGGCTAGATAATGCTGTGTGAATTGTCCTACATTATTTTGTTTAAAAACCTGTAGAGCCTTGGTACCCCACGGATCTCGGAACGCTTCCGACTAGTGTTGATATGGACCAGTTCAGCTACCTGTAGATTGTTTGCAACAATCTGCAGTTGGCTCTATTGTTTCAATTGCAAATACTAGTTGAAATCTGTTTCTATTATTTGATTGTAATTTTCTTTGATTATAAAAGTTATTTTTCTTAATATACCAAATGATATCAATGATATTTCACTCGCGTTATAACAGGACTATTCCCAACTGTGGGTAAATTTCCGCTGCGAATCATGATGATCAAGTATATAAATAAATAGATATATAAATAAAATAACTAAAATATTTTTTCAAAAATATCTCAATTAATGTTTAACATCAAAATAATAATGACTTAATTCTAAAGATTTCGTATGCCTGCACTAGGTAAAATCTGTATCAAAATTGCTTACAATTAAAAAAGGTAGTAATAATAATCACTTAAAGTAAAACAAATCGACAGTGCAGACTTTCAAAATAACTTTTGTGAATAAAAAGTAGGAAATAATCAATAAAAATTTCAAATTAGTAGGTGGATAGTGGTAGTTCTAAGTAATCAACAATATTAGGTAGGTAACATGAACGAAAAATCTGCGCACGAACGAAATAAACAATTTCGTAAATTAGGAGCGCGTTTATGTCTTTTGTATTAAAAATCTGACGCACCTGGCATCGGCTCGACAACTTACCTCTGTATTTACAGTATCACATCACTTCAAAGTACCAAACATTTTTGAACCCTTGACAGGTCAAGTTTAACCTTCATCCTAGCAGTGTTGGTATATCTCAGCTTCCCACCAAGTAGTTACCTGCCTGACCCTTCACCCACATGTTGACTTTTCCCTCCAAATTGGTCAAACAAAGTTTGGATGTTGGTAGAATGCAAACAAATGAGGTTGGTAATGGTAACGGACCTTACCAATGGGTTACAAGTCGACACCTATTCTGTTTGGTGGGCAAATGTTGACCCTATGAAATATTCCCAGGATATTTTGGTCCACCATTGAGATAAGAGATTGTGAACTCTACATTAATGGATTGTGGCTGGTTTTAGAATGGAATAGTTTAGTTGTGGCGTTCATTCATGAGTTCGAAATTCAAAACGTAGGAAGGATTTATCTTGACTTGACTTCTTTGTTATTGGCAATATGTGTCTGGTAAAGATTTATCTAGTGGAACTGGAATGTTTTGAATGTGGAATTCATTCATAATAATAGATTTTCAAAAATAAGATATTTTGTTGACTGTCATTTTGAGAGAAAGTGTGTGAACAATTTTATTTCCCTAAAATTGAGGCAAATTCTTTTCCCAGATTGCCTCCTATTGTTCAAAAACCTATGAAGAAATCGATACGTCCTAAGAGGGCCCTGAGAGGGCTATGTATTTTAGCTAAGTACCGTTCCGAAGTAGGTAGGTATCCCTTACCAAAATCAACAGAAGTACTCTACCCAACTAATATGGGTGGGTGGAGGTGTAGGCGTGAGAACATAAAATGGGAATTTGCTGTAGCATTGAGGTGGTTATCACAAAAATATATTTTCATTAAAAAAAATATATAGATGGTACTTACCTACTCGATACTTTAATTATAAACAGATTTTGAATTGGGAAAGTTTGATAAAACAGATTGCGAATTATTTAAAGCTTTTAGCTGATTTAAGTCACAAATGCAGCAAACTACACACAACCTGAAAAAATATACCTACCATATTTATATAAATTGTTGTAAAAATAGATAGGTTTTCATTATATTTCCATATATAATGAATACCTATCTATTTTTAAACCGAGGGGCCGCGGCTTACAAATACCGACCCCTCCAACTCAACCCGTGGATGTCGTAAGAGCCGACTAAGGGAACCTACCAGAGGAAGGGCAGCAGCTACTTTCTGAGTATTTTTCAACACCAACACTGCAATCACCAATCCGCCGGCCAAGCGTGGTGATTATGGCAAATCCCCCCCTACATGAGAGACCATCTATTCGATGGACCGCCGACATTGTAGCGGTCGCAGGGAGTCGACGGATGGAGGCGGCTCAGGACCGCTATTTGAGGCGTCGTATGGGGGAGGCCTATGTCCAGCAGTGGACGTGTATGGGCTGATATGATGATGATGATGGTTCATTATATTATAGTTTTGGCAGAAATTTTGTTCAGAGAATATATTTCACAAACAATAGCAAAATACATCAAAATGATTGCAAATTAACCCAAAAACACGGAAATAAATAACCTTAACGAAGACATAAAACTTTTAGGCCGTAAATTCGACTTAAAGTGCTCAATTTTCTCTGACAAGAACTATAAAAGGCTTGGAAGGGATAAACAAAAGACTATTTTTGTAAAATACAGAATCGACAAAATGATATTTATTGCTGCGTTAATAATTTTAAGACGTTACTTTTCGAATTGGCCTTTACTATGTAAAGTTTTAAAACCATATTTATAAAACTTTACGTGCCTACACGTCAAGAAAAAAAATATGATCGGCTGGTCTATTAAATTAGATAAGTAGGTACTTTCCTGTGCTTAAACTTTCAGTATAAACACTTTTTAAAACAACTGACCATAATATAAAATAGGTAAACTAAAGTCATTAACATTTTTTGCACGTAATTTTAAACAATTTAGTGACAGTGACAGTTTTAAGAGCCATTTTATTAGTCTATCTTATTACGCACAAAGTAGCGTTTCTGCCAAGCTAACCTATAAAAAATGGGACAGGTAAGTGTGTCAGTTGGCAACACCTGGCGGCAAGGTGCTAGGGCTAGATCAATCTAACTTAATACTATTTTGCACGTTTTGTAACAACCTGCGATTAAATTAAATATTGCTATATACATATTATAGTAATTCTTTCGTTTCAGTTCTTTATCTGCGGTGCGAAATAATGAGGAGAACTTTATGTTGTGAGCTGAACAATTAAGTCCCGACCCGACCCGACATCCAGCTACTATAAAGCGGAAATTTGGAAAATATGTGTTACCTATCTATGTATAATACTTACCAATCGACCAAATAATTGAATCTCGAATACATTTTTATGATCGTTAATTCATACTTTTGAAACAATTGATTTTTTTAATAATCACCTCTCTAGCTTTGTTACCCCACTGTGCAAGCAGGAGGGTTATCTTTTTCGAGAGTGTGGTTAATGATAACAATCTAATTGCAATTGTAACTAAGCGTACCTCAAGACAAAAGCAGGTTCCTTCAAAATGCGAATAAATAGCAATAAAAAATATCGGTTGGTAGCACAATTGAACTTCTTAGAGCAATCTCAGTAAGGTATGAAACTACGTTAAACTAACACTTTCATGGCCCAGGACGCGCCCCTGAGGATCACAATGACGAAGCTGGGTCATGAATGCGTTAAGCGAGGCTATCAGGTAGGTACTTAATAGGTGCTAAGCCCAGTCAGCTGATTATAATTCTAGTTACCGGTTAATTATTAACTGTAGACCTTTTACGACCACGTGCGTCGAACATCTGACAGTTCTTTCCTCAGTCAGCCATCAAAGACAAAAAGCTGACCTATCGCTACCGCCGTTATTATTTTAAACAGTTGAAGAATTACCCTACTACTACGCAACGAGATCAAGGTGTTATGCAACTGCCGTACAGGTGACTCGTCAGGTGTAAACTCACCCTAAACACCACTGTTACCAACTTAACAAACCACTTATCCAATGAAAACGCTATTCTACTTTTGTATTCCCCGCATAGGAATAAGGACGAAGGAGGTGCGTAGCAGACGTGTTGCAGACGCAATTTTAAATTTGTATTTCGAACCTTTGTTATATCTAAGTAATAGACACCTTTTCGTACATTTGCCACAATTTAAGGTCATACGAAAGTTTTGTCCTTTAAATTAATAATGTAGGTATTGCTATTTACTTTTATAGTATCGATGGTGGATATTTCTCATTCGTGTTGCGTGGGTGCTATCCGTCAACGTCTGTCAAAATGAGATAATATGGATAAATGTATTCTGTCAAAGATAATGTTTTATTTCTTCATTCAACTGTCTCTCAGTTTTCGTATTTATATATTCTTTAGACTTTTTCTGGTTTATCTTCAAAAAAAAATTAAAATACATTAAGTACCTACTTACTTTTGTTTAAATATCAACATACAAGCAGGTACAGTATAATATAAACTATAATTTGAAAATAAGTAACTAACTATAGCGCTCGGAGGGAGTCGATGGATGAAGACGGCTCAGGACCGCTATTTCGTCGTATGGGAGAGGCCTATGTCCAGCAGTGGACGTATCCTGGCTGATATGATGATGAAGTAACTATAAACTACTTAAAAGCAATAAAAAATTGATGCGTATTTTATAATTCGCGAATATTTTTTTATTATTATTATGATTTGCACACATCTTTGTCTATGTAAAAAACTCAGGACCGTTACATATCTACCTACATTATTAATTCATACCACACAGCTGATGATAATTAAATATATTAAGGAAATGTATAAACTTATACTTTAATTCTACCCTATTGCCCTCTACGATGACTGCATATCAATATTCTTTTTTTAATTGCGCAGAACGCAACGGTCGCATACTATTCTGCCGGCTGTCAGATAATGACGCACTAGGCTGAATGGCCAGGTGTCAAGGACGAAAAAAATAAGGATCACCACTCACCCGGTTAAAAAATCTCAGCAGGTGTCTGGCTCTGGTCAGGCGAAAGGCAGATGTCCGAAAAACAGAGGAAATTAGGGTAGTTAAACATCCGCACCACATTTCGGTATTACATTTTAAGCTCGCAAAAATTTGTTTTTGTCAATCGTTCTTAATTGTTTATTAATCACTTAACCAGGCTGCAAGCATTTTAAATGATTTACTAATGTTTTAAATTTTTAACGATACACTTTCGCTTGAAACATTTCTGCTTGATCTCACCGACTCACGACGCACCTTTAGCTAAAGTGGACCTCTTATTTTAATAATTTTATGACACTTTTTTTTTGCCAATAAACGCAGGATAGGAATTTTTCCTATGAAAGCATAATTAAAAGTGTAGCTATCTATTATGTGACCGTCTGTTTATTAATAATTATTACCTACCATACGTGTATACGTGCCTACTTATTCTCTTAAAATACTAAAACAGGCAAAAATGTTATAAATAAATAAATAACGCTAGTTATTCCATACAGCATCTTCTAACCCCAAGCTAAGCAGAGCTCGTGGTATGGGTACTAGATGACTGATATACTTGATAGAATACCTACATTAAAATAAAGAGATAAATTAGATTATGTTTTTAATTAAAATTCTATCGTAATAAAACTGTAAGAGAACTACGACTGCTACGCGAGTTAAAGGACAGACGATAGGTCGATAATTTCTTTGCCATTTAATATCAGCCTTCATGATCTTATAAAATCCATATAGATTTCTTCGATTCTAAAATTAGTTTTATTATGTTGCAAATCAATCAATTTTGAGGGAAAAGAACAGTCTCTATCCATAGATCAGTAAAGGTGCGCTCACACCGGGCCCATCAGCTGACCGTTCGGCGCGCTTTTTATGTTTTTCACCCGGCTATTTGTCACTCATTCGTTCATCAATTTGCGGCAAAAAATTGCGATCGACAAATTTGGGGCCAGTTTATAATAAACACGTTTTTGGCCTTGCTGTTTTTAAACGTTTTTAAGGCGCGTTCCTTGAGATAACGATTCAGTGGAATTATTTTTGGAACAGGTGATGGCTGGTCAATTTACTTATTGTTATGAGGAAATAAGGAGATAGGAATTTACTTTTAATATTATTATTGTAGTTCTGGATGCGATCTAATTAATACCACTGTTTTTGTAAATGCCCTTCAAGTGTAAGTACCTAACAGGTTATCGCCGCTGGCCGTTTTCGGTTGATTTTTCCACAAGCATTTCATCATGTTTTTGTTTTAATTTTGCTAGTAGGTACTTTGTAGGTGCGACGTTAACCTTACGTTACTTTTAACTACCAAATTGCGTACTTGAACTGACCGAAACACAATTTAAAAAACATATTAAATTTGGCCTTACTAGGAAAGCATACTATTCCTGCGCTGAATATGCAAACGACAAAAACGCATGGGCTACTGTCCTCGAAAAGCACAAGACATTAGCTTCATTTGTAACATAATTAAAGAACTATTTTTATTATTGACAAGACTTATATAAGTACAACCGCTAAATTTTATGCATAATATAAATTAATATTCATTTAACTTATTTTTTAAACTAAATCTGTGTACTGTAAAATCTTGACATCGATAATTTTGATATGTTTTATTATTTATCTATTATTTTATAAGTTTATTTCTAAAGCCTGTTTATTATAATTACTCTTGAACTTAAATTTGATAATTCCAAGTGTTCGGTACGTTCCCATGGTACAATAAATAAACTGAACCTGATTTAAAACGTACTAACGTAACGTATATTATACCGTTTAATAGATAGACATTTTTATAAGAGATATATTCATATAAATAATTTCTTAAAGTAGGTAAGGTACCTAAAGGTATAATACCAGATCACAAACAAAGTCAGTACAAAACCTAAGTAAATGTCACAACACAATATTCCCCTAGATTTCACAGAGGCTAGTCACAAGACACTATGCGATTTGCTGCATGCAGCGATGCATAGCGCCTCTGCCGGCCGCTGCCGCCGCCGCGCCGCCGCCGCCGCCGTCTCGGCGCCAACGCCTATCTGACAATCTGTCCTGCGTGCAGTGCGGAATGCTTGAATTGGACTCTAGCAGACTCTAGGTATAAATTTTACAGATTTAAAGGTAAGTTACACGTCTCGTCACGGTTTAATAGCGCTCGACGAAAGTGGAGGGGGGTTCTACGCAGGTGTAAAGCGGTGTAAAAATCAACTTCTGCGCATCAAAGTCAGCACTATTAAACTATGACCTGTACAAATCTTCTTGCTTAAAGACATCGATATAGTACATATAAATCAATGCTTAAAGATGATGGAATCGGAAATTAGAAAACTTTATGAACCAACTTGAAGTTCTAATTTCATACAAGTCGTAATCATTCCCTACATTTAAGTTAATTTTGAGTGCCGGTCTGTCGGTATACAGTGTACGTACGGTACACAGTGTAGGTACACAGAAGATATCACACAGTTAGTTTCTACCATAGAGTAAAACTCGCTATAATTCTATGGTTTCTACTTATTCCCGGAGGCTCTTACTTGATTAAATACCGTTGTGTGTAAATTTCGTGCACTGAAAGTATTGAGACAATACACCACCCTACATCGACTTTACAAATAATGCCACCAATTGCCAATTCAGCAGAGAAAATGAATGACGCGTGCTAATCGGTGACAAATCTGTGAATTTGTCTACTTCATTCATAAGTACCTAGATGCCCGAAGCCCGGTGTGGTAAGACCTTAAGCGTCATTCCAAAATCAAAGATTCGAGATTTTAGAAAACAGAATACTATAACTTCGCATGTAAGTATTTTTTCAACCTTTTGTTTATAGCTTGCCCAATGAACCAAACGTCCCAAACCCAACAAGCAAAGTATTTTTGGTCTATGATGATGGAAATCATTTCTATGTTGAATATCTACCTTACCGACCTACCTACCGACCTTATCGTACTGTACAGGTCAGGGTATAATGTCTGAGGAAGAGTTTTTGGCTACTTTTTCAAACATCGACTGACGATTTGTCCATTATTTTGATCTAGTTTTGGGAACTGCAGTTATTCGGAGGACACCCTGTATAGTTACTCTGTGCCCCTAGTAATTTAAATTTTCATGGCAGAACAGAGACAATGTAGAGACCATGGTATAAGAAAACAGGTATGCTCTTCCGAGATACGATGGTCACGTGGGTGTCTCCAGGCTACGTCACAGACGCCATCGGCAAATGAGAAGACGAATCTGTTTCCAGGTGTTACCGTTGCAGTAGCGTAAAATCGCAACTCCCCGAACTCCTGTATGAATCTGATAATACTATATGGTTTGTATTTACCAATTATTTATCACATTGACTCGTGTTTAACTAACGCTGTTTTGACTGATTTAACAAGCATAATTGACGATTGTCATTTTTTTATTCATTTTCAATTGACCCTTATCACGTTTGTTTCCCAACTTCTACATTTTGATGATATAAAGTGGCAACTGGATAGTGACGTCACCTGGAAATGCTCCCGGAAGAGAAGACCTATTTTCTTGGATCATGGTAAAGACAAACACTATCGCGTAAAATTTATTACACACGCTGGATGTTCGGCTATTGTAGACCTACCTCACCAACTCTAGTCGCTTACACGGATTCTAGTCCGATTCAAAAACCAGGTCATTTTTTGTATACAAAGGAGTTACAGGAATCTTCGTGGAAAATATTTAAAGACATTGGTATCATCGAAGCAAAGCACCGAAGCTCGAAACAATTTTTGGTTTTGAAAGCTTTAATTTATCATTTAATTGCTCTCTCCTTGGTTTTCAAATTCAAATTTAAATGTGTTTTGCTACACATGTGAGATTATGCGTCGTTGAAGTTTGAGTTTTAGTTTTTAGCCAGCGTCTTGGGAACGCTTCCGACTACGCTTATTGGTACGCTAATTGGTATGTGGCGCGGCGGGCGAAGGTCCACCTGCAACGCAAAAGGTTGCGGATTCGATTCCCGCCTTGGGGGCCAAACAAAAGTTTGTATGATCTACAAATATTTGTCCCGGGTGTTCTGGGTATTATCTATGAATAAAAAATATCTACCTATGTATTTTATGATGTATATATCAGTCGAGTCGAGTCGTCTAGTCTACCTATAACACAAGCTCTGCTTAGCTTGGGGCTAGATGATGCTGTGTGGATTATCCAACATTATGTACAATATATTCCCGCGACCTAGTGAAGGTCGCGGGAAGTCGCTGGATGCGGGCAGCGCAAAATCGGTCATTGTGGAGATCCTTAGGGGAGGCCTATGTCCAGCAGTGGACGTCGATCAGCTGATATGATGATGATGATGATGTATTTATTAATTTTATAGACAAGATAGTACTATCTAAGTACCTATTTACTTAGGCACTTATTGTCTTCGTAAAAAGTCGTGAATGAAAGCACTAAAATCTTGCCGTGCGTAGTTTTGAATACATAATTATTATTACTACTTTCTGTCCCTATAACAATGTCTGCATAATAATTTAGTAGAACATCTGTGTCAATTCGTGTTGACACTAAATTGTGTCTGCTATGTATGAAACAAAAAACTAACGACCCGCAAGCAGCTGAACATGTGTGTTCCTATTTCAAAACTTTAAAAAAGTTGGATTCGATTTTAGAAAGAATTCAAACGAGTTGAAAATAGAACACATTTTTGACAGATTTTAACTTCTTATTTCGCTCTCGATACTCAAAACCACAGAAAGATATTTTGAACCTTATTCTTGCTACAGTAAATAACTAGATTGAGTGTAGGTATGTGAGTGACCTATGCCCCGTCGACCATAAGATTCAAAGGAATACTTCTTGACGTGTAAATGGTTTTACGAGTTTCTAACCGACAAAAACAAAAGAGGAGAACCTCCTATGTTTTATTTTATGTATGTTCGTCGATTTCTCGGAGCTTTTCATGGAGCGATTTGGAAAATTCTTTCACTATTGTATTGAGCATGATCCCGAGGTGGTCATATAAAATTAGGTAGAATGGGAAAATATAGTAAGTATTTGTCCCGAAAAACTTAAAAAGACGTCAAGGTATCAGCCACAATGAAACACCTAAATATCTCCTTAAGTACTGGGGCACTATTTATTGTGCTTATGGCACCACTATGCCAATAAATAGACCCTAAATGGACCCTCCATTTAGGGTCTATTTATTGGCATAGTTGAAATCACTGGCGGGGCTGCTAACTACACTATAAATACTAAAGAAATTGAAGACGGTTTTTAAGTTTTTCAAAACAATCAAATTATTTATTATATATAGCATATTATAGTATTATACAGTCGTGGTCAACTAATTAGGGACACTCTCTAGTTAAACCAAATTGTGAATTTATTTTTAATTTTCCGAGTCTAAACAATATTCCATATCGCTTACATGTAAGTATAATTAGTCATTTATGTGCCCGATTATACAAACAATAACAATTTCTTAAACATTAAACCTCTTTACAGTATAGCTGATAGATTAACACACTGCTCTTTGTTCAAAGAATGCTGGCTGGCCATTTAATTAGGGATACTGAGATATTGCGTACTATTTTCAGAATCTGAATCTCAATATCTTGTATTTCTTCTCTTATTGTTTCGTGGTAGTTTTGGCTGTTTTTTAATTTTAAATTTTGAGAATTATTTTGAAGAAATATGGGCAAAAATAAAAGTTGCGATGCAACACTACGAAAAATGACCATGAAGTTTGTCGAGCGTGGTTGGTCATACCGAAAGATAGCAGAATATTTAAATTGTTCAATAACTATGGTATGCAATGCAGTGCTACATTTCAGGCGCAACAACACAGCTTTATATGTGTCCAGGAAAAAAAGATCGAGAAAAAGAACTCGGCAAGAAGATAGAATGATAACCAGGTTAGCTAAGAATGATCCGTTTCTAGGCTCTGTTTTAATTAAACACGAAGTGTTTGGGGCAGACGAAAGAGCCGGTGTATCAGCGAGGACCGTTCGACGACATCTGGTAGAAGCAGGGTTGAAATGCACGTTTGGCCGTTGCACGTAAATATGGACATTGGACCTACTACGCCCAATGGCACTTGTATTTATTATCTGACGAGACCAAAGTTAATTTGATTTGTTCAGATGGAAGGCAATACGTACGGCGCGGCGTCCTGTAAAAGCGGTAATGAATCCTAGATTCACAAAAAAGCAGGTGAAACATGGCGGTGGAAACATTAAAATGTGGGGTTCATGTTCTGGACTTGGAGTGGGACCTGTGAGGAAAGTTCAGGGTAACTTAGACCGACATCGATACAAGGCAATATAAGAGGAAACTATGCGTCCCTATGCTGAGGAACATCTCCCTATTATATGGGAGTTTCAGCATGATAACGACCCGAAACATACCGCCCGTTCAGTCAAGTCGTTTCTTAACAGTCAGTCGGTATCAGTGCTAGATTGGTCAGCAAATAGCCCGGACCTCAACCCAATCGAGCGCCTTTGGCACGAAATCAAGAAAAAAGTTGCCACTTATCGTACCACAACTTTAGATGAACCTGAAGCTTTTTGTGAGGCTTGGGCAAACATACCTGTACATGAACATGTCAGAAACTGATAATGTCTATGTCACATTGGTGTCAAGCGGTAATTACTAACAAAGGTTCTGCTATTGGGTACTAATTTTATCCGTAATAAAATGGAGTTCTTATAGAAATTAAAATACTACAGATTATAAGTTTTGTTTAACTCTATTTTAAATTTTACTTCACTGTCCTTAATTAAATGTCCAGCTACAGAATTATACCTTAAATTGAATACATGTTTAACCTTTGATATTAAACACTTTATTTATTTATACTTTTATTTTCAGCCATATTATAGCATAATAATCGGACCAAATTATGCAAATAATCGTTACGGAGAAATCAATAGGGTTTTATATTTATATGTAACCGTTTTTTGCTCTTCACTTTCTTGAATGTCCCTAATTAGTTGACCACGACTGTATATTATAGTAGAGCACACTTTGAGAGGCTGGTACGTATTATAAGTCCTACCACCAGTAACGATAACTACCCTATTTGCTTCATTGAACTCTATTAGTAATAGAGTTGATTGATATGCTATTAAAACTATAATTTAACGCTCCATTTTTTATTTGCGGTCTTAATAAGTATTCGGAAAAAATGGTTGGTAAATAACTACCTACCTGTACATAATGTATATAACGCATATATAAATATGCAGGTGTTACGTATAAAGACGAATACATGAAGAAAAGAAAACAAGAGACGTTTTTGTAACTTTGAAATTTATATTGCTCTGTACAAAATGTTATCCCCATCGAGGTCAAGAATCGCCGCTTTTAGCGCTTTTGGATCGTAAAATCGGCCCATACATCTATCATCTCTTCTTACTTACATAGGTACCAAAGCTACACTTGGTCTTTATTTTTGTCGTCGACTGTACCTAAGTACTTATCGTGTATCGTTCGTAAATATCCGCAAATATCAAGGACTGGCGCGATCAACGTGCAGGCCATCTGATACATAATTAGTAATGTCGGCCAAAATAACGGCACCGTCATGTAACGCCCGTAATTTTACGGGTTGTATTGAATTTCACACTTATACTCATTTATTCGAGTATATTCACAAATAACTGTCCGTAACCTACCGAAATTATAAGTAAGTATAAGAAATCGGTCTACAGACGCCTGGCGGTATACGGATAAGCGGCTCTACCAAATATTTTTCTTTTGAATCCGGAATATTTTCTTCGTTGGCGACCATCGCTCAGTGGGCGAAATTCCGCCTAAGATGCATAGTAGCGGGTTTCATTCCTGACGTGGAACAAATGTTTGTCTAATATAAGTAATATTATAAATGCGAAAGTGTGTTTGTTTGTCCTTCCTTCACGCCCTAACCAATCAACCAATCGACTTGATTTTTGGCATAGAGTTAGTTTAAAATGGATGTAGAGTAAGTAATATAAGATACTTTTGTCCTAGTAAAACATCATATTCCCATGGGAGATTTTCGGGAAAAAAGACCCTTCTATCCTCTAGAAATGTGAAATTCGTATTTGTGCGGATGGAACCTCGGGGAACAACTAGTTAATAAATAAAAATAAATAAATTTCATAGGATAGAGTTCGATCGCTGAGTCAATTTGTTTCGAGACAAGGCGTTCCATTTTGTATGGAATACCTAGTAGATCCATGTCCGCACGGTAGAGGCACTGTACCAAATAGATAGACCAACCCATAAAAAAATGGATCGTCTTGTCGTCATCGCGATACTGTGTTAAAAATCACCAGTAGGTAAGTACCTAATTTTTTATCTAGCAACTTTAAGGCAGGCATTTGTACGCCTCAAACTAGACCTCTGCCTTTTTCTTATATTAATGTAAATAAAAGTAATTTAAATGTTATTTAAACAGTTTATGATACCTATCATAAGCTTTTTTAATGTCAATTACATAGTTTTTTTTATTACCTTTATGCGAAGTGGCTCTTGGTGGCCACCGACCTCTGGTTTCGCTTCTCTATCAAAATTATACGAAACTAAACTATTTCAGAGAGATTAAAAAAGGTTAGGATACGTATCACAAATAGTTTTTCTTAATATTTTTTTAATAATACTGGGCAATTCACACAGCATTATCTAGCCCCAAGCTAAGCAGAGCTTGTGTTATGGGTACTAGATAACTGATATACAGAATAGAATTATTACATAAATAGATATTTTTTATTATACATAGAAAACAACTAGAACATCCTGAACAAATTGGAGAAAATTCTAATGCTAACGTTATTATAGGTAAGTAGAAATAGATGTTGACACTAGTGTGCGGCATACAACCACCTTTATAAAATTTAATTTAATTCTTTTTATTTTTTAAAAACTGTACTACTTATAATAACTGCAGTATTATGACGGCACCGTTTGTTCAAAACAACCGCGCAAACAGGTGTCGTTTTGGGCGCGGTTCGCAAGGGGCACGTGCCCACTGCTGCCACCTTGCGGATAGCGACAGGTGAGGGAAACAATTTCGTTCAAAAACGGAAATTCCGCATGTCACGCTTTTTTGGGGGGAAAACAATATCTATTGTGTATAATTCGGAATTGTTGTGTGACCAATTTTGACTTAGTTTACGACCCCCTGCGACCCCTAAGAAAATCCCTTTATTTAACTGCTGCCCACGCCTGCGTCCGCGTTTTATCGGGATAAAAAATAGCCTATATTCCAGGTCCCAAACTATACCCTTATCAAATTTCAGCCTAATCGGTTCAGTAGTTTTTGCGTGAAAGAGTAACAAATAACCATACATCCATCCATACAAACTTTATGGTCTAAGAAATTTCATTCTCATACCTACTATTACAAATATTCCGTTAAATGAGAACTTAGGGCTAAATTAAGGCTAATAGTTACATTTGGGTGGCGAGCGTACTACAAATATGTAAGTAATTAAGTAACTATGCCTAAATTAGTAGGTAGTAGGTACTTTGGTAACCAGAACATATCCATGCATTTTAAGAAATTGTTAATACATACATATTTAGGGCAAGGCGAACTCAAAGTTCGCCAAAGTAGGATAGTAGGAAGTAGGAAAGGATGTATCTAGACGACTAATAGAGTGCATTATGAATGTAAGCGGGTTAACTACGAACCTAGTTTGTGTTCGAAGGATACCAACCAACGTTTCATCTCTTAACGAAGGACTGGGGAATGAGGGAGTCGCGTGCGTACCGCGGCGCGACTATAGAGTATTCAGGGCCCGTACTCTTAAAAACGAAATCGAAGTTTCTGATACTTTTTCGTGCAAACGCTAATCTTATGCAATGGACATAAGAGTTGGTTTTGCACGAACACGAAAAAGAAACTTCGATTTTCCTTTTCCGAGTAGGCCCCCAGTTTCCCGATATTTCGGCACAATTTATTTATTACTAGTTTCTGCTCGCGGCTTCGCACCCTTTGTTTCTATAGAAACGTTAAAAAGTTATTTCTAACCCATGAGAAATGATTTATGGCATGAAAAGTAGCCTGTTTATTCCAAGACTAGAACTAGGTGCATCTATGCAAAATTTCAGTACGATCCGTTGAGTACTTAAAGCGTGAAAAATTAAATAACATTCATTCATCCAAACTTTCGCATGTACAATATTAGTGTGATGATATTAACTGACGCCGCCGCATCGTAGAATAAGCCCGTTTGTATAATGGCTAGGCCGATTACAAAACGAACGCTGATTTCTTGGGAAAACGTAATTTATTTCATTCGACGAGATTGCTTAGTACGTTTAGCCATATAGTTGCATGCTGATCGTTTAAAAATCGACATAGGCAATTATTCGAATTGCGCCGTTTTTCAATCGGAAAAAGCTAGATTTCTACAACGGGCTGACGCGAGGGGGTGGCGCCATAACTACTGCACTGCCTATTTATTGGGGATATGTCTACTCGATGATTGGCTGCCTACTTTTGAACCCTGAGAAAACTCGCGCGAATCCGCGGGCAGGAGCTAGTTATTTCATAAATTGGCAAAGTTGAATGGAGACCGGATATCGACCGATGTTGGCGCCGTGCTGTCGGCTGTCTTCCGCAAAGTGCTTTTTGAGGTGTCTCAGGGCTCATGCCAAAACTAGAATTGGAAAGCAAAGTCAGGAATTAGTAGGTAAATATACTCCTTGAACTACTAATTGAACAAAACTGTAAATTAGTTTTGTTAACTAATTCCATATATGTATAGTGTTGGACCGAATCTGCAAACCGTTCAGACAATCTATAGTTTTAAAACCATACAATCTATAGTTTTAAATCCGTAGATTATCCGTTCCGTGCCTAAAATAAAAAATATTGATATCTTAGACAAACATTTTGGTGTTTGATAGTACCTTCCTACTGGGTTTCCTCTTGGTTGTCATTGTTTTTTTCACCTTGGTTAGGATAAAGGCGCACTGAAAGCGTCAAATAACACGTTTTCGACTATTTTTAATTCGATACAAACGTGTGCGTTGTGTTGAAAAGGTAGAACTAACTTTTCTATGTAAATTTTAACCGACTTCGAAAAAACGAGGTTGTTCTATGTTGGGCTGTGTGGATGTGTGTATATACCTATATATCGATGTTTTTAGGGTCACGTACCTAAAAAGGAAAAACGGAACCCTTATAGGATCACTTTGTTGTCCGTCTGTCTGTCCGTCTGTCCGTCTGTCAACCCTCTTTTCTCAGACAAGCGTGGAGCTATCGAGTTGAAATTAACATCAAATACTCAAGTCCGTAACCTCTTGGAGCCGTGATATAAATCAAACCTCTAAGTCAACGCAATCAAAAGTTATAACCGTTTATGGCCTATTTTATGAAATTTTCAAGGGAGTCAAATGCACACAAACCCTATAGGGTACTTCCCGTTGACCTAGAATCATGAAATTTGTCAATTTGGCAAGGCCATAAAGCACAAGTAAAGGGAAAAATCCGAAATCCGTAAATTTCTAGTCTATTCACAAAAAAAAATATTTTTAATTGTTGCATCCCGTTGACCTAGATTCTAGGTCCTAGAATCATGACATTTGGCAAGAAACAAGGTTTTATAATTACGGAACCCTCGATGCGCGAGTCTACCTCGCACTTGAGGTTTTTATTAGGTATGCACTTATGTTTGTCTATTTCTCCGTAATTTAGGAACTGATTTGAATGATTATTTTGCTGTTGTGCCTATAGAAGACGATTACGAGGTGGTCCTGGTCCTATAAAAAAAAGTAAACCCTCAAAATATTGAAATTATTCTTGGATTTGCTTTCTGTATGCCTCGTGCCTTTCCTTTTTAGTATAGCATGGTATTTGGAAAGAAAATAGCGCCATCTAGCGCGAAATAGCCATCCTAACCTTTGTTATAAGAACCTAGCGCCACGCGGGTTCTAATTCTAAGAAGGACGGAGTGGAGTATTATAACTACTCGGCACAAGATGGCTCTGCATGGAACAAATAAAAAAATATTATGGTAGCAAAGCTTTGACAAAATATTAATTATTCGTTATTCCTCTGTCCTTCGGCAATAGTAGATAATTTATTTATATTACTTTACCCCTCCCCTTTGGTAGAAACTTTCTTCTTTATCTTAAGTATTTTGCTTATGACATTATTTAGGCATTTTACTTCATAAGCAACTTAAAAATTAGACTTTCTGATCAGGAAGCCATCTTCACTTCATACAATTTCTAGAGATCAATTTGATGATCTCGTCCAAAAACTGAGAAAGTACAACTTTCTATCACAGACATGATACGAGCTGCTTTTTCCCTATTAGATTTCTGTGCCTTATAATTGAATGTGATAAGTCCTTATCCGAACCCGAAACGCTTCGTTAGCGCGATCTATGCCTCGTTCACATTTGGCAGCGACATCTACTTATACACCTTTGTAGTTTGTAATAATTTTCACAATCATCATTTCAGTCGTAGACGTCCTTAACAAATATTTTCAGAATAGAACGTTAAATTTGTCCTCAAAGAAACTTCTTATAGGAATTGGTAAGAAAGACGGATAAATATATTTTTACAGAAAAATTCTGTTTATTATTCAACTAGGTTTTCGCACATTTTCATAGTTATTTTATTCGGTTATATAACACCAATGAAACAATGTACTAGAAATGTTGTATGAACGAGTGAACACACATGAAACTGGATGCAACCTTCAAACGGAGTTTTAAATTGTAGTACGATTGAAATAGATGTATAGGTTTAGCTATCCCAACCCCTCGCTGACCATCTATCCGAGAGGAGTAAAATTAGAGATTAAACTAACCTTTGGTGTAGTTCTATCCAAATTGTATGAGTTCATTCGTCCGAATATATATTTAAAAACATATGTAGTATACGTCTTAGGTATCGCCAATCTACCACTAAAGTTGAAAGCAGAATATCTGCAATAATTTTTATGTGCGGGTACTCCTCCGTCCGGCTGCTTGCATTGATTGTCATTTAGTTGAAAGCCTCTAAAATCTTAATATTTCACATAAACAGGGGGTTTTAGGGCTGGGGGGGAGTAAATATATTCGGACGAATGAACTCATACAATTTGGATAGAACTACACCAAAGGTTAGTTTAATCTCTAATTGTATTTCGTTCATTCGTCCTTCTATATTTGAAAACATATGTAGATTTTGAAAGTTGTGAAATCTTAAAACTCATGATGAATTATATTGATCACCAAACAAAACAAATAGTTATTTCCCTCTTAATCATAACTAAGAAATTTAATTAATGTTTCATCTACGTCAGTATTTTTAGAATTGACAAATCTCTACGATGAAATCTGGAAAAACCATTTAAATTGCTTTACACGGTGGTGTTACAAAGTTATTCTGTCAATGCTGACCAGCTCTATTAGCGCTCAAAGTGGCGGCGTGTCTGATAAAATAAGCTGAGAGTATAATGTTATTTTTGTATCTAATTTATGAAATTCTTAAGTTGTTATTGGTAAACAGCTTCATTGTTACTATTTATTTAGTTATGATATTGTCCTTTCAATTTAGGCTTGATGAGCCTGCTCACGGCAGGTTTCTAAGCGATTTTTATAATATGGGATAACTATGGATATCTCCGATCCATATTTGAGCTGGTCCTGGAAGCGAGGTTTAAATAGATCTTGTTTGTTTAATTTATTTTGCTTGCCGTAGGCAAATACATTGTCTAATTTTATTTTATTTATTGTCTGTAAGTACTCTAATCTGCAGTTACCGACATTAGTATGATTACTAATTTTATGATTAAATATTCAATTTTAAATTGTCATTGTCACCTTTCAGACGAAATTTCTAAATTAAATTATTTATCCCAGATTGAGTTATATATATTTTGGGACTGAGCGAAGTCTATAGAAGCCTTTGAATAGCCGAGTAATTAGTCATGGGCGTTGTCGTTGAATTTCCACAACGATGTGTATCGTTTTTTTCAAAATTGCATCCGTTGTGATCAACGATGTTGCCACCAACGATGTCGGCCGGGGTTGCTAGCATAACACGGACACTAGGTTGTCGTTGTACTAGATAACTAGACACCTACCAGTTATTGGCAATTCAATCAATGTTGATTTGTAGGAGGAATACCTTGAACGTTTTTTAAACACTTGACAACATTGGATCGCACGTCACCTATCAAAGTAAATAAAACGGTTTTCTTTTTTTAACCAAATAAAATAACATTGGTTCATGTTTTTTGCCATATTTAGTAAGGATAAAATGTTCAGTTCTATGTTCTAGCCTAGCGTTCTCTCCTCTCGCTCACACACACGCAGGTACGCGCGCAGTGTGGTGAGGTATGGATGTTGTATGCTTTTGGCAATCGGCATTACTCGGCCGACTTCGCTTCGTTGTTCGCCATCAGATGCCGCGCCCCACCAATCCACACACAACAAGCGTTCCCGCTCTTGCAATGCCGATGTAACGTTTGTTGTCGGTGGCGATCGCCCGATCGACATTATTCGGTTTGGTTCGGCATCTCGTTGTAGTAGGCATCCGTTGTTCAACTATTTGGCATCCGATGGCAAGAACGCACACTGACATCGTTGGACAACAACGGTGTTTGTAAAAACGACCACCTCTACGAGTAATACGGTCATCAGAACCTACCCTCGATCAAAGAGTGACCAGAACGAACTGTACAGAGAACCGTCCGGTTAGAAAATAAATAACCATAGGAGTTGACGAATAGTACACATCAATAACCATGTTATTAAAAAAAATACTTATCCTCTAGTAGCGACATCATACGGCTTAATTGAATTTTCACACATTGAAGCAATGTAGCGAAGACGGTGGCACGCTTCTTTTTAGTAATGCCGTCTTGTTATCTTGCCCCTTGCCCACAATGAACGTCAGCTCCGGACATCCCGTGCCCCGGGTGACTGTTGCTAACAACACACTACAATTCGTCATTGCTCGTTGGGACTTAAATTGTATTGTATCAAAACAGAAGTCGTGAAATAGGGGAAACCAGGGTTGCATGGGCCAGATAAGAACCATAAATATTGGTTTGTTCGTAATATGTTATCAAAGTTAGTCTGTCCGTTATAATTTCAAAATGTATAGAAATGATATATAAAATTTATATTCAATCCGCAAGGTATTTACAGTGAATTCTCCTAGATCTAAAATCCATGAGACACTTTCATACTATTTCAGGCCGTGTTCGGCAGGGAGCTTTAAAATGTTTGTCTTGATGAACTATCCGTGACTCCCCAATTTGGTATTTCGTTATATTCGGAACTAGTACTAAGTACGACTAACTAGAAATAAGTACGAATATTTTCACACCATTATTGCCATAAAGATGTCACATCAGTTACATCAGTTAGTCAATCTTTTAGATTTTCGGCAAAGGTCTGCAGGTCTTATAAAATTGCTATAAGTTCCACGTAACGTATTTTTCTGATTCTGAGATTGACCACTCCATTGAACCCCAACAGTCGCCTGACCACATACCACCCCCTAACCTTTTTTTTGCTAACATAAGAAAAAACTTCAGGCAAGACGTGTTTTCCCTGATCGTTGACTGCGTTATCATTGGGTCTCCTTCTCCACAAACAAGGTTAACTTCCTAATAAAAAATCGTTAAGTTTTAAAGACATAATACTATCATAGCTGTTTGTGTGACACAGAGCTAGGTTATTTAAATCTCTCCATACATTTAGATTATTTAATTCAATCGTATTGGATTGGAAAAAAGGTAGAACTAAAAATTCTATCAACGAATTCTAGCACTTAAAACGTAAGTACTTTCTAACATCTGGATAATAGAAACCAGAAAATAAATAATTACTTATATGCGTTTTTTAAAACCCAGTCAGATCATGAAGCAATTTTTGATTTATTTTAATATAGTTCTCGGAACGCTGATTTTAAAAATTTTGGTTGGAATCTGTTTTACCATAAGGTTTTTTGTTTCTTAGTAAGAAAATAACTAATAAGGATGACGAATAACTGTTCCTGACAGGGTTCGTAATGAGAAATGGTTCCGCTCTCAAGAAGACTAGCAACGGTCTTATAGTTTTAAATAATATCTGGTTAATTATTGGACTATTTGGTCCATAATTTTGGAAACAGTGTTCGTGAAGACCAACTCTTGACCATGATAATATCAGAGGATCATTCATTTCATTAGTAATGAATTTCCATTCATCGCAAAAATTGGACAGATGTCCAGCGGAGCTTAGTGGGTCTAGCGACCGACGCGACGCAAGGCCAGGGGCGGCGCGGGCGGTAGTAGCCGTCTGGGCGGCTGCTGATGCAGCTGTTGAGGTACGTGGCGGCTGGTATCACCTCTGCTCCGGCGTGCCTGGCTGCAGGGAGCGGGGGCCTCTGGTTTAAAGATTTGGCTAGCTTGTCTCTGTAATCTCATAATTTATTTTATTTGGATACAAAATCAATACAGGTGTCTTTTTTTTTTGAGCCCTATCGCGGTGCTAATGTAGGTTACATTGTAATTAATCTACAGCTACTATAGGAAATATACATTTAAACATTATATACATGGATTATAATGGATTTTATAAGTTGAGAAACACATTAGACGGCCACTTGATCCTTGTATTCTATTGTAAACAATCTAATAATAACTTCACTTAGGCAAGTAATACGCCTCCTCCTTTTGAGAAGCGAATCGGATAAAGCTCCATTTATCCCAGGGTATACCTAGCTACGGCGCGTGCAGTTTCTTGGAACTCAATGTATGTATGTCCAGTAGTTTTCATTATTTTTACACTAGCAATTTGTGTCCAGCGCACAGCTCGATTAACATAGGTATCCATCTTTTTATTCTTTTATGGTGTTTCAATAATAGATTTAAAATATTTTAGTCTTTTTTGCAATATGGGCACCTGCTTACTGTAATAGGTATACCATAATAATCATATACATAGTATATAATTATAAAAGCACAAAAGAAAGCATCCTAAACAGATGGCCATGATATTGTGCAACGCATAAACCTTATCAGGTTTAAGTGGAATGTAAGTAGGTAAGTACATATTTTTCAACGAAGAGAAAATCCCTATTAGATGGCCACGACATTTTTTCCAAAATTTTATGTTAACCTTTGAGGTTTCATAGTGTTATGGGTAATTTTCCCATAGGTACAAATATTTCTCAGGCAGAAGTTCATACAACTATGTACATAAATTATTCATATAAAGTGACTTACCTAATTTTGTTTAAAAAACGATGGTAACATTCCGTTCAAATGTACAGTCTTAATAATGTGAGGAAAACATCACGCTTCCAAAGCATTTTCGTACCACGTAGAAGTATGTACCATAATCTAATTTTGTCATAAAAACGAAGGTAGCATTCCTTTCAAATGTACACAGTCGTCATAATGTGAAGGAAACATCCCCGAGAGATGAACACATCACGGTCCTTAAGAATTTTGGTACTAGGTAGGTGTATGAACCAAAATCTTATTTTGTCATAAAAAAATACGAAGGTAACATTCCTTTCAAATGTACACAGTCGTAATCATGTGAAGGAAATATCCCCTTGAGATGAACACATCACGCTTCCAAAGCATTTTCGTACCAGGTAGATGTATGTACAATAATCTAATTTTGTCATAAAAACGAAGGTAACATTCCTTCCAAATGTACACAGTCGTTATAATGTGAAGGAAACATCCCCTTGAGATGAACACATCACGGTTCCTGAGCATTCTGGTACTAGGTAGGTGTATGTACCTACATGTACCTACTGTAATCTGAAGATGACCACATCACGGTTCCTGAGCAATTTTGCATTAGGTTGCCTGGAAAAGATCACTTCTAAGCGATAAAGCCGCCCATTGTATATGTAATATATCTCTGTATGTAATGTTGTTTTTCTGGTGTACCATAAATAATTTTTGTATTGTATTGTTTTATTAGATAGGTGTATGTACGTACCATGATCTAATTTTGTCAGAAAAGAATAACGAAGGTAACATTCCTTTCAAATGTACTCATATATTATATGAAGAAAACATCTCCAAGAGATGAACACATATTGTTGTGAAATGTAGAAAAGAGTTTCTAATGAAGTGTACTTAAGTGCTATCCTACCTTCATGTTAAGATGGCAGAGAGGTGAAATAATCACCGATGAGCTGCTACTTTGTGAACAAATACTGTGACGTCTTTTTTCGAGTATTTCTTCCTATTTTTTCATTTTCCGGTGTAAAATAGTCACTGTTCTCATCGTTCTCATCACTGCGACGACGTTTTAGCCTTGCTAAGCACTTATTTTGAAGTTTTTACGAATAAACGTGGCGATCGGCGACGCACTAAAACGCGAATGACAATCAATGCAAGCAGCCGGACGGAGGAGTACCCGCACATAAAAATTATTGCAGATATTCTGCTTTCAACTTTAGTGGTAGATTGGCGATACCTAACACGTATACTACATATGTTTTCAAATACAGAAGGACGAATGAACGAAATACAATTAAAAACAATGCCGCACCACAACTGGCCGCAATTTCTTTGCATGCAAAGAACTTGCGGCATTGTTTTTAATTCAACTGAATGCAGCACAATGCTGAATTTACTCCATTTGCCTGTTTGGTAATTATGTCTGTGTATAATTAGTTTTACAGGTTAAGTTTAAAGGCAAGTTTAATGTTTTGTTTATATTATTTTCCACGTTTTATAGATAGAATCAGAATCAGAATCAGAATCAATAACTTTATTTCTTTAGGCTTACAAAATAAGCACTTAGACAAGTCAAATTGTATACTATAAACATAGTTATTATTATCAAATAAGAAATAAGGTGTTATTGATAGTACCTACTACCTGTTTTTAACTACCTACACATATCTATTTATGTAGGTAAGAATTACACTATATATACATAAAGGAACTTAGAAAATAACCAGGTTGGTACTACTTAGACACTAGCTAGGAAGTATAAAATTATCCACCGAACGGCTGTCCAGTCCAGTCCAGACACATAATAAGTTAGGTATACCAGCCACAGTGCTAGGCAAATGTAAACCTTCAGTACCATAATCGGTTATCCGATTCAGTCGGCCTTGAACCCACGTTGACCTAAGAATCAACTGCCGCTCACAAAATAATAATTGGTCAGTTTCTTGGTTTTATTCGCGGTTACTTCATCGCGGCTGTAAAGTGCTCACAGAACTCTTTCAAGATAACAAATATTCGATAATAATCTAGGTGTTATTGTTGTTTAATACCTACCAGGCTAGGTATCTCACACACGATGATAGTTCGAGTTATTCTGTTAGTCGGCGTTGCGCTTTCAGTGGGTGCGAACGACAAAATGACGAAAAATTTAAAGGTTTTGGTTGCTTCGGCACAGTATCCAGAGAGTGCACTGAGAATTCTTCAGGAACAGTGAGTTTTTTTTTTATAATCTTCAAGTATAAACCCAGCGTCGTGGATTAGTTCTTTTTCTTCGGTATGGATCTATAAATCAATGAAAACCTATACATAAGGTTGTTCATTCGTGTTGGCGCGAGATTCAAATGTTTGTGTAGTTTGTAATTTTTCTGCTTTCTGCGTGGAATAAAACTAGCGGAAAAAGTAATAAGCCGAAAATTATAAACTTTTCTATGAACCCATGATAAAACCAACTTCGATTCAACCGTTGGTCCTCCTATTATGAGAGCATTTGGGAAATTTTTGGCCCTTACTCACTCAATCACTTATTCTGTAAGAATTAGGTAATGTGAATCTAATTTAGTATATATTTTCAACGCAAATTACTTTTCCGCTAGTTTTATTCCATTAGAGCAGAAAAAATTCAAAACCTCAAAAAATATTATATCGTGGTAAACGAACAACCATAGAGAATAGAAATCACCAACAAGGATAAAAAGATATCTAACAACATAACCCTTTTTCTAGTTTCACAGTGATAGTAAAGAAAAATAATGCCAGCGAGACTGCGGAGCAAGCAAGAGAGGACCTGATGAAGCTCATCCCAGGTGTGTCAGCGCTGGTGTGGCTCGGACATGGGCAGATCACCAAGGAGCTGCTGGATAGAGCAGGTAGGCGGTGATCATCATCATCATCATCATTCTAGGGCACCGTTTCCGGGATCGCCTACTGCTGAGGCCTCAGTTTAGTTCAATGAAAGAATTTATACCTATCTATAATCCCAAAAATTTCCGATCTAGACGCGGCTTGAATTTTTGGGATACACAAATACTTAAAATTTTTCATAAGTGTGGGAAAGCTAAGCACAACATAAAACAAAAAATCTAAGTTCAATGTACTCCCATTTCCGCATTTGGACTCGGTTTTGTCTATCATGAGTTGGGTGATGATTGTGCTAGCATGCATAATCAGCCTCAATCCATCCAGAAGCATAGAATCTTCTTGATTCTTCGGAAATTTCACATATATTAATAACCGGAAATGGTTGAAGTTTTATTTCGCTATCTCTAGATTGTGCGCAACAATCTGCAGAAAACCCAACAGTTTCATAGTGTATGTACCTATTTCGTAAATCTTAATTGTATTTATTTTGTACTAGCGACCCGACCCGGCGTCGCACGGGTGCAATGCTGATACACCAATTATACACAAAAACCTTATTCTTGAATCACTCTCTATTAAAAAACCCGCATCAAAATCCGTAGCGTAGTTTGAAAGATCTAAGCATAACATAAGAACAGATAGCGGGAAGCGACTTTGTTTTATGCTATGTAGTGATATGTACCTAAATGAAACTCGATGGGCCGCCTCCAGGTCCCCAACTGAAGCTCGTAGCAACTGTATCAGCGGGCTACGACGCCTGTAACATTAACGAGCTGCGCGCGCGCGGCATCAAGCTGACCAACACGCCTGATGTGCTGAGCCCTGCCGTCGCGGAGATCGCTGTGGCTCTCATGCTGGGCGTCGCTAGGAGGTTTACTGAGAAATTGCAGCAAGTCCAGAAGTAAGTACGCTATTTATGTACGTACCTACAGATTAAAAAGGAACGGTCCGGAAATGGCATTGCACTCTGGGGAATCCCTCTGGCGGATAATATTTCGATACTCCGTTGGCTTGCACTCACCGTTTTCAGTGATTTTTGCGACATTTAGCATAGACTAATTTGTTACTTTCTATTAACTACTTCTATTAATTATCTACGCCATGACAACTGACAAGCGTACCTAGGTTACTTTGCTAGTTGTTTTCATAGCATGAAGATGACTCACTTATCCAAGCACCTAATCCACCTATCCAGCTAGCCTTTTTTTTCGAGAGGAATAATCTGCAACCAGATACCATACTGTGTGTAGGGTACAGTATAGTTATGTGGGGCTGTCGAAGAGAAGCTTCGATGACCCATTAAACAACCCCCCGGTGGCCGGCCTCCATGCGTGATCAATGGGCCTGGGAACTCCGATGGATCGCGCCAGGCCCATCTTACAAAGCTAAAATTAGCACCTCTCCGGGACGTTTAAACCTATAGCTAGCCTGGCTCATCAAACCATGACATTCTTAAGATGACTTAGTATAATATTCTATGTTTCGTTCGAGTTAAAATTATTAGGAGAGTACCTAGTAAACCGAATGGTTACTGTCTTGCCAACTCCTTTTAAGTCGATTCCTGTCACGTCTTTCAAAGGCGAGTGTTGGAACAGCTCGTTTTACCAGGTCGAGGTATATACCAAGTGTCAAAACAGCACTTAGGTATAGACTTGGAATAAAACATGCTTGTTATCACCTACCTAGTTCATATTTTCACTTACGAAGCCGCAAGAACAAACTAATAAATTTCAGTGGCGTATGGAAAACTGGTTTCGACGAAGGTCTAGGCCAGGACATTCGAGGGAGCACAGTGGGCATCATCGGCTTTGGAGGCATCGGGCAGGCCACGGCGAAGAGACTGGCTGGCTTCGAAGTGGGGAAGTTCATCTACTCGGGGCATCGAGAGAAGCCGGAAGGTAAGGGCTTGGATATAGGTATAATGATGTAGGGCCCAGGTTTATGTGAATTGACGTCAATTGGGTTACGTTAAAAGCTTTTTCTCCGTAATCTTTATCGAAAAAGCTTCGCAAAAACATAATAATCTATGAGATACAAGACCCCTACCATTCTTTTGAAAAAAGAAAAAAAAAATATCATAAATAAGAGCAAAGTACCGTCTATTTTCTTAGTAGGTATTTCTCCTAAACTGTCAAACAAAAGATTTTTTATCGTCATCACCGTATTAAAAATGTAAATATGCCACAGACATGATACTAGCTGCGCCAAATGTCCTCATTATAATAGAGAATAAGCAAAAACATGATTTTTGCGCTTACTACGCTCTGCTCTGTCCCGCTCCTGTGAACGCGAAATCCTATGCCTATCCTTTTGACAAAAAGGCGTTATATATCTCCCTCTTAAAATCACTCTAGGTTAGACATAACGCCATTGTAAGTGATATAATTTTCTTATCAAAACAATACTCACAATACGCGTATCTTATCTAATCACAAAGCAAAATAAAACTCTCGATAAGCAGCTTTGCATCCATTTTATTTCTCTAAAAGTTATTACTTACCTACATACCACACCATCTCATGATAGTTACAACAGGAACGTTTTCCTAATTTTTGTATTCCGGTGCATTCGGATACCATGATCCCGAAATTGGCCATG
This sequence comes from Eupithecia insigniata, assembly GCA_947859395.1. Lineage (NCBI taxonomy): Eukaryota > Metazoa > Arthropoda > Insecta > Lepidoptera > Geometridae > Eupithecia > Eupithecia insigniata. Next base: position 2,932,998 of record OX402011.1, on the reverse strand, counting down.
ATGGCGTGGACCCCTCATCCTCGGACTCTTTGTCTGATTGTCGGATCATATTGTCTATGAATAATCGTATTACAAAACTCTATTGTACACGTACACCACAAACATAAATAAAACACATAGACATTGACTTATACAAGTACAATAGCCGACCTTATCGCTTAGCTGCGATTTCTTCCATATTCGACTATCCGAAGGCGTTTGTTCCATCATCCATCATATCAGCCCATACACGTCCACTGCTGGACATAGGCCTCCCCCATACGACGTCACAAATAGCGGTCCTGAGTCGCCTCCATCCATCGACTCCCTGCGACCGCTACGATGTCGTCGGTCCATCGAGTGGATGGTCTCCCATGTATGTGCATGGGGTTTTGCCATAATCACCACGCTTGGCAGGCGGATTGGTGATCGCAGTGTTGGTGTTTAAAAATACTCAGAAGGAAGCTGCTGCCCATCCTCTGGTAAGTTCCCTTAGTCGGCTCTTACGACATCCACGGTTCGTTCTATACATTAGTGAATTTACAAATCGTTTTCGGATACTTGAATAGGATTATCTATAGACTACAATCAGACAAAAAATCGGACGTGTATGGCCAGTCTAAGAGTAGGTAAGCTAACCTACCAGAGGAACGGCAGCAGCTTCCCTCTGTGTATTTTTAACACCTACACTGCGATCACCATATCCGTCTGACATGCGTGGTTATGGCAAGAAATGGCCTGTTTGCAAGAGGTTCAGCAGTGGACAATGTGGACATGTTTATTAGGTGCTGTAAACGTAGGTACATACCTAAATTATCAATTTAGTAAACAAAAGGCTTTTCGAGGCAAGCTGAAGACAGGTTGCAATGGCGCTCATTAGATGAGGAGAGGCCTATGAGCCTCCATCTGTGGACTATATTCACAGAACGTCCCATAGTCCCTCTCGCAAAACGGCCCGTTTGTAAAATGTTCTCAAAAAGTCCCTTTACAAAAAATCCTGAAGTGGGCTTTTTTGAAATTTATAAATCTAAATATTTCCACAGCCAAAGTAATCGGTGCGGAATTCGTAACTCAAGATGAGCTACTTACTCAGAGTGACTTCATACTCGTAGCGGTGCCCCTCAACAACGAGACCAGACACTTCATCAATAAGGATACCCTGGGGAAGATGAAGAGCAACGCTATTGTGGTCAACGTTGGACGCGGAGGTAACTTGTAAAGAGATCACGCCTTCGCCCGCGGTTTATCGGGGTAAAAATAGCCTATGTGTTATTCCAGGTCCCACACTATACCCATATCAAATTTCAGCAGGCGCTACCCCGACGCAATCAGAGCCGCCACCTATTTTATCGTATTATCGTAATAATACGATAAAATAGGTGGTGGTTTGAAAATTCGTTTGTATATCGTAATATACAAACGAATTTTCACAACCCACAATCTCACACTCGCTCACTACACTACGCGCAACAAGCGCAACTACCAAAGGCATTGAAAATGTAATCCTACATAGGTAATATTATGTATTACGATATAAATTTGAAAGTAGCTCTGTTTATTTGTCTGTCTGTTACATTTTCACGCCTAAACGGCTGAACGGATTTTAATTAAATTTGGCAGGGAGGTAGATGGTATCCCGGGGACGGACAGTAGGTACATAATAAGCGTGTGCGAAGCCGCGGGCAGCAGCTAGTTTAGTAATAAAGCATACCTCGCGCGTAGGACCCCTACCGCCTACAGTTTTTGTCCGCCCGCCTAATAGATGGCTCGGAACTGTAGCAAAATTCAATATCGAGATAATTTTTTTCTGTTTCTTGAATAGCGAGCTTAAAAAAGTTATTGGCAAATACTCGATCCAAGTCAGCGAAAAAATTTAGAAGTTTTGAAATTTTTTAGAAAATCTCAAAAAGTTACCGACCGATTTGGGAATTCAAATTTTACTTTGAAGCCAGTCCAGGAAACGCACATTTTGACCTGCGAAACGGCAAAAGTCACAATTTCATAAATCGGGCGGGGCACTATATCGATCAGGAAAACATAAACAGTTTCAATGTTTAAACTAAAATGTACCTACAGCACGAGCTCGGAGTCGAGATAAATATACTTATCAATTATTAACAATGAATCTCAAATCGAAAAGTATTTTGAATTATTAAAAAGCAACAACAAACAACTAAATTCTAGGTTAAGTACCTACTGCGGGAAAGTTATTTTTTTTGCGCATTATTAAAAAATGGAGTATGATAGACTACATTGTATCGGTTTTAGAGGTTTAGTATAAAAATTATTCTGTTTTTGATTGCTATATTCTAGCAATTTCTTTTTTTGTGTGCCGTGGATATGTCATCCACGAAATGAAAAAAAAATTATAAATCTAATTGTAAGTGCATGTTTCTAATTTCTAATAATTAGAACTTATCTTGTTACCACCTAGCACAAATGTTGCAATGCCCTATAATAGGCATATATAAGCATTTAGATACCTATATATTATTTATAGCAGGGTGCATGCTTGATACTATGTTACTTTAAGATCTATATATTACCTACAGCATGTCTCGCAATAGAGAATCTTGAATCTATCTTACCTACTTTTATAACGTCTACAACTGTTCCTAACGTTCCAGACTTGATAGATCAAGAGGCGCTGTACGAAGCGCTGAAGAACCGTCAGATCTACGGAGCCGGTCTTGATGTGACCGCGCCCGAGCCACTGCCGAAAGACCACAAGCTTCTACAGTTACCGAACGTTTGTAAGTAGTGGAGATGGTTTTTTTCCAATATAATAAGTCTCATTTTTGCGCCTTTGATTGTTAAATAACACCTCGAAAAATAACACCACAACAGGCTAAAAGTTTCTTCGTCGCTTCTTTACTTTAGTCTACACACCGAAGCGACCGAAATCCAAATATCACTTTATTTCCATGTCAGTGTTTAATTTTAACAATTTGACCTTTTTTAAGTGTACATTTATTGTATTTACGGAAATAAAGTATTTTGACTGTTATGTGGAGATATTTTGGCGTTATTTTTTTAGGATCACAAAAGTGTTAAAAAGTTTATTATTTATTGAAATTTTGTAATTTATACGATCAAGCAATGATTTATTAGGCCCATTTGTTAATGAAATGTGCCAATTAATTATATGTGAAGCATAAAAAAACTATTAGACACATTACTACTGTGGAATGTACAATTCTTCTGCAAATTATTAATTACCCTTAATCGGTTTCAATTCACGTCTAGTTTCGTTAGCCCAAAGCGTGAGAGATAGAATAGAAGATGTGTAAAACAATAAATATAATCTCTCGCCTACAATAAGGTCATTATGACTATTTTTGACATTATGCCTAGGTATTTGTTAAAACTACAATTATGTTAGGTCTATGTTAGCCATTAGCTCTTTAGGAGCCACATGTGAGTTTCGCGTACCTAATCTCATTGTTGTGCCAAATATTTAATAAGCATAACAATGAGATTAATCACTAACAATTCCATTACATTATACCTATAATATGGCGTGTATTAATAAACGATAAACCGATTTAAAATTCCCTTACTTTTACACTTATTTTAAGTTTTGCGGGATAAATACTAATCTCCTGGGGATAAAAAAATTATGGGTATCATTTTCTATAGGTACAATAGTGAAAGAATTTTCAAAATCGGTCCATAATTGGAGGAGATTATCGCGTAAAATACATACAAAAAAAACATACAGACAAATTGTGAACTTTTTCCTTTTGAAGTCGGTTAAAAACAGGCGCTCCATCGCACCGTGTTTGACTAGAACTAGGGCCCTATTCTGCTTACTAAACTAATTGTTTCACTATGACCATGGTATCGTCACAGAATGTCACTTACTTCTTAGTATTATAACTTAGATAAAAGAAACTCTGGTAGAAAAGTGGCAAACCAGACACATATTGCCAACCACAAAGAATCAAGTCAAAGAAGGGAGATGTAAAAGTGTCAAGTTTGAAACCATTCTATCAATCTCTACGTGCTATTAGCACATACACTATCTGGAGTTTTTTTAATCCATTCAGGGACTGGGTAGCAGGATTGGGCCCCTGGATTACGGACTATACAAAAGATGGTGACTAGTTAGTGTGCTGCCCTCAAACGCTAATTATAGTATTGCTCATCTCCACAGTCATCCTGCCTCACATCGGAAGCGCCACTCTAAGAACACGCAGCGACATGGCCGCTCTAGCAGCTAACAATGTTGTCAATGGACTCACCGGCAAACCACTCATTACACCAGTTCAACTCTGATTTAGTAATAGCCTGACACAGAAACCACATTAGATAATAATAAACCTGACCAGTTTCTCTACTTGTACTGGTTTATTTAGTTTTTCTGAGATGTTGTTTTCGGAGATGTTGTTGAACTTATTGAGAATTGAAGAAGCCCCTTTTAAACATTCACTACCCAGCCTCACACCCTTGATGGAACTGGAGATGGGGGTGTGCAACATGGGTAATGAAAGAGTGGGGCCTCACCCATTTTTATAAAACTCTTATTCCTTTTTCATATTTTAAAACAAGAATCTATGGCAACATTGTTTGATTTGAATTAAAAAAACTGAAATTATCAATAAAAATTTAATTCTGTGTAATAATCTCTTTCATTCAACATATAACTTCAAGTTTAACCTGGTCAGATAAGAGAGATATATCTTAAGTAGTTCTTACATTAAATTATATAATATGCAATAGATACATTACAAATAAAGTAACAACCCTTAACAATCCAAATTTCCCATATTAATAACAAAGATAATTTGAGGACTAGGGTCTTACCTTTAGTTATCTTCTATTTTATGTATATCAATTAATTTAATTTAATATATCTGCTTGGCCTTAGTTATATTAATATTTACAGTCTGGCTTCATTAGTATTAACATCATGGTGCATCGGCCACCACAGCTGCCAGGTCTTTCAGAAAAGGCTCAATTTGACTTTCTAGCGATAGGATATGGCCAGTGTTGCAGTTATCACTGCCTATGAATGTGATTACTAAAGGCAGCTTGTTCATTTGAATCACCTGGAATGAGAAAATACATTGAAATCCATAACTTTCACAATGGACCCAGATAATGTAACTCGTTTCTGGACTGGTTTCAGCAAATATGCAACAGGTGGGCCTGACATGCAAAAATGGCCTGCTAGTCTAATCACCCAATATCTACATATTATAATGTTTATGTTTCTATGTACTAACCTATAATATTTATCTGATTGAGGCATCATGATGACTCTTTATATAGACTGCATTCTGGCTAAGGGAATTAGCTTCAATATGCCCAGTGTGGCAAATATGGCATTACAGTCAGTATAATAAGAGCCAATAAAATGTTTATTTGGAGAGTTCTAGTTCAGGCTGTGGACTGTTATAGGTTGGTGTTGTTGTTTTTAGGGAAGAAGGTAACTTATTGATGTTCATATATATTAGATACTTATAAGATTTTCGTCATAGATTTAGGGTTGGTATTTAAGTGATCTAGAGATGCACACAACAAATTCTTGGACCATGATTTTGTCCGTGATTATCAAATTACCTGGTAGCTAGAATACATGGAGATAATAGTTTTGTTCCTTCCTAAGCCAAGTTTACTCGCTTGATCTGTCGCCATTCCGAAAGTGGAGATAAAGTTTGGTTTCAACGCAAGCTGTGGGGCTCTCTCAGTTACCGCCCTCACCAGAGGGACGCCATCTCGGTCTGTTATTAAAATACAGTGTAATCCATTGACTCTGCAATGAAAACAATCTATAGAACACCCACCAATCTGCTGAATCATGACTTGAAACTTTCATGAAGGACAAGAACTGTGTAACTCACTTTTCTAATAGGTGGTTCAAATACTTCCTGAGATCATCGACCATTTTAAATTCTATGACAAATGCGGGGTGGGATAATTATTAGATAATAAATATCAAGAGAAGAGAATATGAAAAGAAAACGGAATGGAAACAAAACAAACAGCTGTGAGCGAACTTTGATAGATGATATTTGTTGAAATTGACGTTTGTTAACCATAGAGAAATACACGTTCGCTATATTTACACAAGACTATAACCAAACTATAACATTACAGATGCGGTAAATGATGAAATGGGATGTAAGCCTCCAAATCGTTATGCCTAGTACAATAAATAACTAAACAATCTTTAGACTCAAAGACAAAAAAATAATAAACAATAAAATTTAACTAAGCAGGTAGAAGGTTCTACCTACCGACATAAAAGAATAAATAATAAAGTAATGAATAAATATCTATACTTGTAATAAAACTGAAACAGGTCCAGTTCTGTACATTGAAGATATTTCGAAAAATTTTTTTTGGAGGGCACTCTGTTATCGATTCTGATGCCAAAAATGATTTTTTTTCCCATCATGTCTGTCTGTCTGTATCTTGGCCGCGCATAGCCCCGAAACCACTGAACGCATTGAAATGAAACTTGGCAGGATTTAAGTTCATACTACGAGGAAAGACAGGATACTTTTTATCCCGGATTTCAATAGGTCTCCCTTGGAAGAGGAGATGAAAGTAAAATTTCTTGGCTGCGCATAGCGCCGAAACTACTGAAGGTATTCAAATAAAACTTAGCATGATTTAATTTCATATTACGAGAAAGGGCATAGGATACTTTTCATCCCAGATTTTGATAGGGTCCCCTTGGAAGAGGGGATGAAAATTAAATTATTTGGCTGCCCGTAGCTCCGAAACTACTCAATGAATTCAAATGAAACTTGGCAGGATTTGAGTTCATAATATGAGGAAGGACATAGGATACTTTTTATCCCGGATTTCAATAGGGTCCCTTGGGAGACAGGATGAAAGTAAAATTTCTTGGAGGCGCATAGCGCCGAAACTACTGAAGGTATTCAAATGAAATTTAGCATAATTTAAGTTCATATTACAAGAGAGGGCATAAAATACTTTTTATCCCGGAATTCAGAAGGGTTCCCTTATGAGAGAGGATGGAAGTGAAATTTTGCGCGTTGCAGGATGGCGCCCCAGAAGTGGAGACCTCAGCAGTGGGGCCCCTCACGCAACCAGACTCTCCCAGTAGCCCCCCCGCAGTGGGGCCCCCACATTGCCCCGCAGTGGGACCCCCAGTAGCCCCCTGCAGTACTCCCACAGTGGGACCCACTCAGTAGGCCCCCACAGTGGAGGGCACCAGCAGTGGGGGCCCCCCCGTAGTAGGGCAAAGTTTCTTGGCGGCGCATAGCGCTGAAACTACTGAATGTATTCAAATGAAACTTGGCATGATTTAAGTTCATACTACGAGGAAGGTCATGTTATACTTTTTATCAGTTATATGATATCTTTTTAGAAGTGACATTTCTCGGCCTAAAATAGCGCAAAAACTATTGAATGGATTCGAATGATACTTAGCATGATTTGAGGTCATACTACGAGGAAGGACATAAAATACGAGTCCATACCCCAAAGTCAACAAAATGATTACAAAATTGTTATTAGTGCTGATAAACGGCCTACTGGACAGCATCCAGTTGGTACAAAGCTCTCGCTACCAATGATATTTCCGTCGTCCTGGTAGATTAGCACTGTCGACAGGCGGGACATTGTGCTGCGTACTCGGGATGACCGCTTGCAATGCATTGGCGAAACGCTCCAGGCATTTGATGCTCTTCAGTCTCTACTCGCTTATATACCCACTGTCTTGGCGAAGACGGATACAACTTTGATCTTCGACATGTGAATCCGAAAACTGACGAGACTGGACACTAAAAAAGTTTCTGCAATGCAATTCTACGCCTAGATACATTTTACCAATAAGAGAAGGTCGCATTGCTCACCTGCAAAGGTTTCGAGGTTTGTTTAACCGTTTTCTGATGAACACTTACGCCAAAATTAAAACGAACCGTTTGGACAGCGTTTGGACATCAGAACAGAACTAATGAGAGAAGACAGCGCGCTGAGAATTATGTAGATCTGCGAGACGCCATGAATCAAGATAGAAATTGTGAAGATTTAGGACGACTGGTAATTCTTCCTTCCGGTTTTAGATATTTGGTGTTGGTTATAGATGTGTAGTGCCCTATTCTCCAGTAGGTACTATCAAAAGCTTATGAAGCGCATAATATACCTAGGTAAATGTGGAGCTGTGTGACGTCCAGTCAATAAAATCTAGGTATATGTAAATCTATACTATACTACAGTAATAAAAATAAGTAAAGTTTGTGTGGTTGTAGGGGGTAATCTCTGAATCTACTGAGCTAATTTTGAAAATTCTTTTACCTATTGAATTTTTTAACCACTCATCGTTTAAACCACGTTATTTGCGAGTTTTATAGACTATTAAAAATGTTTACCGCCCAACAAAGTGGGCACGGGTCAGCTAGTAATATAATATAATTAATAAAAAATAATGTGAGGATTTACCAGCAGGCTGAGTAGGCTGCAGCCTACGGTACAGCAGATTTTGGCGGCCCCTGTGGTGACTTCTGAGAAAGGTGCGAGCTGCGCAACTAGGTGTGGAAGGCGACGACCGGTGACAGGTCCATATGCACCCCATATGGATAGCCAAAAAATCTTTAAATAATTGCGGCATGTTCCGCTTGACTTTGCGGAAATTTCTGTCAAACTGCTAAAAAGTCTCAAAACGTTTTGCTCCGTTACCGTTATTTTGTTTATTTTAGGTTCCATAATTTAAAAAAAAAAAAAACACATTTCGTTTTTCACCGTTACTTCTTTAGCTTTTTTATCTCGGGCTCGCTTTACTTGGCATTACTTCGCTTGTCGTAATTTAGGCACCAACCACCGCTATAATTCTTAAAAAATTCAGCGGCTCTATCCACTCGCCACCATGTTGACCAACTGTTGGCAACAAAACCAAAAGACAATGGCGGCGAGTTACTGCCGATAAAATAAAAAAAACGGTATCGAATTTTAGAGGTCAGGGGCCTGGCCGGTAGCGGTGGCGGCAAGAAGAAATGCCTACTGGTGGCAAATGTGCGAAACCACCTATAGTAAGAACTTCAACTACTGCACATAGACTACGAACTTAGACCTTCGAAAGATTTGAAATAAATATTGCACATTTTGCACAAAACAACGCTTTGGAGACTTTTTGAAAAGAAGAAGCCGCACGATTACAGCTTGCAACCAAAAACCAAGGAATTTATATACTAACGTTAGTATATAAATTCCTTGCCAAAACCTACTTTTTTTTCTGAACCAAATTCCGAAACAATTAAAAAGTTGCTTTTGTTGTCTATTAGCCAAAATGGCAGAATCGGATTGACAGTCGTGCAATTCTCGTAATTTATTTTTGGGTACAATATTTATTGCCTTTGTACGTTTTAGGTGTTTTTGTGCTGCTATTACAGGTCTATGTCTTAAAGTTCAATAGTGTAATCAAACAAGTGCAAAGCCAGATCGCCCTCGTCCCTTTCGATTTTACGAAATGTAGCTTTGGTATGATAACAAAAGATATAAAAATTCAGTCTTGTCTCGATAAATGCTCTTTTTCGTCATATATGTGCTGTGAGGATTAGCAAAGCAAGTACGTTATTAACTGCAGAAGCTCAGTAATGTCTACGTAACGAGCCGTATGCGTGTTTTTTGGGATTGTGACGTCACGAAAAAGACTGGATATTTACAGTAAATTGGGCAACAAATGATGGTAAATCACATAGAGCGGTGAATAAAAGTGGTAACTGCGAAGAGAGAGCGCGCGCGGACGGAAAGGAAGTGGTCGGGCTCCGCTAGGATGGGCGGCGATGTCTGCCCCGTCTGAGAGCGCCGCGAGCCCTGCGCCCTGCGCTTGTACCAATATATCGCTTATGCAATTGTTCCACGAGCTGAAACAGAAGTTTCCAGGTGTCCCCGATCATGTGGTGTCGAACACGATCGAGCTCTACTGTCACGACAAGCAAGCTTGCGAGAAACAGCTTCACAGCGAAGTCAAGGCCTCCCTAACGCACGCCTACCATGCCTCCTCGTCGGCAGCCGCGCGCAAGCTATCCGCGGCACATCTCAGGCTCAACCCACCACCCAAATGCAGGAACCAGCCTATAGTCAACCATCAAGTGCCCAAACCATCACCAGTCCAGTCTACAACAATCCCTGGACCCCAGAAAGGGATACTAAGCACAGCTATTGAGAAAATAGAACCCAACACTGATGCTAATCAAAACATAGTCGTGGCCAAAGATGAAGTTATACAAAACAATAACAGTACATCACCTGTCACCATAATAAACATTGATAACTGCCATGTGAAGTACAGTGCTGAATCACCAAGTGATTTAGAGCTAACAAACGAGAACTCAAAAGATATCACACCAAATACATCACTAGAAAAAGTACCAGAGCAATCAGAAAGCACAAACTATAGAATATTAAAAAGCAACAAAATAAGGAGCAACTTGCACGAACGTCTTGAAAAAGGCAAAGAAAAGAAAACAATCAAAAAAGAAGAAATTAAGAAAGAAAGTCCTACGCAAGAATTAGAAAATCAGGAAGAACCAGAAAAGCCATTCACACAAGAAAAGCCAAAACGGCCGAACACTCTTGATTTCATAAAACCAATTCCAGATATTGCATTTAAACCTACATTGAGAGAGTCAGAACCGGAACCTTGTAGGACCGTCTCACCAGCACCTCCTAGACCCGAACCTTACCCAAAGGATTCAAACCCAAAGTACCGACCTGAACGGGGATATCCGCTAAACTTATCTGTGAATGTGAATTGTCATATGGACTTGGGTCGTGGCTACGATCCCTGGGAAGAGTTTGACAGTCCTCGAGCTATAACATCTGTTAATTTGACCGTGTGTACTCCGACTTCAAGTATGGCGAGTCCGGTGAGGGATCAGGAGGATGGGTTCGAGGGACACGTGACGGTGACGGTGAGCCCTAGCACGGCAAGGGCCCCGCGGCGTCGGGCGCCGGCGCCGCCGCAGCCATCTAGGATCGACTCGCCGAGGCCTGCCCGGGCTGCCCCGGAACCACCTTCACAAGGTAAGATATGGTTTAAACAGTAATTAAAACCCAATGCGAGTTAGTTAGTTAGAGTTAACAGCTCTGAAATATCTCTGCCCCTGTCATTTCAATCTACAATATCATCCTTGTTTGAATATTTCATTTACTTACCTACATTTAACCCATCTAACTTCAACTCACAACTCAATAAAGAAATAATAATGCTGGCCTATTAAGACAGCTCATCTACCCCCAAGCTAAGCAGAGCTTGTGTCATCATCATCAGCCCATACACGTCCACTGCTGGACATAGGCCTCCCCCGTACGACGCCACAAATAGTGGTCCTGAGCCGCCTCCATCCATCGACTCCCTGCGACCGCCACGATGTCGTTGGTCCATCGAGTGAATGGTCTCCCATGTAGGGGGGATTTGCGTGTTTTGGATACTAGATAGGTAATTCATATGTGCGTGTGGTGGCTAAAGTATTGACCATCGCATCAACAATTAAAAAAACTCATACTTATTATACCCAGTTGAGCTACCTGTTGATTGTTTGTAACAGTCTGCAGTTAGTTGAATTGTAAATACTAGTTCTAATTTGTTTCTATTATTTCATTATACTACATTAAATAGATATTTTTTAAAGAAATCACCCTAACACCCTGAACAAATATCTGCAGATTGTACTAACATTTGTCCCGAATCGATCCCAGCAACCTCCTGCATCACAGGCGGACCTTAGCCTGCTGTGCCATAGAGATCGTCATTAAACCAATCTAAAAAGTTAATTTACATTATTCACACAGATTCCTTAGTTTTGCATTAATATAAAGTTAATTAGACAACAGAATTCAAATATTTAGCTTTTATTATACTTCGTTCTGACCACGTCTCTTGACGTGACGTCAACCATCGACGCCGATTTGGCTACCTAGAATAAATAAACGCAATAAAACAAAATGCACAATGTACATTTCAAAATAAACTTTTCAAACAACACAGAATCATTACCTACGACAACGGGATGTTAAAGCGCGTAGGAGCGGGATTTATTACAACTTTTGAGTCAAACAAAAAGCTATTAATGTAATTTCTTATTAGACTGTTTATTGGCAAGCTTTGTTAATGAATAAATTAATAAATAATGGTGGACAATTCACACAGCATTATCTAGCCCCAAGCTAAGCAGAGCTTGTGTTATAGGTACTAGATATGTACTTAACTGATATACATAATACAATATATTACATAGATAGTTTTTTTTTTATTATACATAGAAAAACGACCAGAACACCCTGAACAAATATTTGCAGATGGAATAAATATTTGTCCCGAAGCGGGAATCAAACCCGCAACCTCTTGCGTCGTAGGCAGACGATTTGTGTTCAAGATAACCAAATGCTGAGCGAATGTTTTTAATTTTGTTACGTGATAAAATCAAAGGAATTCTTGATTATATAGGCACACATTTTGTTGGAATATTCATTATAAGTACAGCCGTTTTTGCTTTACATTGAAATCATACCCGGTTTCTCATAGCATACAATCTCTGCTTAATTTAGGGCTAGGCAATTCAATATAAATACAAAATATTAATTTCTTTATATTCACAGAGAATATAAAGAAATAAGTATTTTGTATATTCTTATTATTAGTTTATATTCGTTAATATTGAAATAAATTATTAATATATTGTTTACCTATCAGTAAAGGCTAGCATCATACAGCTGGATTTCGAGAAACATATTGAACTCTGAATTCAGTAAGTAGTTCAAGTAACGTAGGAATCGTATAGAATGTCATCCACATATATAACATTCTGAATTCAGAATGCACCATTTTCCATACATTATGGTTTATTTTTTTTATAGAGCGGCACACACACACCGAATTTTCAGAATCTGATAGCGGAGGCTATCAGATTCTGAATTCCGTCTCTGAAGTCAGAATTGGAATTCCGGCTGTATGAGGACAGCCTAACCCCCCTCCTATGTACAATAATGTACATAATATATCATAACATAACCAGCCATCTACCAGTCTTTAAATTAACATTGATGGATCTACCCAACTGATAGAAACTTCCCATGAAATGGCCTTATCATTATCACAATCCCAAAATGACAGAATTTAATAACTTCATAATAAATATGGGTGTTGGTTTGTTATGTTATGTAATTTGTTTTGTTCGTGTTATCGTGTCTGTCCACTCATGTTATTTCCCTATTTATTTTTTGTTGTAAGTATGAACGTGTAAGTACTTACACTGTATAAATTGTCGGCGTAAGCGACGTGGCGGAACCCCCAAGTACCAAGCTCCGAGGGGTGTCATCTTGGCACCTCTCGGGGTGGGCACCCTGGCACCCCGAACCCAACCCCGAAGAGGGGAATTTCGCTTGCCGCCGTTATATCTTTTTTGAAATACTTACGTTTTTGTTAGTCGCAGACAAACATTTCTGAAAAATGTAACGGGTTTTAATGATATCCCAAAAATTTACGACTCCGGCGGGACTTGAACCCGCGACCCTCCTCTGAATACGAGGATGCGCTAACCAACTGCGCCACGGAGGCATCCTCGTATTCAGAGGAGGGTCGCGGGTTCAAGTCCCGCCGGAGTCGTAAATTTTTGGGATATCATTAAAATTCTTTAAGATTACCCAAAGTGCGGGCATAAGCACTATAAAAACCTTAGAGAATGTAACGGGTATCTCCGCTCGTTGTCGTTAATATTACTGCGGCTTGCTCCGATTGCCGATGTCTTAGGTACTTTTGGGAAGAAGTACGTAATAAGTACTTTTGGTTAGTAAGTTTGACGTAAGAATCGACCCTTCCAACTCCCTCGATGTCGTAAGAGTCTTACCCTACTAGCTAAAAGAAGGGCAGCAGCTGCCTCGTGTAATTATCATCACATAGCATGGGAAAAAAGTTAACTGGTCTGTTGTGTTATTCAGGACCTCTACTGCGATCGCCAATCCACGCTCCAAACGTGGTGATTATGACAAAACCCCCATTTGGGGTCCTCCATTAATCACGTCAGGCTTGAAAGGAGGGAGGAGGATTCGGAATAAATATCACAAGGGGGAGGAGACGTGTACTGGGATATCACGTGTTTTGATGAACGTGCGATTTCTAAACCGGATGTACAAACATTTTTATCAAAAAAACTAATATTTTGGTACTCTAAAACCTCACCTTGTATCACCAGAAGGGGGGAAGGGGCTAAAACGATTTTGAACGCGCGACATGCATCCCCCAGGGGTCGTCCATTAAACATGTGATGTTTTTAACAACTTTTAAGACCCTTCCCCCCTTCTGGTGATACGTGGTGAGGTTTTAGATTACCAAAATATTACTACACAAATATTACTATATTTTTTTGTGGATACAACAAACTTTCAAAAAATATTGTCTCTAAAGCACTGTGATAAAAATGTCTCATTTACCTACCTATCTGATAGGTAGGGTCAGATTCTTTAAAACCGTTAGTCGATGCAAACAAGTCTCCTTTCACCGAGACGTCTCCGGTTTTTCCGGAAAGTGCAATGCCAATTAACATGACCTGTTTTAGGGGTGACACATTGATGGTCTTGAAACCTTTGTTTGTATCATTCTTTTAATTTATATTTTAAGAATGCAAATTGCGTATTTCCTAATAATGTGAACATGATGAATATACATTTAAAATTAGATTAAGAAACCTGCAAAATACTATTATTAGTTCCAACCAGCTAGTTTTTGAAATCAGCTGTTGTTTAATTTTCTTGTAATAAACAAAATTTTGATTTTTGAGCTTACACGCATTTCCAAACAACAGCTTCAGCTTGTCTACCTCACAACTTGAGCTGGTTTCTTTTCGACAGTAAAATGCTATTTTGCGGCAGTAAGATATAGGAATATTTTGAAATTGAATCATTGTTGAAATACTGTTTATAAACAACGATTAGCCACGCTTTACTGTTAAACGTGTCTTTATATAATGATTGACAACAATGAGCGTATAATGAATGATATTCACATATTTCTAAATATATGAATTCCTTTTTACGTCTCATTTACACACCGATCATCCATATTTTCCGATAAACCGAAAAACTTATGTACCTGACTCAACAAAATTACCTTTTCAGCCGCGCATAGAACCATAATTTCACTTCACCTTCATTCAAGTCAAACTATTTTAATCCTATTGAGCCCGTCATTCCACAATATTCAACCTAACTCGAGATATGGGTAGTTTGAATATTCAGTAACAATCTACCCATATCTCCCCCTCCAATCATGCGCTTTTGGCGCTTGCCTACCTAACTCTGCGCTTTTTCACATAACATATTCGAAAAGGGATAAAAGCCTAAGTCATACACCCTCCAAGCCTACCAGCCCCCAACAAAGCAAAGCTTGTGCTTTGTACCAGATAACTGAAAAACGATAAAAACCATTTCAGACCGCTCCCTAATCGAGCGTCAGAAGGAACGCCTAGGCCGCCTCGCGAAAGCCCTAGCGCAACACAAGGGGCAACTATACCAAATGAGTCGAGAGACTCAGATCCTGGCCGCGCCCCCGCCGTCGTTATCCACGGCACAAAGGCTGAGAGACTACGTGGAACGGCTCCGGGATCAGTGCGATACTCTGGCGAAACGACTGGAGATGACTGGAAATGGTGAGTAGGAAACTGTCTCATTTACAGCCATATTTACTACTAGGTTGGATTATAGTCCCGTAAGTTCACACAGAGGTAACTGTGACAGTGGCAACTCTACTGCTCATCATCTGGTAGAGGTACCACGGTCACGCAAAGGGCAGTTGTGCCAGATGAGCGGATCAGGGACCAGCGCGATACTCCGGCGAAACAACTAAAGAAGACTGGGAATGGTGGTCTCTTTTACAGCCAGATTTACCCTTGCTGGGTATTATAGTCCTCCACATTCAAAGGCCACTCTACCAGATATCATTCGGTAGTGGTTGGCCCCTGTCACGAAAAGGGCAGTTGTGCCAGATGAGCGGATCAGAGATCAGCGGGATACTCCAGTGAAACAGCTGGAAATGAGGCAATGGTGACTAGGAGACTACATAAATACAGCCAGATCTTACCTTATCCACTGCTGACGCGAGTATAGGCCGCCAGTCCGCCATATTCAAGGTCACCTGTACGATAAACAAAGCTGAATTTCCATTCTATGCAGTTGTTATGAATGATCAACGATGAATCAGAATCCGTTTCCAAGCCCATTAAATATAATAGAAAAGTCCCATACACTTCAAACTAAATAGGAAATATAGTTCATAATTGATTGATTTTCATTTGACTGGTGGAGTAAGACACCCATAACCCCGAAAGTATGTTAAATCCATACTAAAATTATAACATCGAAAGTACTACTTACCTGTCTGTTACATTTTTACGCTTAAACGGTTGAATGGATCAGGCTGGTAGGTAGGTAGACCCAGGGACAGACATAAGTTACTTTTTATCCCGATAAAGTGCGTGCGAAGACGCGGGCAGAAGCTAGGATTTTTTGATACAAATATCTCTTTCATTGTTATAGAACCAGATGACTCAGGCAGCTTTTACAGCAACATCTACACCGGACAACGACCGCCAGCCTCCTGGCAGTGCCACATGTGCACCTTCCGGAACCATCCACTCCTTGACAAGTGCGAGGAGTGTGACATGCCGCGAATATTCGTAGGTACGTCCCCGGCCAGAACGCATGACTCCGGCTTCGGATCGTTTAGAGACCGGAAGCGAATTGGTATGACGAGAACTGAGGATGTTGATGTCTCTGGGTTGAGTCTTCAGCAGCAATCGGCTGCTTGAAATCTCTATTGATCAAAGAAGAATGATCCCTGTTAAACAAGCTGTGATCCTTGCCAATCAAGGATGCTGTGATCCCTTTTAAGCACCGACTATTTTTGATCCATGTCAATCAAAAGCATTGGATCTAGCTGATCAAGGACTGTTATGATCCCTTTTCATCAAGGATCATCATGATCCATTTATGGGCTGATCAGGGATCCTTTCTGATCAAGTGTTGATTGGTGTTTGTGGATCACATGTCATGGTCTTGCCTTGGACAGTATTGACCAATAAACTAAAGCGATGTTTTAACTGCTCTGTGAATTTAAGTGTTTTCGTGAAGTGTTGTTCTCAGTGCTTGACTTTTAACCCCAGCATGTAAAGCATGTAGTTATATCAACAGACATTTTAAATTGGTGTTTCAGTGTTTTGTGTTGAACGGAAAGACTTATAAACTTTTTAAATCTGTTTATCATAGACTTGCCTACTTGCATGGTTGGATCTAACACTTCCCTTTTGTATATTTGTAAATTTTCTTGATAAAGATAAGTGTTAAGTTTAAAGAGTTATAAAATTGATAACTGATAGAAGGATCGAGAAAATACAGACTTCTAAGAAACGAAAGATAGTGGAGTGATATTGATAAGTGGCTTAAATTTTGTATAGCAACAGTTAACGGTTTAGTCAAATTGAGAGCTTAAGGAATTTAAAGTTCCTTTCCTTAGGGTAATATGCTACTAATATTATAAATGTCAAAGTTTGTGAGAATGGATGTATGGATGTTTGTTCCTCTTTCACGCAAAAACTACTGAACTGGGCTGGAATTTGGTATGGGTATAGTTTGGGATCTGGAATAGCATTTCACATTTTTTATCCCGATAAAACGCGGCGAAGGCGCGGGCAGTAGTAATTAATAACCCATTTTCAAAAGCAATTGATAAACTAGCGTATTTCGTTTGTCTCTCCCAGACCGACGCCCAGGCTGCGGCTCTCTGGGAAAGGCTTTAGAGTGGATAATAAAGGGACAAATTTACTGTTAAAAACAACTGATGAATTATTAAATAACATAGGCCCAAATTCCATAAGAGATTTCAAGACTATGAATATGCCTATTTACTATCATCACAAGAGAACGTTGGAGTTAAAAGCTCTTAGGTTTTTATTATAGTGCTTATGCCCGCACTTGAGGTAATCTTAAAGAATTTAATAAGATGGAGTCGTAAATTTTTGGGATATTAAATTCTTTAAAAGCTCTTACCGCGAAATGGGGTTATTAGGTTTAAGCTATGTGACTTAATTCAAGTTATGTCTGATATAATCTTAAGGATGTTATTTATGTTGATCGAAAGAAATTATTAGGGTATAGTTAGGTGTTATATTTATTGTTTATTAGGTTTATAGGCGAACATAGCATCACATGTCTGGATACATCACGAGATCTCATTTTAAGACTATTTGTTGCCTTGCCAAAAAAAGTTAAATATTTATTACCTTTTTAATTACTTAGCCATGGAATTCTTGCTCAAAATATCTTGCTCAGTCGATCATAGCACATTGTATCTAACACAATGCACAACATTTTACAGAAAATTACTTAATGTTTTTTTAATGTGCGAGAAAAATGGCTGACTTAGGACTAATAAGGGGTTTTTAATAAAAAGCTAGTGCAAGTTCTGTAAATTATCAAAAATTAATTTTGAAAAACGCTATCTTGTCAATGAACAAAGATTATGAATTATCTTTTTATGACAAATTTGGAAATTTAAATACAATAGATATTTCTTTAATAATCTGGAGGGCTACTCTGAAAACGAAAATAGAAGTTTCTGTGCAAAACCTACGCATACAAACATAGGCATTTGAACAAAAACGAATAAGAAACGTCGATTTTCGTGATACGCGTACGAGCCCAACTTGCAAACACACATAAACCATAATTAGATAAACTATGTATGTATATTTTGATAATTACTTACTCAGTAAGTTACCAACTTAAGCAGGTATTTATAAAAGCCTTACGAATTAATCTGTGATAGGCATAGTTTTTCATACTTCAATTGTTTATTAATATTTAGCTTTTTTTTTGTACTTATTGAGGTGTTCCATCTCGGTTAAAATATGTCACTTCTTTCTTAACACTATAGATGTCTATGCACTTATTTACTTAATGTACTTATATCAATGATTATACATATCTGTAACTGAGCCATTGACTTCAATGAATTAGAATATCTATATGTTCGACCATTTTATCAAAATCACATATCACAAATTTACACACAGATTTTACCTTTTATTGGATCGATAGGTATTTTAAGCGTTTTTATTATTGTTGATAGGGCTTAAGAACGCTTTCGAATTAACATTAACAAAACGTTTAATTTGAATGCGCCCTTAAGAATTTACTAGTTTTAAAGTGTTCAATTATTTTAGTTATTATATAAATTTTTGAGAGAATAAATATGTTTTATGAATGAGTCAAATTATGTGGTTTTATAACTCTGGGGTCGATTCTGTTGTTACTTAAAATTAAACTAATTTATCAGCACTAAAATTATGTGCTTTTTATTTAAATCTTGAATAAAGGAACGGCACCGGTTTTAATGCTGTTATTGACTGCTGAAATAAGTTTTGTTTAATATAACAGCAAAATCATTACTTCTTTATGTACGAAGGTTATTTTCACACCAGCGCTGGATATTTCAGACGCATTTTCATGTGTGCACTCATAGTATTTTCGCCGCTCATTGGTTCATTTTCTTTGTCATGAAAATGCAGCCAATGAGCGGCGCTCATACAAATTCATCTGATATGACCAGTTGAGCTAAGCGAGAGACGTGGAATGCGTCAAACAAAAACTGCCAATAGGATCGATTAGCAATAATGGAAACTAAGAGCCAAATGGCCAAACCTTAACATATTCTACAAATTAGGTGTAACTAAACACCCTGATATTTTAACAAAAACCATGTGCTTAGCTGTTCATTAAATAAATTAACACATTGGTGGCAATTCATTAAGATGTCAGAAAAACTAAACTATCTATGTACCTAATTTGACAGCACTCAAAATTATGCCATCTTTTTATTAAGGACAGCATTTCTTTTGTATTGTCAAATTAGTTTAGTTTTCGTGACATGTGAATCGACACTATGGTTTGTATTTGTAAGTTAATCTTATTTTCTACATTATGTTGATTGCACAGTCAAGTGCCTACCTACTGACCGAATAATTTTAAATGAAAGACAACAATTTTGCTGCGAAGCTCTGGTAAGTGTTTCCCTTTCTAACATGCTTTTGTGCTGTGGAATGTTTTTTTAAAAATGCTTTGAACAGTTTTGTAAGAAACAAATATTTTAGAGATGTTTTTGTTTTGCAGTACGCGCTCGGGATGGGATAACGGTACGACTAATGCCAGGAAGGCGAAGTAAGTACATATATTATTTATTATAGTGAAATATCTCTGATGGAAAGGCGCCCTAAATGCTAGTTTCATACATTGTGATTCAAAGTAGATCTGTATTCACTGGTGAAAATATTACAAATAATTATTTCGCTTACAGTAAACTATACCATTTCTGCAAAATCAATCGCTTCATTCAGACAATGATCGAAGAATCGCAATGTACAAAAACGTGGTTTTGGTGGCGATTTGGGGTTTGGGGGCGATGCGAATCGCCTACAATGATTTTCTGGTATAATAGATTTTTTTGTGTACCTAGTTTATGGCTCTAAAAGTAGGAGATTTTTGTAGCTACGGCTGTCATGTTTGCTATCTCTCGGAATGATGTCAAGTTTCTCTCTCTCTCCAGCTTGTTATCCCAGGTGGTAAAGTTTTCTCTCTCCAGCTGTTATCCCAGGTGGTAAAGTTTCTGTGTACTTACAAGTAAAGAAAAGTGTCTCGTTTCTCATAAATGTCCTTAATCACATACATAATATTATATAGATATCACAGATTTTTCTTCTTTTTCAGAAATAACGCGCTCATGGGTGTTATGAGAACATCGGGATTAGATCGAACTGTCGCGGTCGTCAGCTAGAAAAGTATCAAGTTTCGAACGGAAGGTACAAAGTACCAAGACTTGTAAAGTTTGATGCGACTAACCCTAAGTGCAGTATTTATCTGTGATATTCGCATTTGGTAAGGCTGAAACACATTCCAATTTATTGAAATTTTAATATTTAGGTACTGAAATATGCTTTTAAAACTATTTTAGTACCTACCTTGAAAATCGTCGTTATGCCATGATTTCAGATTTCAATAAGCAAGTTTATTTCCATACGCTATTACAAAATAAGCGAGACAAGACAAATTTTGGTGAAATTTTTCGCAGATTACGGCATAATACCAACTGAAGGACGTTCCCATATTTCACATGGATTCTTTATTATTTTAATAACCATCATCATCTGCCTATATTAGTCCATTGCTGGACATAAGCCTCAAATGTCAATTTAATGAGGTTACTTTATTCGGATGACTGTCATGACTATATGACATATTCTATCTCCGTTTTGTCCTGAAAATTTCAATTGATAATTGAAACACAAATTCCCGACTCTTAGTGCTGATTACCAAATGCGGATAATCTAGCGTTGCTGCACTAAGGGGGGACATTTATTCGGATGACTGTCATGACTAGAAGACATTTTCTATCTCCGTTTTGTCCTGAAAATTTCAATTAATAATTGATACACAAATTCCCGACTCCTAGTGCTGATTACCAAATGCGGATAATCTAGCGTTGCTGCACTTAGGGGGGACATTTATTCGGATGACTGTCATGACTATATGACATATTCTATCTCCGTTTTGTCCTGAAAATTTCAATTAATAATTGATACACAAATTCCTGATCTTAGTGCTGATTACCAAATGCGGATAATCTAGCGTTGCTGCACTTAGGGGGGACATTTAGGAAAGTATTATTTGTTCTTTGGTGAAAATCTGAAACTACAGTTTACGAATTTAGAGTCGAATTAAAAAAACAACATACGCAGAACTTCTTTTAAATACTAAGTAAGTGTGTAAGCAAAAAACAACTTGTGAATTTTTTGTTACAGATAATAATTAACGACTGTTTTCAATCCGATATTGACCATTTTAAAGGGATGTTTCACTATAAATTGATTTTTTTCTTAATATCCTTTTGAAATATGTTCATTATATAAAAAAATTAAATTAATTATGTATTTGCCTTAAAAAAATTACTGTGAAGTAGGTATATGTAATGTACATAAGTTTTGTAGTCAATATTTTAGTCATTTAGCTGTATCTTATATACATATTTATTTGTCTTGAAAATTTTACGTATTCGATATCATATTTATGTTTAAAGTATTACAACGAAATTTGATCAAATTATTTCGTATTCCTACGAAATTTTACTCAGTTTAGTGAAATAGACCCATAAACGAAACGACCGAATCGATGCAACGAATACACGGAATACAGTTAAAAGGAGATAGCATGATAGCCCGGCTACACGCTCAAAGGGTTGTGCATACATGATTGCACAAACCAGTTTGCGCAAGCAAGATGAGCCCGGCCATACGCTCCATCTTGCTTGCGCAAACTGGTTTGAGCCTGGCCACACGCTCCATCTTGCTTGCGCAAACTGGTTTGAGCCCGGCCACACGCTCCATCTTGCTGGCGCAAACTGTGTTTGTGCATGCATGTTTGCACAATTGTTTGAGCGTGTAGTCGAGCTTTAAGGCTTACGCATTATAATAGCAAAAAACTTAAAATAAAACGCGACACCTCTTGTCAATCGTACTAAACGTAACTTTAGTCATTGAACTGGTTTGGAAAAACTTCGATGTTTCCCCTGTAGGTGGAGCTAACGGCGCTTGAGTCCGAAGAAAGTACCTACCAGAGTTTTACGACTCTTACGTCACTTGACTTCGTGGCGCAATTGGCTAGCGCATCCTGTAATGCGGGAGAGTTACGGGTTCAAGTCCCGTTGAAGTCGAAAAAATTATTTGGATCTTATAAAATTTCTTATTTATTATCATCATAGGGATAAAGAACCCATAATAAAAGAAGCAGAAGAAGAAAGCGACACTTCAGAGAGACACTTTTCACTTCACTTATCTTTTAAGGAAACTTTTTTACATAAATATGTATGTTCGAGTAAGGGTGTTCTTCTATAAGATAATCTGAACTTTGTAATCGACTTTTCGAAATAACTAGTCTCACATGACATCTGAATGAAATCGAAAAATTGCTTCTATAAGGTGTGTTTCTAATAATTAGGGTTGCCACCTAGCATAAATGTTGCAATGCCCTGGCAGGGTGCATGCTTGACTATGTTACTATAAGATCTGTGACAGAAATGTACCTACAGCATGTCTCGCAATAAAGAATCTTGAATGTACTTACGATGGATTGGTCCCCATTACATACATATCTTTCAGTACCTACCTTAAACACTTGAATGTGCTCTCTTTCTTCTGGCAAAGGATGTAAATTTCAACTAAACTCATTATTGGAGAGACGTCTATGAGCTACCTACATTGCTTAGTTTGTTAATAAGACTAGTTTCTAACTCTTGAAATATACTTAGGTATAGTACCTAGTAGGTGCAGTCTTACCAAAATCTATAGTACCTATATCTGGACCGCGGCTTCGTCATTCAACACGATTTTCAATCACGACACGAGCATTTAAGAATTTACATAAGTACTTGACATAGATGAAGTGATCTGTGGTACTTGAATTTAAAAAAAACAAATATATGTAAAAAACTATATAGAATGTCGAATACATAGGTAATGATGATAATGTCACACCATTTTGCCATGCTATTGGTTATTTTAGATATCTAGTCTGGAGAAAGCAGCTATGGAGATAGCCTATGTACATATAAGCTGCTGTACCTACCTATGGCACTAAGTGGGTAGGTAACAAGCCGGCAACCCTAGGACAATTTAGTGGAAAATGTTTGCGGCAACCCCATAAAGCTATCGTCAAAAAGATTGGTCTGATTTGGAGAGACTGTTAAATCGTTGTTAGGTGCCAAAGTACTACTACTATTGTGGCCACTGTTTGCACCGTTACTCCTTCCTTGTCTACAAACAAAATAAGGGCATATAACACAAAACGGACAGTAAGACAAAATTTGTCTGATATGAGTCTGAAAAGGAGATTCATGAGCATTATATTCTTAAGGTCACTCCGTCACTGTAAAAACAAACTAAGCATTACAGAATATTTTAAAATTAGCCTAAATTACTGAAGGAAGTTATTTTACTGTACTCGCTCTAATTATTAAAGTCGTTGGAAACAAATGAAAAAAAAAATACTTTTAAGTCGATAGACTCGAAAACTACAATGATTGATTCAAAGTTTGTTTTAGCAAAGATTCATACCAAATTGCTTACAATTATTCGCAAAACATAGCTAACTTACTTGTGGAACCTAGAAAATAAATATAATTAAACACGAGAGTTTTCGCGCGAACCACCTTACGCTCAAGTACTTTATGCACTTGTAAGTACCTCATGCCTTACTTACTGTTTATTGGAATATTACTTTTATTTCTTAACTAAACCCATATAAACCTACGACTTTAGTTTGTACATAACATCAACGTCGCAGGTTTAAAATTAACCCCTAATAAATTGAATGCCTAGCTCTTAGTGGGTTAGGTACAAATTACCTAGCTTTTATACAAGTAGGTAGATAATACGAGGTGCATTACCATTCAAGAATTCTCTCAAAACTTTTCGCGAATTGTTTTGTAGCTCAGTTTCAACCTATAAATAACTGGGCTAACGTGCCTTGAAGAAATAAATAAATTTAGTAATGATTCTACCTACATATTAAACCTAAAAAAGGTACCCATAAATGCCTTTAAATTTCCATGCCTTTTTCATTTAACACCTACTACACCACTGCTCGGTATTCAAATATTTATGTATTTTGTGGTTTAAATAATAACGAAATTGAATGGAAAAGCTGCGAATTAAAATAAGTTCCTACCTTAAAACGATATAAAGGGGCTTACATGTAAGGCTGTTAATACAAAATAAAACAATCTCTGTGATTTCTAGTCGAAAACTTTCCTACTTTCTTTTTATTTTGAAAGTAGATACCAAGCATTTCTCTGTGTAAAAAAATTCTTGTGCTCACATTGTACATAGTATTACTACCTATATCTATAATTATAGTGCTCTAATGTTGCTATGTTGTTTTGTAAGGCCAATAGATCAATTTATAAAAATGTACATTATTATACTCTGTTCCACAATCCAAGATATTTTATGTCAACAAAAGACATTTGTGAATGAAAACTGAACTTAAACTATTTAAAATAACAGAAAAACAACAAGGTAATCACTAAAAACAAAAACTTAATGCATAATTGCACATGTGCAGCGAATAAGGTTCAAATTCCTTTCATTACCTAGCAATGTCGTAAAATACTTTCCACCAATGTTTCTTTGGTTTAGTATCTCCTTTGTTTACAAAAAATATTAAGGATTCTAGAAACTATTAGCTAAGGTACCATCTACTTACAAATACCTACATCAGATAATACAAAAATGTGTCTGAACAATTCAGTATAAATTCTATTAGGGACCACATATGTGAGAATTGGAGGCGATTCAATAGAACTCTATGAATTATCTATCACCGGTTACAGATACACTCATGGGTTGGCCTAGTATCAGTAGTCCAATGATCGGACTGATGAGACTTTTTAGTTTCATCAGTCCGATGATGCTGATCAATACAGATCATCATAAAATTGTGGTCTGACTACCTATAGTCACCTTCGGAGATGGTCCTTAAGATAAATGAAGTTTTAACCCATAACAACATAGCAAATTAGCAAAGGTTAGGGCTTTTATAATGTACTTAATTAAAATTATGTATTGTATCAAATTGATATATTTACCTACATATTATTTTCATTGGCACATTTATCTAAATAAACTTGTTAATATTGTTCAGTGTATTTTGTTTTATTGTTTACATAAGTTCTAAAAGGTAGCAACACAAATTAGAAACTTTTGTTCTGAAATCAATGTTCACAATATTTGTAGTGATTCTGTTGTTGGTACCTAAACAAAACTAACAACTAAGATGTTTTTTTTAAGGTATCGGTGCCAACAGAATTGACACCATTTAAGTTATAAGTATTATTAATAATGTACAATATTTTTTTAAATTCTCTTTCAATGATTGGGAGTGGACCATTACTTTAATAATATGTACTTAAGTGGAAAA
This sequence comes from Eupithecia insigniata, assembly GCA_947859395.1. Lineage (NCBI taxonomy): Eukaryota > Metazoa > Arthropoda > Insecta > Lepidoptera > Geometridae > Eupithecia > Eupithecia insigniata. The sequence goes on along the minus strand of OX402011.1, from coordinate 2,907,027 downwards.
TATTTTTTTTTTATATGAATGCATAAATTTTCAAAGTTCTATTCTAATAAATAACTACAAAATTACCACTACATTTTAGTCCCATACATTAAAGCTTATTTTAATATTAATTTATAAAGGATCAAATAGGTACAGACAGATCATCATTAGCCTATAATAGTCCAATGCTGGACATAAGCTTCCCCTAAAGAGAATGGAACCAAATATGTTACAATCTAATCTAAGACTTCAGTCATCAACTTCAATAGGTATTGACTTCAACAGACAGTTTTTGATAGTTTCTAGTTTAGAATTATCTAATTACATGAAAACTTTCTACCTGATTAAAATATACCTTCAAACCATACAGTTCATAGTAGAATAACTGAGCTACCTTCGAGGTACAGCTTATTCAGTAAAAGTTGTATGGGTAAAAACCTCTGTAATTGACTTTCCCTGCATTTAGATAGCAGTACCACGCTCCAAATTCTGTTTGATCTCAGCTGTGTGCTCTCCATAAAACCTCTCCAGCTTCTTGTTGAACTTAGCATTCCTCTCATTGATGTAATCAATATCAGCATCATCATTGTGTGTACGCCTACGGGAGTATTTTGCACGCTTCGCAATCTGGCCTTCTATGTCATTCACCATGTTGTCTATAGCATCTTTACGGTCCTCGTGCATGCCGTGAATGATGACGTTTGGCCCGCCGTAGAATGCGTCTCCGTATTTCTGCTTCTGTCTATCGTATTGTTCCATGTCAGCGGTAGGCATGTTCTTCACGAGTCTGTTGTACTGCCTGACGGTAGCTTGCTCGTATGTAGAGAACCCTGTATCGGGATTTTTCTTCTTCTTTTTGCGTTCTAAGCGTTCGGCTTCCGTGGCAGACACATTAAGCAACTTCACTCTGTCGTAATCTTTGCCCTGGGTCTGCGCTTCCTCGCGTTTCTTCTGGTCGTCCATCAGCCACTCTGCCTGCCTCCGTTTGGCCTCGTAGTTAGGCGGGAGCTTGTTTCGAGCCTCTTCAGCTACTACTTCCTGGTGATTCTGAGTTCTGGCTTCGTTTCTTGCGTTGTGCAATGTACGAAGCCTTTTCATTCTCTCCGCTTGTTTCTCGGCGAAACTCATTTCTGTGGTTGCTGATGTTGTTTCTTCAGAAGCTGAACTCATTACTTGTAATCTAAGCTAGTAAAGAACCAAAATGTGCGAGAAATTGTATTATTTTTACAAAACAACAAGAAGCAAGGATAGGAATATAAACGGACAGCTGGTTGACAGTCACAACTGAAACGTCAGTCACACCACACGTCAGTAGCTGAATGACATTGATATTACATATTCATAGAGATATTATTACTATTTAGGAAGTGAATTTGATTGCCATAAACCTTCTCTATGCCATAAACTTTTACGTTTCCCTATGTGTGTTTGGAAAAGCGAGTTACATCCTAGTTCTAGGTAGCGGTGGGTAGCACACCTAATTCTCGCGAGGTCCTCACTGGCTAAAAGAGTCAGCACAATGTGCTAGCACGATTGAGGAGAGGCGTGGTGAGGGGAGTGTGTTGGTCCTGCCGCCAGCCTCGCAAGGCGCCGCGGCCTCGCGAGCCGGCTCGGTCTCACGAGGCGCACAGCACAATAGTGCTTAGCAACAACTCGGTCACAGATTAGTAAGTGTTATACTTAGTACCTATCTAAATATATCTACCTACCTTACCTAGGTACCTACCTATTTCATTCAAATCAAACCGAACCACTAATCTTGGTTGAACCCTAATGCACAAGAGAGGGAAAAGAATAAAATTGTGTATGGGTGTCTCACACACACACACAGCACGATTGACCGAGTTCCACACGATAATACCGGCGAGCGAGTGGTGGAGCGCGGCACGCACACCACCCACACAAGCACAAGGCACACAACACACTTGAAGAGGCGCGAGGTGCGTGCGAGGGGAAGCAACTTGCCTAGCCTCGTGACTCGCGTGCCCTCGTGCGCCTCCCCTCAATCGTGCTAGCTCAATTTAGAAAATTGTGCGAGGGCCTCTTTTGTGAAAGTGTGCCAGCACAATTGTGCTAGCACACGTGCTGAGGACCCACCTCTAGTTCTAGGGTTTCTCAAGTTTGTTGTTCCTGATCGAGTCAGGAAAATCTTTTCTAGCTAGCTAAAACTCTTTCAATCAAGAATGTGCGAGGCAATGCTGCCAGCGTCTTGCTCTACTTGCCTCCGATTCGTATTGATATAGATTAGCTGAGCTATCAATTGGAACTAGTTCTGCAATAAGGAACCAACCCATATGATGATAGTTTTGAGATAAAGTAGATTTTGTATAAAAGTTGTGTAGAAAAACGTGTGAGTATATTTTTAAATATGTCTGTTTACATTTCCATGATCACGGGCTATATAGTGACCGGTCCTTTGGAAGGCATGCGTGGAGCCGAAGCCAACAGTACTGAGGCCCTTTATAAGAATTAATCTAAAGGCGAGAGCTACACATTTCTGTTTAAATTGTTGTTAAAAATGTATGTACTGTTTTACTAATTATAATTTTATTTTGTTTTTTGTTGTAAAAACTGACTGGTTCCTTAGTTTTTTTTAATTATTTTATGAGTTGGTAGGGCCTATGTCGATTTATTACTTTGCTAGGTGAAAACAGTCAGATCATCGTAATGAAACTTTTATTACAGGGTTGATAGAAGGCTCAATTTTTCTGTGTCCATAACTCAATTTTGGCACAAGTCTGGATTGGTTCCTTATTGCAGAACTACGTACGTCCAATTGCAAGCTCAATTGTAAATACATACAAGTGCTTGTTAGTTCAATATTTTGGAAAATAAAATGGTGCAGATAAATGAAGCTGGGAGGCCTATGTCCACCAGTGGACGTGTATGTGTGGCTGATATGATGATGATGAAATGAAGGTTTGCTGTTAGATAGAGCTGTTTTCCCCTTTTGAAATTGAAATTGAAAATTCATTTATTCAGACATAATGAATCCATTTTGTTAGTAACACATATAATTAAAATTGAGAATGGTTAGTAGAATCACAAAACAAATAATCAATTAATAAATAACAATAATAATCTCAATTAAGATGTCATGATGATGTTTTAAATAAAAAATGTCCACTGTATTGGGTTACTACTTGGGTTGGTACTTTGCCGACCCCTAAAACCATAACCAATCCAGATCATGTGTGAAGCTAGCTTCGTTATTACAGCAAATCGCGCTCAACAAGGTCTATCTGTCTGTCTTGTCTGACTGAACTGAACTGAAGTGAGCCAGTCATTCGGTGTATATGAGCAGTGACGGTTGTGCGGAACTGTGTGCGAATTTTTAATTTTTGTAATAAACTTCAAGTGTTTTTGGAGATAACGATGTCGGATGAAATCGCAGAGAATGGAACAACTAACGGAGACGTCCCAGAGATCGAGCTGATCATAAAGGTAGGTTTACACGTGTAGTTTCGAGTAGAGGTACAAGATTAGCGGCTTACATCGGTCAACACGCACAAGCAGACAATATTCTTTGGCCTTCGGGAGATTTTGGAAGGCGACGGTGAAAGAACGGGTTGACGTGACGATAGACGATATTGGACCAATACTTTGAGAAACATTTTCATTTTACTAGAATATTTTCTCTCGTTACATACTTCTTTATCAGTTATATCTTATAAGTTGGTAGATAATAAAAGCGAGAGATTCTCTTGCCGTTCGACGCCTCTGCATATTAGTTATAAAGTGAGTACTGCACTGTAATGCGCGCTGCGCTATTTAGGTCGTTGCTACTGCTTTGTTGCTGAGATGAGTTGGGATTATGTAAAAGTAAACAATAACTTATGAGGTCATCACTTAAATTATCTTCACTATAATAAGTAGGTACCTATAATGTTACTGTTACCATGACTCATTCATTAGATTTGACAATGTGTTAGATTGTTAATGCACTGCAGCATTGTTTTAGGTATTTATTTTCCTTTTGTTCCTGTGTCTTTGCAGAAAAACTTTTGTGTCAAATCTTGCTCAAGAACAAAATATATCGTTCAGAAGAGCTGGTTTAAAAAATAAATGATTAAGGCTTTTAATAGAACCACCATCTTAGATCTTAAGGCGCTTTTCAGTTTTTGTTTTGGAGCTATTGTATAGGTACTTAAGTACTAACAAGTTGTTTACATTTTGTAAAAGGGGAAAAAACTGAATAAGAATTATTGAGGCAAAAAAATTTATATAGTTAATAAAAATTATCAGGAAGAAATGATTCATAATAAAACACAATAATGACCTCGCCGAATCTGTTAACACATTAAAACTAAGCCAAAAATCATACTTCCATGACATCATACATATATATATTTTCCCTGCCTGAAACTATTGCTAAAACATTGTACAGAATCGATAATCAAAAAACCAAACAACATGCATAAGGTAACTGATTCTTTTACAAAATGTGATAAGCGTGCATTCATCTTTTACAAGTTTAGGAGACATGGCTTCATTTTATAAGTGCACATCGTTTTCAATAAAGATTATTTATGTACTACTTATTTGCCCAGCAGTGGAATATTATAAGTTACAAAAAAAAACAGTAACCTTTCACTTTGTAAGCTTAATTTAAAATTCCAAACCCAGAGCCACCCAGAGCACTACTTCACTAATTGTGGCTTAGATGGAACAAATACCTACCTACACACCTTTTCTCATTCCAAAAACGATTACATGTCATCAGGTGCGAGAACCACCTGCCTGCATCACCCGAGCCTTTTTATAACGTGATCAATAAGGTTGTTCGATCTACGCGTCGATGTTCAATTATCGGGACCTTTTAGTCGCATCATGACATGATAAGGGATCACCAAGGTTTTGTAACAGGCTGTTTTCAACACGCTATAGCTCATTTCTTAAAGGAACCGTGGCAGAAAATTTCTGTTTGCTTAATTTTACGCAGTATAAATTGACTAAGATGTATATTCTAATAAATGTTTCTTTATATTTTACTACTATTACCTGTAAGCTCTCGTCACGTTTTAAAAGGTCGGTCTTGTTAAGTACGTCCTTCGCGTACTTAAGCATTCAAACGACTCGCTCATTGGAACTTCAAAGCAAAATGTGCAACAAGTGGGTCCAAAAGAGTTTGTGAAATCCCAACAGAGCAGAGCTACAGGATGGGAAGGAAAAGATTGCCGAAAGCACAACAGATTTACAGGATGGGAAGGCATATGGGATACCTATTCCCAACCAATGTATGTGTAATTCACTCTAGTGACTCATTGGGAACTCGCCGCAGACTTAGCAAAGGTTAGAAGTGACTGCGTGGGTAGCACAGCTCGCATGATCTCTCTTAACCGTGAAAAAGAGAAATTTTTGTAAAGCTACTTTACATTTATCTCTTCATAGACCATCACGTTACGAGTCGTGCTCGTAAACGATTTGTTTCGGTCGTCCGTCGAGTACAATTATATAATTTTAGACACGGACGCAATGCTCGAGAAACTATTGCAAGATTTGCATGAAAAAAGTTGCGTCAGCAAGGTCGTTCAACTAGTAACGCAGCGTTTTGTCTATGGACTAATACCTAATCAATTTGCATTCACGCTTGGACTCGTTATCAAATTTCATGCTCATCCGAGATTGGCGACTGGTTTCGCGTTACTGCATTGCAATAATGAATAAATAATCACCCAAAGACTAGGTCAAAATTATTCGAAAAGAAAACGTAGCTCAAATGCAGACGACTGCGTAATTTTCGTGTTGCCTAATTTATCAAAAACGTTTTGGCATTTCGAATTTAGGTAAATACCTATCATCTAGCAATCTAGAACGTAGGATGGTGCAAGCAGTATTGCAATATTTGCAATCGACTGCCTCAATATTTATGTTCTCACTATTTTGATTAGGCTTTAACTGTATATCTAGCAGTGTAGGTACAATCTTTCATTGCGAACAACGAAATTGTATACTCCACTCAACGAGACTCCAGAGAGAATTATGGTAAAATTTTTATGATGCAAGAAATAGGAATACTCTGCTCGAACAAGCTCAATAGATTTACAGAGACGAAAAACCCGATCACAAACCTGATACAAAATCAATAGTTCTAATTAATTCCTATTAAAATCTAATAAACAATTTAACGAGCTGGCATGGCTGGCGAAATCAGAGAATACCTGGTCATGTTTACATGCTGTGTATTTTGTAAACACGCTCTCGCGTACGGGTTAGCATGCTAATCAGTCTCCTCGGGATTGTCGCGTGATCGATGCATCACTTTCCCCGAGGGAGGGTTTCTCTCAACGGAGGAATGTGATCTCCAATGTAGCATAAGTAATGTCTGTCTAGCGATTAAGGTCTGTGCATGTTCAACCGTAAGACGACTACTGGACGTAGGCTTCCCCCAAAGGTCTCCACAAATGGGTCATTGCGGCGATCTTTGGGGGAGGCTTCCATCCAGCATATTTTGGCGGAATATCAGGTGGTCTGGTGGACTCTGGTGGATTTTGCTAAGATCAGAGAATTTCCGTGAAAGAAGGTTGTTTGTGTGTATGTAATAATCATTGCAATATAAGTTAAATCTGACTGGTTGCCATTTCCTAAGTCCTCTTAAGCGGGATACTGACTGGCGTGACGGGGCGTAATGTAACGTGTCACACAGCGAGCGTTCGTGAAGTCAGTACAGGGAAAGATGGCGCTCGCAACGAGCAACGAGACGGATTTTTGACGTTGCATGCTCGCTGAGAATGGTAGGTACATTAGGACCGGTCAGTACAGTGCTTTAGGTTCTGATACAGATGACGACATTTTCCTCATCTAGGATTGTAACACTAGCCTATTTTTATTTGAAATCTGCCCAAAAACAAAACGAACTCCTATCACTTTAGTATCGGTGATCGAAGCCTATCACGGTCCCCTTTATTCAGTTTCAGTTTATTCTCAAACAAATAAATTTGTGTCGGAATGTTTACAAATAATAAAAAGTACAAATATAGTCAGTTAAAAAATCAAATTAGACGTAAAAATAAATGAAATGTCACATAGAAATTAATAATAATACATTACCACCCGTTGATGTTTGGGAACTTCGTAAAATGTATTTTGCGGTATCCAGCATTAATGCTGGATAATCCACACATCATCATCTAGCCCCAAGCTAAGCAGAGCTTGTGTTATGGGTACTATATACTAGATGACTGATATATTTGATACAATATATTTATTACATAGATATACGTATATTTTTTATCATACATAGAAAATACCCAGAACACGCGAGACAAATATTTGCAGATTGTACGATCTGTCACATGTGATATTTGTCCTAAGGCGGGTATTGAACCTGCAACCTTCTCCGTCGCAGGCGGATTTTCGCCCGGCGCGCCACATCGGTCGTCAAAATTGCAATTGCATAATGAATTCATTCGGTAAATTCCATAATTTGGGTTATCCGAATGAATTGATTAGATTGTACGTACATAGGTATTTGAAGCGCGCCATCGATCGTAATCAATCAAATTACCATTTTATTTTGGATGCTCCTGTAAAGATCTTCATTAGGCGCGCACGCATGTGCGTCGGGGAAATTATTGACGGCATCAGTACGGAGAAAACTTAGGATCTCGATGTTCGACGTAACGTTTAATTAACGCGCGAAATATTCAGTTTTTAATGCCGCTTGCTGCTCGATATTTCTCTGTTATTAACACGCTAACCATTCGTTACCTATTCTGAGCTGAGCTGAGTTTCTTCAATAAAAGATAATGTATATTTTTGTAGGGATTTTTATGTCATCATGAATATCAGCAAAGTAGTAGGTACGTTTCCGGAACTATGTATGAGAGTACTATAAATATAAATAAATAAATATAAACAAAAAATATATATAAATATAATTATTCTGGGGTATGAGTAACAAACGGGGCCTAAATATTAATCATACAAATATTCTTTATTGCACACCAAAATAATAAAATGATAATAAACAGAGAACACAAAAACAAATACAGATAATGTACAATGGGCGGCCTTATCGCGATCTCATCCAGGCAACCTTAGGTTAGGATGGACAAGAGGTGATAGAAAAAGTATAGACGGTGGCGTGTAAACAGAAAATAATATACTCTTATTACCTGTGCCGGTGGCACTTTGCCGCTCGTGTGTGTACATATGTGAGCCCTAATACATTTATGTACTTATAAAATTTGTACGAAAAAATACGAAGAACAGCAATCTATCTCACATAATTTTGCCCACGTGAAATGTTTTTGCTGCCAAAAAACATACAACCGAATTATTCGGTTAACAGAATTAAGAACCTCCTCCATTTTGAATTCGGCTAAAAATGATTATGCGCCAACTGCGAAGTTTTCGCAATCGATTGTAAAATAAAAACACGTACAATTCGTTCGACTTGCGTATCACTCTGACCTTGACAATGAAATTCTTGCAGCGACCTTCTGGCTATACCAGTTTCTCGGTGTCAAGAAACTCATTATTTTACTTAAAATAGCCGACTGCTTAATCTTTCTTAAATAGCCTTACGATAAGGCTACCTTTGCTTATCAGATTTTTATGAACGCATTCTAATTCTATAGATTGATCTCTAGATTTAAATTATCTTAAGACAAACATTTTAAACAATTATGTATCTTTTGCAAGAGAAAATAAACAAAGGTTTCAATTCAATTCTTCTGTGCGACGTGATGAAAATAAGTATTTATTTGGAGGGAGCGCCAAATAAATACTTATTTTCATCAGGTCTCACAGAAGAATTGAATTGAAAATAAGTATTTATTTGGAGGGAGCGCCAAATAAATACTTATTTTCATCAGGTCTCACAGAAGAATTGAATTGAATACTTTATTTATTTTCTCTTGCAAAAGACAATTGTTTACAATTTTTGTCTTAAGATAATTTAAATCTAGTTATCTTGTTTTGCAAGAGACTGGTGCCCGTGAGTGGTTTATAAAACCTGTGGTACAGGTCACCAGGGCCTTCCTCCGCAGGATAATTTGCCATATATACTTACATAAGAAAAGACAGCACCTAAAAAACAAATTTTTACAAAAATTGCAGTTAGACCTAAGTAGTAAGTATACAAACAAAACAAATAAATAAGAACCCACATATGTATGTTCAAATAATAATTATGAATCAAACGAGCTGACCTGCGATGTTTTGATTCCAATTATACGAAGAAATCAACCAAAGAAGTAATATGCATCGCCTTTGGTTGATTGTCTGAAGTATAATGTAATTCAATTGAAGTATAATATCCATATTGTACCCACACTAAATTAAGAATGAGTAGAGGGTTTACTTGTCTAATTCTCTTTCGTCTTTGAACGCCTAACTCCGCCATTTAAATGTTGGCCTTAGATATACATATGTGATCGTAGTTTTTGCCGATATTACCACAAAGAATAATAAGCAGTGTAAAAAACGGCGTGAGCGATCGAGTGAATTCCTATTGGTCTAGCAAAGCAAAGCGCTAAGCTTCGCATGAAGAGGCACGTTCAATATTATCTTTACACTCGAGTGTTGTTTACTCAGTACTGCCAACAGCACACAGCTAAGGCTAAAGAAATGTGTACCATAAACCGAACTTTAACATATGTACATAGGTTTTGTAATGAAAGTGCGTAAGCCCTCGCGGCAATCTAACTCTTTGACTGCAACGCCAAAAACGCATTCCCGTGTTCTGTACGTTAAAGCACAAAGTGAACAAAATATATTCGAAACGTCGTTGCGCTGAGGGGTCATTAGTTGATTTGTCATTTAGGTGACTATGACGGTCAAAGGGTTAAAGAAAATCTCTGTTAATAAATATTTCTGTTTTTTTTTTAAAATGAAATCCCAAAAAATTGCGATTTTGGCGCGACTTGAACCCGCGACCTTCCCCTTTAATTTATTTAAACATACATAGCCTAACGGCGGATCGATTCACATTGCGTGAGATATTCAAAATTTGCACAGTTTTAATATTTTTCTGCGTTTTACAAGGAATAAAACTCGGTAAAGAAATTGTTGTTATGTAAATTGTCTTTAAGGGCGGCAAACCCGTCTTACTTTTCATACAAACGCTCGTACGTGATTATGGCGCTATAACAGATCTTTCTTTGAAACTTTTAACTAATAGGTAATCTTGTGCACTATATCTAGGTTTCTATCGTAACAAAAAATCGAAATTTGGAGAAACAAATTCAGTATAAGCCACCAAAATCTGCGTTTTAGCACAAAATTTACGTGAAAAGTAAAGAAAATATTAAGATAGAAACCTTGCAAATATAATGGAGATTCTAAACGACAAAGTTTTATTTGACAAACTTGTAAGGTTTACTGAAAAACACGTATTTCCTGGAACAAGTTTTATGAAATTTTCGCACACTATTCGGTTACTTTCGCACTATTCGCGAAAGTAACCGAATGCCAACCGAGCGCTCAGGCGCTTTCTCTCTCTTTTCGCTTTGCCTCTTTTTCTAACATTGCGCTGGATGAAACAACAAGCTTTTCAATCACGCCCGCGTTGACGATGGTAGGACCGGGAAGGGCCCCCTTAATATCTTCATACGTAATGGTCCGATTTTGATAATTCAAATGATATATAATTCTTATGTCATAAAGAATAACGTGGATAATAGTTCTAATGAATTTGCTTTAACTTTACTGATCCTCATTGTGGGCTAGGTACCCAGAATAAGGTGTTGATAACTAATTGATTAAATATTGATAAACACAGTGCCGAGCCATTTCGATTGTAAGAAATACTTATTGATAATTTGTTATCGCGATCGCGATACAGTAAAATATTTTAAAGAAATCCTTTAATAATAAGAAATCTAGTCGTATACGTAATAAATATAAATATATAATAAGTTATACAAAAGTACAGACTGACTGAATGAAGGTCATGTTTTAAGGCAAGCTTGATGATTTTCTACCCGAGCATTTAGGCGAATGTGATGTGACTCAGATGACTGACGTCATCGTAATCTTTTTAATGAACGAAAAGATCTCATAACCCCAATAAGAGCTAAGCACAACCGAGCGTACAGTGACTCAAACTGCAAGGGCTTCAGATTTTGTGCAGCAAATATTTACAGTCAACAACATTAATCTAATCTTCCAGCCGTATCAGTGAGACAATGATAACAGGCTGTTACACAATGTCACTATCACTAACTTATTTTAAATAGGTGGGCCGCAAATATGTAGTTACTATTGTATTTAATTTGTTCGCAGTTATTTATGGGAATGAGAGCAGGCGCGAAACCGGCCGTATCTATTGAACAAGGCTTCTGTCACGGGGTGTTAGGCAAGATTTTAATGAAGTATCAACTGCCTTGTTATTTCTTAGCCATAAATTATGAATAGCATTAGTTTAAAATAAACTACCTATTATAAAATATTCTGGCAGTTCGATATTAATCAGGTTTAACGTCAGCCACGGAATTCTAGTTATAATGACCTGTATGTATATTAACCATCTTGTGTTTCTTATTAGGGACTGACATGTCTAATTTCAGTGTGGTCATTCTAATAATAGTTATAATGAGGTACCTACCTATCATGTTTAAGAATACTATATAACTGTTTCATAATATGAGTTATCCAGCCTAGAACAATGCATTAGAATAATTGGATTCAATGAAAGTAGTAAAATGGCTAGCTGAATGGTGAATGATGTGATGAATTACATTCCAAACAAAAAACCGCCACAAACCTGATACTACGACAACTGAGACGGATCGTTTTTATATCGTATATTGTGATAAAAGAGCTGTGCGCCATGAATTTTTGGAAGACACATGGAGGGCACTGAGAATATGAGTGCACTCATATTCTCAGTGCCCGTAATCAAGTATCTGAAATGCTGATATACGTAGGTACATAATAAATTATGTACATATTATATGTATAGAATTCAAAGTACTACTATCAGGTATAACAAAATTGTACTTAAGGTGGACGCCATCGTCTAAACTTGATTTCATTTTGAACATCCAAAGGATGCCTAAAAGAAATAGCTCTCATGGTTGCCCTTTCTTCCACTTTACCTACATTTTTCCTGTCTTTATTTTGGGGACCGATGTGGCGCGGTGGGCGAAGGTCCGCCTGCGACGCAGGAGCTTGCGGGTTCGATTCCCGCCTTGGGCCAAATGTTTGTACGATCTGCAAATATTTGTCTCGGGTGCTCTGGGTATTTTCCTTGTTTCTATTTCATAATAAAAAATATATGTCTATTTTATATATCGTATTAATATCAGTCATCTAGTACCTACCCATAACACAAGCTCTGCTTAGCTTAGGGCTAGAGGATGCTGTGTATTATGTATTTATTATTTCTTCCCCTATCATTTTGGTGTGCAATAAAAAGTGTATACGTATAGAGCTCAGTGGGATGATGCCAAGATGTACCGAAAGCTTGGATGCGCGAGAGCCTGCGGATCCGGTTTGCGATGAGTCACCGCGACGACCTCACGCCGACCTCTGTGTACCGTCCTCAGCAAGAATGTTATTTGAGATGGATCGTTCCGTCAAACTTTGTAAGAAATACAAGGAACACTGACTGAATTCAACTACTGCCTATATTGCCAACCGAGAATGGGTTGTTCTAAGGTTCTAACAAGTTATTTAGCAGCTTGAATAGAATAAAAGTAAATTATCTGTATTATTTATAATTTAAATATTATATTATATTTTTTATTTATTTAAACTATATGATTTAATACGATTTTATGTTAGTTTGTTGTGTTTTTATATAAATTATAATTAATTAGTGTAATTGGCAATTTCCCCGTTCTAGGTAATAAATTAAAATATCAAATATAACAGAAGAATTAAAATAAATAATAAGTTGGCATTAACGAGCATATAATGAAGTACTAGTAGGTATGTTATCTCGCATATCCATCATTTTACATTAACACAGCAACATGCGAATTTAAAATTAATATAATCATTAATCCAACTGAACAAGTTATCATCAGATAATAATAGCACGTACAAGAACTTTGCAGAAATTGACTCGGTTTGGGCGTGGCTCCATAATCACGCTAGTTTGATTTCACTATCATTAACTTACAACGAAAGGGTTTCTGGTCTAGGTGTTTTATACGGATGAGGGGCCGTTGCATTGTATAGATTATCTTTAAATTAATTATTCGCTATAACGATGATATAGTAATTTGCAGCGGTGGAAAGGAGATTAGGCGTCCATACAAACGAACGTTTGGAGTCCTTCGTAGAATAATGTCCGATCTGTAAAGAATTAACTCTATAGATTGGATTTTATTATATAGGACTACGGTGTAGTCGGTTTTACTAGATTTTCACCCGAGTTCGTTCGTAATAACTATAATACTTGATTTCTCGTAATCAAAACAATTTTCAGTGATAATAATAGACTACATATAAACATTGTATTATTCAGTTAGTAACTAATTAAGCCGAGGCTAGACTACAATTTAAAATGCAGACTTTTCCAGCAAACTTAAAGTAACCTTCATCCATAACTAGTCCACATTATAGACAATTCGGTTTGTCTATAATTCTGTTGTCTGTTGATTCCTTGATAGGTGTATTTAATGTGGAGTATTATTTGTGCTCTTATCTTCAGCCTATCAGTCACGAATGTGCCGTCAGGACAAGTTGCCTTTACTAATCTAATTAGCCCCTAATAAGTAACTACTTACAATGCAAGACCCAATCATCAACCGATTGCAATCACCATTGCCACCATTTGCACCTTTGTATAAGTATGTATATTCAAGTCATTTCCATGCATACTTCAGCAATTATTTCGACCGCCATTATAAAAAAAAACAAACGACGCTCGTGTAATGCTAAATTTGAATGGGGAACGGACGTAACGGCTGACAGGTGTATAAATATGACATATGCCATAGTATGTGGCTGACTGGTTGCACCCTCGGGGTTTTGATACTATGATATTAGAACTATAAAACGACCAGGCACTTGTAAAGTCCCTTAGAACGATAAAATGAGGAATTTATTTAAAAGTCCCTATACCTATGTACATTTTCCACAATGTTTATTATATTTGACTGAATGAAAGAATGCAATCAGAGACACGAAATCTGTCAGCTCGAGGAATATCGAAGCTCTCATTAGTCCCGATAATTTCGAGTCGAAAGATTCTGTTGCATGCGAATGTAAAGAGACTAAAGCATGGGTACCTATTACCTTCCTATTTATTATCTGAGAAAAACCATCATTTATTATGTGTTTATAGGCCAAAGGAAGACCTTTTGTTAACCTTGGTTATAAATACAAAGATTCGAAGAGCAAAGATCACAAATACATTTAGGAGGTACAAGTGTAGTTAAGGGCTGTGTGCTGTACAGAATAACTGGGACTGAGCGGATTGGACCACATACCACACCAAACGATGGATCACCATTCGTTTTTTGTAATTTTTTTATTATTTTTATAGTTATATAAATTATGTCGCCCTTATGAATTAAGTCTTAGATTACTAATCAGGTTCTGATCTTGTTTTAAGGGCTTCGTGATATTTTTCTATCAGCGCCCTGGCATCCAGATACAGTGGTTCTGAAATGATGCTGTTGCAGCCTCCTTTCATAAGTTATGATGACAATCAAACAATCTTCGACGAATGTCTTCGCCCCACGCACGATCCATTAAAATGTGGTAGACATCTTCAATAGTTGAAAGCTAAATAATAAAATAAGTAAGTACAAGAACGCCTTTAGGATCTGAATTAACTGAATTGAGAGAATTTATTAGTTATTTTATACTCTGTGGTTATTTTCCATTAAAAATTAAAACAGAATATTAGTTAGGAATTTAGCTATAAAATTACTGAATAAGTTGCATAAAAAGGTGCGTGTGCGTCGATGCGCATGGGCCGCTCCCCCAAAGAATACGCAGTACATAGTACATGCTAGGCACCTAATTAGTTATATAGGTTAGGTACTACCACATCTGTCCCTTATAATAAAAACATCATATGTTTCACAAAATGGCGTTTTAAACAATAATAATAATTATACACTGTGGCTAGTTAAGTTAGGATTTCAAATAATAAAGCAATATATTGAAACTATACACATCTTCATCATCATCACCTTACACCACTTCTGGACATAGGCCTCCCCTAATGAACGCCATAATGTCCTGTCTTCAGCTTGCCGCATCCAGCATCTGCCTGTAGTCCTTTGCAGGTCGTCATACCAACTAGCCGGAGAGCGCCCTACACTACGATTGCCAAGTCGCGGTCTCTACTCAAGAACTCGATTACTCCAGCGGTTGAACGCAGACATGGTCATATAATAAAATCATCCTAGACGAATTTCAACCACAGCGGCTAATCTCAACGGAGACTAGCCAGATGTGCAGGAGTGCACAAGTGTGTGCGCAAACACAGGTGCACTTTCTTTTCGAGGCCAAGCCTTGACGAGGTAAGCCCGTAATTAATGATGATCTGCTAACCATCTACATAAAATACGACACGTGTCAAATTACAGCAGTATGTTTTGCTAATGAAGAACACAATAAGTAAGATAAAAAAAGATAGTGAATGTCAACCGCGTTATCTTCCACCTGTTAGCGATTCCCTAAGTGGCCAATAACTAACACAAGTTTATCAGAATACCTACATTCAGAATATAGTTTACTACTTTATTCGAAGAAATGATAAGACAACACAGTTTCGCTTACTTTAACAATAATTTGGCGGTTTTTTAAATATCCTTTCACGTGAATGCTTTTACAACTTAATCGCCACTCCTTTAAAGGCTGATTACAGAAACAATAAAGGAAATTAAACATTTATGCACGACTGGATGATATATAATTTTGTAGAATTCATAACTTGGGAGGTAAGTCTATTTGACGTTTGTAATCGTGAATTCAAGACGTCTCCTTTTTCCAAACAATTTGGTACAGCGCCTCTATCGTGCTGACATGGCACTGCACAAATCCCATACAAAAAAGAGCCGTCACGATCACGTCTCGTCAAATAGACTCAACCCCGTGATAGCAATTCAAGAAATACTTCAAATTGTCATTTTGCGGTATTCTTACCATCATTTCAGCCCCCATAAGTCAATTGCTGAACATTATGCCTCCCCAAACGACAACGCCACTAGTTTGTTATTCTATGAATGTTTTTTTAGATTATAAATAAATAAATAATGCAGGAGAATTCACACAGCATTATCTAGCACCAAGCTAAGCAGAGCTTGTGAGGTACTAGATAACTGATATACTTAATATAATAGTCTACATACATAGTTTTTTTTTTATTATACATAGAAAACACCCAGAACACCCTACACAAATATTTGCAGATCGTATAAACATTTTTCCCGAGCCGGGAATCGAATTATGTGGTAAATATGAAAGTATTTTATTAAAAAAGAATATGGACCACCAACTATGGGAACACAAGATACGTGGGTATAAATAATAAATCTTAAAACTAAAAACCATGAGCTAGTGATCCCCATTTTATAGGTATAAACCTTAGATTTAAGATAATTTTTATTATAATAGCTGTATCAACCTACCTTATATCTACACTACTAAATACCTGCTAAAAGCACGGGTAAGGTAAACAAGGCCAGGTGAAAATAAATAATAATGACAGGTGATTGATGATATTGATAATCGTTATTATTTACATTCTTTTGGAAAATAATAAGCTAACATTCTACCTGTTACAGATAGTACTAAAGTTATAATTACTCGAGAAGTTAAAGTTATAGATCCTATAAATGATAAACATTAATAATATCCTGCAGAAACAATAAACAGGAAATAAAGAAATATAATACAAAAACTACATACAACATACTGTCAAGAGATTAAATTAAAAATGACATTGGATGGTGTCAATTGATCACACAAACACCTGGAGTATAAAAAACAAGGTTTCTTTCCTACTAGAGAAGGCATTCATGTAATATTACGTCCGCCCTTACACAAATAACGTAAAATACTATCAGAACATATTGCAAAAAAGTACCTGTTATAAAATAAGCAGGTATAAGTGGAAAAACAAATAAGAATAACAGCAGATATATCAAATGAGAAATGTACATAGCATGTGGAGTTGTAGAGTCAGAAGAGTTATGTTTCCGATACTAGTTAGTAGTTACATACGTTTATTTAGTAAAAGAAGCTATGAAAACTTTATATGACTTATGAACAAAATTTACGATGTGAAAGAAAGACGAGGCTTACTACAATGGGTAAAAACAAAGTTTATATAAAAGGGGATAGATACTGGTGACAATTACATTATTAATCCGCATATTTCAAGCGGTCGCGGGGACTCGTTGGATGGCGATGGCTCAGGACTGCTATTCGTGGCGTAGTTTGGGGTAGGCCTATGTTCAGCAGTGGACGTATATGGAATGATGATATTTCAAAAGTGAGAACCATCTCTAAATCACAAGTACTTGCAATAAACAAACAGCAAATTAGCACCATTGCTAGCGACCACAATCTGTGCAATGTTTATGGACATAGAGATTCTAAAGTCTTCGCTTGATAACAAAACAGGTTTGCAAACATATTGGTCAACTAAATGCAGCGCCTTATTTTGAAGCTAATTGGCACAAGCATTGAATTGAACATTAAGCTTCAACCAGATACGATGAAGCATCCACGAACATCAATTCGTTAAGCTCGACATTAAAACAGAGCGTTCATGGTTTATATTCAATGCTCGGCATTCGTTTCAAAGTATCGTGATAAAAGTTCAACCATCAGTTGAGACAGTTAGTCATGGGACTAGGAACCTAAATGGAGCAGTCGGACTGTTTAGAGCAAAGACTATTTTACTATAAAAACTTTCGTAGTTTGAAGATTTCATTATGACCAACGTTTCATCCTTTAACGAGGGACTTCATCAGGGTGGTACGTTGGTGTTCTTCCAACACTAACTAGGTTCGTAGTTAACCCGCTTACATTCATAATAATTAATGAGCAAAGACATATGGAGGTTGTCTCGATATTTCTTCCTATAAAATAATCCACAGAGTATTCTTAGAACCTTTACCAGGTTTAAGAATTCAATATATGTATGACCGGATCCACTCTATTTTGTGCTGCCAGGTTTATTGTAAATCCATAGTTGGTCTACTGTCTAGCAACAGCAACATTGTTTCGCTGTAATTCTTTTCAGTTTTGCAACGGACTACTGATTACTTAAATGTAAAGCCAGCCATTTCACCTGATGGTAAATAACAATGCGGGCTTGCATAGGAGTTCTTCGTCCACTGTAGCCTGGTTGACCCCTCAATTTGAGTTATCGAGTGACACAAAATGTGTTCTACTTTAAAGCCTCATACACGTAGCTATAATATATAGTAATATACCGTGCTTTAAGCAAGCAATACAAGCAGTTACATTATAGCTCGGTGACGTCATAGAAAATAAATAATAGCTGCGTGTGCAGTCACTCGAAAATTTGTATAGAAAATATCTCGCGCTAAGCCTTGCTATGATTTATATAAGAATTCATCAAGTAAATTGACAAAGAAAATAACAATCAAATAATATAAACAAATTAAACTAGTATTTACAATTGAGCTAACTGCAGACTGTTGCAAACAATCTACAGATAGCTCAACTGGTCCATATCAATACCAGTCGGAAACGTCTCCAAGACGCTGGATGCATTACCTCGCTGTATTGCAATGCTAATGCGCTGCGCCAGATACTAGCTCTCTGGTCACGCGTCGCTTCGACCAGGCGCTCAGATAATTTTTTTAAAACTCGGATAGCCCCGGTACCCCACGGAATTATATTACTTATACTATATATATATATATTACTATATATTATAGCTAAGTCTGTGATGGGCTTTAAGGTCATGATTGTGTACAGCTAAAGAAATAAGTCATACCTAGTGTTTTTTCAGTTTTACACATTACCTATTTCCCTTTTTCTTTGTAGTACTACTGAATGGAGACAGTTACTTTTAATATTTACGTTTTCATCAGCACGTGTTTGTCAAACAAAATATTTATATCACCTTTGCTAATATTATGACAACAACGCATTGAAATGAACGATGTTATTCTTCGTTGTCATTATACTACTAACATTGGTAGACAAGAATACTATTTATGATGGACGATTTTGACAGTCAACTTGGATTCCTTGCTTGCTCAGACCTAAGTGCACATATGCGTAAAATCCTACTTATATAATATTATAAATGTCATAGTTTGTGTGGATGGATGTATGGATATTTCTTACTCTTTCACGCATTAACTACTGAACCGATTAGGCTGAAATTTGGTATGGGTATAGTTTGGGACCTGGAATAATATATAGGCTATTTTTTTATCCCAATAAAACGCGGGCGAGGACGCGGGCAGCAGCTAGTTACTTAATAATATTATAAATTTGAAAGTAACTCTGTATATCTGCCTGTTACCTTTTCACGCCTTAACGGCTGAAAGGAATAATGAAAGGCAAGGAGATAGATGGTATTCCGGGGACGGACATAGGGTACATGAAAAGCGCGTGCGAAGCCGCAAGCAGCAGCTAGTTCTTAATAAATTCGATAATACGAGATTAAATAGAGCTATTTAATGGACCATCCTCACGCAAGATTCAACCTCCAAAGCGCGTACCTTTGTGAAATGATAGAGGGCGATCATATTAATTACTAGCTGCTGCCCGCGCCTTCACCCGCGTTTTATCGGGATGAAAATTGCCTATCTGTTATTCCAGGTCCCAAACTATACCCATACCAAAGAGGTGCAGAGTGAGCATGGATAAGATGCCCCTTAGGGAAAGTTAGGTTGCTATTTTTACTGACTAATCACTTTCTAAGAGAAACATTTTCTGACGCCGACGACATGTGATATATGTCCGCATGCGCCAGTTTTTCAAAAAAAAAATTATTCACAGTTTGAAAAAAAAAAATGTTTTGATATCTTGTAACTTTGTACCGACAGTTTAACGTCATCTTGTCGCCATGCGGCTAGTCCGTTCTTCACAGCCTCTCCATTGACTTTTACGTCGACGAATGAATGAGATTGATAAATAGAATAATATAGAATCGCGGTATCCTACTAAAATAATAAATTTGAAAGTTTCTTTGAATGTTTGTTAGCACGTATATCCGTAACTACTTAACTTATTTAGATGCAATTTGGTATGTAGATAGTTTAAGTTCTAGAATAAAACATACGCTAATCTAATCTTGAAAAATTAACCTCTGAGGTGGTTAAAAATCGTGGTAAAGTATATATGGAAAGTTATTATTCCTTGGTTCGATTCACTCAAAACTCGGTATAAATAAACTACAGTGACTTAATAATTAAACACGTATATGTTTTATTTTTTCGAAAATCACCCTTTAAACGTAAAGTTCGTAAAGGGTCGTAAAGTTATTATCAAAGATTTTATTCATAGGTTTGATTCGCTCAAAACTCGATACGCGGGCGAAGCCGCGGGGCGTAGTTAGTTTTTAATAATTTTCACACAGTTAAAGTTAATTGTTTTACGGAGAACCAGTGCTTTGCGACATGCAGCGTTGCGCAAACGCACGTAGCTTGGAGTGTCCTTCATCGTGGACATGGAGTAAGAGGTAAACGTTATAAGTACGTTAAGGGCGTTCGATTTACATTACGCAGAAACTCTTTTTTTAGATTTTTAATTGTTTCTGCATTCTACACGGAATAAAACTAGCAGCAAAATAAGTTACCGCAAATCGTAAACCATGTTATTACAAACGAAGTTATGTCTACCATCATCGGTTTAAGGGGGCCCATCCCGGTCCTACCATCGTCAACGCGAGCGTTATTGAAAAGCTTGTTGTTTCATCCAGCGCAATGTTAGAAAAAGAGGCAAAGCGAAAAGAGAGAGAAAGCGCCTGAGCGCTCGGTTGGCATTCGGTTACTTTCGCGAATAGTGCGAAAGTAACCGAATAGTGTGCGAAAATTTCATAAAACTTGTTCCAGGAAATACGTGTTTTTCAGTAAACCTTACAAGTTTGTCAAATAAAACTTTGTCGTTTAGAATCTCCATTATATTTGCAAGGTTTCTATCTTAATATTTTCTTTACTTTTATAATTTATGAGTACATTATAGACGCTCAAAGTTCACGTAAAATTTGTGCTAAAACGCAGATTTTGGTGGCTTATACTGAATTTGTTTCTCCAAATTTCGATTTTTTGTTACGATAGAAACCTAGATATAGTGCACAAAATTACCTATTAGTTAAAAGTTTCAAAGAAAGATCTGTTATAGCGCCATAATCACGTACGAGCGTTTGTATGAAAAGTAAGACGGGTTTAAACATTACGTCGTTCTTGCCGGTAAAATCAATGTACGCGGGTGCATGTGACGTCACTTCGCCCGAACCGAGCGCAGCCGGCACGGAGCGGCGACGCGGTTGGTCATTATTTTGACAAATAGTGTTGTTTAGATTGGTTAGAGTGTAATATTGTTATATTTCAGTTAAAACGTACTTAAATATGAGTATGTACTAATAAAGTAGAAGCTGGTTTTGTGCAAGCTCAATCAGATAACCTTCCAAAAGTTGATTCGTTCATGGTTTTTGATTACCTGGGTAATCATTCCAAGTTCACCAGCGCTGAAATCCGTGGTTGGAAACTACAAAAATTACAGTGATCGATCCATCAATATATCTTATCTCCTTGCTCTAAGTAAGTACAATTTTATAGAGTAACTAGTTTTTTAGGAGTGCGCAAGTTGCTCGGGGCGGTTGTGTTTATTGTTTATTTTTTTATTTAGTTCTCCTTTTTGTAACCTACGTTTTAGATTTGGCAAAATCAATATCCAAGAGTAATAACTGCGATAAAAAAATGACAGCCATCTTGGATTTAGAAATGGACATCTTTTTTGTAATCTACGAGTTTGACTTATTCGAAAACGATACCCATATTACTTACCATTACGGCGTACCATTTACGGCCATTTATGCTCCTCTGGGTTCAGGAAAAAGGGTTCTGCGGAGCCGTTTGGGGTCGCATTGCGGCTCGCTTCGCTCGCCGCAATACTGGGGGAAAGGGGGTGATTTTTATTGCATTCAAAATCACTTGACATCCTCTATACACCACTACAAAAATTTTTAATCAATATGCCTTTGCTCGGGAGCCCCATTAGAGGTGGGGTCGTGGGGGTCACAGCACGGCTCGCTTCGCTCGCCACCGAGCTGTTCCCCGTCGTAGCATTGCGGCGAGCGTAGCGAGCCGCAATACTCCACCCGAAAAAAAAGATTAGGTCAAATTTAGATTTTTTTATAAAAAAGGGGGTCTAGAGGGGAGAGGGGAAAATATTTTTTTCGCATTCAAAATTATTTTTTATCCCCTACATGACCCAAAAAAGAAAATTCTTAAAAGTTTCTCCGCTTGGGAGATGCTAAAAGGGGGGAGTTTTTTGGGGGGAAGGGGGTGTAATATTGTTATGTAGGCACGTACATCGAAATGATCTTCACAGCAATGTCTTGTAGTTTGGACAGAAAGTGGAGTTTTATCATCTCATTTTACAACGAAATTCAATTTTTTTCGTAGTTTTGGGTCCCTCGGTACGCAAAAAAATAGTTTTCCTGGCGTTTTAATAGAAGTGTTGGTACATTTTGGCACTATACAATACTTATACATAGTAATAAAGGTGATTCGTACACAAATTGGACACTGAATTTGTTTTAAAACCACAATTAATCAAGAAAAACACTGCGCGCCTTATCACAGCCAAGGGCTAACTGGCGGCGACGGACTAAGTGACGTCACAGCTATCGCGGCAGGCCACTCGGTGAACTTCGCTAGTAATTTGGTCATAACTTCGTTAATTTTTGTCGTAGAACAAAATTTTTTGCACTGTATGTTAAGGATTTCTTAGCTCTATAAATCTGCATTCTCAACTAAAAACGTTACGGATCCTCATTATGTCATCTTTTGATTCCGACACAGTATCAAATTCATGTTGCTGCAATTTTTTGAATTGACCTATAAGTGATGTTACTTTATTAACTGATATGTAAGTATACCATGCTACCCGTAGTATACCCAATTAGTATACTTTTACATCATAATGCTCGGCAAGAAGGTTTTACAAAATAAGCAAAGAGGCTGTGTAAGATGGTATTCGCACACAGTACATTATTATAGGAATTCCATTTTCAAATCTCATTACGCCACACTTTGTTTGAATTGTAAAGACTTTACAGTACAAGCTATGCAAAACTCCTTAGTGAAACAATCTCTTTTCTTATAAAATGATAAGAAAACTTTTTACTGAAAAAAAAAAACTGTGGAAATTGCGGCATTTCATTTCATTTGTGCGACTGTAATAAACTAAAGTTAAAAGTTAAAACTGTAATAAACAAGTTTAAAGTAGTAGTTCAGTATGTCAAGTACTTCATCAGATGAAGAACTGGTCCGCACGAATGATTTCTGTCATCTCGAAGCAGAAGATGTTGTACAAAATCTTTTAATAAATAATTAATTTTTCTATTAAAAATTACATTTTGTCATACCTAAGTATATAAATGTTTTATTTGCCTCGCCATTATGATGTAAAGTAGAATGCTTACCTCGGTTGCAAGTAGCTATTACACCCTCGAACTATGTTCTCGGGTGCACTCGATCCATTAGCGCCCTTTGCGAGCGCTCGCAAGGGCGCGAAATTGGATTGAGTGCTCCCTCGAACTATGTTCGCCCTCGCTTCGCTCGGGCGTCTAAATATCTCGGGTACACTCAATCCAATTTAGGGCCCTTTGCGAGCTGAGCTCGCACTGGCGCCAAATTAGATCTTGTTCTGTAATAGCTCCCTTACTACCCTTGTGTAACAATCTACTATTACCGCTTCTTTTATTATATATTATTTGAAGATCCGATGTTATTTTTAACTTTTATTTGTTATTGTAAAGCCAATAGTTATTGCCCAGCTGTTTATGAAGATTTAGCTGTCATCGAAAGTAGAGTTTATTGCTCCTGTCAAGTAATTGCAGTAATCATATTGAGTAAAAGCTTGCCTGTACAACTGCAGATAATTGTTGGCAATTATTTTAGTAAATTAAATACGAGTATTAAATTGGACTATTAAACCGATGGGTAATGTTGATTCGAAGATTTCTCGTGCTGCGACTGATGTTAACTTGTTTTCTATTTATGTTATTATTAAACGATATTTAGTATTATTTATTTGGTTTGGGTATTAGGCTCTCAATCGACAATCGAGCATGTCGGGTTTTTCTAGAGATAATTACAACTTATTTCATTATCTTACTAAAGGTCTAATAATAATAATAAACTTAGAGTATCACTCTAAGAATATAATGACTTATTTATGTCATGACTGAATATACATCAACTTTACTTTGTAATTAGAAATATTTACATGTCAGATTCTAGAATCGGTCGGAGAACCTTGGCGACTCAAGCACTTGTGCAATCACATTGCTGATATTATGCATAAAAACTGTATTTACAATGCAATTTTCTATCAGGCTGTAGTAATTTCAGTGATGTTTCTAATGTTCCGTTGCTTTGATAAATTATTGCTCTTCACATCACCCAGGTACGCAGATATAATAAGATAATGCTTATTCGTCTCAATCATCTTTTCCTGGTTTTGCCTTTTACATCAATTTGGCCGTATTTTTGCAAATATGCTGCTCCTTACATGACATTGTCATGTCATATTTCTATCGCTATCGCCAAGGCTTCGCCAATTATCACTAAGTCTTGAAGTGATAAACTCTTTGTCATGACTACCTTCTTTTACGTCATCGGTTATATATGTATATTTAAAGGTAAATAGGTCTACACCAGCTCCTTCCTACCCAGAATTATAATAAAACTAATAAAATTATCAGTTCATGTAGTGAGCCTGTGAATCCCGCGATTTGTAAGTGGCCGTCTAGGATGACGTCATTATGCTTCTCACAACTTCAAGGTTATAACGATTGCCACAGCCGCACATTCATAGATAAGGATGTTTTGATTTTGAAACTTGTAACGGTTTCGTGTCTGCCTATCCTTATTCATTTTTATGTTTACTAGCTGACCGGACAGACGTTGTCCTGTCATTCGATCCGATGTGGCGCGGTGGGCGAAGGTCCGCCTGCGACGCAGGAGGTTGTGGGTTCGATTCCCGCCTCGGGACAAATATCTGCTAATATTTGTTCAGGGTGTTCTGGTCGTTTTTCTATGTATAATAAAAAATATCTATCTATGTAATATATTGTATTATGTATATCAGTTATCTAGTACCCATAACACAACCTCTGCTTAGCTTGGGGCTAGATAATGCTGTGTAAATTGTCCAACATTATTTATTTATTTATTCAATTCAAACTGTCAACCCACTGAGAGTTATTTCAAACGTGCTTCGCAAAGAATATAATAACGCTGGGGCTAAGGTTACTTTAAACTAGTTAATAATAAAGGTCGTTAAATTTTCTTAAGTTTTCTAATTTTCTGCGCAATTTTCTTAATTTTTTTTATGTAAGAACCTTGTACGAGTTATTAAAAAAATATTCTTAACAAAGATTAATGAAATCGGTAAAGCCGTTCTCAAGTTATAGCTAGACTAGGAGAAATATAGGTTCATTTTTATATAATATAGATAACGTTATGGATTCAACTATACCGGTGTTGGGACTCCATACATGGGATTGAAAGAGGCAATAAAGGGAGTGAACTAGCTAGCAGTAAATCTTAATCAAATACAAGCGGTCGGGCGGGACCAAATATGGAAGAAAAATTAATGCATGCAAACATGTATTGTATTTACTTTGTTTCGTTGATAAACTACCAGTTATAGGGATAATTGTTTACTTTGAGTAAAGCAGACCATAAAAGTAGTTTGAGTAAGTACTTAAAAGTGGCACTTTGGCAGCAAATTCATCTCCTGCCATGCCACTTTAATGTCTTGTCTTGCCATTAGCACACCTTGCCCTTTTTATTCGAAGCCTACGCAATTAATAATTCATTGAATCAATTATTGTGCTTATGAGTGATAAGATAAATTATAAGCCAATTGTCAGCATTGATATATCTCTTTTGATAATTGTTGGAAAGAATCAGAATCAATAACTTTATATCTTTAGGCTTACAAAATAAGCACTTAGACAAGTCAAATTTTACTTAGACAAGAAAAATGTATAAAGGAGAATAAACAATCCACAGAGCAAAATGATCACAAAATGAGGTTGAGAGTAGAGACTACCATAGATTAGGCAATGTCACTTCGCCACTACTACACACGACATCTAGGGATTGGTAAGAGAAACAAACGGTTTTATCCTTAGCTAGTTCAAATTTCTAAATCTGAACCTGCTAGTATGAAAAGTCAATATGAATATGCATATATTTCGTTCCACTTGACAGTTTTATTCATAGAAATAGCGTTTGTGTTGATAATGCAGAAAGAAAGTACGCCTTGGCACTGGCTATAAACTAAATCGTTTTATAGTTTTCAATTTGTGGAGAAATTTTGTCGCCGGCTTACAATGGGGAAAGTTATTGAATTAGGCAGTTGCGCGGTTAATCACATCTTTGGAAACGTTGCAGTGCTTTGCATTTTGAGCGGTAAAAGGGGGCAGGAATTCATGAATTGATTCATTGTCTGTTTAACTTAGTCAAATAGTAAGTATATTATTGTAATATCTCCGCCTGTGTAAATTTTGCTAAGTGTTACCGAGTCGCATTTTATATTTTGGTCCATATTGGTTTTTCTATAAGTCTAAATTCATGTCGAAGGACCCTAAACCTATAGCTACAACTTTACAGTTGTCGTCTTTATGATATTTATTTGTTGTTGTTGGTTTTGGTTGTTTTGAGTTTCGGCACAGTAGCATAAGTACGAGTAAAAAATTGATTAAACAAGAACTTATTTTAATTTATTTGTTACAGGTAATCCCGCCAAACAAACATTGTTACGTTCGTGTTCGTAAGTCTAATAGCATTTGTACCAATAATGATATACATAATCATACACTAAACACGATACTAATTATTACATATACCTAACTCAATTCAGAATTTTAATTATTATCCGTGTATCGGCTTCGTTTTATGTTCTTCATACGGAGCAGCTGTTTGTTTTAATCTAAATTAACTAGAGTCGTTAAATTCGCGTGAAATGTGGCAGTATTCTGTGTGATTACGACGTACCCTTCTCGTGATAGTACATACATGCTACATGCCACTTCCACTTCTGTCTATAGTCTATCTATGCTATGACCACATGTCGCTTCGGACAGGGTCTGCTTATCCTTTGACCACATGTCGCTTTGGATTTTAAAGTCTGCCTGTACAATGACCACATGCCACTGGACTTTAAGATCTGCCTGTCTATGCAGTGGACATTGAAGTATTCAGGAGACATTTAAGAACGCAGTGTTCTTGAACACACACACATATACTACTTCCTACTAATATTATAAATGTCAAAGTTTGTAAGGATGGATGTATACTAATATTATTAATGTCAAAGTTTGTAAGGATGGATATATGAATGGATATTTGTTACTCTTTCACGCAAAAACTACTGAACCGATTAGGCTGAAATTTGGTATGGGTACAGTTTGGGACCGGGAATAACATATAGGCTATTTTTTATCTCGATAAAACGCGGGCGAAGGCGCGGGCAGCAGCTAGTATTATTATAAGGGTAAAGTATATCAAGGAACGGAATAGACAGGAGCAGCTTAGCACTGTTGCAGAAAAAAAACAACAATGTTTAAATGAGCTAAACCATTTTCTTTGGCTTTTACGTTTCGTCCTTGTCAGATAATATTGATAGAGATCTAAGAATGATCTCTATGTTCGAGATGTATAAAGATGCAGATACTATCAGCGGTAACGGTAGTGAAAAAGCGCTTTAATTTTATAGTGGAAGTGAAGCCTTGAATGTCACTGCATAACTGTGTATAATAACAATAGTAATTGAGATAATTACGGCAGTGTGCCATGCCGATGGTTCTCGGAACACGTAGAAATCTGCCGCGAAACTTTTACTGTTATGTACGAAGCATGCAATTTGTGACGGTTTGTATTCATGGTTTTCTAAACGTGCACTTGTTTTAATGAAATGTGTGTTTAAAGTTGCCATGTATAATAATAATTAATAAGTGATTGATATGTTTATCGTAACAAATTTCAAACATAATAATTAAAAATTGTTTCCTCGAATGATTTATTCATGGAAGAAGTAGTAAGATATTCATAGTAACAGCCCGGACATCATTTTGTAACTTAACAGCAAAGAACAAGAAGTTGATGAACGTGCTTCAAAATCAAATTTATTCATAACTTGGAATTTAATTTAGTTATTTATAGGTACTCATATTGAATTGACATACACATAAATAAAATAATAATCAAATAATATAAACGAATTAAACTAGTATTTACAATTGAAGTAATAAAATTTAAAATTAATACATATAAATAAAACTAAAATTGGATTGAAACAGGAAGGAATTGGAAGAAGACAAAATGTCTGTCTAATTATTACATACAATGTGACTTCATTCAGATTAGTATAAGCAAGTCATACACATGATGCATTGTTTTGTGTTCCTAACCACCACTGACTAATAAAATAAACCTTAATAATGACGCAAATATTTCAAACACATTCCCTCGCTTCCTTCACATGGCCTTAGTTTGCTCAGCTACACTATTTCCTGTTCATATTTTATTCTGATGATCTCAGCTTGTAATAAACACTCATACGATGACAGTGACATCACCATCATCGTTTGCTGTATGATTTTCAAGAACACTAATATATTTAATCAATCGTCATTAATAAGAAGAGGAATACCTATAACCGTTTCAAAGATATACTTTAAAAGTATTCTATTACTTCCTTAGGTACCTTGGGTGTGAGGTTATAGTTTATCACTATCAGGCAGGGGCTAAAATCAGTTCTGGAGTACTTATTGTAGAACTGATTTTAGCCTCTGCCTGATCATAATGCTCAAATTGGTAGACTGCCTGTAAAATTTGTGGATAGGTCTTGCATTAAACGTAACCTTAAGAAATACATAAGAAGCTGCATATGTATTTGAAAGTGGAATTCTAACATTTCGTCAGTGCAGTATGGTATGTAGCAACTAAAAAGGTCGTACTAGTATTTCTACTGTGGCAAGAGGTGGATAGGGCAGCATACGACCGCGACCTCTCGCAACAGCTGATCTCTGAGGTTGTGCAACAAAGGACGGCTTAACGGAGCATATTGGTTTTATAAATGTTCATGTAGAACGTAGTATGATAAGCTAGACATCGGGAGAAATACAGTTACTGACCTGTAAGAAGTTACCAAACAAGACAAAACTACACCAAAATAGCAAGATATAGGGATACATTTGATGAAGCCGATAAGAGTGTGTTTAGATTTAATAAATAAATAATGCTGAATAATCAACACAGCATCATCTAGCCCCGAGCTAAGCAGAGCTTGTGTTATGGGTGCTAGATGACTAATAAATTTAATTCAATTTATTACAAGGATAGATATTTTTTTATTATATGTATATAGAAAATACCCAGAGTTAAATAGAAAAATACAGTATTATCTAGCCCTGAGCTAAGCATAGCTTGTGTTATGGAACTGATATACTTAATATAATACACTACATAAATAGGTTTTATCATTTAATCATACATAGAAAACATTCAGAACACCCACAACGAATATCTGTAGATTGTACAAACATTTGTCCTGAGACGGGAATCGAAGCCGCAACCCCTTGCATCACAGGCGGCCATCGCTCGCTGCAACACAGAGGTCGTGAAAGAAGATTGATAAAGAAGCAAAGAGGAAGGTTTAAAAAATCAATGAACTTTCGGATAGCTTAATAGATCGATACCTTCCAGAAATGTTATAACAGCATTTTCTATTGCCAATTTGGTATAAAAGACATAAAAGATGATTGTTTGCGTATAGTGGAAGACGCTCATGGCAATCTAACTTTAAAACTTAACGATATTTTATTATACATAATAACATAGATAACCTGCGGGGTAATGCGCTGTATAAAGCCTATAAATTCTACGCTTAATGCTACTTTCAAGTAAGTATCTAATAACAGGTGTATTGAACAAGCGCTAGTAAACACTTCAAAGGAGTTTTATAACACTAGATAGACCATAAAGTTGGT
The DNA here is from genome assembly GCA_947859395.1 of Eupithecia insigniata. Lineage (NCBI taxonomy): Eukaryota > Metazoa > Arthropoda > Insecta > Lepidoptera > Geometridae > Eupithecia > Eupithecia insigniata. Next base: position 2,876,912 of record OX402011.1, on the reverse strand, counting down.
TCTCCTTAGATGGAGGAGCGCATAATTATTGGCAATTACCCCGCGCACTAGTTGGCTGCAGAATTTCATTGCAAATTCGATAAATAATTTATTGTGCCGATAATGAGACTGAATTTACCCGAGTTGAAGGTTTTCTTATAATACCTACTTTAGAGCAAATGGCGGCATGAACCATCACATAGCCAACAAAATCATTATGTCGTAGAAACTTGCTGTCCAATTATATTCCACTGCGCTCATCAACCTAATGTCATTAATTTAGACCTGCAACGAAAAACAGAAATGATTTCCTAAGAGCCCTATTTTCAAAAGGCAAGATGCCACACACAGGAAAAACTCTAAGCTTCTACGTTTTTTTTTGTAACCCGATAAAAACAAACAAAACATCCTTCACCTTGCGAAGCCGTTACTCAAAGAACTAGCACGCGCACGAGTGGAATTCTAACAGCTAAATCATTCCATATTCAGCTTGAATCACTCTTAATTAGATTGTTGTCTCTTGCTACTCGGTACGTGCACCAAATAGAATGAGTTGTAACTTGTAAACTGTGTTACTTTTTGCTGACGGACGTGTTCGTATGAAGACACGAATGTATAATGTTATCTATCATAGAAAAGAACAAGATGCATAGACTCGCTCATAAGTATTTTATGCGCATAGGAGCGGTCATTGATCGGATAATTTGTAAAAGCAAACCATTTGGCCTGAAATCTGAATTTTAAAAAGCCTAGTCAAACGTCATGGTCTTAAGGGAAATCCTGTTGGTTGCTTTAGGGATGAACTAAGGAGTTACATCTATGTTATACTTAAACCTAAATTTCTGTTCAATCGAGTCGTGTGCAGTGTATCATGGAGCAAATAGCACATTGTGCTATCTGCCACGCCCTGTCGTTTCCACAGTATCTGTGGGAATATCCTCCCAAAAGAACCTGGTTCAATAAGCATAATGCACTGACCATGACCAGTTTTCAGCATCAATAGCTATTCAACTTCCCAACCCAATCAATGTAAGCCTTGAATAAACCTTTCAATGCTTATCCGTCGTTCTCGGTGCCGTGGTCAGGTTTTCACTCATTTTCTAATCGGCTTATAAGGTTTCGCATTATCTTTATTCATGTTCTTTGGCGCACCTCCAAATGCAATTATTATGGGTTGCACGTTGGTTGTAGGTATAGGGTAAGTAATCATAGGCGTTCCTCAATGTCAAAATGTCAAGCCTTTTTCGCTAGAACAGGATGTGTAGTGATGCTTTTACTAATGCGTTTACGCACTCGGTTCACGTTATATCTATATCACTTATTGCGTCGTTATGTAGTCGAACTCACACAGCACTGTGGATAAGCGTGGTATTGTTGGTTACTTTCAATCTTATCTCTGAGTATCCTGCGATAAGGATTGTCGTGGGACACGATAGCCCAACCTAAAATACAAAGGGTTAAGGCCAAACAGCCGCCATGATTACTTTTGCTTTGAAATCGAATTTACTCCAGCCTTAGAAGTCAACGATTTGATCTACTGCTGCATTGCAATCTGCTCTATAAAAATTATAATTGCTCAAGAAAAAGCGCATTGCCCCAGAATAGCATCGCCGTAAACTGCCATTATGTTCGTCGGTGTCAAGAGCTACATCTTTATCGAGCAGACTGCATCAGTGAGAGTAACTATGTACGTGGAGGTGTGTAAATCACGCGGAAGCGTCCGCAAATACTAGACAGGAGCGATGCGGACGGGTTTCACTTCGTTATCGAATGCGGCACGCGATTCTGGAGCACGTGCTGCGAGCTCGTCAAACTGTGTTGACAACTTGTGAAATGTGTTGACTCAACTATGATTTACGACTTTGGAAAGTGATAATAAATCTCGCTTAATCTGTCCGCTCAGAAATAGAACAGTTTGTTCCTTGCTCAGAAAGTTGTAAGGTCGCAATAGCCCGCATAAGAACGTACATTGTTGTTAAAGTACTTACTACTGTAGATATTGGGGAGTTACATAAATCATACGCATTTGACCCGCATGATAAGGACACATATCACTCTCACAAAAGACTAGAGGAAGCAGTGAAAACATAATAAACTAGTGGCTCTAAAACCGGTGGCGACAACGGTCAAATGCTTTTCATCATAAATGGAAACTACACTAGGCAAGACGACGGTAATTAGAGAGGCTCACTTTCACAGCGACCATGCGGCCGGCAGGTGCTGATTGCATTTCACTGCTCGGGTCACTGCACCTCCCCAGAAGCTTTTTAATCATAAAAACTAATAAAATGCTCCAGAGTTTGCTCTTGCACACGAGATTCCTGATATAAAAGTTACAACCGATAAATCCAAGCGTTACAATCATCACATCGTAAAAAATGGAATAGATAATGTTCATATTAGTGCTGTTGACTTTGGTAAGACGAGCGGTAGCGCAGAAGCAGAATGCAACTGCGAACGAACGTTGCAATCGTGCAATTGACAAATTAATGGCCGCTGGATGCTCGCGGCACCGTGACGGATTTATCTACAATTTTCGCCGCCATCTTAGCTAAAATGGTGCTTCTTTGTTGTGTGCGGAGATGTATATGCTGTGCTGCTTTCGATTTCACGAAACTGAAAGTGCCTTATATGTTCGGCCAGTGTCGTTGACTCTGATGTTTGTTTGTCACGCCTGGTTGGCCGAAGCCGCTGGAAGTCTTATCCTATCGTGTAAGCTAGAATGCTGTAATTTGGAGTTGTAATTTACGTTTTTTTCAGCCTGTCTTCACAGTCTCTTCATGCATCACTGTCTATTATTACTCTTTCGTTCTTAATTTTTTCTTCACGCGACTATGTATGTTGCACACTTGTTTTTAAACAAATGATGGACATTCATTTGATTTCATAATTGAGTATACATTGTTTGTTAATACAAACTACAAGTCTACAGTCGAGCGTGCTAGCGTCGTCTATGCTGCCAAGATCTAAAAAAATTGTATCCTCAAATTCCATAATACTTATATTAACTTTTTGTGGACGATTGCTATTCAAAGATATTATTATTCATCATTATGACATCTTTATTGCACTTGGACGTGCATATTTCCAGTTCTTCCGCAATACTATCGGTTTATTATTATGATATGAGGCATAGTAGAAAGTAGCTCATAGTTAATTAATTTCTAGAAACGTCGCGATTATACAATTTACTCGCCTACTCAACTGTCGGTGACTGATCTTGCTTGATAATTGGTGGGTTCGATAACTTTCTTGCATGGTATCATGTTACAATTTGTATTCTTCAAGTGATTCGCGAGTTCCTATCGCCTGCAAGAACGCGTATTGTCATTGTGAATATCCAATATTGTAGGTATTCAATGTTTAGAATTCAGATTGTTCAACGACTCCTAATAATAATACCTAATAGGTGTAGTAAAAGTTTATACAGCCTTTTTATTGATCGTAGCTATTTATTGATCAGTTCCAAATGTTTATTATTTTTAGAATTAACTGTTTCCTGTGCATTTGTAATATACATATTTATAGTGTTCTAGTTTTGGCTATCTGCCATAATGATTTCGCAATTTCCAGGTTCAATTCCAATTTTCTCCATAGTATCGGAAATGCCTGTGACTATGATAATATTCTCCACTTGATCGAATTCTGCGGTCGTCACGTTTGTTCGTCTATGTAGGTGCGTCACGCGCCATCGCGTTAGGTTTCTACTCCACTCGGAACACTGGTTACTGACACCATTATTAGGCGGCTTTCCAGGGTTTGGTTAATAGCACCCTTTTTATTAGAACTCTTTACTGTCTCTGTCTGTCTCTCCAACAAAGCTGTTTCGGTCGCTTGGTATGTAAAGCGCCGTAGCGTATAAGCAAACTTATCAAATTAACATAAATTTAGGTCTCGAAAAGTTACTTTTGACTATGTGATAGTTGACAGTCCCACTATAAAATTTCTAACAGAAAAGTAGCCAAAATCTTTTCTGTCAGAATTTTTAAAGTGAAAGTAATGCAATTACCTCTGAATTAGATTTTCCGTGTTCGGACCACTTTGGGCCGAAACCAGTGGGACGAACACGGAATAACTCCCCTTAAGAAGGATAACTTTTTTATAGGTTCCAGATGACTGATATACATACATAATACTCATACACTTGTCTGTAGTTAGCTCAATTGTTTCAATTGTAAATACTACTAGTTCTAATTTATTTCTATTATTTGATTGTAATTTTCGTTAATAAAGTCTTCCAATCCAGCTATCCATCCGTGTATCCATCACGTCATAAGTATTCCACTCTTCTGAAGCCACTACGTACATTGTTGACTTGCAAGTGTTTATTTTTAGCAGCCACACCAAGTCAATACATATCCACATAACACGTTAGGTCAGGTGGTCAGGTCTCCAAAGTAAATATACATATAGCTAGTTTACTTTGGTGATTTTATTATAACAATGGGAACCTACTATCAGTAGTAGGCACATTCAGATGTGAGAGACTTTCTTCAAGTGCCTTCATTATTGCTTTTATTGTTGTCTATAATTTAGTGTCCCTATTTTTTTCGCTAATTAATTCTCATCAACAAAGTCTCTGTCTTTCGGATATGTTTTCAACTTTTCAATTATTGAGGCTTGCTAAATTGCCTTTTTCTTCTTTGTCGTTCGAATGTCATTTCTTCCTTACATTTCTGCCAGTCCCAATGATTTACGTTTATTTATTGCACAATGTAATTGTTAATTTATTAGTCAGCCGAGTCTGTGTGAAATATAGTTTATTGCTTATTTATGCCGTCATTTGAGCGTATCTGGTGATAGTGATTGGTGATACGGGTAACATGGCCGACCGTATCGTATTGTGATTATTTGTAAGTGTTTCTCTGTTATTATCGGTATTGGTGCTATTGTTTTGAATGCGTGTATTCAAATGCTAGAAAATTGACGCAGATTATGAAGACAAAATGATTGCTCTCTCTCTGTTGTTTGAGACACGTTAAAAGATACTATAGATCAACATCTGTTGTTCGTTTCTTAAATAATTCCTCAGCTAGCTTAAAGAGTAATATGTTGTAAAGCCTCTAAGCGTCTTGGCCCCAACCAACGCGTCGTTTCGTCATACCATACCTTTCACAAGCATCAAAATATAAAGGTAAAAATCCTAAAATGGTTATAGAAAGTTTGCTTGCACAACATGGAAAGCCCTTTGCCCTCGAGTTGAGTAGTTATGAATCATGAGTTGAATGAAATACAACAAAGCTTTGACTGTTTTACTAAACAAGGAGCTAACAAAGAAAGCGACTAATTGAGTTTCATTTCAGTGTAAGACAATACTAGTATATATTATTGAAGTATAATTTAATCAAATTCGGAAATAGGTTCCTGACCTACTCAAGCCTCTGGGTGGTATGAATGTAAAACTCGACATAAAGTACAGAACAGAATGTTTTATTTAGGGACCGTTACCAATTAAACTAAAGAAAACCAATTAAAACAATAATTAGGGACCGGTTTTAAATCAGAGTAGATGTAAAATCTTTCATTAGAATCTCGATCTCACTTTGCCTCAATATAATGTGGAGACTTTAACACAACATCATGTGGCCCCAATTTGCCCAAAGTAAAAAGAATTTCAGACCGAAATGGTCATTTTGACGCAATTTTTATACGTGATTGGTTATTATTTAGACACAACACTTTAAAAAATGTTCTCAACGATCACCACCGCCTTTACTAGTCCTTCACAGTCGTTTGGTTAGGTATTCAATTCACCTACGGATCGAATGTTGTATTTGTCATGATATTATTTCCATAAAAAGTCCTTGTTAAAAACAAGAGTTGTACTGCCAATCGGACACGGTTGTCGTGTAACAATAGCTATGAATATTCATTGCCGAAGGTTTCCATCTTGTTTTCTACGAGCAATAGAAACGCTTGAGTTTTTGCAGTGCGTTTACTCATCTGCAAACACTTCGACGGATTTCTCTCCTATCAGAATTTATTTAAATTTTATGTGAGCGGTCTGGTATTTTCTGATACCCACAATTTTCGTTGGTGGCTTTTATAAATCAAAGGTATTTGATTATATTCCTCTGATCAGTCGGATATTATGGGGTTACTGTTGAATTGCTAATTCGCAAACAGCCCACAGCTTGATAGCTGCTTAATATTCTTAACTTTTATTACAGGCTAGTAACTAGTAGGTATTATGTAATGTGTCTTCCGTCGTCAGTTACTATGTAATTACATAGGTTTCAAGTACGATCCTTTGCAATGTAGTGTGACCACGAGTAAAATAAATTCCCAGTAGTCACACCAGTGTGTCAATATGGTGTGACAACGAGTTCGCAGTGGGTTATACTAGTCACGGCCCACTGCCCAGCCTCCTGCTACATGGTGCTGAGCAGGTACCTGAGTGCCATGAGCACAAAAAAAATTACATTATTTCCATATATTATTAAAATACAAATAAATAATAGAATAAAATAAAAAGCCATTCTTAGTTACAATAGATAGTTACCATTTATTTATTAATATAAATAAACAAAATTTCTTTATTCATCGTGAATATCGTCCCGAGAAAGCACGCTATGTTAAAAAGCATTCGTGACTTTTCGCTGTAGGCGAATTATGAAATATTTGAGGGCTTTCTCCAACATATTTGTTTGTCTAATTACGACGAGATTGTTTTGTTGTTAATTAAACAAACAAAAGGCTTAAACGTGGCTGCTGTTGTCAATTCTCAGATTGTGTTGTCAATGATTCAATCATTTCACTTGTATGTATAGTTAAGCAAAGCGGTGTAGCTGATGAAAACAACACTGGATGTAGGTATATCATAAGATCGACATTTAATTAGCAGCTATACAAATATGGAATGCGTCACAAAACAAATAAAAATGATTGCTTGCCATTAACATAACAACACATTAAGCGTTTCACAATAAGGGTTACAGATTGCCCTTACAATTTATTTCTGTACATCAGACTCACAGCTATTCTCTTGCTTCTTATGTATAGGTAGAGCTAGAGACAAAAATCATGAAGCCTTCACTGTGCGTGGTCTGACATGCTCAGTAAAAGAGAACTCTAGACTTGCTTAGGCTTCTTTGCTTACATTATATATTAAATCATTGAATTGTTTGTTCCAGGCATCGACCATCGATGGCCGACGGAAGGGTGCGTGCCTCTTCTGCCAAGAATACTTCATGGACCTCTATCTCCTAGCTGAACTAAAGACTATCAGTTTAAAGGTAAGACTTACAGAAAGAGTGGGCAGACGTGACGTTTGAGTTAATTAGATCTTAGATTTTTTTTCAATTATGACAAAGTATATTGTTATCAAATTTTGCAAAAATAGCAATGCAAAATTTTATCTTGCGTAAGATGGAAGTTAACAGAGAAAAAAGAAAATTGGACTCCCATCCAAAATAATAAATAATTGTTAAGAGAAACATTGTTAATATTTAAAGCTAAAAAAGAAAAAAGTCGTGATGTCCAAAATTTAACTTCTACTAGGTATCTTTATTTAAATTTTGTCTTAAATTCCAAAGCTTAGTTAAGACGTCATGGATGTTAAAAGGAAATAATGATTCTCTCGCATCTCTCGAGCTCTCCATAAAAGGCTCTTTAAACAGAAAAGCCTCTTAATGTCAAGCTAAACAAGACAGCACTGTTTGTCCTGAATTCAAGTTAAGCTTATAAGCTCGCACAATAGTGCGAGGTTGTGTCACAATGGATTTTCTACCAAATAAGAACAATTCGGACAAGGTTACCTGCGTGAGGGCACGTAAACTAATTCTTCGTGGGAATAAAAACTATGCCACTTAGGTGACGGAGTATTTATTCATGATTTTTTACGATCTCCTTTTTAAGTTAGCAAATACATATATATTTGACGTATAAATTTCAGAGGTAAGTGGGTCAACTACGACCCTTATTTGTGTTGGATGGACGAATACCAATATTTCATTCCATAACGCAGGAGTTCTTCAGGTTACGAGGTTTGAAAACTAAGCCAGCGAAATATGGTTCTTGTTCGATAACCCGCTTACATCCGTAATGAATTCGTGATTTTTAATAGAAATTGAAATATTTTATTTGAGTAAGTAAATGTAAATAAAATATTTATAATTAATTAATATTATAGATTTGTGGCGTCGTTGTTTAGGGGAGTCCTATTTTCAGCAGTGAACGTATACGGGCTGATGATGATGATTAATACTAATCTTTTCCAAGCTTCTAGTATCAAAAATCAGTTCTTCTATGACTGACGGCATTTGTAGTAGATACATCATATGGTTATGAATGGTTTCTTAATTCTATACGGTTTTATATTGAGGAAAATGACATCACGATAGTTCAGGTCAGCGCGGCTTGGCTTGGATTTGTGTGTAATAAACGAAATTTTTCATTAACATTTTCCCTGACAATATTTTCCGCTATTATAATTCACTACTACTAAACGTACTCGTAATTTTTAATTATCATCGTTGTTTCCCTGACAATATTTTCCGTATCTGGCATACACACGTGACGTGATGATCGCGTGTGAATGGAGGTCCTCTAATGTGAAACGTTGTTGGAGCTCTGAAGCAAAAATTTCATATATTAATATATCCCTATTTTAGTTACTTTTGTGGATCAACGCTTGCACCGACTATGAATTCTTTTTTTCTAGCTTGGATTATTTTTGGTTTGTAAACTTGCAAAAGTTGCTTCACAAAAAAAATATGTATGTACTGTGTATGCAACATTAAACACTCAACAATGTTCTCAATATTTTTCCCTCGACCTATAAAATGTAAAGCCTCCACAAAGTTCCAGGCGTGACTCGCAGAGCCACTAGTCACGATAGAAGGCTAGTTGCCGATTCAAATGTCAGCTCGTCAGAGGTCGAGCTCGACTTAGTTGATGGATGCGAGAGATATGACAGCCCTGACTCTTACTCTTAACAACCAGCGTCTTATTGGTTGCACTTTGTCTGTTTTCCTCCATTGACCGCGACACGATCAGTGACCCCGTTGGCTAAATTACCAGTCCCAACTCGGCTACTTACACACTATCAAAAACCGACACAGTTGTCGTCGGTTTAAAGAATCCTCGCTTGCGCCTTCAGGTGCAGATTTGCACAAAGGCGACCTCCCCCCGGTCCCCTGGCAATAACTATCACTGAGACTGCCCATGACGCACATTACCCCCCTCCGGGTCGCACTACTGAGGCTAACTGACCTGAATGCGTTAAATCTAGTTCCGTAGGACCTTCAGCTATGGTCCAGTAAATTCTGCGGTCAACAACAGTCAATTCGATACAAAACTCTATAGCTAAGAGCTGAGATTCATTGTCGCCTCGTTTATATTCTGTCTAATCAGCCCGGGAACATGTACTGCTGGGTCCTCTGGCTTCCTCATCCATAGTTTCACGGCTATATTGACTATGATGTCGCCTGACCATAGGGAGGCGCGGTGGCGGTCTGCGTCGTTTAAAATATATTAAAATCTGATCTGTACCTCAGAGTCCGAGCCATGGCCGTGAGAGAGAAACGTGACGGCTAGTCTAAAAGCTTTCCTCAATGTCTGCGCCGTGATACAAATTGTGATTTATGTTCGAAAACATGACTGGGTTGATAATGAATTCAATGGCCTAGTTTGGTCTGTTATTTCAACATCTCGTTTTTTGCTAGCATTGGCTTGACTTATTAGAAAGGCAACAAAATAATAACTACCTACCTGCATCACGTTAGAAAGGGCGCGAAGGTCTCGTACCTGCAGAACTCGCAAAGCTTTTATCAAATCAAATCATTTATTTGCTGAATACATTATTACAGGTACATGTCAGATCTTATAACTAGAGTGATGTCAAATGTATTCAACCCGCATGCAGATGCAAATATTAAATTTTAGTTTTAAAGTATTTAAAATAATCAGTCATAAAAATAATCAAGAATAATACAATGGAAAATAAATAGTTCACAATCAGATACTTTACTGAAAATCCTGGATAAATCTGATAAATTATTCTACTTAAAATTAATATAGTCATTTATACTGTAGAAACATTTTTCTAGGAGCCAGTTATTTAACTTCTTTTTAAATAAATTACCATTGAGGTCTTTAATAGGTTCTGGTAACTTATTGATATATAGATAATGATGCACATATTAAAAACATTTTTCCCATAGATCTGCTTGTTGCATTGTGGTTTGTACAGCAGATTTTTGAATTTTGTTCTTTTTTGCCGAGTGATAATATCCTTACGTTTGGTAAAGTGTTGTGGGTAAGATTTTACAAACATGCATATATCTCTTAATGTACATGCAAGGTAGAGGCATAATATTACAGAGTACAGGAACTTCATTGAACGAACGAATAGCACCAAGTAAACAGTAGAATGAGAGTCAATTTCAAACAGATTCCTATGGACATTGTTTTAAGATTTACATTGGAATAGCTGGTTTGCTACGAACCCTATTGTTGAAGAAAACACCAAAGTTTTACCATAGTTACATAGGCAATTATCATTGTCAGTAGGTTTTCCGACAACACGACGAGCCTATTTCGTTTCCCTTTGTATATGTATATGTAGTATATGTAAGTTCTTTGTATATGTAAGTTCTACTAAATTCTACCCATGGATAAAAAGCGTAAGTAACTAATTCCAACGCAACTTTTCCCTGTGCGGCCATGTTACTGTAGTAAAATCTAAGACTAGTCCAAATGCTTCCAGGTGACCACAGTAGACATGCAGAAGCCTCCGCCAGACTTCCGCACCAACTTCGAAGCGACGCACCCGCCCATCCTCATCGACAACGGCCTCGCCATTCTGGAGAATGAGAAGATTGAACGACACATCATGAAGTCGGTACCGGGAGGGCACAATCTATTTGTACAGGTATGATGAGTTTTCCCCATAAGAGCACTCCGTTTTCTAGAATTGAGTGGAAATATACAAAGTAGATTAGATGCACTGATTTTAACTCTACATTGTCACATTACACCTTTAAATGGAGGGTTTTGAGATGCACTCAGCACAAGCAATCTACGGTTTTGTTTGTTATATTTGTTGGTATCTGAATAAGAGCTTTGCCGTGGAGTTTTTAATATTTCACTTTACCTTTAGTTATCATCAACGGGATTCCCCAAAACGATCATAAATCATGATTGCAGTGCACGTGCAAATAGAATAAAAGTTGTTTTTATTACATTATATTTCGATTTTTTAATATCTGGATCTGGATGTATACGAATATGCGTGTAAACTATTTCCAGGACAAAGAAGTGGCGTCACTAATCGAGAACCTGTACTCCAAACTGAAACTGGTGCTGGTGCGCAAAGACGAGCAGAAGTCAGCCGCCTTGCGCGCGCATCTCGGCAGGATCGACGCTGTTCTTGAGCGCAGGGGGACTAGGTAAATATCTTTATTCTTTTTAAGTCCATAGACCTTCGTTTGAACACAACCATTTTCTATTAACTTATGAGAAAAATAACTTCGATTCAATGATATTTTCGAAGCATTTAAGAATATAATAGATTTCGGGCATAATAAATTTTCCCAAATGCTCCCAAAATACTATTGTACAATTGAATCAAATTGGTTTTATCATGGAAATGGTTTACGAATTGTGGAAAATTACTTTTCCATTAGTTTTATTCCTTGTAGAAAGCAGAAAAAAGTTCAAACCACAGACCACTATAGAATTTTTTTATTTTCGCGCAAAACCAAAATGATAACCATGTCATCATCTTCTTTCTATCCTCTCTCTCTTCATGCTATTTTTACACTTATCTATATACATAGATGGAAATGGTGGAACGATTGGGAAAATTCCTGGCTATAAACGCTTTATTGCACTTTTCAGTCTGCGTTTGGAAGGATCTGCGTTTTACCGGCCAAAAGCCACCAACTTCATCCACCAGCTCTCGTTACGCGTTTTTGTAGCGAACAACGGAACGTTTTTATTTTAATCTATAGATTGACTTGATAAAGTTGAACGCATTGAAGTAATGAATTTAATTTATTTGACGCATCCTAGATTCTATGAATTCTCGAGAAAATATTCGAAGGGTGAACGAACACGCCGCGTACATAGGGTGCACGCGGCTCCTGTCCTGGGGCGCTTGCAATGCAATATTGAATGCCTTACCTACCTTGATCTCTATCTTATTTAATATCGATTTAAGTTTTTATTTCATATTTTTTTCATCGTTAGTTATTATTTTTATCGGAAAATATATAATTAGTATTACATTCACGTTAGGGTAGTTAATTATTAATTCTTTTGATATTTTTTTTTTTTTTATTATCACTTTGAATTGTGTCAATTTTATTGTAATTGACTAGTGTTATTGCAAATGTATTTATGTACTATTATTATTATACGCGTGACCCGAGAGCTGGTGAGTATCTGGCGCAGCGCATTAGCATTGCCATACAGCGGGGCAATGCAGCCAGCGTCTTGGGGACGCTTCCGACTGGTATTGATATGGACCAGTTGAGCTATCTGTAGATTGTTTGCAACAGTCTGCAGTTAGCTCAATTGTTTCAATTGTAAATACTAGTTTTATTTCTTTATATTATTTGATTGTTATTTTCTTTGTCAATAAAGTAAATTTATGTACTAGTTCAATAAATAAATAAACCTACGCCATCTTGTTTCTTCGATGGTTAACGGAGCTCAATGGTCGATGGTGGACGGGCGGTTGTTGGTTGCTCTAATAAAAGTATTCGATCGTTTGCAGGTTCTTAACGGGCGACACGATGTGCTGCTTCGACTGCGAGCTGATGCCGCGGCTCCAGCACATCCGCGTCGCGGGGAAATACTTCGTCGACTTTGAAATACCGGTCAGTCTTTAATGCATTCCCTGCCCAGCCTTTAATCTAACATAGATATGTGCGACACGTGTTGCTTCGACTGCGAGCTGTTGCCGCGGAATTGATTCACTATACGTGAAAATCTTTAATTGGCTCTCTGGTGTTATTATGTAAATTGTTTTAACTTTGTTTTAAGCCGTTGATTATCCAATTAAATAAATAAATTCACTTGTCAGTGTGTCTCAAGTTTACGTTCAAAGAAAATAATTATATGACACTTACCTAATTCGCAGTGGCTTTATTGATTCATCATCATCAACACATCAGCCCATACACGTCCACTGTTCGACATACTTCCCCCATACGACGCCACAAATAGCGGTCCTGAGCCGCCTCCATCCCTGCGACCACTACGATGTCGTCGGTCCATCGATTTTTGATTAGCTGTTTTATGTTGTTACTTTTGCAATTTGTTAGGTATTTTATTTCGCATTTTTTGTTGTTTTTAAAAGATAAAGTTGGCACATGAAATCACAAAAACCCAGGATGTTTTAGAGAGAATTTTTGAAAATTTTCTTATAAATATAAGTAGGTCTATTAAAGTATTTATTCATGAGAATAGAATAGAATATCATTTATTTCGACACACACATTAAGTACACAACAAACAGAAACATCATGGAAGTTTTTATCCTAGGTTAAAACTGATGGGCGTTAGTTCGAGTTTTGCCCCATGACCCTGTGCCGAAGTAGGTGTTGGCTCAGCATATGCTTAACTGTTGCCGCTCAGCGCTGTTTTTCAGCCAAAAACCTTTATGTTGGCGTTATGAGCGCAAAACAGCTTAAAAAAACAAAAGTCTCACTTGTAAGTGGCGCCACCTAGTTTGGGTCGCTGACAACAGCTTAATTCTACTTGCATTACTTACTGAACTGAGCTTGAAATGCAAGGAAAGCATCCCAACCGACCAATCAGCGCTAGCAACTTCAACCAATTATGATGAACTAATTCTTGAGCTCCAGGATCGGTCAGTAAGAAGCAAGAACGTAGTAATTACAGGACTCCCGGAGCCTCACGCTGATAATAAGGAAGAAAGACATGAAATTGATAAACACGAAATTGACAAAATCATAAAAATAATAGTTCCAGACTGTCCAAAAGCTGTCAAAGTATTCAGACTTGGAAAATATAATAACGAGAAGATGCGCCCTTTAAAAATTTGTTTTGATTCACCAGAAACAGCAAGAACCCTACTACGTAACAAATGATCTCTTAATGTCAACGGCGGCGTCAGAATTTATGCTGACCAAACACCCCACCAACAGAAGCATATGCTTAATCTTCAAAAGGAGCTAAAGGAACGATTAGAAAAGGGAGAATAAGACATTACTATAAAGTACATAAAAGAAATTTCTAAAATAATCAAGGTACAGTCAAAAAACTAGATAATGAATACAATAAAAGAGAACCTACTAAAACTAGAAACAACACAAATAAAAAAAACAAACAAATCTATAAAGTTCTTTTATGCAAATGTACGTAGTATTGTAAAACCGGGCAAAGTAGATGAGGTCAGATGCGTGATTGAAGCTTTTAAGAAAAAAATGCATTTAATTATACTAACTGAGACATGGATAAGAGACGAACAGGAGGCGGTGTATCAATCTACGTACACAATGACTTGAAGCACGAATTTTTGGAGGAAACATGTGAAGATGGTAACCATTACCTGTGGATACATCTGCATAAACTTTGTCTTGATATTAGGGGCATATACAAGCAACCAGCGGCAAATACCAATACGTTCCTGGAGACTTATTCACTAAATTTGTCAAAAAGAAAAAGGACGATTGTATTCGACTTCAACATTAATCTACTAGGTAAAGACAAAACAACACAAGAGTACAAATATGTAATTAAAGAGAATGGATTTGAACTGATTAACAAGATTACAAAAGAATACTGCACGAGAGAAACTGACACTTCAAAAACTATTATAGACCATGTCTGCACAAGTCTTCGAAACAATACATTTCATATGGCTATTATTGAAAGTGCTTTATCCGACCATAAAAAGATCTATCTGGAAGTAGCAAGAAACAAACCTGAACGAAAGAAACGAGTCCAATATCAAGCTATTAACTATAATAATTTATATAATAACAGAAGAAACGATACAAAGTGATATAGATAACGAATACGAGAAATTGGAGAATCTATTACTGGAAGCCATTGCTAGAAACAAAATAAAAAAAGACAAAACGCCTAAATTTACCAAGAATGGACTGGATAAACAAGAACATAATTTCATCAATAAAAGAAAGAAACTTACTATGGCAGAAAACAAAACAACACCCTGAAGATGACAATCTGAGAAGAAAATTCGTAGAACTAAGAAACAGTACACGAAGGTAATACAAAGAGCCATATATCACTACTATAACAAATCATTTCGAAACTGTGAAAAAAACCCTTTGAAAATGTGGCAACTTATAAATAGCTTGACTAATAACAAAACAATACAAAAATCTTTTCCTACAAAGTTAAATTCCCCCTCAGGTGAAATTACAGACAGTCAAGAAATATGTGAATGTTTCAATACATTTTTCGCCACTATAGGCTCTGAACAAAATACCAAAGATAACTTCTGATAATTCCACTTGTACGTTTTTTTGTAAAGAACAACTTAAAGATAATGTGAAACTTTCATCACTTCAACCTGCAACGACAAAAGAAGTTGATAAAATAATTACTAAACTTAAAACTAACACAAGTACTGGCATAGATGGGATAAGTGCATAAAATTTCAAATGTATCAAAGATCTGATTGTTAAGAACCTTACTAAATGTATTAATAACTGCTTAAAATCTGGTGAATTCCCTGACTCGTCGAAAACAGCTAAAGTAAGGCCTATTTTTAAATCAGGTAGCAAAATAGACCCCGATGATTACCGCCCTATATCCGTACTTCCTATTTTATCTCAAGTCTTTGAAAGAATACTACATAATAGAGTCAATAATTTCCTAACAAATACTGACTTTATATTTAAAAAGCAGTATGGGTTCCGGCCAAAATCATATACGCTGGCAGCTACTGTAGACCTTGTAACGATGATCAAAACCAATATAAACCAAACGAAATTCACACTTGGTATATTTATAGATCTTAGAAAAGCATTTGACACAATCAGCCATGAAAATCTCTTGTCCAAATTAAAACAAATAGGTTTTGAAGAAAGTGCACATGCAATACTTCAATCTTATCCTAAAAACAGGTACCAAATAGTTAAACTAAACGGACAGCAGAGCCTACCTCAACTTATAACATACGGTGTCCCTCAAGGATCGATCCTTGGACCCATAATATTCCTAATCTATATTAATAATATTCACGAAATTGGTTTGAAAGGAGACATCATCCTATACGCCGACTACACTAGTCTTTTTTACTCTGGGAATTATATGGACTTAATTATACAACAAGCACAGCATGATTTGGATTTGTTGAGTGTTTGGCTACGCTAAAATTTATTAACTATTAACATATCTAAAACAAATTATATTATTTTTTCAGCGAAAAACAAAGTAATTAATCACCACAATCATTTAACTATAGATGGTAAGACGATAAATAAAGTTAAAACAGAAAAATACCTTGGCCTAACACTCGATAGTCAACTTACATGGAAACCTCACCTAGAAACTATCAGAAACAAACTTACATCACTTAAAGGCTCTTTACGTGGAATTGTCAGATGCTTACCAAAACGTATTCGATATTTGATTTACAACGCGATGGTAAAATCCCATCTAGAGTACCTACTATAGGTTTGGGGAACAGCTGCAAAAACTAACTTAAAAGTATTACAAACGACACAAAACAAAATAATCAATACAATACATGTATATTAATTACGAAAAATTTTAACAAAAGACATACACTCTCAAATAGTTTTTAACAGAAACGTATAACTAGACAGACAAGCAACATTCATTTAAGGACACCAAAAACTAATTATGTAAAACACAATATTATGTTTGTAGGAGCTAAACTTTACCCTACCAAAGCCTCTACCCTACCAAAAGACATAAAAGAGATTAAATCAATGATAACATTCAAAAGGCTTTTAAAAAATCATATTTCAAAAAACAACTCATAGTTCCAAACCTAAGTATCCATTAAAATATAAAAAAAAAACTCTGTGTTTGCTCATCCGAAGCCACAGAGCGAAACTAGCTTTGATATGTAAAGTGAAAACTATATATTTTACTAAATTTCAATTTTGACAGATATTGATATTTGGCTCTTCTAGATAAGGAATAAATAGACACTAATAATTTTAGATAAGTAATAAAAATTCCAAACTTCGTAACACACATTTTCATATTTTTGAGTAAATTATTAGATCGTAGTCCATAAAAAACTCTGTTTATCTACTGCATTTTTATGCCCTGTGGCCCAACTGGTTCAAAACATTTCTAGCGCTGGCAGACATTGTACTTGTAATCGGCATTTTGGAGAGAAAAAATAGTAATAGATATCTTTTGTTGTCAATCTAAGTCAAATGTTTTACATTTTAGTTTAAGCACACTACGCATTAGGGCACAATTTTTAGACTAAGTTTATTTTTTAAGTTCTCGGTAAGCGAATTTTGTAAATTCTTATGAGAAATAAAATATCTTAAACCGTAAACCGTAATTATGTTTATTGTATTCCAGACGAGTTTCCTAGCGCTCTGGCGGTACATGTATCACATGTACCAGCTGGACGCATTCACACAGAGCTGCCCCGCCGACCAAGACATTATCAACCACTACAAACTGCAGCAGGTAAATATTTTTCGCATTCCGTGTGAGAGCTGGTCATCTAGCAAGTTTTACTATGGGTTATCTTTATCTAATCTAAAAAGGTGCAATTGTAATTGGGTTTCCTAAAAATTCCTGCCTTTTTTGGATTCCCATTCCACTTATTATTATTATTTAGAAAATATTTTGGACTAAATATCGTTTTGGGTTAGCTAATTGAAATGGCATGAATACGGGAAAAATATAATATCTACTTATTCGGATTGGACATTTTTTTATATTACCTATTTGAAATTCATTTGGTTTACGTTATATGCCTATAATATTTATCTATGTCACTACAGATTTAATTTTGCGAGTGCGAGCGAGACTAATAATAAGCTATATTTGCTAAAGTGAGATAAAATATTGCTTCACACTCTCAAAATTACACCTGAATTTTCCTTATATTTTGGGATACTATTCTATACCTTCTACCTATGACTATAAGTATTACTATCGCCTGCAGTTATCGGCTAAAGGCTTGGTGTTGTCGCCAACGCTGACGCGACAGAAAAAAGAGGACAACAATACGGTACGTCGAGTGTTCGTGACGTCATCGCATTGTAAACTTTACTCTTTATAACTCAAGGTTCATAATCATAGCGCATGGGACATCGCACTAAAACTTAAAACTGTTCATAAATGGCGTTGGGGATAGGTTTCATTTAAATGTGAGAATAATAAAAATTGTTTGCATTGTTTTGTGCCAATATTTTTATAGGCACTTTTTAAAAAGTTTGGCTCACTTCATATCTTGAGTAGAATTTATAGATATTTTATAACAAAAAAAGATTTTTGATATATTATTGTTGTATACTTATATTTAATCATAAAGTAAATCGTGGGTTAAAAACAGTTCGTTACACGTACTCGTATTTAATACACAGTCGAATTGTCTTATAAATTTATAAGTGTTTTATGGCTAAGAAAGAGCCACTTCTGTGAGTTTCTAAGCCCCCATTTCTCAATAAAATACCTAACAAGAGCTAGTTTATGGGTTTTGTATCACTCTTTATTTCTAATTGGTTCGGTCTGTGTTGTTACGGTGGTGGTTATTGTGAACTAAATTAGTTTTAGATTTATGTTCTTTTTTCACCAGAGATGACGTACGAAGCTCATAGGTGAAATGTGTCAAACTGGTTGGGTTTGACACGTTTCACCACTTCACTTACAATAGTCTTGCGACTCGCTCACTTAGAATGACTCACAGCCGGTTGTACGAACAACCGGCTGTGAATCATTCTAAGTTATGCTGCTTAAATAATGTTAAAATCTCTTGTCAAACAGTCTTTCTATTGCTGAATTCAAATTCAGCATACGAATAACTGCTGCTGTTAGCTTTGAACATTAAGCGATCCTATCTATTCGTTAGATTTGACCCAGTTTGCCTTGCCGGACTACGAAACACATCTCTGGTGGGAATGCGCCCTTACACCGAATTAATACGACTCAAATTGACCTAATTGGCTGTATCATCGATCTAAATAAAATTCCCTTTTTTAGTTAGATCGATGCGCTATATTTTTAAATTATAATCGTCGACTGTGCCTAAAATAAATTATAAAGGGTTTGAATATCCAAGGCCTTTGACGCTATTCACAAGCTAAGCTACTTTCGCCTGAATACTCAGACGCAAATCAGATTCCACCACGTCTCAAACGCTGAGAATCGTTTGAGATGTGCTGGAGCCACGAATTTTCAAAAAATTTAATATTTTTTTGTATTTTGCAAGTAGGAAGCGTTCTGACAGTGACAGATACGTAGATGGACTGCGTTTCATTTCAATTGAATAGGATTTTGTCAAAGAAATAATTTGAAAATTCATATAAATTTTATTTCTATTTCAACGTATTGAATAACCTTTAGAATTTCAGTACACAAATTATCAAGGACTAAATTATAACTAGCCTCCACATGTACCTACTTAATAAAAAATAGAAAACGTTTTCACTATAAAATCAGAGATAATAGTGATAATAAAGATAGTTTTGCGTAGAAAGAAACGTAATAGAGATGGCCAAAATAAAAATGTACCTATCAGGAAAATCGAATAATCGATTATTTATCGCAAATTAAAATCGTAACTTAAAGAATAATTGTATTGTAAACATAAAACTTATTTTAATTGTTCTATTTCTACATAATTAGTGGGTTTTAAATAGACCTAAATTAAAAAAAAATCGATTACACCTTAGGTCATTTCTATAATTGTCAAACCGAAACGTCACGGAATGCTTCCTACGTGAAAAAGACTAGACATGCATAAGGCTTAATTTACACCGGAATGGCAGCGGCGGCCAACAACAGTGACGCGGCTCAAATAGTTTTAAATCTTATCTTCACACCTATAAGAGCAGTATTTGTTTAGTAGAAGATCAATAACGCTTATAATGCCGGCGGTATCGATTCCGGTGTTAATTGAGCCTAAATCTGGGTTGTGTTTTGAGTACCCGGGGTGAGATAAGTCAATGAGCGCTTTTGAATTGTTAGAGCGCTTACTGGCTTAGGTATTTCAATCGCATAGCTTCTTAAGTTGCACGACGATATAGGAAGCTATACGACGCGTTTCAAAAGGCTTCAAGAGGCCGGGTTCCATGAAAATAACTGACGCATCTACCCAATAAAAAATCTAAATATTATTCGTGTTGGTGACCACGTCATAATGGTTGTTTTACAAATCTTCTCTGGCACCGAATAAACCAGCCTGTTTTATCTTGATCTAACATTTTGGAGAATCATTTTAACAGTGTTTTTTTTTCTGAGCAGGCACTGAAGATGAAGAAACATGAAGAACTGGAAACGCCGACATTCACCACCTCCATCCCAGTCGATGTCAGTGAAGTTCCCAGTGCTGAATAACGCATAGAGATTCACAAGCTTGGTACAATACATAATGAGTCGAATTTTCATTAGTCTGTCCTTTGGAGTTTTCACTAAAAGGTTATAAACTTACTTACAAAATTTAGATTGAGGGCGCCGATTATACAAATTATGATAGGTACCATTAAATATTTATATACTGACTTTTGGCAAATTATGTGTCAAATCTTGTTTTCTAAAATTCGACTTACTAACCGTCCTATCATGTTACAGTTGAAATTGTTGAGATGAATGTATGGTGCAATCGGATTTTTTATGCTTTTATAAAAGAAATTGAAAAAATATTAGGGTAGGTACTGTAATTTATTCTTGACAGACATTCTATGAGACCTCTCTAGTGCAGTGAGAGGAACAGATGCCATTTGCTTTTTGGTTATTGTGCAAAATGCCCAAAATAATTATAAAACATACATATTAGTATTTTTTCGGCAGAGGTACTGATAATTTTTTTTATAGTTTTGTTTGAATTGAGGGTAGTCAAACCCAATGAAGCAGAAATACTTTGTATTATAATATCTAGTTATAATATTGATTACTTTCAGTATTCAATTATTTTGGAGATCAGGATAGCTTTGATTCACGACATTTTGATGATGCCTCTGCCATTATATTATTTTATAAGATGTAATATTTCTTTTCAAAATATTGTGAGCATTTTGTAAGCGCTCTTACTGGCCTTGTTGACTTTTATTTTTAGGATAAGACCTTACTTTTTTGTTACATTTGTTTATAATTAATTGTTTTCGGACCTACATTAGTTGAGGCTTTAAGTCGGACCACCTATTTGATGTAGATATTTTGAGATTGGTATTTTTTTCTGTGAATAACATTTGCTATAAAAATACATCATTTAGAAGAAATATGCAGAATGTTCTGATTCCATAATATAGTACACATGCAATAGACAACGGCGAGACATCAACTGTTATGTAGATGATGTATAAAACATTAAAACTAGATAATAATGTAAGTGTTAAGGAATAAACCTGGTAAAAATTATTATTTTTTATTTGTGTTTTATTTTGCTACCATTTTAGTTCCTTTTATTTCTGCATTATATTATCTTTTGGTTCTTTATAAAAATATTTCTCATTAGTTTCAGTAAGGATTCGCCATTAATCACGTGATGTTTTTTAGTACCTATATTTTTTACCTCAAGCTCACACGCCGTTTTTCGGTTGTTTAGAAAGCGCGCGTTCAACGACCAAATTAATACACGTGGTAAACCCCCCGCCACTTTCGACCCTCACGTGAATTATGGACGAACCTTTAGTAGGTACCCAGTACCCACCAAAATATTGTCAATCAAATCTGCTTCGTGCCTTGCTTTGTGCTTGTATGACTAACTGATGGCCATAAAATAAAATTGTGATATGTAGCTTTCTATACAATAAAAAATTATAATAAAATCAACAGCAGGTTTATTTCATTTGAACATGGTATTCAATAAATATGGCAACAAAGTTAAATATTTTATCAACTGCTACATGATAGTTTTTCCATCCAGTTGTTAGAATAGACACTTGATGATAGGACAGAATTCAGAAATAAATGGGTCATGTAAGCTGTTGCTCCCCAAATTTTAAACTGCTTAGCAACAAACACAGGTAGAATGAACCCATTTTTGAAAAGCGTGTAGTGCTGGTTAGTGGGGTCGCACAGCATTTCTACCGGGACTGTAAAGACTTGTGCCACCTCCTCGCTAAAGCAAAAGTCGTCATCAGTGATGTCGTGTAGTGATGCGATGACGGGCGTTATGAGCACGCCGTCCTGCGCAGGCAGCGCCGGCCCGTGGCCCCACACGTCTATCTTGTCTCCGGACAGCCCGATATCTTCGCTCGTCGTTCTAATCGCTGTCTGCGAGGCCGTCTCCCCTGGCTGCGATCTACCACCAGGAAATGATATCTCCCCGCTGGATGTCCTCAGATTCACTGCACGTAGAGTATAAAGTATCGCAGGAACACCTTGGATGTCGCAGAGAGGCACCAGAACGGCTGCTGACTGAGGCGTTTTCTTTGATGACTTCGATTTATCAAGATTCACGGGCCTGATAAATTGATTGTGAATAACAATCTTCTTCATGTTAGCCAAGCATCTGTTTCGGGAGGCTATTGAAAATATATTGTGGATGCCATATGTAAAACTCATTATTGGGGTGGATCATGTAAAAATTACATTACCTACCTACTTTTTCAGGAAACAAGTCTGTCTGCGATCTGATAAAATAATTTAGAGAAAAAGTTATGTACAAAATAATAAAGTGAAATGAAATTCAAATACCGGCCGCTGCGCGCGCTGCTTTATTCTTAGCTGGTCTTTGCTAATATTATTGTCAATGCTAATGGATAATAGATGTGTCAAAGTCAAAAAGATAATGCTCTGAAAGCGGCGCCATAACAGAAGAAGAAGTTGTACCTAGTTCTGTTATGAAATCAGCTGAAAAACCAATGAAAAAATACTGTACATATGTATGTATAGAAAAAGAAAATACTGTGAAAAACAGTGAAACTTGAACGAAATTTTAGATTTTGCTTTGCAGCAGTGCGCTCATTTAAAAGTGGCAAATTATTCTTTTACTGCAGTACATACCTAATAGTAAAATAATAAGTTCTGAGGCATAACCAAGTGGCTTTTAGTTTTATGTTGTCACTCTCACTTAATGATTTATACATAGTGCAAAGTCTCACTGTGACAAACCCTGCTTTGTGTTTCGAGATTGGTCAATTTTATAATAACCTGAAAGTTCACAATGTCTCTAAGCCCAAGTATATTGTTATCAAGTGCAGCTAGGTCCCGCTGTTTGGCGAAAATCAAAAAATTTAAAATATTTCCGTACACTGAGAAGGAATTGTCAGATAAAATTCTTTCTTCAGTACTGGTGCCACTATGTATTGAGGATGACCAGGTCTGCTTATTATACACCCTGAGATCAACAAAGCTATCCAGGCACCGCGGTCAAGTATCATTCCCTGGTGGTAAACGTGACAATGATGAAACTGCAATAGAAACAGCACTGAGAGAAACAGAGGAAGAGATAGGATTCCCACGGGACAGTGTCGATGTTTGGGGGACAATGAACACAGTGCCAGGAAGAGATGGTAAAATGCTTATAAAACCAGTTGTAGGACTGTTAAACAATTTTGATATAAATGCCTTAGTTCGTAGTGAAGATGAAGTAGAAGAAATTTTCACAGTGACCATGGAAGCACTATGTGACACCAAAAATCATGCACACTACATGTGGCAAAGCATATCTTTACCTATATTTGAGTGTGGTAAGCACAGGGTCTGGGGCATGACAGGAATGATTACCCACATATTTTTATCAAGCTTTCTACCCAGCGAAGTGTACAAACCTGATTTTAAGAGGAAATCTTATACTTATGAGCAGCTTATGCCCGCAAAACTATGATGATCAGTTATCTTAGTGTAAATAAAATACAATGTATACCTAGGTGAAGGTGTTATTAACCTACAATTTTGGCAATAATTAGTAAACTGTTGATAAATAATCTTTTGACTAGTTAGCTTATCACATTATCTGTGATGTTATATATCAATCAATACATAGGGAATTATTAAAATAACATATCTCAATCAATGTATTTAATTTATATAAAACAATTTATAAAGAATACTAAAAGGCTAACTGTTTTACTACAAATTAATCACTCAGTACATATACAGGGTGTTAAAAGCCATAATTACTATGCTTAAGTTAACTAAAAGTACCTAGTTTAAGTAAAGTAACAAAGTGCAAACTTTAGTACCATTAAAGTTTAACATATACTTATCCAACTTCAAATAAATTCTAACTTACTGGTAGTTAAAAGCACTTTATGTAATATCTATTTCAATAATCTGCTGCTGTAATAGGTTCACCAGTCAGGCAGTCAAATGCACTAATAGTCTGGTAGTCATATTTCTTCAGGTATTTGTTTCGGCAAACAACATAGCAGAAGTTGTAGTAGCGACCCAAATCGGTGGCGCACACAGGATTGTACTGGGTTGTACACCTGCAAGCCAACTGATCCCAGGGTGGTATAGACTCTTGTGGTTGTGAAGGGACCGCAAACATAAGAAGTGATAAAATATATGCTGTAATTAAAAAAAATCTATTCAAATATTTATATTGAATAAAGGTCTGTGTTCACTTCAGCGGAACAAAGATGTGTAAAAACTACCAATATCATGAAAAGATGATCATCCATATTGGTAGATTTTGCACATCTCTGCACCATCCTGCTTTGGTTGTAACTTAAGAGTACTAGAGTACACATTAGGCATATTGGAGCAATTGCTTACGCACTCGCGCCATGAGCGTTCTGACAAAAACTTTATTTGCGCTTGAAAAGAAAGAGGCGCGCGTTTGGGTGTAATAGGTATAGATGTATCCTACCAGATGGTTTTTTAAAACGTGCGTAACTAAAGCTCGCGATTCAATACGCCTAATGTGTTCATCCAGTCTTAAGCCCGGTTTTTACCGCGAAGTAATGATACTAATCACAAAATATTACCAATATCTGATCTACACTTTAAAATATTTTATTTTACAATATTTTGTGTAGTTTTAAGTAGAATCCGAAGAATTATTGTTGTATGTACGGGTACCTACAAAGTAAGTACTTTTTATGTTTTTTTCTGTTTTATTGATAGGTATATTTTTAATTATGTTGTATTTAGTTGATTAAGCAAATAATAATAATGTTTAATTGTTCAAATACAAAATATTTTAATCAAGTAAACTTAAATTTATACATTGCATTGCATTGGGGCCCTCTTTAAAGTATAGAGATACCTGTGTTAGAGGGTTCTGCTCTTCCGTAATATAGTTATATAACATTTTAAGGTTGTAAAAATAATCATTATCATGTCCCAATTTATTAGTAACTTGTTACCAGGGCCCGTACTCTTAAAAACGAAATCGAAGTTTCTGATTCTTTTTCGTGCAAACGCTAATCTTATGCAATGGACATAAGAGTTGGTTTTGCACGAACACGAAAAAGAAACTTCGATTTTCCTTTTCCGAGTAGGCCCCCTGTTTTTAATCCAACCCACTGAGTTAGTGAAGTGAAGTATGTACTATGTACATTCAAGTAGTACTCATTTAAAATACCACCACTATTACATACATACTATATTCCAGCCATTCATAATGTCTAGCCCCAAGCTCTGCTTAGTTTGGGGCTAGATAATGCTGTGTGAATTGTCCAGTACTGTAAGCAACTCTCAACACAACGATCAAAAATTCTCTTTTTGGCGTGGTTTTCGAAATATATTGTCATTGTCAGCGTTATGCATTGTAGGAAACACACAGAGCTCAAATTGCAATTCTGACTTAAATCGACAAAATGAGAGTGATTTAATTGGTTTAAGTATGGGGATAACTTTTTAGTTTAAGTAATGCTTACAAACATTGTATATTCAGTTTGACCAGAGTAGTTTTGTAGATAATGCTAATGTTCATTTTTACTTGTTTATTCCTGTTATAAAGGAGGTTAGGGTGACATGAGCCAATAGTTGTGTGCTTTTGATTGAATTTTTATGTTGTTCTAATCATTCTGGTCTATATTAAGTAAAGATCTACTTAAATAAAACTATCCTAAGTGGTATACATAATAATAAATTAAATAAGTACCTGCATACAATATATCTTTTACTAAACATACGGCTCGTAAGCAGCATACTGCTTATTCTCTGAATTTAATTCCTCACAAGTGACCCCTTTTCTAAGAATCGTGAGTGAGTGTCCATGTTTTCTCATGTGTCTCTCGCGACACTCGAATTCGCAAATGCTGTTTGAGGTGTGCCCATCTGAGTCGCAGATGGGGTAGTATATTCTGGGACAAGCACAGGATGGTTCTGAGAGTAGGCAGAGAGCGCAAGTGGCTGTCATCGCCAACAGAAACACTGAAACGAATTTAAACCCTAGTGTCAATGTATGTGATGGTAATGAGGTATTGTTTTTTTGACTGTCAAACCGTCCAATTTTGCCAATGTTGTCTGTGGCGCGGTGGCCAAAACTCCGCCTACGGCGCAGTAGGTTGCGGGTTCGATTCCCGCCTCGGGACAAATGTTTGTACAATCCTGCAGATATTTGTTCAGGGTGTTCTGGATGTTTTCTATGTATCATAAAAAATATCTATCTATGTAGTGTAATATAAATAAGTATATCAGTTATCTAGTACCCATAACAAAAGGTCTGCTTAGCTTGCGGCTAGATAATGGTGCATTTTTTGTTTTTTTAACATATCAACGTAAACTTAATGGTAACGTTTAATTTAGCGATCGAGCTAAAAATTGGCTTAGCGAGCAATATATTAGGTGCAACCACAGATTAGGTAATGTTACTACGTAAGTACAAATACAACATTGGTAAAATTGGACGGTTTGACGGTACCTACCATTGATATAATGTACCTATTGCATAGATAGTACATAGATGTACCTAGGTACGTAACTTAAACAGCCCAGAGAATTTACATAGGCACTTATACATAAACATAGAGAAACAAACATTTCATTTTAAGTGCTAATATTTGCTTAGTGGTGTGTTAATTAAACATTGCAACATGTACCTACCTATATACATTATATCTCGCTGTGAATAGTACCTACTTGGATACCTACCTAAGTATATACTTTTTGGTACCCAGGCAACGATGAAAATCATTGAACCTACGTTAAATTAAAGCTTCCAAAGGCATTTTTATATGAAAGGTGGGTACTTAGGTTTTGTATTTCACTAGTGTAGATAGTAGATATAAGTACCTACTTAGTCAAGTCATGAATATGGTAGTCATAATTTATAAACCACAGTAAACAATGATGTGAACTTGCGACTAATGACTAATTTATGTAATACCTAAATAGGTAGGTAGGATAAAGGCTATATAAAAGATTTATTAACTCGACAAGATGTGAATAAAGGTTTTGGTTATAAGTACCTACCTACTATTCTATTATTCTTTGCGCTAGAAAGTCAATATTATTGTTCAATACTGTCAATATTATGTGACCCTACTGCCCCACAGCTGGTTCTAAAGATATCGTCTCCTTCCGTTTTCAACACATCTCTGTTTTGCTTGACGGAGGTATCTATTAAGGCTTTCAAGGGCGCGTCTAGGTAAAGCCATCTGTCATCAAACATCGAAGTACTTTATTTCCTTTAGACCATAAAGGACTCTTGGACATGTATTCCACTGCTAAGTAAAAGTCTTCCCCTGTTTACAGGCAGCTGGTAGATTGACATGAGTGAATCAAGAAAATAAAATAGCTAAGAATGGTTACAGGAAAAACTCACCAATTTTGAAATCCATTGCAATACTGTACGGTAAGTACACTCACTATTTACTCTTTATTCAGTTCAAGAGTTTTATATGGGCTTACTTCAGTAGATAATTTATAATACTTCAGTTAACGAGGGTGTCGGTATCTTGTTTCCTTTGATAAACCTACGAGGATAACTCGTCGCAAACAGCGTGATGCGAAAACAATACATTTTGTTGCAAATTGCGATTCGCAGTTTTCCGTTACGCATATAATGCGTCTTCCGTATTGGGACTTTGTACTTTACTCACGTTTGATACGAAGATTACGAAGTCCCTAGCGGTTCGCCCCGCACTTTACTATGTAGGTAAGATGTAGGTAGTTATGTATAGTTAAAATTGATGATTCATTAATCATGGTAGAAAAACCAACATGATTCTTACAAAAGGTAAATGCAATACCTACAAAAACACATTGTACGCACAGATTAGGTAGGTATAGGTACTTGTACCTATACTACACCACAGTTAATAAAACTATACTAGACGACACAAAAACTTTCAGAAAAACTAGGAAATAAAGTGATCACTTAGATTTTTTCACTCCAGTCAAGGTAGAGTTTGAATTAGACATTTGCACGACTAAAAGTCAAGTATAGTGATACTTTTTTCCAAAACCATCTGATTTTTTACCTATATTATGCAAATAAATACTATTTCATTTCAAAGAAGCGAACAAGAAAACTTTACCTTGTTAGGCACTTTTTAAACTAAGGAATTCATCTTCGTTTTGTAGATTTTTAAAGTCTATGTTTTCACGTTTTAAAAATTTCTTTCTGTTTCCCTAGTTATCTGCGCCCACCTAACAATTTTTAATACATCAATGTTGTTAGGTTGTTAATTTTCGAGTTGGAGTTCTCCCACAGACAAGCGAGTTAGTAAAATTTTCGTAGACCTCCATAGCATAGAGAGTGAGTAAGAATTTAGCGGAAGGTACTGGTTCAATTTCGAGGAGAGACTAGCCATGTCATTAAATAGATATTCGCCTAAAACGCACCTGCTAGCTAAAAAAGGGGGAGGCTCACTCCGATTGCCGATCCCAAGCGATTCGGTTTTTTTTTCTATTGGTTGCGTAGAAATCCGCCCCGGGTACCAGCCCACGCTACGCCGCCGCCACTGGATCCACCCATGGACGCAGGCCTCCGTTGATATGAGGATTTATCGGGGGAGGCACAGGCGCAGGCCATGTTATAATAATCAATTAATGATAATTTATCGGTCCTCCGGATCAGGGGTGACGATTGGCGTGACTCCAGGCAGATTGTGGATGCGGCAAGCTGAAGACGGTGCTGTGGCGCTCATTATGTGAGGCCACGTCCAACTGTGAACTATTATACTAGTTCAGTAGTAATAGCTGGATGCTCAGAACTATGTATTAAGGATGATTATGATGATACAATAATGGCACACTACCCAAAGGTTAGCAGGTAGAGAATGCTATCAAGCATTATGCTCGCCTATGTACAACTTTCGTGCAATAAAATATATATGTATTTATTTATTTTTATGTATGTATTTATTTACTTTTATGTATGTATTTATTTACTATTCTATCTATGATACGGTCGGCCAGCGACGTAGGAGGTTGCAGATTCGGTTCCCGCCTCAGAACAAATGTTAACCGGAATGTTTGTAGGATGAGCAGATATTTGTTGCGGGTATGCTGAGTGTTTTCTATGTGTAACAAACTAGCTGCTGCCCGCGCTTCGCACGCGCTTTTCATGTACCCTATGTCCGTCCTCGGGATACCATCTACCTCCCTGCCAAATTTCATAAAGATCCGTTCAGCCGGCCTTTTTAGGCATGAAAAGATAACAGACAGATAGACAATAGTTACTTTCAAATTTATAATACAATATTAGTAGGATGAGTTTTACACTTGGCCGTGGGGCCACGGCGCGTACGAATATCGACCCCTCCAACTCCACCCGTGAATGTCGTAAGAGCTGACTTAGAGAACCTACCAGAGGAAGGGCAGCAGCTTTATTCTGTGTCCGTCTAGTTAGCAGCCCCGCCATGGAATTTGGTGATTTCAACTATGCCAATATTTTTCAACACCAACACTGCGATCACCAATCCGCCTGCCAAGCGTGGTGATTATGGCAAATCCCCAAATACTACATAGGAGACCATCCACGACCACGACATGGACCGACGACATCGTAGCAGTCGCAGGGAGTCGATGGATGGAGGCGGCTCAGGACCGCTATTCGTGGCGTCGTTTAGGGGAGGCCTATGTCCAGCTGTGGACGTGTATGGGCTGATATGATGAAGTTTAACATATTACCTATATTTGTATGAAAGTAGGTCCGCGTATACCTATACCTATCAGTTATCTGATGCTTCAAGCTGAAGAACTGTTCTATTTATCCTGACTAGTACACTGTGGTGATGATGATAATGAATCCATAGGTTACCGGCCAAGACCCACTTCGGTGTTAATGCGCCAGGTGAGTGTGTTTTGAAAGTTACCTGCCGTGCGTGGGTCTTAAGAAGGCTACGATACCTCTCCCAAACGGAAACGGATTTTCCCATGCGGATTTGTTATTGTTTCATGTAGAATGAAATGGGGCAATGAGTGAGGAAGCATGTCTAACCATCTTATACGAAGCTGTCATGTGGCTGTGTGCTTGGTGTTGGCACCATTTTTTTGATATTTTTTCGTACTTACCCATTAATTTGAGTAAACGATTGATTTCAAAAATATTTTTGCATATTTATAATGTTGAATATATGTATTTAGGATGTTTGCAGCGCGACAGATTTTCGAATAAAAGTGTCTATCATGCATAAAAAATCGCTTGAAGATGACTCCATTTGGTGGTCAAAATCTAAACTGCTGCAAATATAGCTATTTTTCATCCGATTACGTATGGAAAATTTCAATAAGATCGGGGACATAGTTTCCAAATGAAGCGGAAAGTACGTTTGTATGGGGAATAACACTATCCGTTCCGTTCTTAAGTACCTGCCCATTTGCCGTAAATTTTTCGAAAAGGACACCCTGTAGGTACAGGGTGTCCTTTTCGAAAAATTTACGGCTGTGGATATAAAATAAATTAATGTGATCATGAAACAAAGTTATTACTTTCAAACTGAATGTTTATGTAGTTGAGATAGTTAAATAAACATTAATTTAATCATCAGTGTAGGTAAGGTACCTACTTAAACTGAAATTCAATCAATTACATAAAGTTATCTAAAGTACCCACCTATTGTTACTTTGGTAGTTATGTAGTACTTTATAAAAAACTATATAATGACGCTTCGCCCGCGTTTTATCGGATAAAAAATAGCCTATTTGTTATTCCAGGTCCCAAACTATACTCATACCAAATTTCAGCCTAATCGGTTTAGTACTTTTTGCGTAAGAGTTACAAATATCCATACATCCATCCATACAAACTTTCACATTTATAATATTAGTAGGATAAGATAGTATGAAGTAGGATTAGTAGAACAGAATACTGAGCAATAATCATGGCAAGGTAAAACATAAATAATTGTACCGAAACTATGCTTTATTTAAATGAAGCTGTTTTATTTTATAGACAAAAAGAGTTCTGTATCCATACTTCCATACTAATATTACTTGTATAGTATCTATTACTCAGTATATTACTGAACGGATCTAATGAAATTTGGCAGGAAGGTAGACGGTATCCCAGGGATGGCTCATAGGCTACTTGAGAAGCGCATGTGAAGCCACAGGCAAAAGCAAATTTTCTAGTTGCTTACTAAGCAACGTTAGGTAGGTACATGGGTAGGACCTGTATTACTAACGTACATAATATACACTAGCCAAACTTGTTCTAGCATGTTTGTAAACAAATCACGATATAAGAAACAAAAACTCAAGTTTCAGATAAAAAAGTACCTTTCTAAGGATTATTGCAGGAGGATCTCAAATCAACACACTACAAGTAGGTAGTGTAAACTTCGTATAAAAAAAATACGCGGCAACACAATGAGATTCTATGATTTTAGGTGAGGTATGGCAGGTTTGTTTACAAACATTCTACATCGAGTTTTGCGAGTGTATAAGGTAACCTAGCCAATAGCTAAAGTTGCTATATTTGTAAGCTAGAAAGAAAATACTTTTATTGTAGGAACAACTAAAACGCTTGAAACAATGCAACAAAACAACTTAAAGCCTAAGCGCCTGGAAGAAATCGCTCTCAGCGATAAGGCCGCCTTTAGTACTGTTATTTTTTTTCATTTAGATATAAAATTTTGTATTAATGTCTATATAAGTAAAATAAAGTGTTCATTCATTCATTCTTAAAAACTATGTAACAAGTGGCGGTCTTATCGGTCAAGACCGATTTCTACCAGACAACTGTGGATGAATAGGATCATTGGAGATCTGTGTGCTCATGTATATAACTACCTAATTACCTACATATGTATCACAAGAGGTGGGTAAGTATGTAGGTGAGGTAACCGCAGCATAAAGGGAAAATGAGAACGCGGATTTATTTAGTACCTATATAATATAAAATCATTCTTGCGAGTAATCATTTTCATTTTGCTACTTGCATAGCTTGGCTGGTATTTAAAATTAAGTACATATTTAGTTCTGAAAATTTGTGCAAATTTTTCTAGTTAATAGAAAGGATGGCGCAATTAGGTGAGTAAGGAACTTAATAAACTATAATATGGCGTGTTTTAAAAAATGATTAACCGACTTCAAATCCCCTTACTTTTACACTTATTTTAAGTTTTGCGGGATAAATAACTAATCGCCTAGGGATAAAAAAATTATGGGACCTCTCGGGATCATTTTCTATACAATAGTGAAAGAATTTACAAAATCGGTCCATAATTGGCGCAGATATCGAGTAACATAATAAAAAAAACATACAGCCGATTTGAGAAGATCCTCCTTTTGAAGTCGGTTAAAAAAATGTTGTACAGCATCATCTAGCCCCAAGCTAAGCAGAGCTTGTGTTATGGGTACTAGATGACTGATTACATAATACAGTAGGTATATGTATTACATAGATATTTTAGATTATAATTAGAAAATACCCAGAACACCCGGGACAAATATTTAACGATCGTACAAATATTTATCCTAAGGCGGGAATCAAACCCGCAACTAAATAACTGAAAGTTGATCAGTGAGTAGCTAGTTTTCTCATAGCATTTAGTAAATAATGACATATTTTCAGAAGTGTGTTTTTTTACTATAAAAACTTCCGTAGTTTGACGAATTCATTGTGAATGTAAGCGAGTTAACTACGAACCTAGTTTGTGTTGGACGAGCGCTGAACGAGCGCGACGCGAACCGCACTCACCCTGAAGTCCATCGTTGGTTTTCTTCCAATACAAAGTAGGTTCGTAGTTAACCCGCTTACATTCTTAATGAAGTGTGTTTTTAATATCTGTTTTCGCTAAATTATGTTGTTAAAAGCGTAACTAATATAAAAATGAATTTATTCCCTGCCTTATTCCTAATATGCCACTTTTTCACAAACAAATCCCAGCGTTCCCAGTAGTGGGGATATCTCGGTGGTAGA
This sequence comes from Eupithecia insigniata, assembly GCA_947859395.1. Classification (NCBI taxonomy): domain Eukaryota; kingdom Metazoa; phylum Arthropoda; class Insecta; order Lepidoptera; family Geometridae; genus Eupithecia; species Eupithecia insigniata. The sequence goes on along the minus strand of OX402011.1, from coordinate 2,843,563 downwards.
CAAACCACCGTTTTCACGGGGGGATAATGGCAACGGGAATACTCCTCCAAAAAGCAGCTATCAAAGAATGAATAAAATATTTAGAATTATTAAAATTAGAATTTAATTACTACATAGAATTTAATTAACAATGAAGGAAAAATAATAACAAACATTTCATTTTCAGCTTCAACCGCGGCGATCGTCATCCTCGTCATCAGCTCAGCATACGCGAACCCCAACTGCGTGTGTCCTCGAATCTACGCGCCAGTCTGTGGGACCGACGGACAGGTCTACTCTAATAGATGTCTGCTGGACTGCACCAAGAGTATGCTGAGAAGTGATTTAGAAGTAAGTTTAAGATCTCTGGTTCTTAAGGATCAGAACTGCTTCTGTCCCACTGATACTTAATAGGTGGTCTGTCAGACCGTATAACATATCGATGGTAGGTACATTGATGCACCAAGAGTACGCTGAGAAGTTATAAGTAGTAGATAATAAATTGGTCAATATTCTTAAAAGTACCATAATTATGTACAGTCAACTACAAAAGTCTGACGCCTCACTATAATTATGTATATGTGTGTGTAGTGATTTATAATTCTGTATTCAGCGATAGGTACAGATCACAAAGGTTGTCTGTATGTGGCGTAGCGGGACATTAATACTTACAAAACACTGAAATATATTTAGAGAATAAAATAAAGAAGATTTTCTGAAAAAGTTATATCTTTTGAAAAAGAACTACTGATGTTATGTTATTAAATACAAATGATTCCAGGTTGCCACACAAGGACCATGCCGTCCCATTCAAGCTCAATGCGCCTGTGCCAGGATCCTATCTCCCGTGTGCGGTACCGACGGCGTTACTTACAGCAACGTCTGCCAGCTGCGCTGCGAGCGAAGCAAGCAGCCGAAACTTGAAGTGGATCACCAGGGAACATGCGGGAAGCGAAGCAAGCGAGCTAATTTGTATACGTTAAGGTATAACTTGCATAAGCGGTATCCTTGCAGTTCTTAATGAGTCTAAAGGTTGTCGCAGATCAGGGCCGCACCTCTACCGCTCAGCACAAATACATATGTCGTTTCAAATATGGGCTTTAACTAAAAACATTTTGACGTATTTTTTATCGACAGCATCAGATGACTTACAGCTCACAGGCCACTCGTTTAATGCTTGTGGGAAGCCATTTTTTCCCTGTAAAATGTACTTATCTAAAGTCTAAATAAAGCCCATTATTAGAGGGTCAATTTATGCAGTAACGGTGTTGAATTAATGTGCGCAGAGCTTAATGGGCGAATAATTAGCAAAGTTGTAACTTGTAATATCAGTATGTAATATGTACTATAATGAGGTAATAACCAGACAGTGAACGATTTTTGTTGTTGACTGTCTGTACTGTACGGAATGGATGAAATTACACCACAGTATTAATCGTTCAAGTTCATAAGACAATCTATACCTACAGACAATCACCAGATACTCACCAGCTCTCGGGTCACGCGTCGCTTCGACTAGGCGCTTAGATAATTACTTAATTATGTATTATATATAACTAAAGCTAACATAATCTCTTTATGTTATTGCACAGAATCAAAAATCTAGGTTGACCTATGTTAATAATAATAAAATCGCAGGGCAGCTTGTGGCGAGCTGTTGGTGAGTAGCGACACCACCGCTAGCGAGTGCTCCCGGGGAAGTTCCTGGTTCTCGTCTCGAGTGGTATCCCAAGAGAACCAGATCTTGATTGCCTTCATTGGCCGGTCTGAGTGGAGTCGCGAGAGATGCATCTTAGTATGTAGACTCGGGGGTGGAAGTGTATAATGGCGTAATAAAGAGGAAACCTGCTCACGTGTCTTCGTGATGGTGAAATCGGGGCCGCACCTCTCGACACCCCTAGTCGTTTGCACAGATGTTGTTCCTTTCCGGCAATTACGCCAACATTTTGAGGAACCCATCCAGCATTCGGCAAGCCACCGTCTGCCGCTGCGCTTGTAACAGTATTGAGCGTATGTTTATGGCAGGCGTCCGTAGTCTCCCCCATAGCCGGATTACCCAGTCCATCCATTCATCACAATAACATGTTTTATTTAATACTTTCATATTTTTTAATGCTGGACAATTAACACAGCATCATCTAGCCCCAAGCTAAGCAGAGCTTGTGTTATGGGTACTAGATGACTGATATACATAATACAATATATTACATAAATAGATATTTTTTGACTATTCATAGAAAACGGCCAGAACACCCTGAACAAATATTTGCAGATCGTACAAACATTTGTCCCGAGGCGGGAATCGAACCCGCAACCTCCTGCGTCGCAGGCAGACGTTCGCCCACCGCGCCACAGAGGTCGTCGATTTTCCTTTTCAATAGTCTTTATTCCTAGCGGATATCCGCTAGGAATCTTCGGGTGTATCATATTGTGCAACGAAGGATGATGCCCGCTATGTGTAGCTCTCGCCTTTAGATTAATTCACAGGGCCTCTGTGCTGTTGGCTTCGGCTCCACGCATGCCTCCCAAAGGACCGGGTCACTATATGGCCCGTGATCATGGAAATGAGATACAAATATATAATTATCTAATGTATCGTCCATAAATTCATTGAGTGATTTTTATTTAGGAATATGTAGGTTTATTCGTTTTTTTTTTTAAAGTTATGTCTTTTTCAGATAACTTTATTATTTATTAGTGGGATTTTATTGTAGATTTTAATTTTGAAATGACCACTTTGTAGCATACTATTATGAAAGTACCGGATGTAAGTAGAGGATGTTACAATTAAAAAGTTAAGCTTGACACGACTTTACTGGGGCCCAATTCTGCTAATCAGTCGCTTTTGCAATGTCATAAGCGATATTTAGCCAATGCCTATCATGTGATACTTTATCGAGTAATACCTACTCATTAAATATCATGTGATAAATATAGAGTACCGTGGAAAACTGCATTCTCGTGCGACTTATCGAGCAACTCATCAAAGAAAAACGCTCGATAATATCGAATTGCAGATTTTGAGAATAAGCTTGTTTATCACTTGATATTTTGACAGTTCTTGCCATATTTATCGAGTAGATATACATATTGCCAGAATTGCCCTCCAATGAACGCAGTGATTTTGCTCCGACCTGTCCTGTCCATTCCGTACGAATACCTAAACGTTGAAAATACATATATGTATTTCTATGTAAGTGTAATTTTTTATTCTATTAAAAGTTTATTTCATGAGCTGAGCTTTTTTTTGACACATGAAACACGTGTTGTCACGACGAGATCTTGAACATTTTTATAACCGTTCTCTGAATGAAATTCCGCGTAAAAATCTTACGAAAAACCTATCAAAGATATACATAAGTGAAATATAAATAGTTTTCTTTTTTAAGCCTTTGATTTACTTTGCGCAGGAGTAAAATTTTTTGTTGTACAGAATGTGTTTTACAGGAATTAAATTAACGAAAAAGTAATTTGCCGCAAACCCTCTTAGCAAAATACATCTATGATCATACCTTGTTATATTCCTCATAAAACGCAGTAATAACACACAAAATTTAACTTCTAACCAACCACAGACAAAATTGAATTTCCCGCGCTATGTAAATCGATCCACCTTTAACCTTATAAACCAGATTTTCCTCATTGCAAAACCGTTTCATAAACCCATTATGACGCGTTTGTTTCACGACTTCTCAGAGATTGTGTGGCACAAACAAAGATTTCCGTGGTATAGGTAATATCGGAAAAATGTGTAAGTATCTACCTACTATCTACTCATGTGTAAAAACAAACAATCTAAGTGCTCATATACACGAGCGGCAAAGTACCAACGGCAGAGGTAACTGTTGCCGTTGATACGCGCCGACGACGGCAGCCGTGGACGCGTGGACGGCTGATGCCGATAGTCGACGACGGCTGCCGTCAACTGTCGAAGGCTGGCGTCAATTGTCGACGGCTACAGTTACCTCTGCCGTTGGCACTTTGCCGCTCGTGTATATGAGCACTAAGATAGACAACTTGACCTTTAAAAGTGAAGCTGTCTAGGGTACATAATTATCCACTTAGTAGGTATGTTATGTACTAGAATAAAGAACCTATGTAAATGCAAGCTATTTAACATCCTGCCTGTCTAAACAACGACTTATTAACACTGTCATGGCCCAAGATGCACTGTGCAAATGCACCAGCAGGCGTCAGGCGGAGCGCGGCGCGCCGGCGGCGGCGGAGTGGGGCGGTGGCCGGCGGCGGGCTACTCGAAGCTGGGCAGTTAATGCTTTAAATAATTTATTTAATACCTACTTATTACAAAAAAGTCACATACAAAAAAGTCAGTTGATTAATAGGTAATCAATCAACTGACTGCCACATAGTTAAGATTCCGAGACTTAATTAAGGTAAGTGTGACTTTTTTGTTTTTTGTTCCTACTACTTATTTACTATTTTATTCTACTTTGTATACTTCTTATTTAGACTAGGAAGGAGGTGGAAAGAGAAGATGAGGTAAGCAGCATGTCACCATCACCATGCCAGCTTAACTTACGACCGATGTGGCGCGGCGGGCGAAGGTCCGCTGCCGGCGACGCAGGAGGTTGCAGGTTCGATTCCCGCCTTGGGACAAATGTTTGTACGATCTGCAAATATTTTGTTCAGGGTGTTCTTTCTGGGTATTTTCTATGTTATAATAAATAATATCTATCTATAATGTATTGTACCTATTATGCATATCAGTCATCTAGTACCCATAACAAAAGCTCTGTTTAGCTTGGGGCAAGATGATGCTGTGTGGATTTTCCAGCATTATTTATTTATTATACATTTCAATTGAGGTACCTTACTTTGTATTGTAGTTAAGTTACCTAGGTAGGTACGTATTTATTCTGTGAGACATTGGCCGTCCAATTCCAGCGAAGGTAAGCCAGCTTGTATTGACGCTGCTGTCGGGGATTTACAGTACAAACAAACACCTTGCGTTTTCCCCGGTCATAATTATACTTAAAGCTATTCCCAGCATCTCAATATTCACAATGCGTCTAGAGATCTTCTGACTATGTTTAATCAGTTGTAAGAATTACTAAGGCGTGATAACCTTTGATATTGAAAACGTGTACAATACAAGATTTATAACGCGACTGTTTGGACAGTCTTTTAGTACGAGTCAAGGTTTTGTTGAAGTGATATCAAAGATGAATAAATTTGGTGAGTTTGTTTTTATGTAAATTTTAAAGTTCGTTATCATCGGCTTAAAAATAAGGAGCCCTTTAATGTGCCTGTGATTTTCGTAAAGGGACACCCTTTCACCCAGTCTCTTTAGGGTTAGGCGATAAGTAATTTGTTGCGTAAATAATAGATTAGTTACTTTGCGGAAATCTATTGCAAAATATTATAATGAGAAATGTTTAGTAACAATTCCGCGTAAAAGTTGTAGCAGTTCCCTCCAAAACGTATAAATTAATAGGTACCATATCTGTGATCAGATATATTTCTGTGTGGTTATCCGTCCCTGGTCGTGAGCTTCTTTCAATCTAGGAAGGGGCATCCTGGTTTAAGGGAAACTAGGGACACATAAAACATATGCAAAATAAACACGGATAATAAATAAAAAACATGTAAGTTTTTTTATGGTCTCTATAAGAAAATAAATAGTGTGCTTACCTATTTCATTATTCTTTTTTATAATATTTAGTTTGTTGTTTTTGTTTGTTTTAGGCGGACCCAGACCCAAATTAGCGCCACCACCTATTTTATCGTATTATTACGCCAGTTTGTGATACCTATCATAAGATTTTTTTAACGCCTCTTTAATAGTTTTATTTTGTATAGTTTAGGAAGAGATGCGTAGTCGCACTTTTTGGCCACCAAACTCGGTTTTCGCCTCTTAAGCTATACAATATAAAACTATTTCAGAGGCATTACAAATAAGCCTATGATAGGTATCACAAACGGACAAGGGATTTTAGAAAATTTCTTTGTATATCGTAATAATACGATAAAATAGGTGGCGGCTCTGATTGCGTCGGGGTAGCGCCTTAAGCAGTTCAGTTCCATTTAAGCGTACTACCTATTAAAATGGAATGTATTATCTTTTTAAACTAGAGAATCAATTAAAACATTCTCTTCCTTTTTACAGTTAATTAAACACCGATAACTTGTTAATTTCATGAGTTTAACGCTCGTTCGGCCTACTTTAAGTTCACCATATATGTATACTGTATTATCGTTTTGTCATTCGGTTTTCACAATAATAGATAATTACCTAAAATTAGGGTATTTTAGTTGTTGAGAATGGTATATAAGAAAAACAAAACACAGATTCGGCCATAGGTCTACCTAATCAGTAACCAACTTATCCACTACCCGAGTCAAAACTAAAAATGCGAAGTTCAGGCCCAAATGCTATGGCATCAAATAGTAAAATACCGGATATACTCAAAGATGAGGAAAAAGAGAAACTATTTGAATCAAAACTAAAACAATACCTTTAGATAAATGTTATTATGATTTAAATGAGTTCTTTAACTAACTCAAAAATTATATAAAAAATGTACTTAATGATACACATTACTACTACACTAGGTACTTCTTAAACTTATACCTACTTTGACATAACCTATAGTGTAAATGTAAACTAAACTACCCGCATAATATTTTATTATTTATTATTTAACTACGTTACTGAATTACATTTTTCTTATGAAACCTAAGTAGAGAGTCTTCTAGAAACCCGGGCCACTTCCACTCCCAGTAGGTACCTACCTATTGGCACGCCCTGCTTGGGTAATATTGTGTCTTCTATACATTATCTAGATACTAATACCTACAAATGTACACAATTATTAGCCCTATTAACCACGATTGGCAGGCTAATCAGTGATCTGATCACACAGTAAAGATTGTTAAAAATACACATTCAGGTGGTTCGTCACGGGCTGGCGCGAGTTTTTTGTAGTTTTTAATGTATTCTGCTTTCATCAAGGAATAAATCTAGCGGAAAAGTAAGTTGGCGCAAATTGTAAACCATTTTCTATTTACTTATGAAAAAACGAACTTCGGCTCATTGGTAGTTTTGGAGCATTTGAGAAAATAAGAAAATCAACATTATCCCAAATGCTCCGAAAATAAAATTATAGCGAAGTTGTTTTAATGATGGGTTCTTAGAAAATAGTTCACGATTTACGCCAAATTACTTTTCCGTTAATTTTATTCTTTGTAAAACGCAGAAAATATTCGAAATCACAAAATAATTTGAATCTCGCGCCAACCCGTGACGATCACCCTTAAAGACCTGCTGCCAGTCACCTTGTAGGTTAAATTAGTTGGCTTCTCAGACAAAATATACTTTTTATTTTGTCTGAGGTTGGCTCTAACGAATATCAAAGTGCTTCAATTCCTTTGAAAAACCTGTTGGACACGTCACAAAATTTGATTTGATTAATTGGAGGAAAACTCGTTCCAAGCTTTTTCATCCTCTAGAAGTCTAGATAATCTAATATTTTGTAGTAAGCCTTTTTACAAAGGATATGTTTGACTATTTATTTATTGATAATTTGGAGTTTTGTGTTAGAAGCGTAGGATAGCTAGTTTAGGTAGGTACTTATGCTCTAGTATAGATATCAATAAAGTAGGTAGGTACCTACTGTTTCCATTCCGCGTCTTATGTACCTACTTGAAAGTACATATTTAATTTAATTTCGCATAAAATGACGATGAAAACTCCACCTGAAATATTGCTTTCCCTTTTCCAGTGATACTAGCCCTAGCGGCGCTACAAGTCGCTGCTATCTCTGCCCTCCCCCCTTGCGTCTGCAAACGCAACTTCAGACCCGTCTGTGGCTCCGACGGAAAAACCTACAGCAACGAATGCGTTCTCTCCTGCGAAAGCAGCAAAAGAAACAACGAGAACCTTACCGTGGCTAAAGAAGGGCCTTGCAAACCTGAAGACGCCCTACCTATATGCATCTGCACTTACGAATACAAACCAGTTTGCGGCTCCAATGGCAAAACATATCCCAACAGTTGCTCGTTCGATTGCGAGAGATCTGACGCCAACCCAATCACAATCGTCCACGAAGGCCAATGCGCAGAAAAAGTTCAAGTCGCAGAGCCTATTATTCCCACCTGTGTCTGTACTACGGAGGATAAACCCGTTTGCGGTTCCAATGGGGTATCCTACGCCAACGATTGTCTACTAAACTGCGCGACAGCCAACGATCCTTCCTTGAGTATCAAGCATGCTGGCAATTGCGAGAGCGACTCAAGCAATGTCCCAGTACCTCCCTGTACTTGTACCAGGAATTTGAAGCCAGTCTGTGGTTCCGATGGGTTGACGTACAACAACGATTGCCTTCTAAACTGCGCGACCGCTAACGATCCTTCCTTGAGTATCAAGCATGCTGGTAATTGCGAGAGCGACTCAAGCAATGTCCCAGTACCTCCCTGTACTTGTACCAGGAATTTGAAGCCAGTCTGTGGTTCCGATGGGGTCACGTACAACAACGATTGTCTCCTCAACTGTGCGACTGCAAACAACCCGTCGCTAAGCATCGCACATGATGGTGGTTGCTAAGTATCCAAAACCTTTAAAACCATAATTGATGTGTAACTTTACTCTGGCGAAACTCAAAATACAATGTTTGTTAATATGGGCCCTATAAATGGCCATGCCTAACCTAAAAATCAGTCTCTTGTGGGTTTTTAAACTATGTACTTGTCGTTTAGAGCTTTTAGGTTTTTGTTATTATAGTGCGCCCTCGCATTTTCGACTCGTCGGGTACTTGATTTCGTGGCGCAGTTGGTTAGCGCAGGCCCGTATTGCGGGTAAAGTCGCGGGTTCAAGAACCGCCGAAATCATTTATTTTTGGCATATCATTTAATTTCTTCGTTTAGAGCTCTTTCCTACTGCTAATGCTATGTGCTGACAATTATTTTTCAAAATCTACTCCGAAAATATAATTCGGAATTTTGTTTAGTCAGTTTTTTACAAACATTGTATCTTGAGTATGGCACGAGTATAGTGGATATTATAAGTGAATGTTACCAACTTGAAGTTGATTAGACATAGAAGTAATGTTATTTTATAATGTAACTGCAGTTTTAACCTTAGCATTTTACACTTCGGTAAAGAAATTGTTCAATAAACATTGTTAACTAAGAAAAATATTTTCTTTCCTTTTTAAGAAAGGTTGGTAAGCACATTTCTACAAAACTGACTACTTTCATCATCATCATATCAGCCCATACACGTCCACTGCTGGACATAGGCCTCCCCGATACGACGCCACAAATAGCGGTCCTGAGCCGCCTCCATCCATCGACTCCCTGCGACTGCTACGATGTCGTCGGTCCATCGAGTGGATGGTCTCCCATGTAGGGGGACTGACTACTTTATACTGAGCTAACAAGAGATAATAAAACATAGTTTTGATTATAAATAAAGTACAACATTATATTCATTACTGCTAATACAAAAACAAATCACAACTTTATTATTTAACCATCATAAATCTAAATTGGCAAGCAATTCATCACCTTCATTATCATCTAAGAAAGATTTCTCCATCTCACTCTGATTCAAAAAACTGAAATCACTAAGTTCGCTTTCATTTATTTTTGCTGTATCGTTTTTGATGAGATCCTTCCTAATATTAGTTCCGGGTATGAAGTCGTTTTTGTTCTTCTGAGTTCGAGGTGAGAGGTACTGCGTGATGTTGGTTTTGCTTTCCTGTAAGTAAATCAATACATATTGCAAAACAACGTGGTAGAAGAAACTATCCTACTAATATTATATATATCAAAGTTTGTAAGGATGAATGGATGTATGGATAAGTATTTGTTACTCTTTCACGCCAAAACTACTGATCTGATTGGGCTGTTTGGTACGGGTATAGTTTGAGACATGGAATAACATATAGGCTATTATTTATCCCGATAAAACGCATGCAAAGACGCGGGCAGCAGCTAGTTATGTTATAATTGCATTGCAGAAATGAACCCTGGCCAAAACACGTTACTGCAAACCGGTTACTGTTGTAACAACCTCTTCAACAAACCAGTAATTAGTCATGATGGATAAACCATTGTTATAAGGACTTAATGTTCGGTTAATTGTTATTTGACTGCCTCTTTGGCCTAGCGAGTATTCAAACGCAGATAATGAGGCCACGGGTTCAAACCCCGCGCCATGCCAAAAAATTCGTACTATTGGGATTTTTCTTTTAAAATTTAAAGTAAACGGAGTCAGGAAATTGGCGGTGTCACGCCCCCGTGCCTCGGCAAGCAAGTTAAGCCGTCGGTCCTGCACCTGACCTCTCCCTGGTCGAAATTAGGACGACATCATGATCAAGTGTTACTTACTTGATGTTTCACGGTGGTGTCTCCGAATGTGTCTTTGCTCAATCCCACGTTATTTAGTACCTGTAGAGGAAAAAATTATAAAATATGTAGAAGTAGAAAAATAATTCATTCATGCAAATATTAATTTCAATTAGTTAATTGCAAATTTATTAACAAAGAAAATTACAATCAAATAATAGAAACATATTTGAACTACTAGGTAGAACCTGGTCGAAGCGACGCATGTCCCGAGAGCTGGTGAGTATCTGGCGCAGCGCATTGCCATACAGCGGAGCAATATGCTGCCAGCGTCTTGGGGACGCTTCCGATTGGTATTGATATGGACCAGTTGAGCTACCTGGAAATTGCTTGCAACAGTCTGCAGTTAGCTCAAATGTTTGAATTGTAAATAATAGTTCTAATTTGTTTGTATTAATTGATTTTATTTGCCGATGAGTCATCAGTTTCATAGTCATTTATTTGTTCAGTGGTTGTGAGTTTGTTATAACAAACCTTGTTTAGGACTTCCCTAAAATTGTTTGTAACCCGATTTCTTAGAATTTTGATTTATTTTAGAATTATATGAACAGTAGGATTTTCTCTATGTAGTAGGTACAATTTTTTTAATAAATAAATCGGTTACAATATGAAACCTGATTGCTTAGCACATGTAATAATACATAATATGCGATTTTTTCAACTTATAAGTATTTGGCGACCGATGTGACGCAGCGGACGAAGGTCCGCCTGCGACGCAGGAGGTTGCGGGTTCGATACCCTCCTTGGGACAAATGTTTGTACGATCTGTAAATATTCGTTCCGGGATATCGGGGTATTTTCTAAATTTAGAAAAAAAATGTAAATATCAGTCAAATAGTACCCAGTATGTTTGATTATAAAAAAAAATGTTCACACAGCATCATCTAACCCCAAGCTAAGCAGAGCTTGTGTTATGGGTACTAGATGACTGATATACACAATACAATACATACATAGATAGATAGATTATAAAAGCGAAAGTCTGTGAAAGTCTGATGGGCCCTGGGGCCGCGGCGTACGAATATCGGCCCCTCCAACTCAACCCGTGGATGTCGTAAGAGCGCAGACTAAGGGAACCTACCAGAGGAAGGGCAGCAGCTTCCTTCTGAGTATTTTTAAACGCCAACACTGCGATCACCAATCCGCCTGCCAAGCGTGGTGATTATGGCAAATCCCCCCCTACATGGGAGACCATCCACTCGATGGACCGACGATATTGTAGCGGTCGCGGGGAGTCGATGGATGGAGGCGACTCAGGACCGCTATTTGTGGCGTCGTATGGGGGAGGCCTATGTCCAGCAGTGGACGTGTATGGGTTGATATGATAGATAGATATTTTTATTATACATAGAATATACCCAGAACACCCGAGACCAATATTTGCAGATCGTACAAACATTTGTCCCAAGGCGGGAATCGAACCCGCAATCTCCTGCGCCGCAGGCGGACCTTCGCCCGCCGCGCCACATCGGTCGTCATACACAGATTATGTAGGGAATTTAGCACTACAGCTTTCAATCCCCGGGCAAAGGTCCAGAGGGAGACCCGGACCGGCTCAAGGTCGTTCACGTTAAACAAAATACTCAGTCGATCGCAGTCAGGCTGTCGCCGAGCCCGCAAGCCCGACTGAGATAGACCGAGTATTTTGTTTAACGTGAACAACCCTGTCCGGGGCGGAAGTTTCCGCTCTAGTAAGTTCTTGTCTACTTATATGTCAGAGCATAGCTTTTGACTTTGAACTGGTGGACCAGCCCGACCGTGAGTGTCTATATCTCAGCTCCGGAGGTCATGACGGGTAGGTCCCAGTGATTGAAAACTTTAGTTTTCAAGCATTTATAATTGGTATCAACTAACATTTAGTTTCTTCTCCAGCATAGGCCACATGTAGTCGTCGGCGGTACACTCAGCGAGCAGGTACCTGGCACACACCACGCCAGCTTGTCCTAGACGATGCGCGCGCGCCTCTGCTTGTGTTAGGATCTAGGAAAATAACAATAATGGTTATAATAATTCCATTTAGTTATTATTTGTGGACACAGCCTTTACACACACATCATTTTTATTAGGAATATAGTTTCCTAAAATTGTAATAAATAATAATTTGATAATTACTCTTTAGAAATAGATCTTTGATAGGAAGATAGATTTAGGTGTTGACCAATATCCGTTTTTACTGCTTGGTGGGTGGGTCAGTCAGTGGTAAGTTTCGTTTATCTAGTAGTGAATAGATTTTAGAGACAACACTATACGCCGATTTAGAATCCAAGATATTTTGTGTAAACAAAGACATTTATGAATGAAAACTTAACAAAAACTGATAACAATAACAGAAAACAATAAGATAACAGCAAAGTTATCACAAACAATTTAAACACAAACTTCAACAATGCGTAACCTGACATGTGTAGCAAAAAATGATTGAATTTGAATTAGAAAACAAACGAAGGATCAATTGAATGATGAATGAAAGCTTTCAAAACCAAAAATTGTTTCGAGCTTCTGTGCTTTGCTTCAATGTCGTTAAATATTATCCACCAATATTCCTTGGGTTTTTAACCCCTTTGTATGCAAAAAATATATCTAGGTTTATGAACCAGAGTATTGTTTTCTCTTAACAAAACAATAATAATGTTTTATTTAAAACATTATTATTGTTACCGATGCATTTGCATCGGTAATGCTACCACTAAGATTTCAATAACTTTAGGTATTTCTTTTAGGCTTACAAAATAAGCACTTAGACTAGTCAAATTTTATAATATAAACAGCTTAGTGGACGTTTCGGCCCGCGGGCTGGGTGAGGTGTGGGCTGAGTTGACCAAAGAATCCTTTATAAATAGTAATTATTATTAAATAAGAAATAAGGTGTTATTGATTTTATCTTGACTTAATTTTTTTGTCCACTATGAATATTTCTGCCCCCAGCAGTACTGTTCAGAGAAAGAATTCAAAAGAAAGGGTAGGTTATCACCTACCCCTTCTTTATGAATCTACATATTATACGATGCTGCACAGATAACCAGCGACGTACTTAAACAATTTTTAGTGCACGCAGTATTAGTTATATCTCTGAATGTCAACGCTCGACGTTTTTAACTGCGTTCAGTCCGTGCTAAGGGCTTATGGGCTAAAAATCCATGCACTCTGGCAATGGAAAATATCCCTTAATGTGAGTTACTCTAACTCAAGAGGTTCCCAAACTTTTAGTCTCTTAGACCACTTTCAAAATTTTAATTGGTTTTGGTGGATGGGGTCCACGCTGCTACATTTCTACCATATTCCTAAAACTAGTCAAAATGTGAAGAATTGATCTTACGAAATCTAGATCTAACGAAATTAGCAATATTCTTTTTCATGTTATCTGTTACGATTGCACGAGAACAGTAAGTAGCTACTAGGTCGTCCAAATTTTAACCAAAAATTTGAAAATTAGTGTACATCAATTTTTTACCGAAATACAACCTGTCAACAATCTCCAATTTTTTTGCATCCCCATTTTTTTCACGCCAGCGTAGACCCGTCTGGTCTCTCGTGGACTCCTGGGTGTCCACCTGGACTACTTTGGGAATCACTGCCTAACTGACCATAAGTAGAACTACTTACCCCGGGGTTCCAGTGTAGTTCAGCGAACAACACCAGTTGCGCCGCTGTGAGCGTTATCCCGGAGTTGGCGGCGGTTATGGACAGCACGGCGCAACGGCAGGTCGCGACGTGTTGGAACTTGTCTACGAGATCCTGTAACAATAGGTAAGTACCTACAACTATTATGGAAGTTCCAAAGTCTCCAAAACCGCAGCAAGGTTGCTTGTCTCTCGATCTTTTATAGGATGGAAGAGAATGCTTCCAGGAACTTCATGACCTGATCCCACCATCTCTCTTTTACTCCAGGACAATCAGACGGACAGCACAATGCCATCCTTATCTGGTGAATATACCATCCACTCGTACAAAGCCGTTTTCCGCCACCTCCATCAGTCCGTCATCATATACAGATGTATAGCACCGCTAAGGAATGGAACACGCTGCCTGCTTCTGTTTTTTCGGCTGATTAAAATCTGGGTCTCTTCAAGACAAGAGTTAATTGGTATCTTCTAGACCTTCGCGGTACACGTTCGGTCACATCGTCATTTTCCATCAGGTGAGATTTTGTTTAAGGTCTATCGACTATAAAATAAGCATTTTATTTGAGAAGACTATCATTAAATAATATCTGGCTAGTAGACAAAAAGGGGTCTGGAGATTTTTGTATGGAGGGTGACCCCATTGGCTACCACAGTTTTTTTTGCTTTCTACAATTAATAAAACGAATGAAAAAGTAATTTGCACCCGGCCGCGGCGGGATCGAGGCCGCTAGTGCGCGCCCGGCCGCTAGTGCGCGTCCGGCCGCTAGTGTGCACCTGGCCTTATACCTACGTCACAAGCGTAAACACTTACAGCTCTACTGTGGGACGCGGTGGCCCCCGTGATACAGATGTAGTGCACCTCAGCTTGGTCCAGCGTGTTACATATCGCGTCGATAACGTTCCGGTGATGCGCGAACACTAGGAACTTGCCCGTCGAATTGTCTTGCAATAGCTGCCGGATGTATTTACTGTAAATAATAAATAAATACAAAGATATTATAATTAAAAAAAAAATGTATTTAATACACTACATCCATAATATTTTTATTATACATAGTAAAATACCCAGTCATCATATCAACCCATACACGTGCACTGCTGGACATAGGCCTCCCCCATACGACGCCACAAATAGCGGTCCTGAGCCGCCACCATCCATCGACTCCTTGCGACCGCTACAATATCGTCGGTCCATCGAGGGGATGGTCTCCCATGTAGGGGGGGATTTGCCATAATCACCACGCTTGGCAGGCGAATTGCTGATCGCAGTGTTGGTGTTTAAAAATACTCAGAAGGAAGCTGCTGCCCTTCCTTCCGCCGGGGCCCCACGGCCCAGTACACTCAGAAAATAATTACAGATCGTCTAATATTAATTAGGCCAAGTCGGACAAGTTGGCGCACGTAATGGGACCAACTACATACAACAAGCTCCCAGATAAGATTAACGACGCACTGAGTCTCGAAATTTTTAAGATTAAACTAAAAAGCTGGATCTTAGAGAAAGCGTTTTATACATACAAGGAATTTTTAAATCTAAATCTGAAATGTGATATGCAATAATTTCATGATGTGTATTTTTTTTATAAATGACTCAATGTGACGTATAATTTGAAAAATTATTTATAAAATGTTTATCTGTTTATTTGTCCCAAGGTGGGAATCGAACCAGCAACCTCCTGCGTCGCAGGCGGACTTTCGCCCGCCGCGCCACATCGGTCGTTAAATATAAATAGCTGGTATCATGTTATGATATTATAAAGTATGTTCTTCCGAGACACAATGGTCACGTGGGTGTCCCTTGCCCACGTTATTATCGCCATCGGTGAATGAAAAGACGAATCTGTTGGTGGTGTTACCAGTACCGTAAAATCGTAACTCCCCGAACTCCTTGTATTACCTGTATAAATCAAATCAATTTTCAGGAACTAGATTCGTTAGTGACTGCGAACACTATCCAATGCGACATAGAAAATATTGAAAAGTACATTCCAAAAATCAATTCCTTATGTACTAGTATTAAACTAATTTCTCAAAACATCAGAAGCATTAACTGTAACCTAAATAGCTTTATTACATTACTTCTGCGGTCACAAGTAGATTGGGATATTATTGTGCTCTCAGAATGCTGGCTTCCTTCTGCTAACAGCATCCCAGAACTTAAGGGTTACAAATATGTTAGCACAGAAGCAAATCAATCACAAAATGAAGGTGTGGTTATCTATTATAAAAATTACCTTAACATCACATACGAGGAACCAGTGATAGCAAATACCAACTGCCTTCTACTTAAACTCAACACAGAAACATGCATACTGGGCATATATCGTCCGCCAGCTGAACATAATACAGCCCTATTTATAGATGGTTTAGATTCCCTACCAGCTAAGTTAAGTAATTTCAAAAATATTGTCGTTTGCGGTGATATCAATATTGATATATCTGACAGTTCAAATGACAATAGATCCTATGACTACCTAAACATGTTAGCCGGCCACTGTCTCCTTCCGGGCTTATCTTTGCCAACTCGCGGGAGGTCTTGCATAGATCACGTTATGTTAAAAACGAAATTAGATGCCTCATGCTTTTTAATTGAGTCTTCGATAACTGACCATGAGACGGTAGCGTTGGTCTTAACTTCTAAAACTAAACTTACGAATTCTAACAGTGTTACATTCCGCATTGCATATGAAGGACTGGACAAATCAATGAGTAGCATAAATTTTCAACCTATTTTAAATACACTTGACGCTGATATAGCCACTGATCTACTTATAAACTACTTAAACACAGCAATAAACGCAAATACACAAACATTTTAAATACCGGCACGCCAACAATTATCCAGGCCTTGGATCACTAAGGGACTGCTAAAATGCATGTTAAACAGGGATAACCTCCACAAAAAACTTAAGAAAAATCCCCATAGCGAAATTCTAAAGCTAACGTATAAGAATTATAGGAACTACTGTAATGCACAGTTAAAAAGAGCTAGAAAAGCCTACGAAAAGCAAGAGATTGCTCTAGCACAAAATAATAAAAAGAAACTATGGGAGGTAATTATAGAAATGAGTGGCAGAAGAGGAAACGTTGATCACTCCATCAATCTGCTCAAAGAAAGTAACTCTAATATAAACGAGATCAATGCTTTCTTCGCGAATATAGGTAAAACACTGGCCGAAAAAACAATTGACCCTCATGCACCGGCAAATGAAGTGGACCCTGTCTCTTCCACCACTTCCGTAAACTCCCTTGTTATGCTACCTACTGACGAAGACGAAGTCAACATGCTAATAAAGGGACTTAAGAACAAGTGTGCAGTAGGTTTGGACCGAATTTCGGGAAAAATGATTAAAAGATACGCGCAGCATTTATCTAGACCGATCACTCACATATGCAATCTTGCATTATCTAATGGTATATTCCCACGCGCATTTAAAACAGCCCTGATTAAGCCCATTCATAAGAGTGGTAATCGAGATCAAGTCGACAACTATAGGCCGATTTCAATTCTATCTACCTTATCTAAAATCCTCGAGAGAATAATGAACTCAAGACTAACGAAATTTCTAGAAGCGAACAAACTCTTATCTCCCTCTCAATATGGTTTCCGCGCAAATAGATCGACCAATGACGCTGTGCTAGAATTGACCAACTCCATAGTTAAACATCTAGATGAGAAAAAGAAATCCATAGCAGTCTTTTTAGATTTAGCCAAAGCGTTCGACACGGTTTCGATCCCGACTCTTGTGAGGAAGATGGAGTTTATTGGGGTTCGGGGTACCCCCTTAAAACTATTCAGTGACTATCTTACTAATAGAAGCCAGCGAGTCAAAATTGGTAAAATCCTCAGTTCAGAACAGCCAGTCTGCTACGGGGTCCCCCAGGGCAGTATCCTTGGTCCCTCGCTGTTTCTTATATACATAAATAGTCTCTGCAATCTCAGTCTTCACAAGGGAAAAGTATTTACCTTTGCAGGCGATACGGCCCTTCTCTTTAATGGTGATTCTTGGGAAGAGGTCTTCGAATTTGCACAGAAGGGAGTGGACAAAGCTTGCTCGTGGCTAAAGGTAAACGCTCTTACGCTCAACATTACCAAAACCACATATATGGTCTTTGCTCAAAGATCGAACCTTCTACCGGCTACCTCGCTAGAGATAACGGTACATAATTGCAACGCATCAACTAATACCAACGTGGACTGTTCCTGTGTCCCACTGCATCGTACGGATACCACTAAGTACCTTGGGGTTATTATAGACCAGACACTCTCTTTTAAGCCCCATATCAGTGCGCTAGTAAAAAGACTTCGCAAGCTAATTGGTACATATTCAAAACATTAAAAAATGTAGCGGACCGCAATGTCAACAAAATGGTTTATCTAGCCTTGTGCCAGCCTATAATTGGTTACTGCATCACCACATGGGGGTACTGGAAAGACTCACCTGCTAGAGCTAGAAAGGGCACAAAGAGCGGTACTGAAGGTTGGAGCCGGTTTGCCGTTTCGTTTCCCTACAACGGAATTATATATCACCTGGGGTGTCTTAACCGTAAGACAATACTTCCTGTTACAAACCATACTACTTAAGCACTCGCAGATTACTTATGATCACGAACTAGTTAAGGGCAGGAGAAGGAAGGGAAAGGTATGCAGCTCTCATAGCTTCCGTACAAAACAGTCCAATAAGTTCTTTGTCTTCCTTGGCCCCTACATATACAACCTGGCTAACACTAAGCTCACCATTTACCCCCTCCCAAGAGCGAAATGCAAAATGGCTGCCACAAACTGGTTAAAATCACTAACCTATGAGGAGACTGAAAACTTACTTATCCCGCCATCCTAATCAGCACCTCTTCGACCGAACCACACCCATACACATATTCCAATCATATTATATGTAATACTATTTTTTTTCTTTTTATATGAGTCTATTATTTATTTAAATATATTTATCTATCACACACATCACTTACGACCACACAAACCCAATACAACTCATATAAATCAGACATCACACACAACTAATACTACCCACTGAAAACCAAGCTGGAGTCAACAAAGCATTCATTTTTATCCCTACTTTAGTTACACTTTCTATAAAACCAAGTAATTTGACACAAGCCTAAAATGTTTTAAATAATTTTCACTAATAGTATATAATAAAACTAGATTGTAATTTCTCTACATTGTATTTAACAAGCTCCTATTTCCCGCGGAGTGAAGGGCCTGGTGACCCGTACCACAGGTTTTTTCCTAAAACCTATCACAGGCACCAGTTCTCTCACAAAACAGGTCTTAGTCGATGATTTAATACCTATACCCAGAAGATTATCTTCTACAAAAGTTCCTGTACTTTGTGTTACCTTTAGATAAATAAGAACCTATTGTGAGAGATAAATAAATGCTTTATTATTATTATTATTAAATCTGATAAAACTATGTGGTTTTGTATTTACCCATTATTTATCACATTGACTTGTGTTTCACAAATGCTGTTTTGACTGATCTAACAAACATAATTGACGATTGACATTTATTTATTGATTTTTCAATTGACTCATATCACATTTGTTTCCCAGATTCTACGTTTTGTTGAAATAAAGTGGCAACTGACGTGAGCAAGTGACAGGCACGGAGGAGCCTTGTTTTCTTGGATGACGGCTGGTATCCTGGCCCTTTATCTACCTACGTACCAAATAGCGGGTATTTTGGCCCTCGCAGACTCGCTGAAGAAGGTAAGAAGCGCGGCGTGCCGGTCGCTCGCGCGCGTTGTCTTGTACGTGACGGCCAGCGCAGAGAGACCTCGCTCGTCTTCAGTCGAGAACTGTAGGAGAGTTCTGTCTAGGAGGACCGTTTCTCTGAAATAAAAATCATAAATAGTTTCAAAAAAGTTTTAAAAAATTACGAAAACAGTAAAACTATTTTACTTTGAAATTGGGATACAGAGACAAGTATCGTAACATTCGAACTCCCGCGTTTTTCCTTTCATTAAGCACAAAAATACGTAAATCAAAATAGATTGATTATAAATACAATAAATATATATAACAATATGTTATTTCAGATAACAAACGATCCATAACTAAATTAACTTAATACCAAATTACAGCAAGAAAAATTAAATTATATCAAAATAAAAAATTCAAATTAAAGAGTAGGTGAAGGTGCGTTGTGTCAGTAATCAACCAGGGAAGTAGTTTGCCGTTATATCCGCCAGTGCTTTTTGTCATTTTGGAATAATGTCAACAGGAGAAAACAAATGATAAGGGTCATGTCCCGTGATTTTTGGCTGGATCCCGCATAAATCACTGGAGTGTTCAGACATATACTCCGATTCAAAAACCTGAATATTTTTTGTATACAAAGGGTTTAGAAAAACCCAAGGAGTAATGGTGGAATATATATATTTAACGACATTGATATCATCGAAGCCAATCACAGGAGCTCGAAACAATTTTTGGTTTTGAATGGTTTCATTAATCACTTAATTGGTCTCCCGTTTGTTTTCGAGTTCAAAACATTTTTTGCTACACATGTGAGATTATGCGTTGTTGAAGTTTGTGTTTTAGTTTTTAGTGATACCTTGTTGTTTTCTGTTAGTGTTATCAGTTTTTGTTAAGTTTCATAAGTAAATGTCTTTGTTGACATAAAATATCTTGGATTCTAAATCGGCGTATACTAGTTTGCATCCTGTATCTTGTTTTTTGCGGTAAAGCAACGAGCAGTTATTAGATCTTCCGCTCCCCGCACTCTAACCAGCAAAAAAACGGTATGCAGTAAACCCGTACACTATACACCCAAAAATGCATCAGATTTGAGAAAATGGATTTCAAAAATAAATTCTTTGCTTGTTAACGCTCATGACGTCGCCCGAAACGAATAACAAAATAGTCAAGTTGACCGTCGCCCGCGTCACCTTATGCAGATTTTGATGAACCGCACTAAAACACAACACACCTAGTCTTCCCCTCCAATTTAGTAAGCACTTGCTCCTTGGTCCGTCTGATGAGGAATCTTTTCTGCAGTATGATCTGAAGCTCGGCCGAGTTGGACTGCCCTGTCATATCCCACCCGAAGTTTGTCTGCTTACCGTCACAGTATCTTTTACCTGAAATTAATAATTATTATTGATTTATGGATGCTGTGCTGAATGAGACATGCCAGCCCAGAAATTAGAAGATTGATTATTACATTGTAATTTCGAAGTAGACCACCTAACCATTCACCCATTATTTCATAATTCAAGTCGTTTTCAATTTATTCAATCTACATTATTGTAGATGATGTTGTCGAGTTCAAAATGACTCAGTAAAACGCATTTACCCTAGTTGGCCTAGCCATTTTATGATTTTGAATTAAGTTAAGTTTACGTCTAATTCTAGTTGCTCTATTGTTTTGTTTCCTTGAGGAATATATGTATATGGTATGGTACCATCGTCTGCATACATAACAGAGATCGTTGGATGTATTTGGTAAGTGGTTTACATAGATTAAAAATAATAGTGGACCTAGAATACTTCCTTATGGAACTCCGACATGTATGTAGATCTTGAAAATCTGATTCTATTCTTTCTATAGTTTTATTATCTTTATTAAAGATGTTATTGTTGTACGAGTTTGTTTATAAACTATATTTTTTTTTTTTTTTAATAATGCTGGACAATCCACACAGCAACATCTAAGTATCGTATCATCATCTAGTAATTTGACAAGTTTATTTTGTAAGATTAGAAGTTTAACTAGTTTAGATTTTGCAGTACTATCCCATAATTGCTTACCATACTCTGTGTATGATCCAAATAGTAGCGGCTCTATGAGCGCGAGCTGCGTGTACAACTCCGCGGGGCGGCTCAGCGCGGGCGTCCCGCTGAGGAGCACGCAGCGCGATGATTGTTTGCAGATAGCACTGAGCGCGACCGTGCACTGCGCTTTGTGAGATTTCAGGTAGTGAGATTCATCCTGGAATAAGAAACAAAAGAAGAAAAAAATAAAATTATTTATTAGACACATCACACAAACAAATAAAGAGATAAAATAGTACTTAGAACCTTCTAGATAACACGTAGACAATACACAGATGAAGAATAAGTAGGTACTAACACAAGTAAGCATTGGGTTCGTATTATAGTTTGGGACCTGGAATAATATATAGGTTATTTTTATCCCGATATAACGCGGGCAAAGGCGCGGGCAGCAGCTAGTATATAATATGTAAAGTTATATTTCGCGACATCTCCCAAACGGCTGTTGGAAGATCAACGTTGGTTGTATAAACAACTATTTGCTAAATATATTATATTCCGAAAACTCTAAGCCGTCACCAGAAGGCAGAGTGCCCAGAATGTTGGCAGCCACGTTGAATGGAAATGCTAATTCATTGACCGAAGTAAAAGCCAGCATTCTATTCCTTTTAAGAGTTTATTTCTTTCCTCAATTTCAGCAACTTGTATTGTGAAATGTGTTATACCTATAAGCCGATTCAAAAACCTGGATATTTTTAGTATACAAAGGAGTTACAAAACCCAAGGAATATTGGTGCAAAATTTTTCACGACATTGGTAACACAGAAGCTCTAAATAGTTTCTGGTTTGGAAAGTTTTCATTCATCATGTAAGTAACTGATCTGTCGTTTTCGAATTTAAATTTAAGCATTTTTTGCTATACGTGTGATATTATGCGTTATTGAAGTTTGTGATATTTTAGTCTTTAGTGATAACTTTGCTATTTCTTTGTTTTCTGTTATTGATATCAGTTTTTGTTAAGTTTTCATTCATAAATGTCTTTGATGACGTGAAATATCTTGGATTCTCTACATCGATATCTTCGCAGATGAATTTAATGTTAGTCTGCCTAAGATTTTGTGAGAGTGATGAATCAAAGGATACATGCTCGTTTTGTTATTATTATTTTAATCTGCATCAATCATTTCAATATTATCAAAAACTTATTTATTATAAAACTTTTGAAACTATCATGGTTATTTAAAACACTAAACTTAACGGGATATTTACCATGATTTGAGTTTTGAGTTCTCCAATAATCATGGTAAATATCCCGTTAACTTTAACTTATTTATTATTTCAATTAATTCATTTGCCCATTAACTGAAAACGATTTAATATTTAATGTGGTTATTGCTGTTATTATTTTATTATTTGTGTATTTTAAATGTTCTTTATGATAAGTTTAAGCATGATGATGTTATTAATTATAAGTAACTAGTTATTGTTGCTATATTATAGTTGCGAAACTCAAGTGGCAGTGGGCAGGGCACATAGCTCGTAGGACCGACGGCCGCTGGGGCCGCAAGGCTCTAGAGTGGCGAACACGTACCGGAAAGCGCGGTGTAGGTAGACCCCCCACGCGATGAACCGACGACCTAGTGAAGGTCGCGGGAAATCGCTGGATGCGGGCAGCGCAAAATCGGTCATTGTGGAGGTCCTTAGGGGAGGTCTATGTCCAGCAGTGGACGTCGATCGGCTGATATGATGATGATGATGAACTAGTTATTATTGATTGTTATTTTCTTTGTCAATAAAGACTTTGTCTCAAAAAAAAGTAACTAGTGTAATTGGTTTGGTAAAAATCGTGTTACTTACATAATAAACAAATATAAATTATTATCGACGACCGATGTGGCGCGGTGGGCGAAGGTCCGCCTGCGACGCAGAAGGTTGCGGGTTCGATTCCCGCCTCGGGACAAATATTTGTACGATCTGCAAATATTTGTTCAGGGTGTTCTGGTCGTTTTTCTACGTAACATATAATAAAAAAAAACTATCTATGTAATATATTGTATTATGTATATCAGTTATCTAGTACCCATAACACAAGCTCTGCTTAGCTTGTGGCTAGATAATGCTGTGTGAATTGTCCAGCATTATTTATTATTTATTTATTATTAAATACATATCGGAGTATACAATTTTGTGAGTCTTGAGATTACTTACAATAATGATCATCCCAAACTTCTTACTCTTGAGGAGTTCAGTGTGCATCGTCGTTATTTTATAACTCACTATTACTATTTCAGTCTGAAAAAATAATACATTGGTTTTAATAAATGGTGCTGAATAATATGGCGTGTTTTAAAAAACGATAAACCGACTTCAGATTTTAAGTTTTGCGGGATAAATACTAATCTCCTGGAGATGACATTTTTATGGGATAATTTTCTATACAATAGTGAAAGAATTTTCAATATCGGTCCATAATTGGCGGAGATATCGCGTAACATACTTACAAAAAAACCATACAGACGAATTGAGAACCTCCTCCTTTTGAAGTCGGTTAAAATAAACATTTTAATATTCATACTAATTTATTTGCCGTATGGACATAATGCATACTTGGAAAGTACGTCAATTTACAAAACTATAAGTAACAATATAAATGGTGCTTACATTAAATTGCAGCGCCATAAAACAGACATGATAGGAACAATCAAGGAACTTAGAAATACATATATATATATATATATATATATATATATGTATATGTATATATATGTATATATATGTATATGTATATATATGTATATATGTATATATGTATATGTATATATATATATATATATATATATATATATATATAAGAGGTAAATTAATAAATAGATCAGCTGTAAATGGGCATCATTAAAGTCTTAAAAGTATAAAATAATAAAAAGAATATATTGTGCTGCTGTAAAAGGGCAGGGGTTTTTTGGTGAGCATACTGTATCGATAGGTTTTTTTTAAGTACCTAATTTTATAAGAAATTTAAATAAGAGCTCAAAAATTTTTCGATGTCTACGGGACTTGATTCCGCAACCCTCTCTCAGTACGGGATGCGCTACCAATTGCGCATCCCGAAAAATATTTGACAGCTTATTAAAATTTCTTAGAAATGATCCCCAGTGCGCGGCTTACGCACTATAATAACAAAAACCTTACCTAATTTATTTATTGTTTATTTAATTAATACGGTTATTAAACCAATTACATTAATTAAAAGAAAAAAAATATGCATAAAACAGTCAATACAATTAGAGTCAAACAATGAATTAATATAAAATAATTAATAATCATCATCATCATCATCAGCCCATACACGTCCACAACTGGACATAGACCTGAGCCGCCTCCATCCATCGACTCCCTGCGACCGCTACGATGTCGTCGGTCCATCGAGTGGATGGTCTCCCATGTAGGGGGGATTTGCCATAATCACCACGCTTGGCAGGCGGATTGGTGATCGCAGTGTTGGTGTTTAAATAATAATTAATAATAACGTTCACAAAATAAAAAAACATTTTCTCCTTAATTTAGTCCAGCTGTCAGCGAATAAATCAACATCGGGGCTGTCATTCAGGAGAGCGTTGAGAATCTAATTTTTATTGTTTAATAGCAATCACTTTATTACGCTAATATTATAAAAGCGAAAGTTTGGATGTCTATATCAAATGTTGGTTACATCTTCGAGTCAAAACTACTCAGGGGATTGAGCTGATATTTTGCGGAAATAATAGTTCTACACTTTGATTAAGTATAGGTTTTTTTATACCGGAACTACGCGAGCGAAGCCGCAGGCAGAATCTAGTAAGGAATAAATAAGCAATAATGATTTATGAGTGTTGGTAGGAGGCCGTGGGGTCGCGGCGTAAGAATATCGACGCCTTCAACTCAGCCCGTGGATGTCGGAAGAGCCGACTTCCCTAAGTCGGCCTACCTACCAAAGGGCAGCAGCTTCCATCAGAGTACTTTAACACCTATACTGTGATCACCAATCATCGTGTCATGTCGGTGTCGGTGTCATCATGATCATATGAGCCCATACACGTCCACTGCTGGACACAGGCCTCCCCCAAATGACGCCACAAATAGCGGTCCTAAGCCGCCTCCATCCATCAACTCCCTGCGACCGCTACGATGTCGTCGGTCCATCTTTTAATTCTTTTAATTCTTTATTGTACACAATAATACATTTTATCAACTTATCTATAAAGATTATGTACATAGGCGAGCTTAACCCTGAAAAGAGTTTTCTTCCAGCAAACCTTAGAGTTATAGGAGAGGCGATCGAACAGGTAGAGGAAGTGTACAAAAATAAAATAAATCGAAGAATAGATAAACTAACAATAACTAATAGTAGCTTAGCTACATACAATACATATAATTATAATAAACATACATAAACTAAAATAATAATGACGAAATAAACCTAATAAATACCTAATCTTCAATATATATATATACTAATAAAATAGAAACTATTTATGATAGTAGGAAGTGCTCTTTTAACTTAGTTTTGAAAATGTTAAGCGATGGACTGGCTCGAATATCATGGGGAATAGAGTTCCACAATCTAGCCGCTTGCGCGGCGAAAGAACCTCCGGGCCAGCCATGCCAGCGGTTATCAGTTCTGCAAGCTATATGACCTGCCTACTGCCACTTCAGCCGTCTAATTGTGAGAGCTTTGGTTCTTCTACGGATTTCCATATTACGGATTCTGTCACGCAGAGAAACCCAAGCATAGCTCTCTCCATAGCCCGCTGAGCGACTCTGAGCTTATGAACGAGGCCTATAGTTAGCGTCCACGTCTCAGATTCCTCATGATGGTTATACCAAGAAAAAAGTACCTGTTGATCAGCCACAAGCGCCGTGTCCCGACTATTGGTGAGGGTAACGATGTTCATTAGAGGCACGGAAGGCAGCAGCTCGTGGATCTTACTCTGCCAGGTTTCTCTGCAAAATGCAATCATATAGGAGTTCAAAAGTAAACTTTTCTTTATAAATATTAGGCTCAGTTCATCATTATCATCATCAGCCCATACACGTCCACTGCTGGACATAGGCCTCCCCCGTACGACGCCACAAATAGCGGTCCTGAGCCGCCTCCATCCATCGACTCCCTGCGACCGCTACGACGTTGTCGGTCCATCGAGTGGATGGTCTCCCAGACTGAGTTACTTTGCGGAAATCGATTGCAAAATATTAGAATGAAAAAATATTTAGTAACAATTCCGCGTATAACCTACTAGCTTCTCCGAGCTCACAACCCGAGCAACATCATTGGCTGGACTGGCCGGCGGCGCGAGAATCTCGGAGTCGCTGGCTGGACTCTGTCGGAGTCGCTGGCTTGACTCTGTCGGAGTCGCTGGCTGGACTCTGTCGGTGTTGCTTGGCAATCTCAATGTCAAGGTCGAGTATTGTGGTGTCCTGAAGATGTCTCGTGGAGACACGAAACTAGTAGACAACTAACTTTGATGAATACTATCAGAGGAGGTTATACGCGGAATTGTTCCTAAAAAAATTCATTCTAATATTTTGGCTTTTCTTTTGTTTTTTTTTATACCACAAAGAGAGCAGTCTTGCATTCCACCTGATGGTAAGTGGTTACCATACCTGCACCGTCAGAGACGTTACACGCGCGCTGTCGACCCCGTAAATGCTTTAGAATGCCCTGTTTGAAAGACCTCATACTATAGTCCATTGGGAAAACCTCAGCTGGGAGATCATTCCACAACCTGAGTGTTCGTGGTAGGAAGTTCCTCTTGAACCTTACGGCTTGTGGCAGTGAACTCTTGCACTCAATGTCGGCAGGTAACTAAACCAGCATTCGCCTTCGTTTTCTACCTGTGTAAACATGGCTATAGCCAACTATTTATGCAAATTCAATGTTCTCCTAGATTTATATAAATATTGACATGTATTTAAATCGCATTATATTTAGATTTTTATAGGTAAAAATACATGTTTTAGACACATTAGTGAGTATAGGTAAATGTACTAGTGTTTTCTTTTTCACTTCTTCCACTAGTAGTCCAGTCAAATTAGCGATCAACCTCGGAATGAGAGATGCTGAATGATAGAAGCTGAATTTTCGTATATAGATTCATTTTAGGCTTCGAATAGTTGTCTCGCGTCTCATAAAATATCGTGTCTGCGTCGTAAGTTATTCAAGGCCAAAGGTAAAAGAAAACAGTTTTTCGCGATTATCTTGGTTTCTATTGGAACCCAATGAAAGACCACCATCAAAAAGCACCTCACCGAGAGACCCCACTATGACATATAGAGCTATCTCTCAGATCATAATTTTTGGAACAACAGCATGAGACGATAATACCGTTTTTTTCTTGAAACTATGCAAACACCTACTTATTATTTTAATTTATTTTTAAGACATCCTTAAGTGCAATGTAACGTGCGCGTGCCTCATCATATCAGCTCGTACACGTACACTGCTAGACATAGGCCTCCCATACGACGCCACAAATAGCGGTCCCCCTCCATCCATCGACTCCCTGCGACCGCTACGATGTCGTCGGTCCGTCGAGTGGATGGTCTCCCAACACTCCGTTTCGCGTTGCATCGTGGCCGCCACTCGAGAACAAGCCAGTTCCACCAGTCAGTTCTGCGAGCTATATGACCTGCCCACTGCCACTTCAGCCTACTAATTCAAATTATAATTAATTTAACTTGCCTACAAAATAAAAAACGTCTTGCCGAAGCCCATGTCGTCGTCGATCATGCGACCGCGGCGGGATATCGCGAATGATACTGATCAATTGACTGACCTCATCGAAGAAGTAGTGACAATAAGCAGCGGCCAGTTATGCTTGTAGTAGCTCGCCACCGCGAGCGCTTGAAACGTCTTGCCGAGGCCCATGTCGTCCGCTATCATGCAACGACCGCGGCGGGATATCGCGAATCTGATGATAATAAATTCAGTTCATTTAAAAAGATCTTCGATTTGTTGTATTTGTTTCCGTTTCGAATAGCAGAATAAAATTAGAAACATGAACAATTCACGAAAAAAAATGGAAAATTCTTTTTTATACATTTTTTGTATGCAATGCTATCTCTGATATTAGGGCGGGGAAAACCGGGAGTAAATATCTGTAGATCTTACAAACATTTGTCCAGACGCGGGAATCGAACCCGCAACCTCTGCGTCGCAGGCGGATCTTAGCCTACTGCGCCAGAGGTCGTGAAATAATGACATGCTAATATTAATTAATATTTATGTTGCATTTACCTAACAAAATCCATCAGATATACTCTCGAAAAGACCCCTCCTTGCGCAGTCGTGTAAAAAATGGTGGGAAGTATAGAATTCTTTAAAATGTGATGAGAGCAATTAATGCTATGCTGACATCCCAGATCCCTTGGTCACGTCTCCGCCCACTATTTATTTCATAAAAAGTTAAATATTTAAGTCCTTTTAATTTATAATTTTTACCCGGTTACCTACGTGTCACGCGATACGGCTTATGTGCTTAGGGCGGAAAGTTGTTTGTCTATCTATATGTTCAGTTTATGTTTAAATTTGTTAGGGAAAATTCTATATTCTTGAATACAACTTTGATACAATGATTTACCTGATCAAATATTAACAAATATGAAATATAACAATAATTAACGAAGGCAGTGTGAGAGGAGTGGCACGTTAAGTCCCGGGATTAACCTGGGATCGCGTTTCGCCAATCCTTAAATCCCCGGATGGAAAATAAAGACTGGGATCGAATCCTCTGAAGATGTGCCACCATCCCTGCTATGACAACTATGACCACCCACTGTCTAAAGTGTAACAACTAAGAAGAATGACATGGAAAGAATAGCAGACCTAACTCCATCTTCTTGGAAAGGCATCAATTTGTTTCTCAGAGTTGATTCCACGGGGGACAAGTCAACATCGTTTGGATCCATTGAGCTTTCTCGTAACACCTGCAAATGTATCTGATTTGAGGTAGGTGAATATAACAACCTAAAATGCCTAAATTATTTATGGCGTAGCTAGCCCTAGCGGGGCTAGCTACGCCATAATGTTTGATACGGGCAAACAGGCCAATAGTTCCTTCTTGTTATTATTATTATTTATTTATTTCAGACTACATAGGTCCATAAAATTGATACATAATAATTTAGTCACATTAATCTACAGAAAACATTAATCATACTAAACACAACAAAACAAAACAATGATTAAAACAAAGAAATAGAAAATTTACAATAATTATTTAACAATGTCGTACCTTATATCATTATTATTAGTAAAAGCGTGCATAGACGAGGAGTGATATATATAGATGCAGTCAAACCTATTAGCGAACACGCTGAGAATACTGTTGGAGCTGGCCCGGACCCTGCGCACCAGAGATGATCCCCGCTTCCGCATGGTGGTGTAGAAACAATCCACGCGCGCCTCGGCAAACATCCCTGACGCGCTACAGAACCGGGGCAGCCCCATTAGGACCCTGAACGCGTTATTATATTGCACACGCAGGGCGCTGTACTGCGTATGGTTCACCCACAGGCTGCATGTGTAAAAACTAGAACAATAGGCTTTAAAAAGCTTTGTTTTCACCTCTCGCTGCTCTACAGCGAGCGAACCTGCGGGCTATCATGTTCGCTCTTACAGACACTTGTAAGTGCCCCTTGTGAGGGTCTCCTCCCTCCCTTGAAACATTTTTTTAACCAGGGTTGCTCAGCTGGTCAATTGAGTGGCGAAAATAGTATGAGTGCTACACTCACGCATACCCTGAACTGACCAGCAGATTTGCAATGTCAGTGATCTATAAGGCGTAACCAGAAGTTAATTACTGCGCGGAATTTCTCGTCAATTATTCACAGAGCCGTAAATTCGGCCAGGAAGACAGGAACAGGACAGGACAGGGATTGAAGACTAACTAGAACGCCTACAACACAACCGGAGCGAGACGCGGAAATTTTGGGATTTTCGTAGTATTTTTGCAGTGTTCGACAAACTGACTACAAACGAGGGATGAGACAGGCACAAGTAAAAATGATGTCGGTGAGTGGAGAGAGCTACGAAAATTCATTATTTTTATAGTTTGGATCAATATTTTTTTATGTGATGGTAATCTGAAATGGGTTAAGTTTGGAAATAAAGGAAAAAATAATGTAAAAAAAACTATGTTAGTTCTCTTCAATAATACACAGGGTCATAGCCAGGAACTCATTTCGGGGGGATTGAATACCCTAACGAAAATGCCTAAAGATTGTCGAAAATATTGTGGTTTTCTTAATATTATTTGAAATGTTCAGCCAACTGAACACAAGCGAGGGATGAACTAGACACAGGGAAAATAATGTCGGCGAGCGAAGCAAGCCGCGAAAATAATGTTGTTTTGTTTGATTTTTTAAAGTGTTTTGCATACTGACCTCAACAAACATTGAGCCCAGATCACAGACAGAAGGCAAAAATGTCTTCTGCAAGCGGAGAGAGCCTGGTTTTTTGTTTTCATTGAAATTTTGTTTATCTTTGCGAATTTGGCAAAGCGATATACAGCGGGGCTGGAATCCCGGACCATAGCTTCATACACTTTTCTGTTAAATATTTTTACTTTCTCTGTGTAATCCATTATTTGGCCTTATTTTAGAAAGTTTATTGTTTTATACTGTGATGTAAGTCGCTGTTGGATTATTTAATAAAATCAAATTAAAATACCGTGACATAAACTATAATTGTAATTGGCAAGCAGAGCGAGCCGCGAATATTTTGTAATTTCTCTAGATTTATTTCTAACCTAACCTAGAGCGGGAATCGAGCTCTAGACCATACAATACACTTTATTGCACACCAAGAAAACCGTAGTAAAAAAAAACAATTGTTATTGGACATCGGATCGAATCACGCAAACTTAATTGATCTCCGTAGGTTAATTTTGCAATAGTTGGCAAAGAGACCTTGCAGATTAGTATTTTTTCTAATACTTGTTGCTAGGTGGTTGCATTGATAGAAACTGACTGAAGCAGACTAGATCAGGCCACTCAAAATGTTGCTTTTGCACTGAATTATGGCACAAATATCAGTAGTATAATCGGCTACCCGCGACAGTCAGGAATTAATCTGACACATCTTGTGATGCCAACTTTTGAGCAACTGCTTAAGGTAGATCTGCATTCTACAAGGAAGAAAATTAACCAAGAAGTGATTAGTCTCAAAACAATACATTTAAACATGTTTGAGAATGAATCCATGTAAGATATGATTTTAATAGATAGATTTAAAAAAATTTTGCTTACACATGTTCAGGGCCCCTCTAGCCCAGGGGCCTCATGTCATTGATACAGCTGATACAGGGGTAGCTATTATGCTGATCATAAACAAAATTGACTTTTGAACCATAGTAATTTTTCTACTAATTCATTTTTTTGTAGCCTTTTTGGATTGAGTGAGTTATGGTTTACCTTTAGAACATATTTTGGAAGTGGGCCCAGGACCACATGAGGGACTAATGGTGCTACTTTAGACATCAGCACATCATAGTCATCTATTGAGAAATTCCATAACTTTGACTTTGGATCTGAAAAAGGGTTACAAAATCAGTAGTATATAATTAGTAAGGCAAACATTGTATTTTAAAATCCTGGTTAATGTTATATGTGAAATGTTTGTAAACAAACCACCAGTTTCAGTTTGTTTATTCATAACGTTTTGGGTTACAGGTCATTTCTTATATATAATTTACAATTACATTGTATACATTCATACATAGGTATCGCAATACCTCCATACTTAACTTAAAATTCACTAGCGTTTTTTATACACAATTTACATTACTTGCAGATTTGGGATTCTTCCTTCAATAAATATTGCTTACACTTATATCTGAAACTCAATGCAAAGCAAAGTGAGTTTTGTTTTGTTTGTAATAAAGATTACACATTGAGTTTGGCAAATGCATTAAATTATGGATAAAGCCTGAGTAATGTAACATTACAGTTTCTAACTATGTAAATTGTAACCAGTGCATATAATAACTTATCAAACAAACCATAGCTTTTAGAACTCAGTCTCTTGAAGATGTTGATGAGAGGAGTGCAGAACTCAGATGGGTTCACTTCAAACCTGTCTTCGGAGATCAGGTATACTGTTCCACTAACTACTTTGCCTACAGGAACATGCCCTGAAATCTTAGGCTTAGAGTAAGGATGGAATGCAGCGGTGCGGCTGTTCAACGTCTTCAAAGGACCAGCCAATGACATGCTAGCGGCAGGAGAACTTAGGCCGACATTGAATTGAGCTGGGGAACTGACTTGAGAGCTGGTTAGGCCACTTATTTTACATTGTCGTTTCTGTAGCGCGGCGAGGCGCTTTTTCTCTATTTCTTCTTTGGAACACGACATTTCACATTATTATCAGACAAACAACTGAACGAACTGAACGCTGACTGAACAGAATACTCAAAGAAAATGGGTAAGCACAGATGTACCGGGATGCTAAAGCATTGGTTAAGATCAATGGATTTCAAAATAAAAACATAGACGAAACAAAATAAACAACCGCGAATTGATTGACGACAAAATCACAATTATCAAGTGGTTTTATCCTCATTGACAACTAACTGACAGACAACACATGTCTGTCATGCATGCTGTCACGACCTCAGAAGGTCACGACCATCGAGATAATATATAGAGACGTTCTTCCAAAGCAAAAACTTCGCGCAACTTGCTCGATGACCTTGACAGCGACACACAAATAAACCGATAATCATATAATTCATACAAAGAAACAATTCGTTTGATTTGTAGATTTACGTTTAGTCAAAACTAGCCAACGTCACAAATTTGGAAATAAACCTTGACTTCTATAGATAAGATTTATTTTACTTTAGCAGCAGAACGTATTAACGGTCTATAGTCACATCAAAATTCAATTGACGAGTTAATTCCGCTACTCGATCATAGATGGCGGTATTCTCGTGATCGCAATTATAAACCTAATTTCATTAGGTATATGATTGATATTCGCACGGTTAGTCGATATTCTACTGCTACTCAACCAAGGCTGCACCACAGGTAGTACGTTGAATCACATTATCGATATCGATAGATACCCGATAGTTTTCTTATATATGACTTGTTGGGAGCATATTTATGTACATGGTACATAAACAGTGGAACATTTTAAATTATCTATAAATAGACTCATAGAAAGACAGGTAAAAATAGATAAAATTGAATTTATTGGCCCTGAAATAAAACGTATTTGTTAAGAAACTGGCGTTTGGTATATTATTAATTTTATTATGGATATGAGAACCTTTACATATTTGTCAACGATTACCTTCACCAAATCAGTGACTTGATTGGACGCCGGATATTCCCGCTGAAGGTTTCGTACACCGAAATCTTATTTTTCATTTTATTAAATTGACTTAAAAAAAAATTTCGGAGCGTATTGTGCTTGATTTGGTTGGCATGCAATAAACTCTACCCGTTGCATCTATCCATTTCTCTTTGACGTTTGCATCTATGGGGACCTACAAGTAATGAGAATGAAGGTTAGAGGACCTAATGATGTCTATTTAGTGACTTATATTGTACTGAAAATACTAAACGAATAATTAATTTAAAATTAAAATATACTATTTATTTTTATATATCGATATCAATAGATAAAATCACCATCCGACTTGAGTACATCACTAATTGAGTAGCGTGTTTGACCTTGACGCGCTTTGTTCAAACATAGATTTTACACTGCGCAGAGGTGACACAGCTTTTTTACCTACAAAACTTCGTAAGAATTCAATAACTATTTCAAAATTTTTGTATTGCAACGTAGAAAAGTAAAATAAAATGAATTGTTCTGCGTTTATTTAAACATAGACAAGTTAACAATAATTAAAAATCAACTATAATAAGAAGTCAAATAATAATATATTAGTATGTATGTCCTAAGATATTATTGAATACAATAATTTAATTATTGCATATAAGTATATACTTTAAAGAATTAAGCGTGCGCTTTAGCGTCTATAACTGCCACTTTAGTAAATGTCTAGTAATTAATTAATCTCTTAATTTCTTAAAAACACCGCGTCAAGTCTGTCGTGCCATCCATTAATCATATATTTTTACCTACAACCGGTATTGAAATGGAACATCTGAATTTTTTTAGTCTATGATTATAATGGCGTGTATATTTATGAAGAATTATTTGTATCTGTTGTGGTATTACGATATAATTACCTATTTATTTACATAATACAACAACTAATTTTACCTACTCGACTAATGAATTGTTATTTCTCGTTATTTGCGTCCAAATTCACAATTAACATAGGATTTTCGTATTAATAGGGTAGCTCCATACGCGTCCACGCTGCGTGAACGTCGAAGCCACACTAAAGTAAGGTATATGGATTGCAGTACAGTTTAGTCGATGAAAATGAGTGTTCGCATCGCGAAATCTAGTGCGTAGTACATATATATCGATGGTCACGACGACGGACGGAGATGACGTTAGATAAAAATGAATTGGTGTCGGCTAGTTGCACGGATGATGCAAGGAATTTATATACTACGTTAGTATGTATATAAATTCCTTGCACGGATGAGATAATTATGCAATGCAAGAAGATGGCAACTTGCCATATTCATTGCCATAGTAGAAAATATTGTAGAAAACCATAGAATGTGTAGAAAACCATGAGAAACGGCGGCGTAGCTCTACGATGCTGTGTGAGAAGTTAGTATATAAATTCCTTGTGTGAGAAACACACTTTCATTGCCAGTGCTAAAAACATCAGGGTCAACAACACCATAATCTTATGCTGCGTACACACCGGCCAAACGAACGCCAAGGAATGAGTCTCGCTCGCTAGCCTTTCTTGGGTAGAAGGTAGAATAGACAATAATGACATCGCATCCTCATACATTGCGTACTATAAAAACTTTCGTAGTGTGATAAATTCATTATGAATGTAAGCGGGTTAACTTTGGTGTTCTTCCAACACAAACTAGGTTCGTAGCTACCACGCTTACATTCATAATGAATTGCGTACATTATTGAAGTTGAAGAAATGCATATAAGATAATTTACGCATTCGATGTCAAAGTGACGTAATTTTTCTCTATTCTACCATAAACAACTAACCCCGTGCTTGGCCTGCTAGACGGCTTAGTGAATGCTAACGTTCGTTCGTTGAAGCGAGATTTAATTTTCACTTTGAACATTTCTACTCTTAATCATAAAATATTTGGTTGTCCAGCTACACCATCTCCGCTTACGTTCTATTTTTCTTGTGTTCGCTAACTGGTACCACTATTGAGGCTATCTTGTCCTAGTGTGGGGAACAGAGTCTAACTCATGGAATTCTATGTCCTGTCATTTCACTAGAGGTTATCATAAATTATTTCATCGTCGTTCCATCAAACTAAGAATGAGAAATGGAATCAGGTGCCTATGGCACCTGATCGTGCTCTCGACCACTTAGGTATGTAATGTACCTATTTAGACATTTTGGTACCACCATCGAGAGGCCAACGACGCCTGCGCGTATCTTTCGTTGGCGTTTTATAGGCCGGTGTGTACGCAGCATTTAGAAACGACCGCGAAGAGCACTGCCGAGCCGACTTGATTTGAAAGTTGGACTTTGACATTCGAACAATCAACAGCTGATTGGTTTTTATGGATCGTTCTTCTGAGGTTTTTATTGTAGATGCAATTTGCAATCGAAAACAAGTTTTCTAATAAACCAAAATTACCTACCATCTCTTAATATTGTCGTGTCCCTGCAAAAACGACTCGAAAATGTCTGAAAAAAGTAGCCCAGTAAAATATTTCCTAAGTGGTGGTTTTGGTGGTGTGTGCACTGTATTAGCAGGACATCCCATGGACACGATAAAAGTAAGATTACAGACTATGCCCCTGCCCAAACCTGGCGACGTTGCTCTCTACGGTGGTACTTATGACTGTTTCAAGAAAACTATACAGAATGAAGGCTTCCGAGGTCTCTACAGAGGCATGGCAGCGCCTCTCACCGGGGTGGCACCTATATTTGCTATCAGCTTCTTTGGATTCGGACTCGGTAAGCGGCTAATACAGAGTGAAGAAAGTCAAACTTTAAATAAGACCGAGTTGTTCGCCGCTGGCGCATTCTCTGGTATCTTCACCACGTCCATCATGGCACCCGGAGAACGCATCAAGTGCTTGCTGCAAATCCAGCAGGGGGGTAATGTGCCTCAGAAATACAATGGCATGGTCGACTGCGCCAGGCAGCTGTATTCAGAAGGAGGCATAAGGAGTATCTACAAAGGCAGTGTTGCTACCATCCTGAGAGATGTGCCAGCCAGTGGCATGTACTTTATGACTTATGAGCTGGTTAAGGAAGCCCTGGTGCCAGTTGATGCCAGTGCAAAGATAAAGTTGATGGCAACTATATTAGCTGGAGGGTGTGCTGGAATAGCTAACTGGCTGGTGGCCATGCCCGCTGATGTGCTAAAAAGCAGACTACAAACTGCCCCTGAGGGCACCTACCCCCGAGGCATGAGAGATGTGTTCAAACAGCTTATGGAAAAAGAGGGGCCAACTGCCCTGTACAAAGGTGTGACTCCTGTCATGCTACGAGCATTCCCAGCAAATGCTGCATGCTTTTTAGGTTTTGAGTTTGCTATAAAGTTTCTGGACTGGGTTGCTCCTAACCTTTGATAATTCCATTTGTAGAAATTGATTTCATTATACTAGATAGGAACTAAGTGAAAATCAACTCTAAAGATAGCTTTGTAAATACATTTATGAATTTGTTAGTTTTATAGATAGATACAAATGTACATATTATGACAGAAACGATAAGGTATTGGTAGAGTACATAAAACACTTATTTTCCTGGCCCCTTAAGTAAACCGTTGAATAGCCAGTTGAAACCCTAAAAACAAAAATTTCTATTAATATTGAAGCAAATATTGTTTTTTAAATCATATTACAATCATAAGACAATAATAAAAGAATGTTTAATGGCACAAAGTAAATAAGACTACTTTTATTAATGAAAAGTATTGACTCTGTATTTTACTGTTTATGTAAATTATTGTTTTATAGTAGCTAATACTTAGATTGTACAAATAAAATGTATGTATTCATTTCATATTAATTTTTATTGATAAATAGGCACACAAGGAAGTTGTCAAAAGCCATGATAATCAGTAAAATTCTCTTCTGAAGCTCATTTCTATCCTTCTCTCATTTCTTCTTGATTCTCTGAAGTCTGCTTTACTATTTTTATTTAGTTCAATATTTTTTATTAATTGTTTATCTTTTTTTTTATCATGTCCCAGTCCTTTTTTATCATTTTTCTGTACAGCTTTTATAGGATACTTTTTACCGGAACCATCTTTACCTAACCCAAATTCCCTATCCCAGCCTACTCTTAACATAATTTGATATCCTCTATTAGTTAATGGGATTTTGTAATTTGGAGGTATTTTCTTTCCTTTACTTGCATTAATATTATGTATGGTTGAAGCTAAATGCTCATCTTTATCAGGAA
Organism: Eupithecia insigniata; assembly: GCA_947859395.1. Lineage (NCBI taxonomy): Eukaryota > Metazoa > Arthropoda > Insecta > Lepidoptera > Geometridae > Eupithecia > Eupithecia insigniata. The sequence goes on along the minus strand of OX402011.1, from coordinate 2,805,315 downwards.
AGTCTTTGACACAACTTTCACACTTAAAATGTTCATTTATTTCAGCTTTTTTCTTAGTTTTTCTTGGAGCATTCTTATCAATACTGCTTATAGGCATTTGAGACTTGTGATGTATAAGTAGATCAGCTATATGAAGGTTTTTGTTCCTTATGACTAAATTGGTGGCTGAATTTCCACCTTTATCTCTCACAGATGTATCAACTCCGCGTTTTAGTAACTCTCTTGCTGCATCAACAGAGTTAGCTTGGCATGCAATCATGAGCAAACTCCAACCAAATTCGTCCACCGCATCAACCAAACTTGGGCAAGAGTCCAAGATGTTTCTAAGCATCTCAACATCATTGTTCTGAACACACATAAACAAGTCCTTGTTCGAGAAATCTTCTAGCTGTCGATGTTTCCTTGTTGTCGAAAGCTTATGTGTAGATGAATTTGCAAGATTCTTGGCGTTTTTGACTTCTTCCAAGTAAATTTTCTGGGCTTGTTCACCACTAAGTGTAGATTGGGGTGACGATGTTTCTGTAGAAGTTGAAGCCTTCACAAAGTTGTTGTAACGATTTTTGAGCATTGTATAATAATTAATTATTGGCAAAAGGATCAGGATTTCATTTTAAAAATATTAAAGTATACAATAACTAGAGAGCAAAGAGAAGAGAATACAATTAAAATGCTACGAACGAAGGATGAAGAATTTGTAGTAAAGATGCGCGACTGTGAATGATTTCATTCGAACTATTTGACTTGACAAGTCATTCGAACGATTCGAATGACTAGAGCAAATTAGTAACTAATTTGGTTAGTAATAGCGAGTCGTTCGTTCGACTGCCTGAGTCGGTTTCGATTCGTTATTCGACGTGGATAGTCGATCCTGAGCGGGAGCGGGCTTAGTTAGAGAGAGCTAGTTATACCTATATTTCATTCGACTCCGGGTTCGTTCGCTGTCACCACCCAACGCTTTAAGGATGGGAGTTATTGGATATTTTGGCTACCGGTTATTAGTTGGGTATTTTATTTCAATCCCGCTAGTACCAACTGGTACCCAATAACGTTACAATACTCTATACCTGTTCTGATTTCTACCCAATATATTTCTAACCGATTTTGTTAGAAATACCATCTAACCGATTTGGTTAGAAATACCATCTAACCGATTTGGTTAGAAATACCAAATACTTGTTGCAGCTACATAACTTTACGGGTGAACGGTCCGCTAGTACCTATGCGTAGATGATAGTTAGGTAAGTATAGGTATTGAAGCGTTGGGTAGTTATGGCTCACGGTTGGTTAGGCGCGATGCTCGCTTTGCACAGTTATTCCCTAGCGGTATGCGGATTTTACAATAGCGTTAGATATTTTAGGACCATGCTAACAGGTACTGAGTTAGTTATTGAATACCGGACTCATCTCTACAACGCTTCACATGTAAAAGTTTACGAGGAAGGAGGAGATGCGAAAACCGAGTTTGTAGACCAAAAAGAGCAACTTCGCAAAGTGCAACTTCGCATCTCTTCCTAAACTATACAAAATAAAACTATTACAGAGGCATTAAAAAAAGCTTATGATAGGTATCACAAACTGGCAAAGGGATTTTTGAAAATTTATTTATCATAATGGTACAATAAAATATGTGGCGGCGCTAGTTTGGGTCAGGGAACCACTTAACATAAAATATTTGAACAAAATTCTATTAAAAAGTATGTCATCGAGATCAAGCTAGACAAATAATCAGCCAACAGCAGGTACTATATTATTCGCAAACAGTAGGTACTATTATTAATATTATTCTACTATTATATTATAAAAATATTATATTAATATAATAATAATAAATTATTGTAATACCTAGTAAAATATTATTACATTATATAATAGTACCATAGTACTATTTCATTCGACTCCGGGCAAGACCTCTTTACATTTTTCAACAGATGATTCTAATAATTCAACCGCCATCGAAGGTGAGGAGTTTAGAGTCCGGGTAACAACTTTAGGAATATCGGAGAAGAATGCATCGAAAGCATCGGCAATATCCTTTTCATGTATAAGAATTGAGTTATAAATTTTTAACCTTATTTCTCTAGAACGTGGCTTTGATTTACTAGTTTCGTTATTTATTAGTCTCCATGTTGCTTTTATTTTATTAGATGAGTTTACAATTTTTTTCCTCAAGAATAGGCACTTTGCTGTGTTGCAGACTTTCTTAAATGTTTTCGAGTAGTTGGTTACATATGTATAAGAGAAACACAGGATCATGTAACATAGCTTCTCTAGCACCATAAAGATCGTATAGTCTATCCCTACTTTTATAAATGCCGGGAGTTGCCCAATCAGTAAACCCGACCCTGTCTCTAACTGTGCATGTTTTAAGTTTAAATATTTCACTGTGTTCTCTGTTTATAACATTAAAAAGATTGGTAAATAGAACATTAGGGTCATCAGAACAAGATATATTAGATACTGCTAGTTCCACTTTGCTTTCAAAATTCTTAATACGGCTCTCTGTAATAGGCCTGTAGGTATATTCCTCAACATTGTTTCTATCATTCAAATTATAACTAAAGTTCTACCATAGTACTTATTAGAACTTCTTCCATAGTACTTTCAAAAGCTACCTGATTTGCATCGGGGGGGCGGTACACACACACTATGATATGCCGCTCCAGTTCCACACATGAAAGTTCAATAGTCCTCTCGATAGTGAGGTTTACAATACGCACAGCATGTAATCAATAACCATTCAACAAACTTATAAATGGGAGTAGATTATTTATTCAGACAATTAAAATTTGTTTTTATTAATAAAATATTTGATTACTACGAGCAGGCTACATAGCATAATGTAAATTGTACGGGAAAATCATCTTAACTACATATTCGGTACAACAACCTCCGGTTGCATATTCTTTGCAATATCTTTCAGTGCTTCCACTTGCTCTTTCATTAACACGAGCTTCTGTCGCAAGTAATCTTTCTTGAAATTAAAATAATCCTCTTTCATTGATATTTTCCTCTCCTCTTGCAACGCAAGCCTGTCACAGTTGAAAGCACAATTTGAGTCATGACTTTTTTTTCTAGCATCTCTCTTTCTTCTTTGCAATTTTATTTCTTTTTTAACTTCAGGGGGAGATTCCGGCTCAGTGATATTTGCTGCTTCTTCATTGGCATTTAAGGTATCATCATTTAAAGTCTCATTAAAGTTATCATAATTACTGTGGGAGCCTTCCTCTTCCAGAGACAAAAATTCTAACTCCTGGTAGTTTGTGGTAGAAGAAACATTCTTCCAGCCTAGAGCTTCTCTTTCTGACTCCGACAGTACTTTGATTGAGTCCGGAACTTCACCATTCACTCTCAACTTCTTCTTGTGCTTACTTCTGATATCTTGCCATGTCTGAAAAGTAATATTATATTAGAAATTTAATTTTACAATGCTGTAGTGTAACATGCAGTAGGTAAACATACTAAGTGTAGTATAACCTGCAACGCAAGAGACCATCATACTGTTGCAGTCTAGTTCAGGTATCAACTCTCTTGACATAAGGCTTAATTATAATTTTTGTGTCGGTTAGAAAAATATGATAGCTAGTAGAGTTTATGTTAGTAAACATTTCATTGTTTATTTTTTCTGCACTGAACACCTTTCAATTGATACAGTCCTAAGTTGATATAATAACAGTATATTGCCTAAAATTGTCAACAACTGTTTATCCAGAAAAAGAAGAATATGGGCTGATTGGACAGATGGCAATCTCAAGTTGATATTTACCTTTTTCCACTGTCTCCAAGTCTTCCTGGCGCCTGGACTGGCATTGCACTCCTTGGCTATCCTTATCCAAAGTGCTTCACAGTCACTAAGACTAAAGTTTTGAGATGGTTTGTATGAAATCAACTGGGGATGCCTTGCTACTAATGACATCAGCTTCCTCTTTTGTGTTATTGAGGGGTATGTGGATCTGCGTTTTACTAAATTATATTGTCTTTCCATATTTGATAAGGTATGTTTTTTGCTGAGCTGAAAACAAGCCAAGCTCTAAGCCATTGTCTTGGGACTTCATGGACGTAGGGTACACAATCACAAACTATACAGGTACATATATGTCGTATTCCACAATCAGAGTACATACATTCTAAATCTTATATTAAATAGATGGAAACTTTTCAAAAATGTCTTGATTGCATCAAATACACTTATTCATTGGACTTTTTGTCTTTTCCTATCAGTTTCTTCATTTTCAGCAGTCTATTTCGTAATTATTTATTGTATCCTCTTTGGCCTATTTCACTGCTCTATTTTCTCCGGACTCCGATTTTTTTCAACTGACTTGTCTATTAGTCGTGCTTCAATGCTCTACCAATATCTACCAATTTTTGGTTTTGAGATGGCAATACCCGTGTGATGGTTGCGTTCCATTCCTACTTCTCAGTTCGTTCTTCGTTCGTACCGTTCCGTCCGTCCGTCAATGTCGTCATCGCTGGCTGCCGTCTATTCTCTTTGGCCGTCTGACTTTGATTGTCACTGGAATTGGATGGATTATATTATTTACTATTTTATTGTGTGTGATTCATTCGTGGAAGTCGGGCGTAGTATCTAGATAATTGCGACAAATACTTGATAAAAACTATAAAATTCGTGCCTTCGGATCGGATAAATATGATATGATAGTAACTAAGTGCAAATAATTAGTGAAATTTAGTGTGGAACAATGGCTCAATATCCACAGTTATTGCGCCGATTTCTCCCAGTTTTCTTGGAATGTCTTTTACTTTTACACTTAGCAGAATACGTAAGTAGTATTGCATATTCTCATAGTTATCCTAATAGCTACCAAATTCTAAGCTTTATGTGTCTTTGTGGCTATGATGTTATTTGATTTTAGCACTTTCCAATTTTGTTGTCTTGTTCCTTTTCTGCGCCTAATTTTCTATGACGAAAAAAAGATTCAAGCTACTTTTATCTGTTGAAAAACTAAACCAAATCCTTACCCTAAGACCTGAGGGGGCTGATAATTCTCTTTTGTGTGTAGTAAAGGTCGGCGCTTGTAGGTAAACTACATCAAAGTAGATAAACTACATCAAATTAGATAAATTTGGATTTGCTGCCATAATACTATAACTACTCAAGAGTTCACCCACTTTTATGCCTTAGCTCCTTTAATTGATGTGATTTTGCTTGAATATATGTACATCTAATTTGCTCTGCTTGTCATGAACACAGTCATATTGTCATGGCTAAAATAGAGTATTCCTTACAATAATTTCAAATTAAGTAATATGCATACCGAAACTTTTTCAAATCGTTATCTAGTGTCTACTTATAGCATTATTATGTCCATTAATTCAATGTAAAATTGAATCTGAAAATAATGTACTATAAAGTACAATTTATACTTGAAAAAATACTGTCCAATAGTTTTATAAAATACACACAAATTTTAACAACATTAATAGCTCAACAACTCAGCTGATCAATAGAGAATGAAACCCACAAATTAATATTAATTTGAACCAATAACTGAGCATTTGTTGTCAATTGACTGACTATTAGGCATGGGGACTATGCTGGTCACCCCCATCCAATTAATGGGTATGTTATGTTGCATTCATTGTATGATTTTGATTGATGCCAACAGATATCAACCCCCTTATTTATAAATTGTGTGGGTAGGTATCCTTATCACGATTAGCTATGGATTCTGGTGTAGTAGGTATCCATAGCTAATTGTGCCAACCCAAACAAGAGGATATGGGTAGGGTAATTAGGGTAATGATATTATGTATGTATAGCAAGTTTTTTTTGTTCTTTACTACTACTTGTCAGTATTTCAAGAGATTCAGGCATTACTTTGTGCAAACTCATTGCAAAATATTAGAATGTAAGTTATTTTACATGAAAATTCTGTGTAAAAAACACATCATACTAAGGCCCATATTATGAATGCTTGCTCAGTCATAGATCTATGTTTGGATAAAGGTTTTCTATGGCCTAAATGTCACTCAAGCATGGATCTATGACTGAGCACACTTTCATAATACAGGCCTAAGATACATAATCTGTGAGCTGCTGTGTTCGGTTTAAAGATTATTTATTTTCTCAAAGAACATGCATACAATAAGTTCACTTAAACGAGAAAAACTAAATTAATAGGTACCTACTTATAAGTATCTAATTTAATGTATATTTAAGCACGAGTGTGCTTACCTAACTAAACACATAGAATACTTATTTAAAACAAAAGAAGATACAAAAACAACAACATTGACAAAAAACAAGACAACCCAATCTAACAGATATAGGAACAAACTAGTTTGTTGTTAAATAACTGATCATCTAATCCAAGGTTAGTCCTTACTTATATACCCTGCTGTTGACAAAAAACATAATCTGGCAATTATATTTTATATTGAGGTTTGGGAAAGAATGTCTTCATAAATTTAATGTCAAGTGAACCAACTGCTAGCTGTCTGATTATTTTTTGGTGCACACCTGTAATTTTGATATTTATTATAGATTTTTTACTTATTATCTTACCTACTTGCATCACATAACCTTTTTATTTTCATTACCTACACTTTGTATGCTTATCATACATTTATGGAAACTGAAATATTCTTTCGATAATATAAGACATAAGTTCTTGCTATGAACCTTGGATCCAAAGTATGACAAGCCTCAAAATATCATAATATACATAACTCACAGTGTTTTGTTGTAACTTAAATACACATGTAAAGGTCAATGGATAATATTGTACTTGTGCAAAAACTTCAAGTTATTATTATGTGCAAAATAAAAAGTATTATGATTTAAGTATGTGCTTTTTGTAAAAAAAAAAATCAAACTGCCCCTTAAGACCGTTTATGTCCCTACTTAGCTGTAGTTTGCCAATTAGATGATTGTTTGTTAGATTGAAAGAAAAACAATAACACAAACATACTTACTAGGTAACACATTGGTTGTGTTGTTGTTTCTAAATCAAACGTAACAAGTCTACTTTCACTTACTAAATACTGAAGGTGTACACATTCAGTAGTCCGTAGAATCAATCAAAATTATCTTCTGTATACATAAAAATCAATTGCTTGCTGTTAGTTACTCTCGCTAAAACTGAAAAAAAGCTTATTTGAATAACTGTTTATTGCTTTGTACAAGTTCTGAAAAAAATTGTTTTTGTAAGTATATTTTCAATTATTATATTTTATACATTTTGTTAGTTTTATAGTTTAGCCCAAAACTGTAATGTTAGGGTTTTCAAAATGGTTTGTTGTAATCTCAACCCTCAATAAATTACGAACATCAACAAGGTGGCTAAGTGCCTATTAGCTTTAGTAATGAATCTTAAAAATATTTTCAAAGGTCCTACTTTGAGGATGTAGATAGACAATATTTTTATACTACACCTGCTCGGAAAGTTGTCTATTCCTTTTCCAAATATAAGATAGAAAGTAAGTTATTGCAGGCGTATATGAATCCGGGAGGAAAAACTCTATGGAATTTCATTTCTCACGCGTTTTAGCGGGAGGGAAAAGTGTATGGAAATCCATTTCTAATGTGTTATTTTTTTTAATTTCCTAAATATTGGTCGGTAGCTATGGTTATTTTCATTATAGGTCAAACCACAAAAAGTTTTTACTCCAAGTCCGCTTATGCCTTTTCCGATTTCCGAACAATATTTTGAAAAAAGAACCCAAGTAAAGGCTGGCGCGGGATGTTATTCTAAATTTGAATTTGGTGTAGGCAATTTTATGAATTCTACAGAATGTCGACTGAAAGTGAAAATTTTGACACCCGCCAGAAATAAAAGATTTATTCGGTTTTTTATTTTCATCGAAGGTTTAGTATAAAGCACTATGTATCACTCGGCAGAAAGTGCGCCTCGGGCCTCAAATGACACACTCGATAGGAATTGGGCACTTTCTTGCCTAGGTGAACAATGTTACTAGTCCAGAGGTTTAGAGAATACATAAAATGAAGGTTTAATAATCATTATTTATTCAATAAATAATACCTAATGCATTAGGACACCACATCTTTTCCACTATACTTCCGCAATATTACCACTGCACCAGGGGGTCAAGGTTTGGACATGATACACAACAAAATGGACTTTTAACCTAAAGCCATGTATTTTTCTAGCTCTATGCAAGGTCCGATGAAAATAAAACTGTTCAATTCCAAGTTTTATGGCCGAAATTCTGTAAAGTTAAAACATGTCATGGAATATTTCAGAGTTTTTCTGCGATCCTAGTATCCTTAAGTACGCCATTCACTTCTGTTTATCTGTCGTATTGATATTATATAATATCAATACTATAACTACGTACTATAACTATACGTAAGTAGTTATGACAAATTATTTGTGATCCAAATGAATTTAAGACGAAGTGAGAAGAATTCTTATTGAAAAACAACGCTTTAGACTAAATTTACTGATCAATTTCTGGCTAGTAGGAAATGTCTGTGTTTACTTTATCGCCTTTGGGAATTCGCATTTGAACCTTCAATCTAAATATTGAATTCTGTTGAAAGATGAATAGTTTGACTTGAATTAGTAAATATTATATCTAAATAGAGCATTTAGCTAGCATGCTCGCTCAGCGTGAGGCTTATTCCATTATCCTTAAAAGAACCATTATGGGAGTTTATTAGGGGATGCCTAGGTTTAAATTGTTTTAGTTTGAATTCGTTGGGTCGGTACCTTTTAAGGAGGGGTATTAAAGATTCAGCCAAGTCGTGGGGCCGCGGCGTACGAATATCAACCCCTCCAACTCAACCCGTGGATGTCGTAAGAGCCGACTAAGGGAATCTATCAGAGGAAGGGCAGAAGCTTCCTTCTGAGTATATTTTAAACACCAACACTGCGATCACCAATCCGCCTGCCAAGCGTGGTGATTATGGCAATTCCCCCCCTATATGGGAGACCATCCACTCGATGGACCGACGACATCATAGCGATCGCAGGGAGTCGATGGATGGAGGCAGCTCAGGACCGCTATTTGTGGGTACGGGGGAAGCCTATGTCCAGCAGTGGACGTGTATGGGCTGATGATGATGATTAAAGATTAAAGATTTTTATTTGCATCATGGTACATTAAACGTCTTAAAATTAGGTACAAGCTACAACATGATGGGTGGGACACGGCAATTTGGAATACAGTTTCCAGATATGTACGTGTTAATATCATTTAAAGATTATCTTTAGAGATGTTTAAACCCATGTCTGTCGACTACTTCTTACAATAACTGTACAGAAGTAAAAAAAAGGATTCTGTTAAGTCCAGTTTAAACTTTAGACTCTGAGGGAGGACATTCTAAACTTATTTTTGTAGGGAACTTTATCATCACTGGAACATAAACAAGCTTGGTTAAAAAATTACTTGACGCCATTTTTTTATTTTCAATCACCGTAAAAAGATTACGGTAAAAACGAACAACTATAATTTTAAATTTACGGTTCAAGATGAGATGGTTTTACCATCGCAAGGTGGTAACGAGCCAAGGTCAGGGCAACCTTGCCGACGAAATTGAACGTGATTCAGAATGTAACCGTGAAAGTCGTGAAACGTAGTTTCGACGCACTACTTAATGGGCATAATAAACTTATAATGGGTTGATATTCACTCGTGATACTCTTTGGAGTCCGCAAATGTACATCGATAAAATCAGTCGATTAGGCACTACTATTATTGTTTTGGGAAAACGTACCTGCAATATTTTGTCAGCAAACCTAAATGATGTTGTAGGTATTAACGCGTATATATTTAGTAACGATACGAAACATCTGTAAGCCGAAAGAGATTCTAGACCCCAAGGAGATCAACTTTTGTTCTACGTATTTTTGAACACGAATAGGGAGAACAATAATGCGATTTATTTAAAAAAAAATTAAAAAACCTATCCGAAATTCAGAAAATCACAAATTGATGCCCTCGGGGTCTAGAATCACCTATCGTACACGTGGCAACCGATTATTTTTTTTGTCTTCAGGTTCTAACTCACCTTGTTTCCATTTTGTGACTCAAACAGGAAATTCCTGATTCATTCCATACTAGCCAAACAATGTAACTAAAGCTCTATGCTAATTGAAACAAGACTAACTATCCTTCATGGAAATATTGAATGCATGGTTGGAATAAAACTCAGTCTTATTTTGCTGCTAGTAAAGTTAGTTTTGGTAAACTTGCGGGGGTGGAGAATATCGATCATGATGAACAGCGACAGGGCGTGGCTGCTGGCTAGACCTAAAGTTACCGGGTGCCTAAAGTACTGGGACTACCGACTGAAAATTAGATTAATATTAACATTATTGGATATTTGATATTAGATAACTCTGTGCAATAACCGTTAGAAATTAAGTTAGCTTTGGTTGTGATACATAAGTGATTAGCTGTATGTAGTACTGAATAATGTGCAATATTTATAAAAATAAGCTGTATTGTGATACTTACAATTCAAGTTGCATGGCGCCCTAACAGGGCTCCTAATACTTAGTATACCTAGCCCCTAAGTGAAATATTTAAGACCTCTCACATTGTATATATTAGGATTGCAAAATAAATACTTGAATACTTGAAAATTAAGCTTCATAAAATTAATGTGGATCGATTTATTTTTCCCGGGTGATTTTTTATGCTGGAATAAACCTAGTGAAAAATTGCTATATTTCCTGCAAATCAGAAACCATTAATAAGAATCTGTACAAACTTTGATTCAGTGCTACTTTCGGAGGATTTGGGAATATGTATACTCAAAATTCTTTAATATTCTTATCAAATGCTATAAAAGTAGGTACCATTGAACCGATGTTATTTTTATAATGGGCTTATTTTATAGATAACGAGGCTTCGCACGCGCTTTTTATGTACCTATCCCCGCGATAACATCTACCTCCCTGCCAAATTTCATTATGAACAGTTCAGTAGTTATGGCGTGAAAACGTGACAGACAAGAGTTACTTTCCCATTTATAATATTAGTACTTCAGGATGATTTATGGTTTACGGCAAACTTTCATATCCTTCGCAGAATAACTTCAAACCCGTATTTGACTCCCCCGGGCAATGTAAATCTAAATGTAAAACTATTGTACCAGTCAAATAATTTGGCGTGTTTTATAACACGATAAACCGACTTCATATTCCCGATGATAATAATTAACTTCTTGCCTTACTTTTAACACTGTTTTTATGGGACCACCTCTCGGGATCGTTTTCTATACCTACAATAGTGAAATTTTCAAAATCTGTCCGTAATTGGCGGAAATATCGCGTAACATACCTACAGAAAAAACATAGGGTCGAATTGAGAACCTCCTCCTTTTTGAAATCGGTTAAAAAGAAAAACTTTCGTGCATGCAAAAAAAAACAAACATAAATTTATGGAAAAAAATACAAACAGGAAGGCTTCGTATGCATAACATTTCTACTAAATCTACTGGTACATATCAACACCTGTCGGAAGCGTCCCCAAGACGCTGGCTGCATTGCCCCGCTGTATGCTGCGGCAATGACGATGCGCTGCGCCAGATACTCACCAGCTCTCGGATCAATCAACCAGACGCTCAGATAATATTTTAAAAACCCGAAGAGCCTCGATATCATACGGCGTATTTGCGCCTCTTGAGATCCGAAGAGCCTCGGTAGCAGCTCGGTATACGGCGTATTTGCGCCTCTTGAGATCCTCGGCCAAATCCTGGTGTTGATTATGGACTAGTTGAGCTACCAATGTTTTAATTATAAATAATAGTTCTAATTTGTTTCTATTATTTGATTGTAAGTTTGTTTATTACTAAATCATTACGAAAACCGTTTGATGTCTATATTTAAGAATTCTTATGACCCTAGACAATCTACACTGCATAACCAGAAACAGAAGGTATCTTATTAGTTATTATTATACAAACGTATCCATTGTCCAACAGTCAGAGCCGACTACTGATTACAGCGTTAATTATTCTGAATCATGCTGAGATGAATTCAATGACGTCTTTCGTATCATTCATTTTAATTTATTTTTATCGACTTAAAACAAGCAGGAATTTCTTGGGGTGCTTTATTAACTAAAAAAAATGCATTAACAGATTAAAACAATTAGATATATCATCATCATCATCATCAGCCCATACACGTCCACTGCTGGACATAGGCCTCCCCCGTACGACGCCACAAATAGCGGTCCTGAGCCGCCTCCATCCATCAACTCCCTGCGACCGCTACGATGTCGTTGGTCCATCGAGTGGATGGTCTCCCATGTAGGGGGGGATTTGCCATAATCACCACGCTTGGCAGGCGGATTGGTGATCGCAGTGTTGGTGTTTAAAAATACTCAGAAGGAAGCTGCTGCCCTTCCTCTGGTAGGTTCCCTTAGTCGGCTTTTACGACATCCACGGGTTGAGTTGGAGGGGTCGATATTCGTACGCCGCGACCCCACGGCTTAACAATTAATTAGATATATGTATGTATGTATATATTTATTTAGTGCAAAAAATGTAATTTTTGGGTTAAAGCCTATTTTTGGTTTATCTAGGCACTCGTTCTCACCTAATTGAATAGGTTTTCCAATATTAAAAAATAAAAATATTAAAACTAGTTTATAGGAGGTTCTATGTTCGGCTATATGTATGTTTTTTATGTGTTTGTTCGTCGATTACTCCGGTAATTGTGGACCGATGTGGATGGTTCTCTATTGTATAAAATAGACTATAGAGGATAATCCCGAGACATAAAAATGTTACTCCCGAGGGATAAGTATTTGTCACGCAAAACTTAAAACACAGTGTTAAGAAAGAAGTCTATTTTTAGAATTTTTTTTCTGTATATTCATATTTTTTTGTTACTTATTTATTAGGTATGTTGTTATTAGTGTTGATCGGGTCTTCTGGTTGCCTTCCAGTCCCGGTCGTATCAGTTTAGGTCACTAGGTTATTCAACTTCGTTGTCTTTGTTCTGATTTAGGCAACCATACGGTCGGCCAACTCCACCGCTGCATTATTCATTACCACAGAGAAGTAAAACCTGATAAATTTTAGCTTGACACATTTTGCTAAAATTTTTAATATTTTATTGATCCCATTAAAATAAAAACATAATGTAGCCACATCATACGTGAACCCGGACTACTTTATGTTATGAAAAAGCTAACTTATTTGTTGAAATCGAAGCCGCGGACAGAAAATTACTGAAATCTTTAGATTAGAGATTAGGGAAAAGAGAACTGAGTCTCAATTAGAATATTGATCTGAAATTCAGTGCACAAGTTTTACTTACAAATGGGATGGCTTAATTCAAAGGTCTGATTTCAGATTTCAATAACTTTATTTCTTTAGGCTTACAAAATAAGCACCCAGACAAGACACATTTTTACTACAAATTATTATCAAATAAGAAGTAAGGTGTTATTGATGTTTTTTAAAAAAATATTAGAATGAAAAAATATTTAGTAACAATTTCGCGTATAACCTTCTCTGATAGTATTCATCAAAGTAAGTTGTCTACTACTTTCTTCTCTCCACGAGACATCTTCAGGACACCACGATACTCGATCTTGACATTGAGATTGGTCAGCACAGCAACACCGACAGAGTCCAGCCAGTGATGTTGCCTCTCCGAACTCCTCGCGCCAAGTCAAGTTTTTTTAGTATTTTTTTTTGTCCATATGTGGAAGAAATCTTTCTTGGCATTAGCATGTATTAGAAGGTTTCAGACACTCAGTTCTTCTGAATTCTAGGCTTACGTACCATTGTGAGTTTCTAGCAGGGTTGGCATGATTAAAACAAATGGTTTTAAAACACATGTTTAAAACAATGTTTAAAACAGTTTGATTTTAAACCGTGTTTTTTATCACACGTTTAAAAACACAGATTAAAACAAGTTTTAAACATTGTATAAAACGATGAGAAAAAAACAAGCTTTAAAACTACTTTTCATTGCGAATGAATGATATAAAATGAAAGTAATATTTTTTTGATAAGTTATTTATTCAGTCAAACAAAGATCTAAGTACCTACCAAGTACCAGGATTTATATGGGTAATGGGATAAGATAACACGTATTTTTGAAACATGCATTAGATAGTATAGAATATTAAAAATTTCAATTTAAAATCAATCAAAAACAAAATTATATCAAACAAAATTACCTATATTTAATAAACATTATAAAATCAAAATTGTTTGTCAGTCAGGAGAGTAAGACAATATGACAAGATCAAGATAACAATTATTTTTTCTTTTCCTTATTAAGGTATTTAAAAACTGTAACAAGTTTTGCAGCTTTCTCTGTACCCAGTTTATTTCGTACGTCAGAATGAATAAATCCAAATGTTGAAAACAGTCTTTCAATTCCAGCACTTGAAGCTACAGCAGTGTGAAGCTGAGCCACTAAGTTCATTGTTTGACCATTAATTTGTTTTTTTAATGACTGCCACCATTCGAGAGGTCCGACCTGATTTACTACATGATCTTCAAATAGAAAGTTATGAAAGGGATCTGTCATTGCCCTGTATTTAACAACATAGGACATCGCCTCTTTGTGATAAGCTTCTATAAATAATAAAGCCTCAGAAATATCTTCACTCGTGAGTTTTTCACCCCTGTACTTAGGATGTAGTAAGTTTGCTGCAAAATGAGCTGGAGACATTGCCATTTCATAACGAGCTTTGAACTTCCTTAAATCATCCAATGAATACTCGGTCTCACGCAGTCGTACATTCTCTCCCTCAAACATATTTTTAAGCTCTATCCATGCTTCAGTCACTTCGCCAATACAGCAGGATGTCTTTTGGGAGATGTCAAGTATAACTGCGATGTTTTCCAGTTTTTTGTAGAGAGCCTGGACTTGTTGCTTCAGCGCCATGTCATTTACTTTCAATGAAATTGACAGATCTATAGCAGTTGAATGATTTAAGCATATATCTGACATTATATGCCAATTTTCTAATAACACTTTTAAGCAGTCAGCCATTGTGTTCCACCGTACCTGTTGTGGTATAACAATTGCTTTTCCACCAGCTTCTTTATATTTGGCAGATGCAAAGTGAGTGTATTTGAAGTACCGCATTATCGACTTAACTTTATCAGTAATATCTTCTGCATTCAAATCCTTTGCTAGAAGGTTTAATATGTGTGATGAACAGCCGTATGTAAGTATATCCTCGTGAGAAGCTAGTTCTTCCTGTTGGGCTAAATCTCGTCTCATACGGCTCATATTTGCTGCGTTGTCTGTCACTACACTTCGCACCGTACATTTGTAAGTTTCACATTGTTTTATTGCCGCAGTAGTAACTTTAACCAAGTAGTCAGCTGTATGGCTTTCGGCTCCTGTGTCTATTGTATCAATTAAATGAGATGAGTCTGTCAACACATCGGTAACACAGACACAAACTATCGAGTCCTGCCTGACATTACTCCACCCATCAATTGCCAGATTAACAACTTTGTTTTTCAATTCATTTTTTACGGCTTCTTGAGTCGAGTTGTAGACTTCGTCGAGTAGCTTGCTAGCAATTTGTTTGCGGTTTGGAGGTTTATATCCTGGGCGTAAAATTTCCATTAATTTCAGTAACTCTGGGTGTTCTACGTGGTTAAAAGGCGTGTTAGTAGCAAACATATAACGAGATAATTGTAAATCAATTTTCTTCTTATCTTCTTGACTTGTAGCAATAATAAATCTTTTCATTGAAATGTTCACGCTCGCGCTGGTGCTGGTACTGGCATTTTTAGATTGAAGAGTAGTAACAGAAGATGTGGGTGTAGCAGAAGAATTATCTGAAGATCGGGAAGAACCAGCATCACTCAACAACTCCTCCTCCACGTCCCTGTCCGCGTCAAGATTTGCGTCAGTGTTAGAACCGGTGGTGGTGCTACATTGCTGGAAGTGTGCCTCCATTCTTTTCACAAGTCCAACTAGTTCTTTCTTACATTTTCTGCAACGCACCCTATTGGTCTTCAGTGTGGTATTTTCTTGGGGGATCGATGTGAATTGTTCCCAAATTGCATGCTTTTTGCGTCCTGGAGTTGACATTTTTATGAGGTGTTATCAGTCGCAGAATTAATAATGAAATGAAATGTGAGAAAGAAAGGCACTCGTATTTATAGAATTCATATTAAGTAATTTCCCGCCGGTAAAGTCCCGTTAGGAAAGTCCCTAATGGATGGCTGTCGAATGGAATAGTGGTTATTTTATTCCCCTCATTTAAATATAAATATTAGGGATGGGCCTAACTTCGGCATTCTTCCGAAATTCGGTTGAAATGCCGAACATTCGGTATAAGAAAAGAGTGAAATAGTTGCACAATTTTGATTTTAAGATTAATAAAACATAAAAAAAATCATATCTGTCATACTCACTCATACCTGATTAAATAAATAAGCCTTTTACATAATTTAAAATCATGGTAATTTATTTATTAATCAAGTAACTAACTGTCATTATCAGTTTCCTTTTTCGACATTTCAATCTTAAGTTTTAGAATTAAAAAATCAAATTCAATAAGTTCTTATTAAATTAGGAAGTCTTATGATTTGAATCAAATAAACTTTTTGAAAATTCAATATATTAATTACTTATAGGTATATTTTATTGTTGTTTGTTAGTTGTTACCATATAAGTGCAGAATAAAAACCGAACTTCGGCATTTTTGATTTTTACCGAATGTTCGGCCGAAATTCGTATTCGGTTCAAACCACATTCGGCCCATCACTAATTAATAAATATTGGGGCTCATAGAATAGAATTTATAGTTTATAGGTATTTCCCCGCCGGTATAGTCCTGCTAGGAAACATTCAGGGTGATTGTAAATCGTTTAGTAGTGATTAGAGATACGCAACATAAAATAAATGTTTATCCATTGATCGTTTTTTGTCAATATTTATTTTACTATAGAAAATTTGAAAAGTCAAAAGATCTAGTCTGGAAATGAAACATTATAGGTCGAATTAATTTAAAATAATGCCCTAAACTAAAAAGGACAAAAAAAAACAAAACAAACACTTGTTTAAAACAATTTGAACTGTTTGTTTTATAAAATTTAAAAAAAACTGTTTTTTTTCCAACCCTGGTTTCTAGGTAGCCAAAGACGAAGACCCTATTAAATGACTGATAGCTCTGACCATATCGTCCCATACACTTTTTCCTGAGCAAGCCAGTAGTTTCTATTACAACGATCACAAAACGGGATTTGGTCAGAAAAGTCCCCTTTTCGTGTGTCAACAATGCACAATGGTGTGGTTGAGCTAAAAGAGTTTTGTTATGAAAAACACCTATCTTTTATCTAAAACCCTACAATGCTCCAAGTTCAGTGACAATAAACAAAACAATCAGGCAATTCGTTCAATGTTTTGGGGCATTGATCTAAAGTCCCACAAAAGGGGCGTTCTTGGGTATAACTAAATCGATGGATCTTAAAAGGTTATAAAAATTTAATGAACACAGTCACCGCACTCCAATTAATATTTAATTAGTCTTATGTATGGAATATTTTAAACGTTGAAAAGGTATTTGGTTTATGAGTTTACTCTTTCATAATAAAGGCCACTGTTTTTTAAACATACTCAATCGTTTTATAAGGCCCACCAGAAGAAGGTTCATGTCATTTATCTTATACATACGAGTACTATATACTATATTATATTTCGTACTATATAGGGTGTTAGTCAAATTAGTGCACAATATCGCGGGGGGATATTCTGTTGGCGCCGCACTATAATATAAAATTAACAAACGGGGTCCAATATATCTAGAGCTAATTGCAATGCAAAAGTTACAGTTACTTAGTTATATCAAAATCCCATCACTAGAAACTACTTCTTTGCGGTGCTCTAAATGGGAATACTTCCATCTAAGTTTCCATTTCTCCAAACTCTGAATTGAAAGGGGTGGCAGATATATTTCACTTCTGCTAAAGGATTTTAGTTCACCTTGTATTTTTCTTTTCGCAAAATATTCTCAGTTAAGTACGACGGCAAATATTTTATTAATGCAAGCATTATCAATAATGATTTGATCCGGAAGCTGTCGCATGTCCTTCCTATCCTGCTGATCAATCAATATCGCTTCCTCATAGCCTCGTGTATATAATTCATTTATATTTAGAGTTCATACGAGTACATACCGTATTTTTATATGCTTGATTTCTAATATACCTGTCGACGTATGACCATTCATACGTACGTAAAACTATCCATCTGCGTTAAAGCTATTCTTCTTTCTGAAATCTGACTCTACTCACTCTATTTTTACTCTAAGATTACTCCGTATCTTTCGCGTAAATAGATACCATAAGTAAATACCCACATATAGACAATTCACACAGCATTATCTAGTCGAGCTAAGCAGAACTTGTGTTATGGGTACTAGATGACTGATATAAGTACTTAATACAATACAATGCATAGATAGTTTTTTTTTATTATATATAGAAAAGACCTAGAACCACCGGAACAATTATCTGCAGATCTTACAAATATTTGTCCTGAAGCGAGAATCAAAGCCGCAAACTCCCGGACGGGCCTTCGCCTGCTGCGATAAAGAGATCGCCAATATTTCACGAATCTAACTTGTTAAAATCTAAGATAGCTATACCGTAGGGTCCTAGGATCTTCGATTTAAATATATCGTAGAGTTATTTTCCATTCCAACCATCTGTCTCATTAATTCTCGTGTCCTAATTGTAAACTTGATACTGAATCCAGTAGGTATATCCCGAATTTCAATTTGAAACTGTATTCTATGAGATATTGTGAATAAAAGATCAGCTACCTATTTGTTTTTGACCGTGGTTCTATTGACGCAAAGAAAGATTAGAAAGTCAAGTGATTTTGGCATGCGCATACATATATGTACATATGTATTTCGGAAACAGACGGGTGATTTATTATATTTGTCTGTTATGTTCATATTTTTTTGTCTTGTTACATCGTTCACTAGTAATCCTAGTGGCCTAATGATTAAAATCAACTTAGTCTGACTTGCAAAATGCAACCCTAATATATTTCATTAGTATTAGTACCTATGTAATTCATTCTGTCTCTTTCCCGTGTTAATTCATATCGTTCTTATTAAATAGAATTTATTAAATTTATTCAAATATTTGATACTTGATTAACTTCTATCACAAATATAAACTGTGATTATGAAATACATATGTAATTAGAATATTAAAAGGTACATGGTACAGTGAGCGTCTCAAATAAGTACCCTCTTATCTCAATGTTTTGTAGACAAGGGGATATTTAATTCTGACGCGCACTGTACATGCATACGTTTCGCAAATATATATACAAGAAATTTTCCTTTTGCCGTATCAATGCTAAATTGGCAATATTTACATTGTGATTTTTGTTATCTACTACCAGTTGAGTTGCTATTGCCATTGTTTGTAATTACAATACTAAGTATATTTATCGCGATACGCCACTTCCAATCATAAATTGAAAGAAAACAGTCCGCGATCTTGGTTTTGATTTTTGATGATACAATAAGATCATTATGATGCCATGATCCATTTGTGGTTTGCAAAACCGCTGAGCAAAAAAAATGGCAAATTAATGTGTGGTGTGGGATCTGCAATTATTCCCCAAACCGGGTGTGAAACAAGCTCTACTTATTTTTTTGTCTCGATGTTATTGTGTATCCAGCATTTTTTATGAATTTAGTGTATTTGTAAACAATATGTTCAATACTATTGATGTATCGACATATCTATGAATAATAAAAGTATTTCTGAGCCAAAGGCAGTGGGAGCTCGCGTGTACATGAATAAATAAACTAAGTAGGTGATTCAAATCATATCCAGCAGAATCGATGGGAAATGATCGTACTAATGGATTTTCCGTTATCGTTTACCTTTAATGGTCTGATTACTTATGTTTAAATGTTGGTCCTTCCTGTAAAATGGCAATAAAACCATCTATACATGATTCTAAGCTCTCCTATCAAATCAAGAGTTGGAAACCAATCAAATCGAGTCTTTATTTTCGCTTTCTATACACTGCTTAAATAAATACAGTATACTGTCACACCAATGATTTTATATCCACCCTAAGAAATGCAAAAAATCAATTCTGATTCTGATTGGTGATTGAAAACTGCAAATCTGCTCTTGGCCGTTCCCAGAATGTCTCAGTGCCAAGTCCGCTGACGTAGTTGTTGACGTCGATATTTAGAGCTCCTAAACAAACTTTTCCTAATACATCGGTGTTCCTACTGTATTGACAAAACATCAGTACACCACCGACCTAATAAATATTTGCAATAATTACCTATAAAGAAAATAAACATTTGTTGAGGTTTTCATCGTTGTCTGCCGAAAGATTTCATGTCTTTTGTTGT
The DNA here is from genome assembly GCA_947859395.1 of Eupithecia insigniata. Lineage (NCBI taxonomy): Eukaryota > Metazoa > Arthropoda > Insecta > Lepidoptera > Geometridae > Eupithecia > Eupithecia insigniata. The sequence continues at coordinate 2,784,993 of OX402011.1, read as the reverse complement.
AATTCGATTGATTATCGTTGAGGCCAGATAAGTTATGTTACAGGGCATTCCTTTAAAACACAAGTTTTCTATCTGACCAATGAAAGCACCAATCAAATAAGTTGTAGTCCGGTTGTTGGACCTTAAAAGGTGCGGCGCATTTTGCAACTTACGCGTCCTCCAGTGTTCCCCGGTCTTTTGGTTCATTCTGATAGTTTTTGGTTCCGAGCGTGTAACACAACCGCTTAATATTTTGATGTCGTTATTTAATTAATTCTTAAGAACACTGTCTTCATGATATATTTCTATTGCAGATACCATCAGCGTCAGCTGAGGGCCACTGCATATGGTACGGAGTTTGCTCCAAGCCAACAGCTGCAAAGCAGGTGAACTGCTTCTACAATGGAACAGCCCCTCCTATACAAGAAGAATCTCGGGTAAGTTCTCTATAATTAATACCTGTATAGTTCAGTATATCTGTATCTTTTCTGAATATCATGGCAAACAGACTACATATGTATTAAATCCCCCTTCGAAAGAGGCCTAGCCTGGTGCGGGGTTCATACACCTTGATTAGTCACCACATAAGTCTATTATGTAGTAAGTATGTAATTCTGGATTATATACATATATAATGTTTATAAACTTTTGTATGGAAATAAACTTTTTGTATTTGTATCTAACAACGTCGCGTCGTCGTTCGCCAGCGCCATATGAAGTATCTATGTATATCCTACAGTACGGTGTACCATGTTGGTACCTAGGCTCTTATATCATATATATCTAGCCTATTTCATATATTTATCTTATTCGCGGCGTTAAGAATAGCTGTTGTAAGTAGCAGATATTTATTACCTTTACAAAATAGCATGCTGATTCATAGCATTTGCCTCTGTTGGTTGGTTGAATTGATACTAACATGTTCGAAAATATCATGTTGAAAACCACAAGTATTTTGTGGTTTTCAACAGGATGAACTCCATAATGTTATGGTTTTTTTCCAAATAAGGTGAAAATCAATTTACCTGATGCATGTTACTTACGAAATAATTGGTAAAATTACTATTTTGGAGAATTGTAGCAATCTACATATGTGGATTATTTTTAGAATTAGAACGTATTTTGCTACCGGCATATTTTGCTTGCTCTATTATATACGTATGTATAGGTAATTTGGTTTACCCTCGTCACAAGGGTGACTTTTTCAGCTCCTTCCTCATATTCTGTAAGCAGGTCAAAGCTATTCATAGCTGGATGACGTCATTCAGTCCTAGTTTCCACGAGGAACTTGACCCGGCATGCAACAGTTGCATTAGCCTTCATGTTACGTGTTCTAAAAATAGTTTTGCATGTTTCTGGAAAATTCCTTCACTTTGCTCTTGATATTCACGTATAAAAGCTGCAGTTCAATAAAACAAATTTGAGAGTAATATTTTTATCCTTATGACGATGATGACGTAAATAGACGTATTAAATTCTAACAAAGTTGAATCATTAACAAGAGTAAATCAACATAATGTACCTAATCGTATAGCTATCGGAAATGAGGCATATCGGTTTTATTAATAAAGTTGACATAATGTAGTAAGCCAATAAACATAGGCCTTCCTTATGATGACGAAGGTATGATTTACAAGAATTATTGAGGTTTAAAATACGGAATCAATTTTATACAAAAATAATAGAGTTTATGAATTACTGTGATCAAAATCGAAATAATAGACTGCAATGTTTTTTAAGCTCTTTCGTTAAAACGAGGTTAGAGAAGACGAGAAGGGCTTCCACTCACGATACTGATACCTGATACTGACACAAACAATAGAGTGACCATTATAGTACCTAGCTAAGAACCGTTGCCAATGAATTCCGAACCCGATACAGAAAACCGTATCTGAATCGGTCGAGCCGTTTTGGAGATAATTGGGAACATACACAACAAACAACTAACCCTAAACGCATATTATACCGTCTCCATTCCGTCGCTGGCAACAAGAGATGTGAAGATTAATGTTTATTTTAATTTCTTTGCAAGCACACCAACAACATTTTACGTAGTTGGAGAGGTTTAGGGTTCTGGTTGCCTTGCGATCAGAATAAAACCACACTACAGAAACTGATTGCATTATCATTAGCTTTCTTCTTTTGGTCAACCTTTCACCTCAAAGACTGAAGGTGACTTTAAGTGCAGATTAGTTGCAATTGTACAGTACAACATTGTAGATCACCGGCCAATGAGGTCACTTCTGATGATATTTAAAACCGGTTGCTACGGGTCTTAAAAAACATTCGTGTTATTAAATTACCTAAACTTACCTCTCAAACTAAAAGTACCCATGATAAAACGGATAATTTAAAAGGCAACCTCCAAATTTGAGCAAGGTCCTTAAATATTCTCATGAGTCCTTCCCTATATACCTAATACAATAATTATTCATTCTAATATCTATAGAATTTAGAACCCTTAAGTTCAAAGGTTACCGTTGTTTTCTTGTCGGTTCCCATGAAATCTTTGAACGTTCTAGAAATTGCATACCGAACAAATTTCGAATTACAGCGCTTTGGAAATTTTATTACGCAAGAAAATTCATAGGTGTTACGGAAAACTGTAGAGCAATAGTATAAAAAGTAGTACGGTACAAATATTATACGAACCAACGTAGAGCTGATAACGCTAGTAAAATTTTAAAAAGAGAAATGTATCGAAAAACAAGAACACAAAATCACAACAAACGTTATAACAACGTAGAAAGTAGGTGTGCCATTTGCGTAGTTTCCGCAATAATTGTGTGTACAAACATGATGTTTTCGTGGCCTTGGCTAGATAGACGAGGAACGAGGTAGAGCTAGCTAAAATTTGTATACAAAGTTATATAGGTATATTACTATGCAATGTGTTATTTTTGCACCAAAGCGTGAATATTTTGAATTGTCAACTTTGCCTTATCGCTTTCGTTGCAATCATTTTGTTTTAATGAATCATGGTATAGTAAATAATATTGTAACTATTATAATTTTCCGAAAAACTAATACTCATTAATAACAAAATCAAATATGAAAGCTGGGCAAATACTAGATTGGGAATTTTTATTTTATCTTGAACAACGAAGTAAATACCTAAATATATTTATTTACAAAGAAATGTTTACTGAACTGTAACAAAGGAAGGCTAAAAGTAATCATTCTTTATCTCGTCTGGGCGAAATGACGTACTATCATGCTAAAGTTAATTGTTTGTGAAGCAAAATGGTTATTAATACATGTTTTAGTACCATAGTAGGTACTGATTGAATTTAACTCAATTGTAATGTATTATTACGTAAACGTTTATAATAAATGTTTGGTTTTTGCATTTGAAAATCGAAATTCTAGAAACAAATGATATATTTCGTCATTCGGTTTGTGCCCCTAGTTACATAACTTTTACGTTAGGTATCCTATGTTAAATATACAGAATTTTATAAAAATATATATATATATGTGCGTGTAATCAAAAATTTATTATTTTTGTTCTACTCAGTCCAAAACTGTCTTCCAGTCTGGTTTGATGTTTTTATGCGAGTACCAACGCATGGAGACCGGGCTCAATGCCAAACAGTAAAATTCGCATTAGATAAACTTCAGCGAAACAAACTAGATAACACTGTGATAATTTGTACAACAGTACTTCTTATTGGTTTTTGTGGACTAAATAGAATAGAATAGAATAGAATAGAATATATTTTTATTTGTTATAAGACTTACACCGAATACATAATAAACTTAACTAAGATGAAACATAATATTTGAAGTGTAAGTCAAGTAACAAAATGGCTCTGCCTCAGCATGTGTTGGTTGACTAGCAAACTAGCAACCAACGCTGGTCTTCTATCAGAGCAGCACTTGCTGGCGTTACGGACTAACTACGCGACGACTAACCTACAAACAAGAAACACATTCACATGAAGAAAACTCAATCAATATAAATTTAGGTAAAATAAAAGTGAGGTATGCTCGCATTGAAATAAAGTGTCAGCTACTGTTTAACAAAGGTAAATAGTAATATGGCCGCCGATATTTACCTCTTCTACTACAAATCTTTCGGGTTATAATTAAATCAAGCTGAAGCATAAAGTGTCAAATATATAATAATCATTTTGTGCTTTTCTAAGTGTATAGCAATTCAAGAAAATGTAAAACAAAACCTAGTTACAGGCATTACCACATAACTACAGAATTTCATGAAAAACTTGATTACAGTCTCCCAAGATAATATTAAAACTACCAAGTAAAAAAATGTCTGAGTCTACAACAGATAAGGCCAGCATGATGATGTACCTTGTTTGGAGGATGATGGAGATTTTGTTTATGCTAAGGTCCCACACTTCAATAACTACTGATCATATTATAATTTTGCGGAAATAATTTGCATTGGATTTGGTGAAATTAAACAGCAACAGGAAATATGCTATTCGCGGACGCTTCCTGCCTAAATTCTTGATATCACTGATACTGAAGGCTACTGCATAACTGATGGTGCTTTTATAAAATCGTTAAGCGAATTCAAAGTTCTATAAAAAACAAATTATTCTCTACCTACTACAGCTACTAGTTATTTACTCGTTGTAGCCATAAAAATATCTTTCAATTTGATGTCATCAGTATACCGATTAAATTTGATGGCTTCCAATGGATTTTCTATTCAATTTGCTTCAGACAAGTTTCCTAGCTCGGTACTATGTTGATAGGAAGCTAATGGTCCTTCAATTTCGCTAAGTGCCATAAACCATACCTCGACTCCATTAGCTGAACGAAAAATCTGGTTTACGATAACCAAGTTTACGTTCATTTTCGTTTATTTTCCAACAGTATTAAATATGTCTCATGCCATCTAGTGTTGAACTTAAAATAATTGAAGATTCTTTGTTTGGACTTTGAAATTTAATTTTAGCATGTTTGAAACACAGCTTGAACATTTTCAGATCACCTATAACTTTGTTTATAAAAATCGTCTTTCCGTCTAACGTAGGTACAGTTTTATCTAATTAAACGGTTTTATATTCCTGTATGACAGATTACCAACCTAATCTTTATTGGTAGAGCTTGATGCCAACCTTTGGAACCTAAGAGCGCACGCCCACGGCTAGAGGTGTGCGAGCACTCCGCTCCACTCTTCGTTTCCTCGATGTCGTCTGAGACGGTCACGCGTTTGCATCGATACAGTCGCCATGCTGTTGCGCGTTTACCAGTCACGCATTTGCATCGCTACAAAAAGTAGCCGCGCGGGCGCGCACTCTAAGACCAAGCAGCCTTCGTTTTATTCGGAACATAGTTTTATGCTATGTTTTGTATATAAAGTTGTGATTTCATTTGAAATCATTTGATTAGTAATGTCTGTCGCATTTAACAATAACAATTTGCTAAATTGCTCATGAAGATTCAGTGGTAGCCAAAAGACGTAAACAAATATATTGATATCACATGGGATGGGGTTAAAAGGCCAAAAGGTCAAAAAACTATTTTACCCTGTTCTGTGGATTTTGTTTTTGGAATTTTATCTTCGATTTAATGCCATAGAGATGCCATTGTGCCGAATTATTATTGCTCAAATAATAAAACAATTTATTGACGGTAACGACCTTTAAATTTATTGACTTTCAAAATTTTAACACGTGTAAATTTGTTTTCCTGCTCGACGTTTGCTGTGCCAAACAAAATAGTGTAAATGAAAAAATATACGGTTTGAATTCTGCAAACTAGGAATTCATTAATCTTGCATATGCAGAAGTTTCCTTGATAAATCTTGATAAAGTTAAATACGTGAAAGGGTATGTTTTCGGTGTTTGTCGTCATTACTCTCTGTCTTAGAAGCTTAAACCTGTTCAAGTCTACATTATTTTTTTACAGAATAAACACATTTTTTTTTTCAACACACATTAAGATTTTGAATTTAAGAAAAGCACTACAATACAACCGAATTCAGATTTCTTTGGATCACCTTTATGCCTCTGCTTGTTGCTTAGGCATACCATACCCTGATCGTAAATCCAGAAGCGCGCCCCAAATGTGTCGACCTTGAGACAGCCTCCACGTTCGCTGCTAAAGGTATCGACCGCACCAGACCAGACCCGCCGCGCCGCCGCCCCGCTGCCGCCCGCATTTAGTATTCAGGGTACGGACTAGAGTAAATGTATTTCTGGACTTTTTGTTTCAGTCAGAACTTATTGTCCGCAGTAGGTATGGCTGCTAAAAGGAATATAACGTTACTTTTACTTTTCAACCTCAGAAGAGAAGATTTTCATTCTTGATTTCACGTTTGTATTTTTTGTTGTGCCGACCCCACCTAGTGTGAGATAAGGGCAGGAAGAAGAAGAAGAGAAGATTTTCATTCTGGCTGTTTTTTTAATCATGTATTTATGTTAACCGATTTCGATGATTCTTTCGCTTTGCGTGCATAGAGAGATTGATCTCGAGGTGGTCCAATTTCATTTATTTGTGATTGCTTAGTATATTTATGTATTTTTCGTGTGAAAAACGTAAATAAACATTATACCAGGATTTTGTAATAAAAACTATATTTTTCGTACGTTTGTCTGAACAATTGCTGCTAATCCTGAATCAAAAACACTATAAATTATATCGTAAACAAAGAACAAAGCTGATGTCATTGACGAAGGATTTTAATTGATTCTTAAATTAAGACAAAAATTGCCAAAAAATTCATATTGCATATTTTTTGCGTAATTTTTTATTCCTAATAATGTTTATATTGTGCTTTTGTATCAGATTGCATGTAGATACTAAGTGCTTTTTAATTATTATTTTTATTCTTTCAGAATTGTATTCTAAAGAGATTATATTGTAAGCATTTTTATCCTACACCCTCGAATTCTTTCAATACAATAAACAAATAGGACATCATGACCTACTAGTGCAATGTTAGGATGCGTACACGGCTCAAATTGCGTTGCATATGTCACCCTGAGAATATGGCATGCTGTATGTGACATAAATTTTTATATCGTATGACCAAGGCCCAGCTGAGACTATGATGTTATGCTAATCAGGTGATTTATATGTCAAAAATGCTAACACGTTAAAAATTCCAAAATCCCGGAAGAATTGTTTGTTATGAAGGCTGCATATGGTCCTTAGTAAGGACTTATGTGAATTCTCGCTTATTTCCTGCAGTTTGAATGAAATGCTGCATTTAATTTTCTCTGCAATTCGAGGTTCTCTACTGAAGGCCTTTCTGAATGCCTTGACCTTCCAAACTTGCTTTACATGCAATGCAACTCTGCTTAATGATTTACTGTTCTATACATTTGGGAAAACTTTTGAAAACACTGAAGTTGAAGATAATTTTAGATTTAAGATACTGTTCCCTACAAAATCGTCATCTCGGTTTCTTTCCAGCCTTTCTACTTAGTATGTTAGTGATAGAGTTCTTTGTTCTACTTACGCAGTGAAAAAATGAACTACACAAGTAAGGTGCTAAGTATATATGTACCTAATCATAGGATTTTCCAACTAGCTACAAATATACATAGTCTACAGTAATCAGGAAAAAGTTTTGATTAAAACGTAATAAAGATTGTTGTGTCATTTGAAATCCAATACCACCCGGCTCCATTGGGAATAGCTCGGAGCGTATCGCGTCTAGATTACGCAGTTATATGACAAAGTTACGCAATTTTCAACTCTATTACGAAGGCAGAATTATTCCATCAGACGGCTTACTAACCCTGTTAGGTAACCAGTTAGCTCCAAAATTGCTTGTTACTTACGTCAGAGGGATTTAGAGGTTCACAGAGTATTAGGATAAGCGCTCTAGGCTTAGTTAGCAGGTAAAAATGTTATAGATTTAGTTTCTGTGATTTTGTGGCATTAATGATGACATCATGCTAATAGTATTTTATTTATCATTTGTTGTGAAACAATAGAGTAGGTGAGTTCTAGTCTTGTGACGTCATACCGTCATTGGGCCAGCACATAACTCTCCCGTTTTCTTAGCTTGCTTTTCTCATTGATGCAAATCCGCTATTAGATGTGCAGTGGTTGACAATCTCAACGCTTACATCTCCGTCTCACAAATGTCTTGTAGAGAATACACAAACTTCTTCCTAAGTCTCAGCGATCGGAACGAAATGCATCATGTTTTGGTTTCTAAAACAAGTAGTTGTCATTTTGCTCTGTGCAGTTACTATTTAATAGTCATAGTCACCCACCAGTTGCCAGTTGCTTTTCCGCTTGTAACTCGCACGCAGGTCTTTTATGTAGTAGTAATATTATTAAGCTAGTAATATGCTATGCCCGTAGCTAGGTCTTATATATGTATGTACTTAAGATGGAGTCGACTTGTCACACTCGACATACATTTTGCTTTCGTCGTGTTTATCTATGGCTTCAATTAGAAAGGCCCTGCCTAGCAGATGTCCAGTGTCCACGTTAGAGTTGTTAATGGTGGCTGACTAATTGACTAGAAATACCTAGTACCTACTTGAGGTCAGGCCATGGCCATGTAATTGTTGAGTTTCATTTTGAATTCTAATGTGACCATAATGTAATATTATTATTGAGTCTCATTTAGAATAAAGATGAGATAAGAGATTAAATGCAGCGGCTTTTGATTGGAGTCAATGCCTAGTTTGTTCCGGGATATTATTTATATCCGTAGGCGGGTCCTTTACTAAGGGTATGTTTGGGCAGCCATGACCCTTGGTTTGCATTTATAGAGCTTCGACGATACGTATGATATAATCTTCTTACGATCCACAACCGTAGGTGCGCCTACCTAATTCAAGTTATGCCTAGATCAAAGACGAAGTTGTCTAAGACAGAATTAGATCTATTATTAAATTTTTATCCGATAGATAAATAGACAATGCTAATTTTACTCAATATCTTGAATGTCTGGACAAAATAAGATAATACTTCCTTGTATTTTAATATTAAAGATGTTCAACCATGATGTAATTTTAAACTATGCAAAACTGGTTACAACTATGAAAGCCTTAACTTTTTGTGTGCATTCATTCCGGCAAGGTTAACATACAGGATATGCTTAATTTAAAAAACCAATTAAATATGAGTTTTTAATAAAATATGAGTTTTTAATGCCACTGTTCTAAACGCCTTTAAAGGCCAAGTACGTCCTATATCCAGCACCATACGTCTTTCAGCTTAAATGATGGAGTGACGACTGTTCTACAATGTGTTTTCTTCAGTTGTAAATTACTTCTAGACTCGTTCAACTTTGATTAACGTGTCATTAACATGCCTTTACTGCTCATTTCCTTCACTTATGATATGACGTCATTAGTTATCTTGAAACCTTTTAAATTAAAAAGTTTCTAGACGTAGTTTGATTATATGTAGTAGATAATAGTGGAAAATCGAAAACTATCCCAAAGACAAATATTCGTTAGAATTTCTGCGTTGCAACTCGCACTTCTCTAACTTTCGAGGCAAGAATTAATCAAGAGCATAGGTATAAAGTATACTCGTAAACAAAGAGGGTGTATGCTTATGACCACGCAACAGAAGTGAAAAAACTTAATGCTGCCGACTGAAGGCAAGTAACCCGATTCAGCGTAACCGACTTGAGTGTGACGGATCAGTTTCCTGCAGTTTAGAAAAAGAGAACCTACTGAAATTTTCATATCAATAAGACCGTCTCTCCGCTATCTTGCTCCTATTACATATCAATAATAGAATTTTTGTTATCTAGTGTAAGTGGAAGGCGGCGTACCCATATTATTATCAAGCATAACGCAAAACATCGTACGATGTGCCTTTGTTTACGCTTCGTAAGGTTTATCGTTCAAATTCCTACAAAAGGGTTCTAGTTGGTAATTTTACATGATAAGATTTTGTTTTTACATGATTGTTATAGTGTATTATTTCCATAATGTATTTTTAAGACGAAGTAATACTGATGATAAGTATGACTCACATAATGACCACCATGTTGTAAACAGTAAATTGTGGGAGACTTCAAATAAAATATTGCGTTTTGGAATTAAATCATTGGTTCCATTGCAAACCAGATTGCGAGGATATGAAAAAGGGTACCTTAATGTCCTGCGTGCGTCAGCAAAGGGTCCCATTCAAACAATTTACAATTTCAGTCAAGAAGCACAACAAATGCAAGCGAGTTTTACTGGTTCGTTTTACTCTGATATTCCAATCCTTACAGAAGACGAAGTGTGCTATAATCGTCCATTCAAAACGCAGTGAGAAAACAGCCCAGCGTTTGAAGAATCAACATATTTTGAGCTATGAAAATAGCCAATAGAATCAAAGAGGCCTTTTCCAAAAAAGAAAAATCCGTATTTACCCGAGAACTAATAGATGGATTTTAACGGGTGCGGGTAGGAGCTAGGTCATAACAACATTACCTTATCGGTGGCTCGGTTATGTCAGTGGGATGTCACGTCCAAATAAGCATTGTCTATCTATACTACTAAACTTCTATAGTTGTATAGATATAAACTATAATGGAAGGACCGAAACCTGGAGGAGGCTTTCGCCACTTACTTGCCTATAGTAAATTTAAACAACTTAAATTATGATAATGTGGAAGTAATTAATTTCTATAATATTTCAATATTTTGATTTAACAAAAAAATCGCCATACCATAGTTCATAATAAAACGGCATTATTACATGCATTGCCGAAATTTATACTCAACCATGTATCGGCACTTTGCATTAGTGATAAGATTTGTAATCTTCCGGCAATCGTATCAAAGTTGAATCTCGTTATAGCAGTCGACAGTGATAACCGCGAGGTTAATTACCCTGTCGTTGTAGATGTACCACCCAACAGACCTCTTGATAAGGTTGGCTTATGTATGAGTCATTCATTGTTTTGACTCTTTTCTGAGAAATATAATCTGCGTGCACTATGAGCCCAATGAGTAACGCTCATTGTGAAAGCGTTGCTTGATGACAAAATCCAGGCTCAAATGTTTGATCTAAGTAGTTTTTATAATTTAAATTGAAAATAAAATATTCAATTACAAATATTCAATTTGCTATTCAGGGCCTACAATACCTCGCCATTGTGTGAAAAGGATAGGTATACGTCTGCATTATATTTTGTTTACTGTACAAAGTATCAAGGCTTATTTTAAATTATTCATTGAATAGCGACGATTTATTGTACAGTTTAGAGCGAACTTTGTATTTTTTTCTATCGAGAAAATATTATGAAATCGTGTTTTCGAAACATATGAAAGATAGAGTAAGTCCGGAACTTTAAATTCAGCTGTACAATGTTCTTTGTTATCAATATATTTTTCGATATCTCAAAGAATCGAACTTCCGTATGTGTAGTTTTTACAAACTAGTTTTTTTCTTCATGTTTTCATGATATGTTGAGCATATGTACCCATGGGATATTCAACTATTGTTCTACCTTAAGTCTTCCCAGGACCAAATTCTTTTATAAACAGGTATTGTTTTCTATGGCATGACACACCTCAGTTAATTGTCTATAACTCACCTTATTTAATTGCACCACTCGCTTTTCCAATATGTCCCACGGTTTAAATTGCATTATCTTATGAAACGCTACGCCTAGCCTGACGATACTTGACGTCGTACTATGTCGTACCTTATAATTACGTTAGAATATGTGTATTATAATTAGCTATCTGAGATGATGAATCTTAATCGCCATTTTGACCTTCAGGTTTTTTATAGTTTTAGTTGCTTTACAAGTTAAGTTAGTTCCTTCAAGGATTCTTCAAAGTTACGGATATCAGGTCTCTTTTATTTCGAAAAGGATTTATGTACCATGCTGGGTGGTACTATAGGGATGTTTCCTAGGTCAAAAAATAATAATTCTAATTAGTCCGTCAGTTAGATTATCAAAAAATATTGAATACATTTTTTTTTGATTTATCAAATCAATATAAATTGATAAAGATAACGCACATCAAAGTTCGGGTACCAAGGCGTGACGTCATGCGGAACTTCAACGCACCATATCTTCGTCGTTTTTTGTTTAAAAGACAAAAGAAAAAGTACGTATACAATATTTTTTGGTAAAGTAAATGACGGACTAAATATATTTTTTCAAGAAACTAGCCTATTGTCACGGTAAACCGCTAATTAATTTAGAAATGTTGATTGCATCTACAAATTCTACAGTTCTGCATTTGATCTTAATCAAACTATTTACTTTAAATATTGGAGCATAAAAATTACCGAAATTACCGTTGTTTTTCGCCTCTCCGTTTGTGTCCCAGAAAAGGATTATACTACTTTAATGCAGGAAAACTGGAGCTTAGTGGGCACAAAATATTCGAACGATGAATTATTGTTACTTTACCTTACATTATTTTGTTCCAGCATATAATCGAGAAGTACTGTCCAGACATAGCTGCCACCGGCACATCATGCTGCAATACGGAGCAGCTCAAGAACTTCGAAGCCAGCATAGGTCTCGCCGGGAACTTCCTGGCGCGATGCCCCTCGTGTTGGGAGAACTTTCTCCAGCATATCTGTGGCATGAGCTGCGGGATCCACCAGTCGGATTACTTGAAGCCTCTCAAGATGGAGCCGTTTAATGGTTTGTAGGCTTTTATTCCCTTGACGGTCAATGGATCAGGGATTTTTTGAAGTACTCCACTCTCCGCACCAAAATATTTTATTCAGATCTACTCAGCGCTGGTTATGTTCCAGTCTTCGCTCAAAAGAAATGATTGTTGGGATGCTGGATGGCTTGGGTGCTAAGTTTTTTAATCAAATTGGTAATTTTTTCCTATAACATTCCCTGAATCATTGGTTAGGTAATCGGATGACAATGCAATATTATCGATAAAATGAAATATATGATAATGAAACCCATGGGAACTCCGGAAGTCCATGATAAATGTGTAATAAAACGAGTGAACTTGGGTTCATTGGATTTGTCTTGACAAGTACTCCGGTCCTGGATTATATCCTGGTGATAGAGCCAGAAGGTGGCACCCTGAAAAATATTAGGGTGCCACCTGCTGGTGGCCACGACACTTTACTTCTTAGTTACATTAAGATGGGTACTGAACGGTGTTACAGAGCGTTATGTACCATTCGCAGCGAGCATGATATTTTACGCCGTGTGCTAAAATCCGTCTCGTTACTTTTTGCGAGCGACTTCTTTCCCCCCGTACTGACTGCACGAAGGCTCGCTGTGTAACACAGTTATATTGGGTCCCTTGCCGCCGGTCAGTACCCACCATTAAAAGTTAGTTTGCAAATAAATTGAGTGTTGTTTCAGAAACGCATTACGGTATCACGGAGATCGATTACCACATCACGAATAACTACATGCAGGGTACCTTCAACTCTTGTTCACATGTAAGAATATATTTTGCTTATTACCCGACAATAATTGTGATATTTATGAAATGTACGTATGTTTGTATTTACGCATGTGTAGTGCCTGAATTACTCATAAATGATAAAGAAAATAACAATCAAATAATATAAAGAAATTAAACTAGTATTTACAATTGAAACAATTGTGCTAACTGCAGACTGTTGCAAACAATCTACAGATAGCTCAACTGGTCCATATCAATACCAGTCGGAAGCGTCTCCAAGACGCTGGCTGCGATCTCATAAATGAGATCAATCTTGTTATTTTGGTGCGGGCACAGATAATTATGAACCTACTAGCTTCTGTCGACGGCTCCGCATGTGTTTTTTCGTTCTATATTTTCTTCCAGGTCTATAACTTTAGATGTGCAAAATTCAGCCCGATCCATTCAGTAATTTTGAGTTTGTCTTCACACTTCTTCACAAAATGGAACAAACTTTCCTCATTATAATATTAGAAGGATTCATATCGTGGTGACATGCACATGGACTGCCGTTTATACGAAAAAAAATATTATGACGGATTTTGTATTCAAAAAGTATTATAATTGAAATTATTGGATTTGAATTGGACATTTTAAATAGCATCTACAAAAAAGCAAAATAATCGTGACAAAACATTTTACTATGAATGATTGTACAAAAAGCGTCGATAAAACGATAAATGAATTTATGATAACAGTGCGGAAATGTGATCATTATCTTCAATAGTTTGCGGAAAACCATCTTCAAATATACCTGTCTCATATAAACAATATTTTATCAAACCATTTCGGAAGATAAAGGGCATAGCACATACATACCGCGCAGCTCAAAAATAAGCATTCATTTATGGGCTTAAACTCTTTATTTACTTTATAGTGTCAAAATGACTTGCCGCAGGCTATAAGCACGTGCTGTCTGTTATCTGATGCCGTCAATCCTACTAATATTATAAATGTCAAAGTTTGTATGGATGGATGTGTGGATATTTGTTACTCTTTCACGCAAAAACTACTGAACCGATTAGGCTGAAATTTGGTATGGGTATAGTTTGGGACCTAGAATAACATATAGGCTATTTTTTTGTCCCGATTAAACGCGGGCGAAGGCGCGGGCAGCAGCTAGTATAAAATGTATCTAAATATTAAGATTTGATTGTATGTTTTTGTGTTGTGCGGCAGTGGTGCGGTCCAGTTCGCGATAACCTTGAAAGTGACGTTTGCGGACTACCAGAAATTACGTTCAATTCTGATAATTCACTTATCTTTTACGTAGAAAATTGACAATTCAAGTGTGACGTCAGATATATTGAATTTATATGACTTGAACTGATAGAACATTATTTCTTGGAAATTTTTAATATTAATTTACGTAGGCATTAGGGTTTGGACCCAGGATTTCCTGGTTCTAAATATTTCCCGGAAATTCCCGAAATATTTGACCGATTTAAGAACCGGGAAATCGTAAATAGAATCCAGGAAAATTTCGGAAACATTTTATAGACAACAATAAAATAGATCCTATTTCACTTCATCTGCATTGCGCATGTATCAGTTACACGTGTTATTAAAGTTGTTGCAGATCAAAGGCGTACAACACAAAAATGTGCATTTAAATATGAGCTTTAACTCGATACATTTAGATGCATTCCATATTGACGGCATCAGGTGACAGACAGCTTGCGAGCCAGTCGTTTGAAACTTGTGGGAAGCCATTTTGTCACTGTTTTGGACTGGAAACCAAAGATTTATTTAAGCCCTTATTTGAATGCCTTTTAGGCTGTGTGGTAGCGGGATTGGATTAATGTGCGCAGAGCTTAAGGTATATGCTAGTTATGCTGTTAGCCTGACCATGGCAGACTAGAGATATAGATATAGATGTGTATAGATTGACTTCAGTCAGACCAATGTTTGGAACCACCAATGAACCTAGTTTGCCGGCATTAAAACCCTATTTATCTATTTAGAGATAAGTTATGAAATCATTTAGCAGGGATTCAATAGGACATTTACAAAATGGGATAGGAAGTGCTATGGAACTATCCAGAACGGAAATCCGATAGACATAGGACCAAACATAGGAATCAATTAACTTAAATATTTCAATAAGTACATATTTTAAAAATAATGTAAACTTAAATTGTCTTTTTCCAGGTGAAAAGTCCTTCCGCAAACAACTTCGAGAGTAATGTGTTTGGACCAAACAAATGACTAAAATTGGCTTTTTCCAGGTCCAAAGTCCTTCCACAAACCAGCTTGCCTTCGACATAATGTGCGGGCAGTGGACCTCAGAATACTGTACGCCTCAACGCTGGTTCGACTTTATGGGAGACGCCAGCGGAAGCTTCGTGCCTTTCCAGATCAACTACAAGGGAAGCGATGGGCCGGTCGACGGGTTGACGCCTTTTGATCCTGAGATTAGGCCTTGCAATGTTGGAACCAAGGTAAGACAAACCAACTAGTCTGCGACAAAACGCTAGTTCGGCTTTATGTGCTCTATGTCTTTCCAGATCAACTACAAGGGAAGCGATGGGCCCGTCGATGGTCATGTCGATGGTCATTTAAGCCTGGGATCACCCTAAGGACCTTTGCAAAGAGAAATAGTATAGTTTCTGCCGCGGCCTTTGTTTCTACGTAAACGTTATAAGGTTTTTAGTATCTCATGGGACAGGACCCAGGCTACTTCTGGCCTTTTCTTACATAACTCAGGAGTTATGTAAGAAAAAGCCAGAAGTAGCCTATGAGTATTCCTGATCTTAACCTACATCTATACAAAAATTTCAGACCGATCCGTTCATAAGTTCTGTAGTGACGAAGTAAGTATTGGCGAATCTGCCCTTTTGTCCGGTGTGTTATACATATATTGTAGTTAATAGACCCTCGTTTGACCACAATCTCATCTGATGGAAAGTGACGATGTGGCCGACGGTCCATCACGAAGGTATAGAGGACACCTTTCCACTTCTCACTCTTTCACGATTCACTCTTGTCTCCTATATCTATCTTTCATTCTCTTATATCTAACTCCCAGGGCCAACCCGGCTGCAGCTGCCTAGATTGCGCCGCGTCCTGCCCCGCTCCGCCCCCGCGTCCACCGCCGCCTAAACCATTCTCCATCCACGGCGCGGATGGCTATGCAGTCATTATGGCTATCGTCTTCGTAATCTTTACTACGCTGTTCTTGAGTGGGGTGTTCTGTTGCGCGCAGCAGGAGAATTCTGTTGGTAAGTGTACCTACCATTGGCAAAAAGAAAACCTTAGACAAGGCTTTATCTAAGTTAGATTTATTGGACTGGTAGTGATCATAGACAATGTTATCTAAGCGAGAAGAGTTTCAGAGTCTTCAGAGAGTTTTATCTCTTCTATCCTAGACAAATCGATGTCTGGGGTGATCATGCTAGCGCAGCAGTTGGCATTCTGAATCTCAACGCCAAAGTAGAATACTGTAAAATATCGCCTTTTACCACCGTCATTTTAGAAACATAAATATACTGCGGACTGTATATCTAGGCGGGTAGTTATTCTATCCTCAAGAAGTCGAGAACCGTCGTCGTCAGTGCATGTGTACAGTTGCGCACGTAAATTATATTTAAGGTTCTTGTCAATATCCAGAAACAAACATATTTAGACAATAGAAGTACTTACTTAGGTCAATTTTCGAATGATTTTATTAGGTAGGTACTGTAGTAAAGGTCCTTGAGAAATAATTATCTAGCTAGAGAAATTATTCTTATTACGCGCCCAGTCGCACACTGGACAATTTCAAACTTGTCGAATATTTCGACTTCTCCGTAGAATAAAGTCATCTGGAAAGTATCAACTTTATACTACGGAGTAGTCTATTTGATACTTAGGCGCAAATTGCAAAACGCGCCATCAGAGAGCGCACTAAGTCAAAAAGAAATAAAAATTTACGTTTTACAAAGTTTGAGGTTTTACTAGCAAGGTTGGGTTCATTTCAACGTTTCAAGACAAACACAGTACTTAGACAATTATTTTTTGCTAATATTACAAATCGGAAATTACAATGGCGCAAAGAATATAATGTATACTTAATGGCGGCTGTAAATGGTGCGGGCACGCCCTCTGTTGCTCAAAGTGAGACTTGATTGATAGTAATGGATATATAATAATGATGTTATAAAGTTTTGACATAAAAATGAAGTATCATTCGAGAATTACATTTATCCATTCATAAACTGTAGTTTTCATAAATTTTTACAGCTTTTTATTACGTTTATAGTATGTTATTTATGTATTTTATACCCGACAAGAGATTTTATTCAGCCCGAAACTGATCACTTTAAAACATTGATGTGTTTTCTCGCAACTTTATTGATGTAAACAGCAAAATGATGATCAAGGCTATAAATACATACAAGCTATAAAACAACAACAGTAAAATACCATTGACCCAGTGCTACGCCATCATCGATATTGCAATACTAGCTTCACTTGCGAATTCGTTCGACATTAGGCTAGGTATAAATGTATTACATCAATAAACTGCTAATATCGACCCCACCTAGAGATCCTAATCTCTGGGCAGGAAGAAGAAGACATAACTGACGCTTCGAAAATTTGTCAAAATCTATAATAATAAATCATAAACCAAAATAATGATACATCTTTATGTTCAGTCAGTCAGTTATTGCGCTTATTAATATTTTATCAAGTTTTTCGAGTACACCTAATAAACAGAATATTCCATTTACATTACATAAAGCATTGCGTGCCACTGGTCAGTCAAGACTCGTTTTCAATCCACGAACATTTGCTAGATTAAAACTAGCCATACACAAATTTGGTCTCTATACGTACAGAATAGAACTTAAGTTTGTACGGTAACAGATTGCATGATATAGCGGTGGCGGTTTATGGGTTTCCATGCTTATACAGAAAATTTGGTAGCATTGACCTTGAAGAAAACATAAAACTGTCATGAAAAGTTTGAGTAATTTCAATAGACTTACTTATTTTATTATTACTATGGCTCAGCGACTTGAAGGTGTATTGGCGTCCATTATGAGAAGCCGCCATTTTAAAAAATATATTTGTTATATTTGTCTTGTTTTTAATCTAGTTTAAGGATCACGTTAAATTTAGTAAGCCATTATTAAATAGCCATAATTAAAACATTAAAATTATAATGCTTCTATTCTCAGTTAATCATAGTTTTACTATATCATTCTCGTTTACCTTTAATCATTTATTTACAAAGAAAATTATAACAACAGAATAAAACCAATTACAATAAGTTAAGTCCTTTTTTCTGTTTTATTTGCTGAAATATTATTATAAGTCACTAATAATATTTCAGTTTATGTTTAAGAGTCGTTCATTATAATGTATGGAAACTCATAAGTATCAACTTGAACTTGAATATCAATGCAGTAGTTAGAATATTACGAAACTGACCTTATTAACTATGCGGTAGATAACAGAACGAATAAAATTTTTACGAATGATTTATAATATATGATAATATTACAAAGCAATGCCTTGTTTCAAGAGATTTATTAATAATATGCACAAAGTTAATGTACACAAATACCATATTTATGTAGCGAGCTATAAACTGGAATCACTTCATCGCTGGTTTCTGCAGACCATATTTTACAGTTTCCATGGAATAAACTGCAGATTGGTGTATACCATTTGAACATAAATTTTGTTAGCTTTAGAATGGTATAAAAATTATTTAAATTTAATTAAGTTTCCTACCTTCAGTTCAGTGAATTATTACAATAGGTCGAAGTTGTGGATGTTTAAATTAATAAGAAGTAATATGAAAATATCAAATTTTTATTTAAAATCTTTGTTATTTCCCGCTTAATATTTTGTATTGCCCCCCCAGGCCCTAATGACTGCTTGTAAACGGTTTTTCATTGACCTAATGAGTTTCCTGATGGAATCCTGTGGAATTTCCTGCCACTCTTCGATAAGAGCAGTTTTTAGCTCTTATATTGACGCCGGAGCTGGAGATCTTCCTCGTACCCGCCTTTTCTGCTCGTCCCGTGTTCGATAGGGTTCATGTCAGGGCTGACGGCTGGCCAGTATATTGTGGGAATCCCGACTTCTTCCAGGTACTGTCTAGTTGCACGAGCGGTGTGGCAGCGGGTATTGTCGTGCATTAGCAGGAAATTTTCGCCAATATACCCGGCGTAAGGGAGTACATGGCCCAGCAGAATTCCGTTGATATACCTTTCTGCGGTTAGTCCTCCTCCCCGACCTCCACCCGGTACGAATACCAGCTCCGTTTTAGCTTCAATTGAAATCCCCGCCCACATCATACAAGACCCACCCCCATATGCCACTGTTTCCGCTATACAGCATTGTGCGTATCGCTCTCCCGGTCTCCTGTAGACTCTCCGTCGACGGTCGCTGCCATGCAGGCACATCCTAGTCTCGTCCGCGAACAAAACTCGGCTCCATTGCTGTATATCCCAATCTAAGTGATCACGAGCAAACTGAAGTCGGGCTTGTCGGTGGGCTGTAGACAATTTGGGTCCCGTTGCTGGCCTTTTTGGGGTCAAGTTAGCTTCTTTGAGTCTTCGCCTCACTGTCCACTCGCTGACAGTTCTCCCTCGAACTTCTCGAAGCTCCCGCTGGACGTCAACGCCGGTTAGATGTCGATTTCGGAGAGAAGTGCTGACAATAAATCGGTCATCTCTCGCCGAAGTGCATCGCTGTCGCCAGATCCTGGTCTTCGGACTAAGTTTCCAGTCTCTCTAAACCTCTTGTATACTTTGGAGATACAGGACTGGCTCAGATGAAGCTGTCGAGCGATAGTACGCTGAGAGAGCCCTTGCTGGATTAGGGTGACGATTTGAGCGGCTTCTATTGGTGTGGTTTCCATTTTCTTGTAATTCCAGTATTTTGAGTGACGTGATATATTGGACTGATGACAAAATTGCATAAATTCCCAGTTTTTATAGGGATTCAGGAGTTTGAAAAATTTATGTTTCGTTCCAAAAATGTATGTCTTTTGTTTTCACGTTCCACATATGATGAACATTTTTTTCGCTATGATATCGAAAGAGTTTGAAAGCTAATAAAATTATCTTTAAAATAATATACCACAACCTACAGTTTATTGCATGGAAACTGTAAAATATGGTCTGCAAAAACCAGCGATGAAGTGATTCCAGTTTATAGCTCGCAAGTGTAGATTAATCTATGAATGGTAATAAGTATGCGTTTTTTTATTATGAGACTCGATTATTATCAGTTTTAATGGTTTATATCCAAGCGGTTGACATTGAAATAACAAAACCAATTTATATGAATAATTTTGCGAATTTGATTCATCCAATTCTAGAAATTTTCTGTGGCTCACCCGTAAAGTCCAACATGTTATTTCAAAGAGTTTGATTTCTTTTAATGGTAACATCAATAAGGTTTTAGTTTTCTTTGATAACTGCGAACTGTTTTGGCTTTGCCCAACAAAATGTCATATCAAGTTTTATTAGTCTTTACGATTAAATCAATAAGGAAGGTTATCCTAACTTTAATCCATGTATTTGCCCAAGAAAATGTCCTCCATAGTTTTATCATAGTCTCTATGATAAAGTTAAAGTCAAACAGTTCTATTATTGCCCTTATAGTATAGTTAATAAGGTCGATAGTGTGACGCTATGCTAACCGCGGTGATTGGGAACAGACGGGTGGACTGACGCGCGCCGCGGCGGCGGACCCGAGACCAGCCCACTACACTCACATCGCTCTAGTACGTATTATTTGGTTACTTTGAGTTTATTTAGGTTGATGTTAAGTTAGCGGCAGAAAGCCATGAAGTCTTACTTGAGAAGTTTTTAAGCCGCCTTGATGGTCTCAAAGTTTAGAAAAGGAATATTGTCCTGATTTCAATGTTGCTGCGAGTTTTTGTTAATTATTTTATGCTATGACACTTCAATATCCGTTTTGATACAATAGTAATAGCCGTAAGTTGAACGGCAAAGACGAAGAAGATGAATCAGTCAACTGTCAAACTGAGGCGAACAACGGCCTAAGATCAAATAAAAAAATATATCTGTCAAATCTCAATTGTGTCTTTGTCAAAGTCCCAATTAATTTTTATAGTATCAAATTACCTTTTGTAAAATCTACTTAATCTGATTATTTTTTTGTATTATTTAACAACACTTGTTATCTCTACTTTATCCAAAATTTCTTTTTAGTATCGCCTATTTTTAACTTTGTCGTAGTTAACTTAAAGTAACTAAGTAAAGTAGTCAACCACTACTATGTTCAAGTTAATTTTGACAGGCTAAATAATTTTGTTGATAGAATCAACAACTACTTTGTGAAATCTACTTTGTCCAAGCAACCTTTAATAGTGTCAATATAACATTCAATATAGGAGCCTCTTTTCTGAGCCTAACTTAACATCGACCTAGATAAAACCTGACAAGTATAAGGGGTAAGGTTCACAATACACGTTAAAGTACCTCAATATAGCTTGCTGTGAAGTTGTAATTTGTCCTTAGAATAGCTTCTGTGGGTGCATTTTGTGTCTTGTAGTAACAGGGTAAGGTACAATTTCGTTTAATATTAGCTTTTTATAGAAATTTACTCGTTCTATGTTCTAATTGTAATGGAGTAAGGTTGAAATTGATACTCTAGCTTATTTGTCTGTTCTGTAGTGTCAAAGTAGGGTAGTAATAGCGTCCATAGTAGGTATAAATCGAAAATGTAAAAATTTGTGTAATTCCTTGTTAGCTTATTGTTCGTACCGTTATCTTTGTTCTTGCAACGCAGTTTCATCTCTAGTTTTTATTATAGTTATTAATTTAGTTTTCTGATTTTATGTATCTATTTTTAACGCTCACTTATATAGTTTTTGGTTTGATTTATTTATTAATACTTAAGATATCTATTGAAGGCATGAATTTTTGTTGCATGTTTCATTTTTTATTATTGAATGTAACCCCACCATAACATTTTTTTCACTAAGTATACTAAAATAGACACGTTTAAAACTAAAATTAGTAGTTAGAAAATTTAATGTCTTCTTTAATTTATTTTAGTTCTGTTTTGATTTTTATTGTTACAAGATCTAAATTAAGTTTTTAATGTACTATTACGTTCAGAAATGCTATTTTCTACAGTAATTAAATTGATATTAAGAAATTTTCATATAAAATATTGTGGCTGCAAGTTTGACGTTCAGTGCTTTCTCTTTAGAATTACTTGTTGACTTCGTGAAGTAAGCTTGTTTGTTTCATTATGATAAACAACAAAATAAACAAAAAAGCTTTGCCTAACAAACAATAACGGACATATAATACAACAAATTGTTCGATGCCATTTAATAAGTATAAATTTTGATTGATATAACTCTACTAAAGCTAATTGGGAACTTGTCGGGTTTTAATATTCTAATCTTCCAAATAGTTTTGTCTCTTGAGGAAAGCTTCATAACATAGGTAATCTTCAAATTCTTTGCTATTGGGATATATAACGTAATATTCTTTGCAACTTGCTAAGGGATATTACGCTAAATTTCTTTGCAATTGTTAAAGGAAAGAAGCTTATAAACTCCGCTCTATAAGAACCAAATTTCTAGGTGTAGCATCAGACCATAACCAAGAAATGGCGACAAATCCCACGTCAGCGGGTTGGGGCATCGACCAACCGGACGGCGGCGGCGCGGCCGACGCGACTTTCTTTGAGAAACTCGGAGCTAAGACTGAGACCAAGTTAGAAGACTTCTTCCAGTGGTGGGGTACTATTATGGCGTCCAGGCCTTGGATTGTGCTGTTTTTGGGTAAGTTTTGGACTTTAACATTTAGACAAAAACCTAAAAACTATAAAAATACTATTTTAACACGAAAAGAACAACAAAGAACTTGGTCGGATGGAGCGCGAGTCGCGACTCACCAGTCTGTAACTGGCCTAATAACTTCAACCAATCTGTTTCTTCTCGTACAGGTCTCTGCTTCGTTGTGGGTCTAGGTCACGGCATCAAATACATGCAAGTGACAACTAACCCGGTGGAGCTGTGGGCCTCGCCTAACTCTCGTTCTAGGATTGAGCGAGAGTATTTCGACTCGCATTTCGAACCTTTCTATCGGTGAGTTTATTTTGTAGCTTATGGGTATGGAGTGAAGGTTTGGAGTTGAATGTATTATCTGCTAGTGATTGTATGCTATCTGAGTCTTTTCACAGTATAACAATTTGACACACTAACATCTTTCCTTGCAGTATACTTAAACGCTAGATTTGAGCAGCTCTCATGTCAGGATTTGTATGTATATAGAATACTGGTTTAAAAAGGTGTAAGTACAGAGATGACGGCTGATAGAGGAGAGTGGAAAATACATAATGCCGACCCCACCTAGCGTGGGATAGCGTTGGACGGGAAGATGATGCCTTTCTAAGTATACTGAGTTGCTATTATACTTGCATCTCGTTCTCGAAATTAGTATCAAGAAAATAAGAATTATTTATGTTATCGTATTTGCCATGAGATGCTTTATATTCGTATTATGATTGAACTTCACTTGGTAAGTTCGTTTAGTCATCAGTTATACATTGTAGGTATTTCTTAAGTTTATCTGTGTACTTATTGTAAAGCTTTAGCGTGGCTGTAATGTTGCATTATGAAAAATTAACTATTAAACTATTCTAAATGTATACATTATAGTTGTGCTCAAATCTGATTGTTTTTTTAGAAAACAAGGCAAATTTATTTTTATTAATAAATAAATAAATAATGCTGGACAATTCACACAACATTATCTAGCCCCAAGCTAAGCAGATCTTTTGTTATCGGTACT
This sequence comes from Eupithecia insigniata, assembly GCA_947859395.1. NCBI lineage: Eukaryota > Metazoa > Arthropoda > Insecta > Lepidoptera > Geometridae > Eupithecia > Eupithecia insigniata. The sequence continues at coordinate 2,760,905 of OX402011.1, read as the reverse complement.
AGATAACTGATATACATATACAATATATTAAATATATAGATAATTATTATTATTATATATAGAAAACGACCAGAACACCCTTTACAAATTTTAATATCTGCAGATCGTGCAAATATTTATATATTGAATTAAGTTTGTCTATAGACTGTCTTTTGGAAGTTGGAAAATGATTTGTTATTGCTTAGTTTGATTTTATCAGATTTTTGAAATAAGGTGTACATTTGGCATTTCAACATTTTTGTTCTTAACGCGTGTACACAATTTTGGTCTTTACTAGTAATGTTATGGTTTATCAGAAGGACTATTTCCCTAACTATTATAACATAGTTCTGTTAAAGCCTACATATCCAGCGGAAAATTCTCAAGTCATTATTATTTATGTGATACTTGTGTTGCATCAATATAATGACTTGAACAATGTAAGGTAATTCAGGTAAGAGCTATAGTTAGATGTTGTTATTTGATGACCGTTTGCGGATAAATCTTCCTTTTATCTTTTACCATTATAAGTCAGTGGGCAAAGCACGGGGATTGTTCTCTAGGGTAGAATAGACAATAATGACGTCGAATCGTCATACATTGCGTACATTATGGAAGTTGAAGTAATGAATTTCAAATAATTTACGCATTCGATGATAAAGTGACGTAATTTTTCTCTATTTACCATAGACAACAATCCCCGTGCTTGCCCTACAGGTTATTAATAACCATAACCTTTTCTAAGTCAGAATGTATGTATTGATAAGTTTAACAGTTTTTGGATGCATGAATGTTCAAATCTAGATTCCAAATTTCTTTCAAAATTTCTTTCAGACCAAATAAGTAGAATGATGAATGAAAATAAGTATGATGTGTATGGGAACCATGATTTAAATATTTATTTAAAAAACAAGCTTTAATATTAAATGCGTCATAAAACATAAAAATTGTGACCTTGAGTCACAATTTTTAAAATATTATTTTTATATTCCCCAACAGAACTGAGATGCTGATCATCAGCTCTAAAGGCCTCTCTAAGATAGAACACACCACCCCCTCTGGCATAGTGGAGTTCGGGCCGGTTTTCAACGCTTCCTTCATGACGGAGGTTCTTGATCTGCAGAATAAAATTATGGGTAAGTCCATTGTGTTATCATCAGTTATCAGTGTTATCACACTATAGGCATAACCTTTTTTGTGAGCTATTTATCAGGTTTAATAAGTTTATATTATAAAGATTCAAAAACCTGTCTGCTATTTGATTCGGTACCAACATCACTTATGAAGGACTAGTTTCTGCTCAAAGTTTCACACGCATTGTTTCAATGGAACTGTTTGGAAGTTATTTATTTCCCATGGGAACTGATTTATGAGATAAAAAGTACCCTATGTTCCAGGCTTAGAGCGATATGTATGCAAAATTTTTGTCAACAAAAAATAAACTTCTTGTAATACTTCCGATCCAGTCACGTTTCAGAATCGAAATTTTAATTTCATATAATTTTTTTTAACTTTATTTCTTTTGGCTTGCAAAATAATCTTTTAGATCATTTTTATTTTTAACTTGTTTTTTTTTTAAATATTTACCTTTATTGAAAAAGAAAATAACAATCAAATACCTAATATAAACAAATTAAACTAGTATTTACAATTGATACAATTGAGCTAACTGCAGACTGATGCAAGCAATCTACAGGTAGCTCAACTGGTCAATAAGCTTGTTATGAATTTTCTTTTCACTTAATTTTTTTGTCAATGAGTGAAAGAATCATACCATCTGTTTGTTACGACGTCACACTTGTTAAGAAGCCCTTTTACACCATGTAAGGTGGTTGTAGAAATAAATAGTATTTCTATATCTGTATTTATTTCCAGAGCTCGGTAACGAAACAGGCATAGCAGACATTTGCTTCGCTCCCCTTTCCTCCCCGTTCCGCGGACCAGTGACCCCGCAGGAGTGCGCCATACAGACCGTGTGGGGATGGTTCCAGAACGATATAGATAACTTTGACACTGATGACAACGCGTACCTCGACCAGATTCTTACTTGTGCCACGTGAGTACATTTACTTTAAAATTATGTTTATATTATTTCATATTTCATTTATTTTGCTTACATGTACATTTATACAGCTTAGATCTAGGTAATATAGCCTATGTCAATAGGTACATGCACCCTGTAAGAGCAATGGAAAGGAGTTCTTGTCTAATTAAATGATTAAAATAAAAATAGTCAATAAACATAATGAAAAAAACAAAATTCATACAATGTAATACAATATAAAAATGATAATGTCAACGAATAATAAATGTCATGTAAATATACAAATAATCATGTCAGTATAAATGAACAGTGGATAATTTTTTTAAACTGGCAAAATAACCTTTTTTCGTTCGGATGCCAGCCCCGAACGAAAAATATCACGGGGATTTTTGTCTATGGTAGAATAGAGAAATTTTAAGTCACTTTGTCATCAAATGCGTAAATTATTAGAAATTCATTCCTTCAACTTTTATAATCTACGCAATGTACGACGATGCGTTATTATTATTGCCTATTCTACCCTAGAGAACAATCCCCGTGATAGGGTGGCTGGATTTGTGACGACAGCGTCGATAATTGTATGAAAACAAAATTCATTCGCGCCACCTTTGAAAATCTACCTTATACACCCCCAAACCTCGGTGCGCACGTTAAGCCGTTGGTCATGCTCATGACCTCTCGCCGGTCGTGCCGGTATGCCGTCAGAATTATGAGTGTGAGGAATAAATAGTCCACCCGTGTTTGCGCACTTGCACACTATAATATGTCCCCCTGTAGGGTTTGGATGTTTGAAAATTACGATTATCATTAATCCTGTCATGTCTTGAGAAAAATCACTGTCATTAATTTATATCTACATACTGCTAACAAGACCAAACAATTACTTCTGAGAGGTGGTAGAAAAAGAAGGCGCATAGGAGTGACAGAGCAAGCCAACTTTAAAATTACGTTCTGTACCCTGTTCAATTAGTGTAGCCTAGAATCGCCCATGATTGCTGCTCATTAATGGGCGCAACGCTACTTCAAAAAATTACTAGCCTCGTTTCGCCCATTAACGAACACTTTCACGAGTTGTAACTAAATATTATCAGTAGATTTATATATAGTATCGTTCATTTGTTTCGTTCCAGAAACCCATACCAAACCAACTGCCTGTCAGAATACGGCGGGCCGGTCCTGCCTGGCGTAGCGCTAGGCGGTTTCCTAGCGCCCGGCGAACCGCTTACCAAACGCTCGCGGTTCCACGACGCTAATGCACTCATCATCACTATACTGGTCAACAATAAACACGATAAGGAACAGGTAATATAACTCTGCATTATAACTATTGGTGCATCATCAGCCAGTATACTTCCACTGCTGAACATAGGCATCCCTCAAACTGTTCTAATTCTAAAATAATGTTAAGTATATTTCTATTATGTATTACTTAATTACTTACTAACTCATACCCCCATAAGACTTCTCAATGCATCCCGATCTCTCGTCAGCTTATACATATAGTAACTATTTCACCTAGTAACCCATTTATATATATTTTTTTTACATTTTATATAGTAACCCATTTACTGCGGTCTTTACAACAATCCTATAATTTCCAGCTAAAACCAGCTCTGGCATGGGAGAAAGAGTTCATCGCGTTCATGAAGAACTACACGGAAACTCAGATGCCTGCCTACATGGACATAGCGTACACTTCCGAGCGGTCCATCGAAGATGAACTTGACAGGTTATATTGAGTTCTATTATTATTTTAGTACTAGCTGACCAGGTAGACGTTGCAAAATCACATTATAAACCCTTTCTGTTCACCGTGCATTCAATATTAGCAGAAATTAAAATTGCTTGGGTATGTATAAAATAAGGCTCGTATTATAAAATCTGGATCAGTCATCGATCTATGCTTGAGTATTTATGGCATAAGTGTTACTCAAGCATAATACATACTATGGCATAAACGTTACTCAAGCATAATACATACTATGGCATAAACTTTACTCAAGCATAATTAGCATAAAACAGCAGAAGTTAGCTATAATCAAGGCTCTAGAGGCGCAATAAATGAAAGTCTGCTTAGAGTCCTATTCCAACCCTGATTAAAAAGTTTATTATGATTTGCTAATATTCGTAAAGGTTATTTATTTTTTCTATGAATGATTAAATATTTTTTCAAACCCATAACACATGCTCTGCGTCGTTAATTTGTGGCTTTGATTCTGTGTGGAACTTCCATTAATACTAGTTTTCGATAGGTGTACTTTCATTCAGACTAACAAATAATATACTTCCAGGGAGTCTCAGTCGGACGTGTCTACGATTCTAGTGTCATACTTCATAATGTTCGCGTACATCGCGATATCGCTGGGACATATCACGACGCTCTCTCGGCTGCTTATCGACAGCAAAGTCACGCTTGGACTTGGGGGTAAGAACTCTTGCTTACACCTGTGTCTCTGCAGACTGTTGCAAACAATCTAGAGGTAGCTTGAACAGATCCTAATCAAAAAAGGGAAAGCAGTTACACATACATGCACACACCCCCCACGCACATTAATAATGCAGAGTATATTGTACCTACCTATTTAGTTAAGCTCTGTAGTAATAATTATCATTTATCATAAGTATGTAATGCCCTTTATCACTCCCAAACCTTACCTACCTAGGAATAAGGTGTAAATCTTTTCTGGCTTCATTATAAGTTATCAATTTATTTCAGCGTCTTGGGGACGCTTCCGACTGGTATTGATCCATATCAATACCAGTCGGAAGCGTCCCCAAGACGGACGAACTCCAAGAGTTACAAACAATCTACAGATAGCTCAACTGGTCCATACCAGTTGAGCTATCTGTAGATTGTTTGTAACAGTCTGCAGTTAGCTCAATTGTTTCAATTGTAAATACTAGTTAAATTTGTTTATATTATTTGTCATTAAAGTAGTTATTAATGTACTATCACATATTTATTATATAAAGCTGTGATTTACCAATAAAGAAAATATATAATATAAATCGGAAGCGTCCCAAAGACCTGCCCCGACTGCATTGCCCCGTTTTATGGTACTAGGCTGTCTGGTAACGCGTCGATTCGACCAGTGACGCTTTGACTTCGACGTAAGAATCATACTATTATGTATGACGACCAATGCAGCCCGGCGGGCGAAGGGCCACCTGCTATGCAGGAGGTTGTGGGTTCGATTCCCACATTGGGACAAATATTTGTACAATCTGCAAATATTTTTTCCGGCTGTTCTTGGTATTTTCTATGTAGGATAAAAAATGTCTGTCTATGTAAAGTATTTTATTAAGTATGTCAGTCATCTAGTAACTATAACAAAGCTCTGCTTAGCTTGGGGCTAGATGATGCTGTGTGGATTGACCACCATTATTTATTTATTTATGTACTTACTTCTGTGGGTCAGCAACACAAAATGGATCTTGGCTAAACTAAAAAATGAAACTAAATTTCGAAAAGTATCGAAAATGAGCAAGACTAAAAGTTGAAAACAGAAAAAAAAATACTTCGAAAACTGAAACTTTTTGATAACCAAACCATATTTTCGTGAAAACCCCCAACCATTTTTTATATTATTATTTCTTTTACACAGGTGTACTAATCGTGCTAGCATCAGTAGTATGCTCCATCGGTATATTCGGCTTCGCCGGCGTCGCAGCAACCCTGATCATCGTGGAAGTGATTCCGTTCTTAGTGCTAGCCGTTGGAGTGGACAATATCTTCATTCTAGTTCAGACCACGCAGCGAGACGCGAGGAGGCCTAATGAAACTGTGCCGGAGCATATTGGCAGGATGTAAGTAGATAGACACAAAGAAAAAAAACACATACAAAGATACATAGAAAACTAGCATGCGGGCCGAAAAAACAAGCTAGGTTTCGTTCCATCTTATGTAACAATCGCACGCAAAGTAGGAAACTGTGCCGGAGCATATTAGCAGGATGACATTAAAAACACATCCTAATTCTGATAACCCTTCGACAATTTCCTACGTATTCAATCAAACTCCAAATGCTTTACACAACATTATTTCCACAGCCTCGGACAAGTCGGTCCATCAATGTTCCTGACATCAGTCTCCGAGTCAGTCTGTTTCTTCCTGGGAGCCCTGAGCGACATGCCGGCCGTGCGTGCCTTCGCGCTCTACGCCGGCGCGGCTCTGCTGGTGGATTTCCTACTGCAGGTCACTTGCTTCGTGGCGCTTCTGGCCATAGACACTTATAGGCAGAATGCTAACAGGTATGTACATTACTACCCTTTAGCACAGGGATTTTTGTCTATGGTAGAATAGAAAAATTACGTCACTTTATAATCGAATGCGTAAATTATTTGAAACTCACTCCTTCAACTACAATAATGTACGCAATTTATGGCGATGTGATGTCATTATTGTCTATTCTACTCTAGAGAAAAATCCCCGTGCTAGGGGGGCTATCCAAGCTCGAAATGGAGCAATCGAAAGGAAATAAAATTAGTAGGAATAGGAAACAAAGAGTTCTCGCTGTGATCTAAAAGAAAAGTCCATAGCGGAATTCCTGGTTATTAAAAGAAGCAAAAAAATAGGGTAGGTTGTAACTGTTGTAAGTGAGAGCAGCCGCTGTGGAATGCTGGTCAGTTTTGAGTCTACTAAAGAGCACCACAATGAGAGAATGCGGTTCGCTTCGCTCAACACGCTGTGTTCTACTGACCGATTTGAAAGAGGTTTCACGTCAAAAACTTACCAGCAATTTCTACCATAGACTTGTTGAAAATCGCTTTGTTTATCGTTAATTGGTTATGAAAGATAAGAGCGATTTAAAATATTGTTTCGTAACAATAAAGCAATTTCCGATCAATTTAGAGAAAAAGTACTATATTTATACTACCCCAAAAATTTACGACTCCGGCGGGACTTGAACCCGCGACCTTCCCAAAGATTTTCGACAGGTCTACTTGCCTCCGTGGCGCAGTTGGATAGCGCATCCCCGTATTCAGGAGAAGGTCGCGGGTTCAAGTCCCGCCGGAGTCGTAACATTTTGGGATAGTATTAAATTCTTTAAGATTACCCCAAGTGCGGGCATAAGCACTATAATAACAATAAACTAACGTACTATATTGTTAGCCTGTACGTCCCGCAAATGCCAATGTGTCCGGCTCCTATTGCCATTCCTCTTTGTTTTCTTTTCACTAAAAATAATACTACACTACAACTATACCTTTTTTCCCAGATTCGACGTCCTCTGCTGCCTGCAAGGATCAAAGATAGACACTCCTACGGAAGGCAACGAAGGGGCTTTATACAACCTGTTCAAACAAGTGTACGTGCCTTTCCTCATGAAGAGGGAAGTGAGAGCCGCAGTCATGATTATATTCTTCGCCTGGCTTTGTTCATCAGTTGCTGTAAGTACCTAATTATTAATTGCTATGCTACCTACCTACTGCTCTAAAGGCATGCTCACATCGAAAATAAAGTCAATTATTTCGGCACAAGACTTATGTCACCCAAAGCAGACACAAACCTGGAGGTATAACCACCTTTGTGCTAGCTTAGCATAAAAAGTGCTACTAGTCAATTCGGGCTTCGTCGGCAACCTGTGCCGAAATAGGGGTTTTTGGCTCCGTATGCGCCGAAGACCTCAGTTTGGCGCTAGGGTGTGGCATTACGGACGGCAAGTCCGTGTTGACGGCAAGTGTTTGGTTGGCATTATGGCGTTTAAATTGTTAAATTCTTTATTGTACACAAATATCATCATATCTAAAAATAACAACTATTGGACATGTACAAAGGCGAGCTTAACCCTAAAAGAGTTTTCTTATAGCAAACCTACGGTTACAATGAGAATTTGTGAGTGTGGATAGATAATGTGTACTACATACAAGACAGAAAAAAAACTTTATACTTCACATTAATTGTAATCCGAAAGTTAGTAGGGGTGTATTTTTGTTACTTTCAAGCCAAAAGAACAGGAGCTGGAATAACAATGTTATTTTACTCTTCCTAGGTCGCTCCCCACATAGAAATCGGCCTCAATCAAGAGCTCTCAATGCCCCACGACAGCTTCCAACTGAAGTACTTCCAACATCTGAACCGTTACCTCAACATCGGTCCTCCAGTCTACTTCGTGATAACGGAAGGGTTGGATTATTCCGATCGAGGGACGCAGAATATGATATGTGGGACGCGGTTTTGTAGGGAGGACAGTGTCGCTATGCAGTTGTATGCAGGTAAGAGACAAATGAAATGGATAAAAACAAAGGAAAATTAAATAAAACGTCAAGTTCGAGTTGGGCTCGTGTACCATGGGTTCTCTATATAATTGTAAGACCTTGTTGACCGCTTTACTTGTGATATAAGATCTTGCTTCTTGTTAAACTTAATTATTCTAGGTCGACGGGAAGTACCCTATAGGTTTTGATCCAGGGCGAGATTAAAAAATATTTTTATCCCATTAGATTTGTTCCGCCGTTTAAACTTGAAAACGTGACAAACAGACACGAGTTACTTTCTCTTCTATTAAATTTGTTTGGATGATAATCATTTCATCATTGTGTTCCATTGTTTGGGTGTACGCTTCCCTTTCTTTACACCAAACTTCTCGGTCCTGAATCATTTAGAAGTTTTCTAATTCTAATAAGTGGGGGAACTGAGATCTGCACTGACATCTCGCATGGGAGTGTATTGTGCATTATCCCCTTACCTAACAGGCCCCTGGCCTCTAGAATTTTCTAGAAGTCTAAAGGTTTCTTGCTATGTAATGGGTTGAGTATGGATTATTTCTAGATTGTAATCTCATTGAATTGTTTCAGCATCGAAATCTCCGAACGACAGCTACATCTCCCAACCTCCAAACTCTTGGATGGATGACTTCTTCGACTGGAGCTCCATCAATGATTGCTGTCGCTACTTCGCTTCGAATAACAGTTTCTGCCCTAGCGATGGTAAGTTATCATAGTTTACGTATTAGAGTATAAAAGTTTTACATAATCATCCGCATAGACTAACCCCCTTATTCATAATGGTCTGCTAACTTAAAGCGCATAGTGGTGCGACACTAGCGCCACTCTTTAATTTTTCTTCTATTATCGTTATGGAAAAGAATTACCAAAAGTTCTCACCGCCAATTGATAATACTTAGTATATTTGATGACACCTCTGTAATAGTTTTGTTTCATTTAGTATTAGCAGGAAATGGTTTATTGCTTTTGGCGGCCACCCAACGCAATAAAGCATTAAGCAGAAAATGCTGAATGCTCTTGCGCGCATTGTCTGTATGTCCGTACATTTTCATACCTACATTTGTTTAAATATTATTTATCGTGTATATATCGCGTACCTTTTGTTATATTTTCCCTACGTTTCCATTGCGTTACAGCGATCGTGGTCACGGGGCGACTAGATGAACTCGTAGTTACAGTCGGGAATTGATGGCAGAATCAACAACTACCCTCAATTAGTCTTTAGAATCAGGAATGTGTTTTCTCTTCGCGTGTCCCTATCCGCGTGACGGCTACCTCGGCGCTTGCGACTTTGACCTTGCTACTAAAAGATACTAAAAGAACTCTTGCTAGCTACTAAAAGATAATATTTTTCTATTTTAGCCTCGGCCGACCCACCATGCGGCTACTGCAACATACCACTCGTGGGCGAAGAACAACGTCCATCAGCGGCCGACTTCAACAAATACGTGCCCTACTTCCTACAAGACAACCCCTCGCCCGTCAGCGGCTGCGTCAAGGGAGGACACGCGGCCTACGGGCACGCCGTGACCTACCGCCCGAACAAACCGCAGGCTCTCGGCGCTACTTACTATCAAGGTATTGTACTCTTGATAGGCCACGTGTAGCACGTAACGAAATCATAAATCATAATATTTATTTCCATGAATGTGTGTACAACAGTTCTTAATTTCAAATATATCCAAATAAAAACTACTTTATGTGCAAAATCTTACTAACTATAATTATTAATTTCTCTACAAACATAACGGAGTGCCGGCTCAGTTTGCCAGCCACGCTGTGTGAAGATTTCGCTGAGGCGAGCGAAGCGAGCCGCACTGAAACGGCTTGTCGTTACACATTGTGCCGTGCCTCGTTGGTCACGCTGTGTAAGGGTTTTTTTTATAGTCTATAGACTTTATTTTTACCACAATTTCACCTGATGGAAAGTGACGATGTGGCTGACGGTGGATCACGAAGGTTTAGAAGACACCTATTCATTACCTCTAGTCTTGAAGAGACCCAGATTGTATTTGACCGGAAAAACAGAAGCAGGCAGCGAGTTCCATTCCTTTGCGCGCATAAGAGTCCGGAACAATCGTAATCTCCTTATATTATTTAACTAAAATCTCTCGGATACCAACTTGCCAATCATATCTTAAAACTCGCTTCGCTCGCCCTGTCTCATACATTAAGAGAGAGAGTTATACCGGAATTCCGGCAGATTCGTCTTCTCATTCGCCGATGGCGATGATGACGTAAACAAGGGGTACCCATGTGACCATCGTGTCTCGGAAGACCATATAATATATTCTTATACCATGGTTATAACGTTTGTATTTCCTCGCAGGCTACCACACGGTACTGAAATCAAGTGCGGACTACTACTTGGCTTTGCGAGGCGCTCGCGACGTGGCCGCCAATCTTACTGACACACTCAATAGGAATCTCAAAGAACAGGTAAATACATATTTTCACCAGATATTGTGATTATATTTAATAATATCTAACAAATCTACAGGATATGTACGGATTTTGGAAAATAAGTGCACTTCAAAACGACTAGCTCGGATAAGTTTCTAAATTTTGATTGGATTGTACTTGAAGAACACACTTGCTTCAATGTAACTTTTGCCCTATCTATTTTGATATCCATATGAGGGTAACGGTGTTGATTACACTTATAGAACATTACATAGAATAAGTTACAGTCTAATTAGGCTAAGAGTGTAATTGTTTGTTACCCCGAATAAATAATATAATATAAAATAAAAATAAATTATATCATGAGATTTAGAGAAGTCAGCACCCAGATAATATTCATGAAATGCGAATATGGAAGTTTGTTTGCAGATCTGAGTTAATGCTTTGACTATTGAATTTGGTCCGAATCAAAATTCTAATAGATTTCATTTGGCTTGAGCAAAACCTTCACACGTGTAATATAGTCTAATAGCCCGGCCCCACGCTCAAACTTTTGTGCATGCATGATTGCACAAGCCAGTTTGCGAAAGCAAGATAGCCCGGACACACGCTCCGTCTTGCTTGTGCAAACAGGTTTGAGCCTGGCCACACGCTCCATTTTCTTGCGCAAACTGTGTTTGTGCAATCATGCATGCACAAAACTTTGAGTGTGTGGCCGGGCTATAAGGAAACTTTAACGTTGAGACACAAAGGCCGATTCCCCCAAACAAATTATTATTTTGTACATTTAAAACGTTTTATTTTAACAGGGCAAGAACACAACAGTGACAGTGTTCCCGTACTCAGTATTCTACGTGTTCTATGAACAATACCTCACGATGTGGCCCGACACATTACGCTCTATGGGAATCTCCGTGCTGTCTATATTCATAGTCACATTTTTACTGATGGGCTTCGACCTTTTCTCTGCGTTGGTGAGTCTGATTGTTTATGTATTTTAATCATGTTAAGTAACTTATGTTATGGCCGTCGCGGCATCGGGGCGAAAGAATCGACCAGCCTTTGTTTTTATAGGAGGGGACTTAAAGCTCGCACTTTAAAATATACGCCTGCCAACAACTGCCGATACATAGCATACAAATAAAATAAGCAATCACCTTTGCTTATATTTCAATCCATGATTTACAGCCAATCTGTTTCAAGTTTTAATAAATGTTGAATCACTACATAGTATAAAACAAAGTGGCTTCCCGCTGTCTGTCTGTCCCTATTTATATGCTTAGATCTTTAAAACTACATCAGGGATTTTGATGCGGTTTTTTTAAAAGATAGGATTCAAGAGGAAGGTTTATATGTGTAACTGCTGCTGCCAGCGCCTACTATTACAGAAGTATCAAAAAATAGTTTATTCTGGGTATTATCAATTGGCGGTTAGAACTTTTGATAACTTTTTTCCATAACGATATGTAATACAAGAAAAACTAAAGAGTGGCGCTAGTGTCGCATTACTATGCGCCTTAAATCTGAGTTGTGTTTAAGTATCCGGCGTAAGATGCTTCAACTCAGCGCGTGGTTATTTAGTAAGCGGTTAGGAACCCGCCGCAAACATCAGACCTGCAGCTACGGTTTATGTTACACAGCTACAAAATGGTTCGTCATCATCAGCCCATACACGTCCACTGCTGGACATAGGCTTCCCCCTTACGACGACGCCACAAATAGCGGTCCTGAGCCGCCTCCATCCATCGACTCCCTGCGACCGCTACGATGTCGTCGGTCCATCGAGTGGATGGTCTCCCATGTAGGGGGGGATTTGCCATAATCACCACGCTTGGCAGGCGGATTGGTGATCGCAGTGTTGGTGTTAAAAATATACTCAGAAGGAAGCTGCTGCCCTTCCTCTGGTAGGTTCCCCTAATCGGCTCTTACAACATCCACGGGTTGAGTTGGAGGGGTCGATATTCGTACGCCGCGGCCCACGGCCATGGTTAACACAAAATGGTTAACTCGGCATTATCAGCCATTCTGGTTTAAATTTTATAGAAATGCGGAATTTCTGGTGCTGAGATGTTTTACTCCCCAGGTCGTGGTGATAACAATTACGATGATTGTCGTGAACATCGGAGGTCTCATGTACTGGTGGGGAATCAGTCTCAACGCGGTTTCGCTTGTCAATCTGGTAAGCCATTGCATATACATATTATGTACTAGCTGCTGCCCGCGTTTTCGCCCGCGTTTTATCGGGATAAAAAATAGTCTATATTGTAGGCTGTTTTTTATGTTATTCCAGGTCTCAAACTATACCCATACCAAATTTCAGCCTAATCGGTTCAGTAGTTTTTGTGTGAAAGAGTAACAAATATCCATACATCCATCCATACAAACTTTGACATATATAATTCTGATATTATATTCATAAGATCAACAAGAACCAGCAACAAAAACAATTATGAGCACTAGATCGAATTCTCATCAATGTTTGTTCAGTCCTAAATCTGAGAGAAATAGGGCTTCATGTAACATAAATAGTTCAAAGAACTATGCTTAGTTCTAGCGGTATGCCTTGCCACCTAACAGCATTGTAGTGTGCGAAAAACTTAGCAATATCGCAGGAGACATTTGTAGCCTAAAATGTGATGGATAATATACCACGGAATAGGTCCCTAATTCGACTAAACTAATCGCTACATCATAACAATGGTCATCTCGAAATAACGCATTCTGGCATTTTCCCTTTGATGAAAGAAGCTACAGATGAATGGAAAATGCAAGGCTGAAATCATTCTATCAATCTCTCCCCGCAAATAGCACCGCACGCATTATCTACAGTTTCTTTCGTCTATGGACGATTCTGCGACGATACCACTCTGATAGTCAAGCGATTGTTTAGCAGAATTAAGCCCCAGGTGTGCTATTTGCTTTAACGATAGATGGGGGACTATAAAAAACCCTTGAATCAAAACCTAAATCTCTTCTCTTTCCAGGTGATGGCAGTGGGCATAGCGGTGGAATTCTGTTCGCATCTCGTGCACAGTTTCAGTGTATCGGGCGGACGATCGAGGGTCGCTCGCGCAGCTGATTCTTTGACCCGAATGGGTTCCTCTGTACTCTCAGGAATAACTCTCACCAAGTTCGGAGGAATTATTGTGCTGGGCACGGCTAAGAGTCAGATCTTCCAGGTAAAATAACTTCTATAAGCATAGGATTAGAGTCTATTTTCGGTGTCTCAAGCGGATGATAGAAAATTTTCTCGCGTTCTACACGCTATTATTATCTCGTCTGTATTTTCGCAATTGGATTGGTGACCAAGTTCATAGTAATTATAGTGCTGGGCATGACTAAAACTCAGATCTTCAAGGTAAATAACCTCTATAAGCATAGGATTAGAGTCTATTTTCGATGTCTCAAGCGGATGATAGAGATTTGCTTGAATCGTCGGCCTGTGGAAACAGAAGTTTCCACAGGCGGACTATATATGGCCGCCCGTGGAGCCGTATTTGACTCGAATCAAGCTGTTTTTACGTTGTGCTAGTAGATGGTGCTAGGAGATCACTCTTTGTAACACAACACTACAGAACATAACAAAAATCAAATATGATAGTCCAACAACATGTCTGTAATGGGCCTTTGCCCATCAGTGGAACACAGAAAGCTAATAATTGGACCGATTTATGCAAAAATGATCTAACCCACGACGTCTACATATCAACTCTATGTCTTTGATATGGTAAAATATACCATATACTGATTACATAGGTTGCAGAAACGCTAAAAGGACGAGGTTGCTGGTTGGATAATTTTTGCATAAATCGGTCCAATTATAGTTGGTAATAGGCGCTTTATTACTTAATTAAATCATTCTCTCGCTGGCAGCTCTTCTATTCTTCTAGGCTTTCTTCAATCATCAACAGAATAGACGTAATGTACATGTTTTTTCTAGGTTTTCTACTTCCGGATGTACCTCGGGATTGTGCTATTCGGCGCCGCTCACGGTCTCATCTTCCTGCCAGTTATGCTCAGCTATATTGGTAAGTTATCTTATAAAAATTGCACAAGAAAAGTCGAGTGTTGACACTTAACGTCCCTTTCCGCTATTTCAAGGAGTAAGGCTGGTTAGGGCTTTTAGGCAGACAATGCACACACTCCTATAAGAGATGTTTTCTTTTTTGATACTATGTCAGTACAAAAAAGGGGAAAAGAAGTGGGGGGAGGACAACTAATCGAAGATTTGAAATACTTCGTTTTTCTAAAACCGGGTGCTAAATATTAATGATGCTCATATGAAGATAAACTGAATCTTAAGATCTTCTTAATTCATCAATGAGAAACTTATTGATCGAACTGGTTATCGGATGTTCATTCACCTTAATTTTATGAATTAATTGTGTATTTCTTATTCTAAAAATATTTCTAATAATGTTTATGTAATATTCGGATATATTATAAGTATATTATTTTCTGACTGTTATTTTCTAAATTGTTACGTCCTAAGCTTACACAGCTAGTCTGTTTCACACTATGAGTGGTTTTGTTTCGGCCTCGCATGCAATATTTTTTTATTTGCACATTTTAGTTTAAACTTTAGCTTGTATATTGGACCTCTTTGTTTTATTTTATATGGCAACACTATATTCCAGAAGTCTTTATTTTAAAGTACCTATCCAAATACTTGTAATTTATCTAATTTGCTAATAGATGTTACTTATTCTATATCGAAATACGCCCTCTACTTGAGAATACAGTGCTGCCACTATTTAAGCGTTACGGGTTATGTTTTTTTATCGTTAAATACGTATTTTTTTCGTTCTATAAAGCTTACTTTAACCCATCATACATCTACTAACCTAAGGCAGGAAAAGGTAATGGTATAAGAATATTTTTTATTGAGTCGTCTTATTTGTATTGCTGTTTAAACGCTTTTAATCCGTGAAATAATTATTTTGAACCAATACGTAACCAAAAAAAAAAAAAAAAAACTTCGATTTTGTTATGCTAATCATTTAGTATTTGTGTACGACTGTGTATTTAAACTTACAAAAATATTAACGTAGAGCGAATATATTTAAAGATTTTAAATCGCTTACATGTAACTAAAGAATAAAAGCTTTGGCTGTGGTAAAAGGTGCCTTACTAGCTTAAAATTGCCATTGAACTTTATACCGTCAGGCAGGTGAATTGAATCCAATTTCCAGGTTCGCCAGTCAACAAGCAGAAGCTCGCCAACCAAATGCTCCGAGGCAAGGAGGCGCCCGTAGCTGAGACGTCGCTTACACGAGTAAGAGAGGGCAACACCCCTTACCGGCAATACAACTTTGACACGCTTCTCGCGTGAGCTTCGAACTCGCGAGAATGGACTTTAAACTGTAACACCAGTGAATAGAGTCGATAGTGGGGCGTGTGTAAGCTTGCATTGCGAACGCGGGTTATTATACCAGGCTTGATACTTTTGCCGGTTACTTTTGAATTTGGAGGTTACCGTTGATATTTTTCTTTGATTGTTAATAGATATTTATCGTAAATATGCAAAACTTTGAGCTTTTGGCGTAGCCAGTGGATAGGGCACTTTTATCTGGCGTAGTCGATAAAAAGATAACTGAGTAGGAATAATATTTATCTCAAGTTATGGTATGTATGTCAGCTTCTTCGTGATTTTTATTACATAAAGATGTGAAGCTATGACGGTAAAGAAATAAAGCTGAAAAAAAATTGCAATGCAAGCTCACACTGATAGCAATAACTAATCTTTCCTGCAAATGTTTATAATCTGTTCTAATGAGTAGGCGAATTAGTATCAGTATTATTTGTATTTAATATATTTCGATATTTCTTGAATACCCAAAAGAATAATTATTTATAAATTTAGTACTTAGTTCATTCTCGTGCTGAGTTCAACGCATCGGTATTTTTTTTGTATTTTCATATTATTATGGGACTTTACAGAACAAAATTAACTTTACTATATTTCTGTATGATGAATGTTTATTTTAAATTTTCTTACCATTGTAATTTTAATGTAAAAATCCCATGATATATCAGTTCTGTTTGATATATTTTTGTGTGTTTCCCAAAATTTGTGATTAATAAGCATGGTTGCTTCGGTGGAGGTGAACTTATACTAAAGTTATTTTAAAACACAAAGAAATATCAGGAACTTTGTCTTAAGCATTTACTGTATTATAAGCTTGCAATTTATAATTGCACGCTTTGTAGGGTGTGGCATCCTATCATGGTTATGGGACACCCTTTAGATGTTATACTATACATTATATATTTTATACTGCATGATCAGATCGTTTTGTGTTTAGCCCTTTTCAGAAGTGCACAGTGAGTATTTAGAGTGTGGCTTAAAGCTTGGTCATTTGCCAGCTTTTTCAGCTTTTTCTTTGGTCGACCACTAACTAGTAGACCGCGTTTAAAAGAGTTCAAATGAGTTTTCAGGTATGGTAAATTTGACTGTGAAATAGTTTTACTTTACAATCAACAAATGTCTATGGCACAGTAGACTCTGCTAAATGTAGGTTGTGGGAAATAATGGTTTTCTATTTTTTATTTTGTATATCAGAGTAGCTATTTCACCGTAAATTTATCTATTCTAGTATTCGAGTAAAGTTTTGTGCCCCTCTAAAAGTTGCTGAGCATCGTCCGCAAAGTGTGTTAGCTAGGTATGGATAACGATCATTCCTAATTATTTCGAATTTAGTTATATTTTAGTTTTAACCTCTATGTCTTGGTGTCACCGCCTTTTATTTTCAACTTTGTACTTACTCGTCTGTCGAATAAAGCTCAGTGGGGTTAGCTGGAGTTTATTTGAATATAGAATTTACTGTAACGCAAATAATTACATTTCTTGATAATTGTTTTTTTGATCGTGGTATACAAATGCTAGGTACATTTACAAAAAACTTATTAAACTTTATTTTTAAAAAGGCTGACCTAGAAATAGGGAAATCAAATAATTTTTGTCCTGCATGAACGGTTTACATAGATATGTAAACCGTTCATATTTTATTTCTGTTTACAATAAAGCAATGTTGCAGTACATTGTTATGCTTTAGCAAATATACTCTAGTCTATACTCACCTTTAGAATCTTAGACTGTTTCAGCCTGTCAACCTGTAGTTATCATGATCCAAGAAAACAAGGTCTGCTCCTCCGCGAGGGTCTAGTCAATGTCCAGTTGCCAATTTATTTGAACAAAATGAAGAAGTTTGGAAACAAATGTGATATGGGTCAATTGAAAAACAATAAAACAAATATAGGTAAATTATATTATTATATATACTGGAGACACCCACGTGACCATCGTGTCTCGGAAGAGCATGCCGTGTTTTCTTATACCATGGTAGTTATAAAGAGTGAGATAAAAGTTGGATTTCAACAAATCAAGTCTTCTGGGTTGCATTTGTCATTAATTATTTTGTGTTGCAGTATTGTTTGCGAATCTAAAGATAATGTCTTTATCGACAAAGAAAATAACAATCAAATAATATAAAGAAATTAAACTAGTATTTACAATTGAAACAATTGAGCTAACTGCAGACTGTTGCAAACAATCTACAGATAGCTCAACTGGTCCATATCAATACGTCAAAGATAATTGCTATATGAAAATCTCACATAGTTAAACTAGCTGTTGAATCACACTGGGCTGAGTCATATCAATCTGATAAATCAAAATAGTACTTATTGCCTCGTTACTTAAAACTATTTTATCTTAAAGGTAGGTGACAATACATAATTATAGTTTTATTTATTAACGTTGTCATAGAAACCATTGTCATTAATTTGGAGTAAGGAATAAAAATCATTTAATGCTTATGAAATATTTTGCTTTCCTTTTTATTAAGGATGATTATGCTAAATTGTCATGTAGGTATATTTTGTTCAATAGAGATGTCATGAAAATAAGTAAAATGCTAAGTTAAATTATTTAATAATAGTTATCATTATTTTTATATCTATCTTATCAAGGTAGACTTTATTTATAACTTCACTTAATTTGATGTTTGCTTGGTGCACTTTGTATTATTTCTATGAATTTTCAGTTTTTATTTTACCCACAAATTGGGAAATCCGGTGCAGTTGGCAACTAATATCGCCATCTTACTAACTTAAAGTAAAATTTAGTTACACTAATTCGGTGTTTAGTAAACTCGGTGCTGGGTTAATCCTAAATCGGGATTCCTAAAGCAAAAAGCTCTGTCTTTACAGGTAGCACGACTCTAGACAACACGGATTAAGAACAATTATATTTATTTCCTAATTTAGTTGTAACATTTAATAATTGATTATTTTATTTGAAACGATCTGTATTATTTAAAAGAGATTTTTAAAACCCCTCTAGGTTTCTATTCCTATCTATAGTTTTTACTATAAACGAAAACTTAATGTAACAATATATCGTTGTAATAACAGCAAAGATATAGTGAATCTCTACTTAAAATTAGTACTTAGCTAAAACTAGAGGGTGTTTATCCAAAGGTAATGGCTTGTCGTACCGGCATCTTTATTGTGATAGTAATAAATGTGTTTTTCATTATTATTTGTTTTATTTTTGTTTGGAAACCTTAATTATTTTGTTATACCATTATTTTCAGTGTGGCATGTTACATGGCAGTCTGACATTCATGCATTTTTATTTATATTTGCAGTAAACTTTTACTTCTTGTCTAACACCGCTGCCACGCGACACAACAATGAGCATTCAATTATGATCATAAACTCATAACAATAAGATACATTTTACAGTGGCGGCATAAAATAGTAGATAACGCGCGGGCCGCTCGCTTTAAGCTTGCGCTAAGCAAGGATGTCACTGTAAAATGTATCTAAATATTACGAGTTTAAGTCCTATCTGAATAATCATTTTTGAGTTGTGCGGCAGCGGACGTGTGAGCAACAACCTTTATGGTCCTTTACCTACCCATAGAATATAACTTTTTGAGAATTTCCTCAATATAAAAGTGACTCGATTGCCATATTCAATAAAATATTGAATAAGGTCCATATTTTGTACAGTTATCGGCATAAATATATACACAAAACTCCAAAAGTACATAATTAAATCAAAACTAAACGATATGTCTAATTACTTATATTTATTCCTATCTTATTTATGCCGATATAGGCTTACTGTAAAATAAAAACGAGTATGTCTGCATGAAAATTAGTGTCATATGAAAAATAGCATAGTCAATGCACCATGCAGTAGTTTTATCAGTAATTTGTTACTCTACAACACTACATAACACTTCTTAGGTTTGGAGCCAGATGAAGCTGTGTGAAAGGTCCAGCATTGTTAATAAAAATATATCTACTATACTAAATGTCATTCTTATGAAATATGTTAGTACAACTCAACACAAACGATTTGAGATTTTTCTTTAATCGACGCCATAATGAGAATATTGGATTATTTCCAATATTCTCATTATGGTGTGCTTATTCTGTCAAAAAACAACAAGAAAGTGATTTTTGGTTAAGTATGCGGGCCATGTTTACAAAGTTAGTATATTGAGTTTGGCCGGAATATACACATTTTCAAACAGTATTATTTGGCCCCAAAGTAAACAGAGGTTGTGTTATGGGTATCAGATTACTGATAATCCACGCAGACCCGAAATTTACACCTGCAGATCTTTCAACGATTTCTCCCGCAAAATTGCATTAGATTTAGAAAAGGTCCAATGTACAACTAAAATTGTTATTTTTCTTGCCTCGCGTAAGGAGCTACTGAGTCCGAACCAAAACAACGTAAGGATTGTATCTATTATTGCAAATATCACGTAGGTGTAGAAGCAATTTCACCCATGAGCAAAATGTAGACTGCACAGAACAATCTGGTGCAGTGTGGTTTAAGTACAAAAGTCAGAAAGTAATCGTACACAAATATGGGAAAGAGAATTAAAACACCAGCACAAAAAAAAAATATAATAGACTTAACTTACATGTTCAAAAATAACAACTTAACAAATCATTGTTAATTTAGAAATAAAAATACAATTTACCTGTGATTTTACGTATTGAACTTACGAGTTTGAGTTTTATTTATGAAAGTAGTTATTTATTTATGGAGTTTTTAAAGTTTTATAAATCTGAAGATTTACGTTAAAACTTTAGGTCCGCCTGTTCTATTAAACACAATAAACACAATAACTGTGAATGAGGAAATATTAATGAATCAGCCACGCTATCTCAAAATGGCCCTCAAATTTATCTTTTATCTTCAAAGTGACTCAACGCTTCGATGAATTATATGTCATAATCATAATCTATAAATGTATAAATCGAAGGCTCAACTATTGGAAATTCAAGGCAGAATAAACATGATGCAATCACTAGGTATTCATTGTACAAAGCCAAACTTTAGTTACTTTTTCACACTATAAGGTTTTAAAATTTTCTTTAAAGCTGGTGATTTGTGTCACTTTAAATTTGTTTTGATAGTCCTAGCAACAATCGACTATCTTTTGTTTTGCCTAAGCATGAATGTGGGGTATGTTATCTTTTTCGTGTTAATCTTTTTAAGCATGGTTTTCCCTATCTTTAGATTTTACAGTGTAATCTCTTTTATTAGAGGTATACCTAATTATGACTCATCGCATCGCTTATGTAACTAATTGTCTGTTGTAGGTAAATATGGATGTTCCATCCTACTAAAAAATGGCGGGTTCGATTCCCGCGCTTCAAAATACCCCTTATACCATTTATCGATTTATCGAAAGGGCAGAATCTTGTTTACCACTAAGTACTAATGACCATGACAACGTGGCCTGGCTATTTTTGCCTGACTGCGAAGGTGGGTGGGTAATGTTTTGGGGTGTATGCACATCGGTGGGGTAGGTATACTTACACAGGTAAATTCCTGTGGCTGTCGCCAACAACTTGCCGAATGAGTTGTGGTTGAATTATGTGGATCGTACAAAGTATCACAAATCCATTATGGCGGTTCGTAAGAAGCCATTTTTTATACCCAACTTTTAACTAATTGGCTTACGAACCGTTTTTGATACTTTGTGCGATCCACAGAATTCAAACCACACCGAAGACCACACCTCATTCGGCAAGTTGTTTGGGCTATAGCGACGGACAGGAATTTACATAACTATACCCCACCGAAGTGCATACATCCCAAAACATTACCTACCCGCATTCGCAGTCAGGCAAAAATAGCCCTGCAACGTTGTTTCTGCCCGGTCGGGTTTTTTGTTTTATCTATCGCTTGAGCACAGTTTCTTCTCTCTTCCCTGCTTTAATAGTTACATAATGAATTAGGTGGGTTAGATGTAAAACCCTTAGTTTGTTCCTCCAGGCATAACCCGAGGCAGGGGGCGCGGTCGACTGCAGCGCCGCGGCCCCACCTACGGCAGTCTAGAGGAAACGCAACCTCTCGCTTCCCACAGCGGGACTGTCAACGCGTTCACTGACGAGATGTAGGCTTAACGGGCCGACTGAAGTCGCTTGACAAGCGGGACTCATAGTGTGTGTAAAACCTGTATAGTATGTGCGCTTGACGAGACGACTGATGTCGCATGATGAGATGGACTTTATTGTAATGTTAAAACCTGTTTGGTATGTAGGCTTGACGAGACGTTTGATATCGTTTCATAATATGGACTGATAAAAACAATTCTCGAAGGCGAATTGTCGGCTTGTCGCGACTTCTGATGTCTCTTGATAAAATGGATTGATAGTGTGTGTAATGTTAAAGCCTGTTCGGGTCGTTTCTAACTCGAAACGTGATTTGAGCATGGCAGAACGGCGCTTGACAAGTCTTACTGGATCCATCTGGTGCAAACGCTAGGGGGGCTGGTAATACTTAATATCTACTGAAATATCCGTTGTTATCAAACCAATGAATTCAAATTTTTGCGCATTTGAGGAAGCTTAAAATAATAGGAACAATTGAGCCGTCTCGAAAAGGTCTTATATGTACATTCAAGAACTGAACGTTCATTCAAGAATTGATGTCAATGCTTGTCAAGCCGAAGAACTGGTTAACATCTATTGTGGCCGAACTGTTAGTGTAAAGTTCTTTATTCTTATTTTTATGTACTGTTTGAGGCTAAATACTGTATAATAAATATGGCTTGACTCAGTACTGAGCCCTGTAATAAAATAAGTATGGATTAAATAAATTAGGAGAGCAAATAGGACGTTAAGAAGATGGTTTGATCTTTCCTACCAAAATAACAGTTATCAAGTAGGCATATGTTTATTTAAAGGAATTTTTAGTTTGTTCATGCAAGAGGACTCACTTCAAGACATCGAAATAGTTCAATAAGGTAGGTATTAGACCTACTTTGATATATTATTAATTTAGTCATGCAAGTGAAATCACTTCAAGACAACGAAAAAGTAAAATTACTTAGGTAGGTATGTTAGACCTACATACTTTGATAGAATAGTCATGTATTGATGTATTTTTTAATTTTTGTGTAATGAACTTAGCTAGCGTTGTGTTTAGGTACATTTATGTAAAAAAGACACTGTACCGCACTGCAGGATGGTAGTTGGAAATACACATGAAAATGTACGGAAACACTGTAACCGTCTGGCAGCAGGAGGGCAATTCTGGCAATATATCTACTCGATAAATATGGCCAGAACTGTCGAAATATCGAGTGATAAACAAGCGTATTCTGGAATATCTGCAATTCGATATTTATAGAGGATTTTTCTTTGATGAGTTGCTTGATATGTCGCACGAGAATGCAGGTTTTGGCGGTACTCGGGGGGCCAATTCTGCGTATCACGTGATACTTTATCGAGTGATACTCATTATCAAAGGATAAAAATATCAATGTGATAAATGTCGAGTACCGCCAAAAACTGCATTCTCGTGCGACTTAACGAGCAACTCATAAAAGAAAAACCCTCGATAAATATAGAATTGCAGATTTTGAGAATACGTTTGTTTATCACTCGATATTTTAACAGTTCTTGCCATATATATCGAGTACAATTGCCAGAATTGCCCTCCTGGTCGTATGGATGTAGCGAGGCGATGTCTGATGTTGGATTTTGAACTGTAACCACGCTACCAACGAAGCGGGCGTGGCCACGCGTATCTATTAGAACAGAGTAACTACCTTCAATTTAAATGGTATTATAATAATATCAATTTTTAACTTGTGCTTTATTATTGTGTATTATTTAATCGATCCAGCTAAGCCAGAGGTTCCCAAATTCTTTCTTCTCGTTGACCACTTTTGAAAATGTAAGTGCTCAAACACGCGCGGAAAACGGCCAACTGCAGATTTTTTTCACGTCAATATAGCCAACGTTGGCGTGTCGAGTCTCCCGACGAGGGGAATCACTGAGCTACGCTTGTCGAAATCATTTATATATTTATTTAGATAAGTAGATAATCTACCTAGAAGTAAATAATCTAAGCCCTACCTGTAGTACCTATAGGTGTTCTTATTTGAAAATAATAGAAACAGATTTGTATGTAGATAGATATAGTTGTGGTATTTATCAGTAATAGGATCAAATTTTCAATATCGTGCTACAAAAATGATGTTTTTGTGCCTTTCGATGTCAATTTGACGCTAAGCTAAATACTTAAAGGAAATCTAGTACTTAGGAATTGTGTATTCTTGTAAATCGCTTTCGTAAAACAAAACGTAGGTACTAGATATCATAAAATTTTTAAAACCTTATTTCGTGAAAGTAGCTTTGTTATCTCTGAAATTACAGAGTCATATGCTAATTTTATTGCTAAACAGGGTTTTAAAAACATGAATAGTTATATATCTCTCGTTATTATTATTAATATGCTATTTATACGCGAATATTATTAATAAGAGAATAATGACAAAGACGCTGTGATTAAAAAACTTAAGTGGTCGTTGATTTTTACATAGTAGATGTGAAACTGGACTAAGCAAGGTCTTATAAGTAAACTGATTTTTTTTATGTATATGATGTACATATATGTTGTATGGTACTGACCGGCGTTACGAGGCGTAATGTTACGTGTCGCACAGCGAGCGCTCGCGCAGTGCCGTAAACTGCACGAAGGCCGTGCGAGGAAAAAAGGCGCTCGCACCGAGCAACGAGACGGATTTTCGATGTTTCTTGCTCGCTGCGAATAGTACATTACGCCCGGTAAAACCGGTCTGCACCCGGCTTTATAACAACAACTAACAAAAAATAAGACATTTTTCATGAGTACCATATCCATGTCAAGAAAAAAAAATCTTGCGGTTGCGTGCGTATAGAAGCAAAATGTAAAATATTTTATCTTGTATGTGGTCGGTTCGCATAGCAAAGCGCAGACGTGTGAAGATTGTAAAATTATTAAAATATAAGCATTGTGAGGGCCATCGCCCACATTAAAGGCTTCTGAAGGCTCCTCGACTAGCTTTGCTTTAAATGTTCATAGTAGGTATTTCTAAAACTTAATCGTGTTAATTCAGATTCGCTGTCGCTAAAACCATGGTATCAATTGAGTCTATTTACATTTGTACAGAACTTATTATCTTAGATCATTGTTTTTGAGCCATGATCTAAGAAAACAAGGTATGCTCTTCCGAGACACGATGGTGTCTCTTGCTTACGTCATCATCGACATCGGCGAATGAGAAGACGAACCTGTTTCCTGGTGATACCAGTAGGTAGAGTAGAATCATAACTCCCCGAACTCCTTGAATTATTTGATTGATTTCTCAATTTACCCTTATCACATAATTTGTTTTCCAACTTCTACGACGTAAGCAAGAGACACTCCCGGAGGAGCAGACCTTCTTTTCCTAGATCATGGCTCAAAAACAATGATCTAAGAAAATAAGTTCTGTACAAATGTAAATAGACTCAATTGAAAAATCAATAAATAAAAAATCGTCAATTATGTTTGTTAAATCAGTCAATACAGCGTTAGTTAAACGCGAGTCAATGAGATAAATAATTGGTAAATACAAAACCACATGGTTTTATCGGATTCATAACTACAAAAGTTCGGGGAGTTACGATTTTACGGTATTGGTATCATCTGGAAACAGATTCGTCTCCTCATTCGCCGATGGCGATGATGACGTAACAAGAGCCTCCCACGTGACCATCGTGTCTCGGAAGAGCATACCTTTTTCATAGACCATGGCTAAAACTAAACTAATTTGACTGCGCTAAAATGTTGCCATTTTATTACGATCCTTATGAAAGGGACGGCGACATTTTTAATAATAATAATTCTCCCTGTCTGTGTTTTTATTTTTAAGAATTTGACCTGACTTTGACTGTAAGAGTACAGTGAATGGATTTATAAAGAGAGAAGAGAAAGAGGTTTTGATTTGATTTGCTATATGAGTGCTATCAGGTTAGTTTAGTTTGGGTTTGGCGACATAGAATTGATACCGGGTATATAAATAAGTTATGAATGGTGGATGCATACGCTCGATTTGATGCTTTATTTGAATTTTATGTGTTCTTAAAGTGAGTGATGAGTGGCTTAGTTTGTTTTGATTACGTAAATCGATGTAAAACTGTCCCAAAGAAAGATGAGGCTTAAGAAAATTCCAAAAAATAAATAGAGAGGCCATAATCCTAAATATCAAGTGATTCGTAAAAACTTATTTTAGTAAGTGCTTAGTTAAAGTCACCCTAAGATTGTTTGCTTTAAAAAAGACTTACTCGACGACTGCTTCAGGAAATTCTCTCAATAAGAACTATTCAGTATGTCAAGGTACTTAAGAATTAACATTATTTAGCCGACTCTACCTTTTATTATTATATTAATTTGTTTTGTGATAATTACTCAGTATATTTTATACCATCGACCAAATCTACATATATTTCGACTCATCCGTACAATATTCTACGGATGAGTCGATTTTATGAATGTATTTCAACTCTGTAGTACCTGTCCTTATACAAAGTAAAGACTAAAGAGTAATAGAATATTATATGTACATTGATATTAATTTAAATGGCACAAACATCTAAAACAAAACTAATTAGGCAATACTAAAAGGAAAACATAAAAAATGTTTGAAATGAAAACTGTCCAAAAGCAATATCAAGGCACATGTAGCCGATCCCTTGCTAATTGATCGAATTTAAAGGATGGCATAATTTTTAGTGATGTCAAATTAGTTTAATTTTTGTGCTTTATGAATAAACACCATTATCGACTTTAATCAAAATTCTATTTAAAAATAATGATGGTCGTTATGGGTGTAAATCTCCCATTGCTATTTTGTATTGTAATGTATTCGTAAGTAATGAAATAGTACCTATTTTATTTGTAATTGGCGTATCCGGTTATAGGTTGGCGCAGTCGGTGGGATCCAAGGTTCTAAAGTCATGTCTATGTACAGATAGCTCAATCGATAATACCCCTGTTGTTTTAAGTCAATTCCCATCAATCCAGAAATATTGTGCACCTAGAATCTTTTAATAAAATGAAAATAACAAACATAGAGCTAATCTTGCCAGCAGAATCGCCTTTCTTGCATTGATGCACGTTATAGACGAGGAGCACCTGTCTGTCCTCACGGATTCTGCGGGTTAAAAACGGAACCAAATAGGTAACGATAACTTGGGACCTGCCAGCATTGTTGAGGATATTTTAAGTTATTCTTCGATATTGCTTAAAAGTCAGGCTAAGATTTTTATATACTAACCTCTGAATTACGATAGTTTGTAAACGGTCTATGTTTATTATGTAAGTACCTCTCTACTAACCTTCCATTTTATATTATTGCGTGTTTAACGGATGTGATTTAATGAATAAACGATAACAATTTAAACAATTACGAAACGTTTTTCATTTATTGAACTTTCGACGATATCTGATTGATAAAATAGATTTACATACCCTTTGTTTCCATACCTACCTCCAACCTTAATCAAGGTTATGGGTTAGTTAGGAATAGGAACCTTCCTTAAAATTATGACTTCAAGTAAAAAAACGCAATATTTTTCCAGTTTAACCAATTTATTTTTAACCGCAAATATACAATTTGACAACGACGACTAGATTCATTTTTTGTATGTTGAGCCCGCATACGCACACGCACATACCTTATAAAATAGTTTGTAACTGTCCTTATTTTAATTACATTTCAGTAAATCGATAGAAAACAAGATTCTATAAAATAATACTTTTGGATCTCATCACGGCCATAGTCTTTAGCTCTATCATATTTTCGGAATTTGAAGAAAGGAATAAAGAACTGTAATTCCTCCTAATTTTAAGTCTGCGCCACATATGCATATTAAAATTTTTTCTACTAAATTCGACACGGCTAATAAGCGTAGTTTTATTACTATTTAGATATTTTGTAGTATTATAGGTATACCTAGTTATTAAATGTCATAAGCACAGCTTAGTAAAAAAATTGCTGTGGTACCTTAGTAAAGCTGTTTTTGAATAATAATGTACCTATGGCCCTAAACTAGCAGTCGACTATATTTACCATGATTTGAGTTTTGATTTCTCCAATATTTCGGCACAGTTACATGCGCCATGATCACGGAACAACTTTTGACTATCAATGGATATTGTTTAAGAAAATAATCTTATTTGCTATCGATTTAAAGTTACAGAATAAACTATATTTTATACTTGCCTAGCTTATAATTAAAACCCTAGTCTGAGAAGAAAATGCTCCAAGCATATTTCAAGCACTTTTTTCTAGGAGTACTTTGAACGTACTTGCTAGCTTAAGTCCACTTTATCACATTTCATACAGGAGTACTTTATATAAAATTAAATGAGTATTAACATTCCAGAATAAAACATTTAACAAAGAGAATAACAACAGTAATAAATTAAAAACGAATATCGAAGAATCAACTTAATAAATAAACTGGATGGTTTGAATCAACTTAATAAATAAACTGGATGGTTTAAAACAGCGTAAATATAAGAAAGTAACAAAACTAGCAATAAACTAACTTAAAAACTTTGTAAAAATATAACGATAACAAGAATAATAATATCAAACAGTCAAACAATAAGTTTTTTCAAACAATAATAGATAAATCGGCTGTACTAGTTAATTAACGCCAGTTTTGGTAGTATTTAAAGATATGTGATTTTCAGTAGGTACATATTTATTTATCCTGGTAGTCTTATATTTATTTTTTAAACAAATAAAATTAAGATCTTTTGCAAAACAGCACTTGATATTTGCCATATGGCTTTTTTATCTCCGTGTCCAAAATTTGTCAGGATTAGCCAATCTCGAACCATATTATGAATTTTAAGGTAAAGTAGAGACATATGTATTTTTGTGGTGCTGTACTAGTACTGCCAAATAACCTAACTTCTGAAATTAGCAATATAGTATTGACAGTCTAATATTAAGTTTATTTTCTCAGCTAAATCATGAGCTGGTCAAAACTCGATCGCAATTTTCAGAGTGGGTCTTTTGGCAGCATGGCACGAAACCCTCCCGAGGTGTCAATCCGATCTTAACCCTAGTATTTTTGTTATTGTATGGTATTCCTAATCTACGATTCTGTTAGATTGTCATTACATATCCAGAGGTCCGAAGAGGTGCTTCGCCTGGCAGTCATCGCTGTGGTCTCCTAGGAACTGGGCGAAGAGTTCCTGGTATCTCGACAGGGTGAGACCGCCTTTTCTTCTGTCGTCGTCCTGTAATGTTAAGATTTGTATCCAATTTTGTCTCGTCACCAAACTTTCGGAGGCCCTATGAAAACTAAACTACATAAAATATCATAAACAAGGAAAGGCCATTCGTGATGATAATGCTCAATCATATTTAAGTTATGCTTGAGTAACGCATAAGTAAAGCATTATATACTCAAGCATAGTATATCAATTACTGAGCAAACTTTCATAGTACGGGCCTGAGAGCGAACAACGCTTGAAGGTATTGGTACCTAAATGATTAGGTATATCACTTTTGACCCCTATCGCATTTAGAGGGTCATTTGTGCAATAAATTGAACGTGGCAGCCTGTGTGTGCTTTTGTGTTTTTTTTCTGTCCCATTTTAGCTCCAAAAATCGATGAACCGAGTAGGTAGGTATGATTTGCTTTTTTTAAAGGTGTCTCGATATTTTTAGCCAGATGAAAATCGGTGCAGCCGTTTTAATAATATTAAAGGTCAAAAAATTATCTTTGTTTATCCGAACCTTCTCGCTTCTCCTAGTTCTGGCTGGACAGAGGCCTTCCCAATATTGTGTGGCGTGTGATTGTTTGTGATTTTGGCTGCCAACCAATATTTTCATACCATGAGCGTAAATCGGTGGCTAAACGCTTATCGTAGTGAAGCTTTGTTTTGAATGGTATCGGAATGGGAAACAAACCAGCTCTGAAAACATTCATCCATCCACATATCCATACTATCATAATGACGAGGTGTTGACTTCATTAATTTCTAGGAAACAAACGTCAAACAGTCAACAGTTAGTTATTTATTTATAACAGTTTGTATCAATGTAGCTTGGTATCTACTTGTTTATTTCCGTGCTTTAGTAATGTGAATGTCAAAATTTTCTATCCAGGAAATCTTCCAAAGTGGAAGTTCCATTAATTTTACTTCACTTGTAGGTTTAACTGAATGCTGCGCTATTTTAATAGTAGTATCACCTAGAGATTAGTAAAGATACAATAATGCCATCACTTTCACCATTCAGGACCTAAAATTATTGGAGCCATCTAGTAACTTCTGAAGATATAACTCACATAATGTTATTAACGTTTTATATTAACACACGACCCGTATAGAGCGTTTGTATTTAAAAACCTTGCAGGCATAACGGTATTTTTTACTATCAGTCTAAATGGTCGTAATGCAATGTGGACAAAGGACCCAAAATGAGTCAAACTATTTTTTAACTAATAAAGATAGAGACATGTCACATACATAAAAAGAAAGAGGACAAAACGCTCTATACAAATCAGTATAAAAAATCATTTATGCAAAAAGTGGATATCAAACCCAATGGTCTGATGTTGAGATATTAATACTTAGTTTAAGTTTCTCTTGTAACATCATCATCATCATCAGCCTATACACGTCCACTGCTGGACATAGGCCTCCCCCGTACGACGCCACAAATAGCGGTCCTGAGCCGCCTCCATCCATCGACTCCCTGCGACCGCTACGATGTCTCTTGTAACATGTTTGTTGTAAATGAGAAAATAAAGATCTCTAAACTGAATCGTAGTCAATGTATTTATTATTTATTAAGAATAGAGCCCTAAGTTCAGTTACTCGATAGTTCCGCGACTAGAAGCCATCGTCGTCATTGTTCCTTCCATTCCCATACAAAATGGGATTTGGTACAGTGCCTCTAGTGTTTCGACATGGAAATGGAACTACAAAAATCACATACAAAATGGAACGGCTCGATTAATTTATCGAGTAATCGAACTTAGGGCTCGGTATAGAGGTGTTTAGCCCTTTTCCTAAAATGTTCAGTTGTCATCTACGAAACAAACGGCTTTCTGGTTTTGTAAGGTCTATTCGGTCTCAGAAACCAAACCTGATTTTTGTAAAAACTTTTTAAATTTTCCAGGATTACTTATAGGTACATATATATATATGTATATACTTATATATTATTGTAGAATATTTGGAGGAACGCCAAGCGGAAAGCTTATTCTATTCACATTGCATAATTTCATCTGCTTTCATAATGCATGTATCGGTAGATTTTTATTTTTAGACTGTTTACGAGTTTAATGAAGTGGGCCCGACTATTTTTACTACATTTCGTCACATACTTGTAGTGGAGACGAGTGGTTTGATACAGAGTCAGCCACAGTATAGATATACCTATTTCTGCCCTAGGAATGATAAATCCTTCTAGCTGAATTTCTGCCGCGGCCTCTACGGGGACTGGCCATGTGCGGGCGCAGAAAAAAAAATTCTAGCGAAAATTGTCATGTCAAAATAAACTAATAATATTCCATTCAATTTAAAAAAAAATATATATATGTCATCTTTTGGTATGTCATAATTCGTAAAAAATTCATGCATGTCATAAAACAATTCTCCAGAAGCCATGAAAAAAGTTTAGTTTTCAGTTTCTGGAGAGGCAAAGAAGTTATGTCATCTGGGATATTATTAAAAACTTTAACCGACATGTCATAAATATTTTTACAACTAGAAGATAACCCAAACATTGTGCATAACCGTGTGCGCAAACATAGGTGCAATCTCTATTCCCTCTCTCCTAATACACACTCTCCTAATACGATGGGATGGTAGAACGACACGATCGTGGAGAGGTCAGGCACAGGACCAACGGCATATAACGTGCATTCCATGGCACGGGTGTAAAAATGCCGGGCTGCAGCCTGCTATCAAGTCATCATCATTGGCCCATTGCAATCTTTTATGAAATATTATTTAGGTGACATCAGTTTGGGAGTGAGCCCATCACTTTCGTGCATCATCATCAGCCCATATAAGTCCAGTGCTGAACATAGGCCCCCAAACGACGCCACGAATAACGGTCCTGAGCCGCGTCCATCCAACTACTCCCTGCGACCGCTACAATACTTTTGTGCATATAGTATTTGAATAGGATATACTCAAATAATTGGTTATAAATCTGTTTACTGCACAGTTAAAAATGTAATAGGTCACTCAGTACTAGAAATAAATACTCTCATGGGGGCTTGGCAACGATTCTTACTGCTATTGACTGTCGGGCAATCGAAGAGCGAATAAAAATTAGTCTAATTAATGAGTCATTACGTTTCAATGTCGTTTATTCTTGACGCTGTTTCATCTTGTTAAGCATTGTTCAACTGCTGAAGATAATAGGGAGCGAATACCTGCTAAATGTCCTAGTACCTAGGGATTGCACTAACTTAACACATTTCGTGCCAGTACTGTGCAGTTCTTAGAGAGTTTTGCGCAGCACAGATGCCATGCTGATCGCATAGTTTAGCAGTGAAAGCATTTAAAAGAGAGAGAGAGAGAGTGAGAGATTTGACTACGCAGTATCAGTAATGTAGATCGCAGCTAACGCATACGCTGCCTTGCCACTGCAGTACGACTGCGCCGCTGCCGCCGCCACCACCGCAATACTAGGTCGTGTGCTCCAGGACTGCTATCTAGCAGTCCTATCTACTATCTAGTAGTGAGAGTTGAATCAACTAACCGTTTTTTAAACAGTTTTTCTACAGTTAACGAGTTAACCGTTTTCTTTTTACCGCAAACTAGTTGATTCTATCAACTGGTTAATTCATTTAACGACATTAGATAACAGTTAAACGTCAACTGGTTTTTGAACAAGCCGACCGTTTATAGAAAACGGTTTCGTTTCGTTATAGCAAAAACAGTCAACGTCCTACTACTACTGCTAGAACACATGTGCGTCGAGAACATTAAAAGTGTTAGGCGTTTAGTTATCGATGGCGTTAAATAAATAATAAAATAAATAAAAAAGCCTTTATTCACTGACCAATTTACAGTAGGTATATAAATAACACCATGTAAATGTACCTACATTTACATGGTGTTATTTATATAATCGTAGGTACGCATAAAACTAGTACCTACAAAAACATTTTTCAGCAACCAGTTTGCTGGTCAGGTTGTCTTTCGACATATGCCTCCCCTAGTTTCTTCCACTCATCTCTGTCACGAGCTAATCTTCTCCATCCCTTTGGTAGGACATCTTCCCATCTTTTGATTTCACGTCCCTTTCGTCTTGTCTTTCTATCGATGGCCTTACCTATTGGTAATTGAAATTGGTGTGAAACTTAATAATAATTGTTTCACACCGATCAAAATCTCTATACTCACTAGGCATGCTAATGGTTTGGAATGAGACCAACAACGGTGGGAGGCGATAGTCTTGTCAAATCGTTACTATAGAGTTGAGATTTGCTTGCCTCTGCTAAACTACTACTACTTTTCTTGTATTATTGTCATGACGAATGTGTGTACCAAGACAAACCTCTTTACGTTTTATGGTACAATACTTTATTTAGTGTCTATTATGTTCGTAATAAATGAAAAAATGTACCTATACCGAACCATCTAGGAGATTAATATATGCAAGTGCAATGAGTCGGGAACTTTGGCACTGGGAATTAGGGTTAATACATTTGTGTTTCATCACTACATAGTATAAAACAAAGTCTCTTCCTGATGTCTGTCCCTGTATATGCTTAGATCTTTAAAACTACGCAACGGATTTTGATACGGTTTTTTCGATAAATAGTGATTGAAGAGGAAGGTTTATATGTATAATTTAGTATCAGCATTGCACCCGTGAGAAGCCGGGGCGAGTCGCTAATAAATCATATTCACGAAAGATAACATCAAAGAAACTTGGCAGGTGAGCGAGATTGTCCCGTATCATTAACAAAGAAACGCTCACTTTTAATTAGGAAATTAAAATGCTATTTCTCCTCGTATATTAAGATGACACGACGTTAATAATCCCTCGTTCTCTGTTATTTAGGTTTTTATAAATTTGGCAAAACTTTTGTCTTTGAATCTCTTTGGGTTTTGAAGCACTTCAATTGTTCTCTTTTTATAACGTGGCCAACTAAATAATTATATTTTAAGATTGCCCCAATTTTTTTATTTCTTTAGATGATTTTATAATCTTATAAAAAGATTATAAGATTATAATATCATCTAAAGACTCTTACTGGTTTATTACCATGTAGAAAACGTAGAAAATCTGATGTGGCCGATTTCCACATCAGTGAAAAAAAGAGATAAACAATCAAGTTCTTGGCCAAAAGTAGTAGCTTCACATGACCACCATTACAAGTTTTCGAAATTATTAGTAACGTAAGTATGGGTTGTTTTGACTCTTCTCTGCCATTAAGTGAAAACCGGCCGTCTCAACACATGAAATCTTTTCCATATAAAGTCATCAGAGGCCATATAAAACATGCTGTAAGATTCCGCTACGTTTTCTATCATCAAAGTTTACAGAACTAAGTATAGAAAAAATACTTACATTCAACAGGGAGTTAAAGGCATCATCAATAATCCTGATATCCTCTATAACTATCCTCTGCACACAGTCGTATCTGTACTCTTCGATCCCAATGACTCCATCCGAGTTGATGTCGATCATTCTGAAGTTGGTTTCGATGAACGCCTTCATGGCTTGAGGAAACTCGTCGTACTTACGACCCACACAGCTGTTCATCACCGCTTGCTTGAACTCGTCTACGGATATCATGCCGTCCTGGAATTTGAGGAGGATTTAGTGGTAGGTAAGGAGCTCCTGAAGTGGTAGTGGAATATCATGATTTAAGATTGTTTGCATAGGCATTACCTACTAGACTTTTTTATAAGTGCCGCACCTTATAAATATATGTTTAAATTGTGTAAGGTCAAAAAATATGTCTATGTTACGGATCCTGCTTACATCATCTTCTACAAAAATGCCACTGATTTCATACATAGAGGGCTACTGATTTGGCTACTGATGATCTGGCTACTGATTTCATACATAGAGACAGGAAAAATGTGTCCCGAAATCCTTCTATCACTTTTGCGGAAAACTGCAGAAGGTATTCAAATAGAAAACAGTGTAAGAAGTACATTTCTT
Source organism: Eupithecia insigniata (assembly GCA_947859395.1). NCBI lineage: Eukaryota > Metazoa > Arthropoda > Insecta > Lepidoptera > Geometridae > Eupithecia > Eupithecia insigniata. Next base: position 2,725,739 of record OX402011.1, on the reverse strand, counting down.
TCTATTTTGAACCTTGTATTTGACCTTTTTTCCTGTCTCCTCATGGACAGACACGGTTTTCTATAAGACATTCTAAGAATATCACCACCTAGACATATCCTAATCAATCATGTTCGCTGCCTATTCGCTGGATACAAGCCTTTCCTAATTTATAAACTTGTTCATCTAGCTTCATGATATGCCATTACCAGATTCAGGAAGTAAAAATTGTTACATATAATATGCAAAGCGTTTGCATTGTGCTTGTGCAACTACATATAGCGTGTGCAGTGTTCGTGTGAGTGCCTGGTGCATTGCTATGAAATAACAACGTAGATGGAGGAGATCCTTAGGGGCTATGGACGACGATTGGCTGATATAAAGATGATGAACCAGCAAATATTGCAGACTGCAGCAGAGAGAGAACAGTGGTCGTCCTAAAGGACTAGTTGGAGCTACGAAGTCATCCTTAATAATTTTATCTTAGACTATATTGAAACTGAAAAAGAAAGAGCCGATCTCTGTCGGAAATCTATAACCAAAAGCCAGTAAGAAAATTTGCAAACACTGTTAGTGACAGCAAAAACTCGAGGAACACCACATGGTCTGACATTAAACTAGAGTCTAATGACAGCACAGTTCTTTCACCAGGCATCTGCAATATATTTCACTTATGAAAATATATTTAGAAACGGGTTGAAAAACCAGAAATTTGGTCTGGTGAAGACAGGAACACGTTATGACGGTAGGCACACAGACCTGTTATCTAAAATGTGCTTCCGAGGCAGAGTGTGCAATTACCTCTACGTAGGTAGGTACTAAAGCATTCTACCTATACTAACACCAAACATGAAACGACGGTAACAAAAGCTAGTAAGTATCAACTATGGTTAAATACCGACATAGTCAGGAACCTTGTTGAAATCCGCCAGCAACGCTCCTTCCAGAGAGGTTATGACGTGTCGTGCCTTCCCTTCAACAAACCCATCTACTATCTAAACTGTCTGATTCAACATTATAATGATTTGACTCAAATGTGCATTTGATTCACGTAAGTAGCTACTTAAGCATTCCACAGACATCAAAAGCAGCAACAGCAAGAGCTCGTATAAACTGTGTTGTGTACCGACATAGTCAGGAACCTTGTCGAAATCTGCCAGCTGTGCGATCTCTTCCCAGAGAGACATCATCACGTGTTGATACTTCTGGAGGCGGGCGGCGCTGCAGTCGCCCTTGCCTTCTAGCACACAGGTGCGTAACGCCAGGCATTGGAAGTCGTGGGCGTCTAGGAAACCATTGTTGTCAATGTCTGAAAAGCACCAGATTAATCTATAGGAATAAATAAGATGCTCCGTCCAACGATCTTTTACTAATATTATAAACGCGAAAGTTTGTATGGATGTTTGTTACTCTTTCACGCAAAAACTACTGAATGGATTTTAATGAAACTTTACAATAATATAGCTTATACATCAGAATAACACATAGGTTACAATTTATAAAGATACTAGCTGGTGCCCGCGACTTCGTCTGCGCAGGACTTCTACGTCAAGTACTACTTCAAGTAGCTTATTTTCTTGGGTGGGCGTAGCCGCGGGCAGAATGCAGTAGTACATTAATAGATCACCAAAAGAGTACCTAGGTATTTATAATCTAGAGACATTAGTTCAGCAAATGTGAGGGCACCAATCATAATATCGCTATGATGATATCTAATAATGTTTGAATGACACGAGCATGCCGTAAATCTACTACAAATGGATTAGCATTCTTCGCGACACGACGACGCACACCTTACGATACCGTAAATAGCTCTTCTCTTGTAATAATCTCTAGCAAGATGATAATTTTTACCAAACCGATTTCGGTTACGGTGACCAAATTACTGGGCGTTAAAAACGCAGATTTTCTATGTGCATTGTTTTTTTTTACTTGTTTGTCCAATTGGTTTATTGTGTACCTACTCAGGAGTTTTAGATTTAAGTCTTCCACACGCAATGTACCTATTTTGTTTTTAAATATATAAAATAAAATTATGAAATAAAATTTAACTCCAACTTACCGAGGTACTACAAAACTCAGTTATTTTAATTTAAGAGCTTACAGGCAGGAACATGTACCTAGACCATAGCTGCTCTTGAGACCAGATTAAATAAAGCCTGGCATTATTTTAGAACAATGTCGCTGTCGATCTTCGATATATCACGCCCGCTGGCGGCCGAAAACGTTAATACTGATAAATCAATTAGAATGACCGACCTCTGCCAAAACCTTTTACGATTATTTTGTTATTTGCACCTGCTAATTTGCTGTAGTGATCGTAGATTGTATCTCTGACCTGTAGGTAGTTAACCTGGTGTTTTGCGAAAAATTGATATCTTTTTAGATATTATTTTACTTCAAAACTATCGTAGTTTGAGGAAGGAGGAGGCTGCGTATCTAAACATTAAAGAGTAGAGTTAAAAAGACGAATGGTGATAACTAGGAAAGCAATGGATAAGCTGAAGAAAGTATGGAGAAATGGACATATTACCAAGGCCATGGCTCGTGCGAACACTCGTTTTCCCCATATTTTTATATGCTTCCAAGACGTGAACCCTGCGAGAAATCGAGAAGGTGAAGATAGACGCTCTAGAGATGTGGTGCTGCAGAAAAATGCTTTGTTTATCTTGGACAGAGTTCCGCACAAATGTTTCCATCTTCCAAGAACTCGGTGCGAAAGAGCGTCTATCTACAAACGTACAATCTCGAATATTGAAATTTTTCGGGCACGCATCGTGGCGAAACAATGACTCCATTGAACGACTAGTCGTGCAGGGAAAGGTAGAGAGTAAAAGACCGAGTGGTAGATCGCGTATGAGGTGGACCGTCCAGATAAGATCTGCGTTAGGTGTTCCCTTGCACGAATGCTCCAGAATGACCAGCAACAGGGAGAGATGGCGATATCGTGAGGCGAGCGTTATCAGCTCAGTCCACGAAAGACTTTTCATGACGACCACGACCGTTCTAAGAACGCGAAGAGAGGATTCATCGCTCTCGAGTGGCGTATCTGAAGGCGCAATGCGGGCTCCACAACTAGGTGCACCGTTGTTGGCCTGGTAAAGGTCGCAGGAAACCGCTGAGTGCGGGTAGCACAGCACCAGTCATGGCGGCGGAGCTTCGGTGGACGCCGACATTCAGCAGTACACGCCTTTCTACTGAGATGTTATTCAGTCTAAAAATTCAGTTTGTTGATTTTATTTTTAAACTACCACCCGAGCTTCTTAGCCTCCGGAAAAGCATAATACAGCACTTGTAGAACTTTAAAAAGCGATTTGTTCTCATAAAGACAGATTCTTAAAAAGACAGAGACATACGTATGTATTACTTCTACCTATGTAGATTGCAGAATATTCAAACTGATAGAATTAAAAAGTTAAAATCATCGGCATCATGTCATTGCCAGCCGATGCATTATATGTATAGGAGATGCCAATCGCAGGAATAGATAATTATATTTAGAGCAACCTATATTTACCGTCCGTCGCTGGGTGCAACGGGAAACGATGTCTAATTAGCTTGCTAGAATTATTTATTACTAGCTTTTGCCAGTGTCTCCGCACGTTTTTTTCTGGGATAAAAAGGAGCCATAGATCTATGTAAAAATACTTAGATCTATGTTACGAGCGGTCACACACCGCATCCGTACCGAATCAAGGAATCTCCAATTCGGAACAGAATATAGACGGCCCGAAGTAGACGTAATGACTACTGTTTGTATAACTGGATTCGGATGGAATGCAGTGGGTAACGGGTCTGCCTATGTTAGCTATTCCAGACAAAATACCTACTTTATCTCTCCAAAATTTCACCTCGATCCTTACGTAGCGGCATTATCTTCGATCAAACCCAAACATGTTACAACTTAGGATTTTTCACAAACTGTCGATTTTTATTTGTAGCAGGTAAGGTACTTGATTAAAGATAATAATAGTAAATTTAACCGAAAAAAATTTCTTTGCATTCTCCTCTATATCTCTAATAAACATGATTTTAGCTACTACTGATTCTTATATTAATAATTAGAATTTTCTATTTTATTAAGCTTACTAGCTTATATAATTATTAGAATAATAAATTATAATGTGGATAGTAAAATAATTCACATCAAATTATTAATTTCCTATTTAATTGGCATGAAATAGAGTTATAATTGGGTGCGAAGTCGAAGAAGAAGATACGAACACAGGAACTACCTACTCGACTAAAACTACGCGAAATTTGGCACATTTTAAGTTTCCGGGAATTTAAATGGACGCTGAAAAAAGCTTGAATAGTCAAAATTTTACCAAGGGTTGGTCACCTCCATGTATGCCTAAAGGGGAAAGGAAGTGAAACATAATACTGGCCGTTTTCGTAGCCTTATGAAAAATATACTTAAATCCCAAACCCATGCAATGTATAATAATATTAATTTAAGTTTACTTGAATAAATATTTTGTATTAAAAATATATGCACGCTCGAGGTCTAAGGTGCTCGCTTACGAGCTAGACACTTCCTGCAACATACAAAAGCTGTAAAAATTAAAAAAAAAAATCTCATGAAATTATGGCTCCTTACCAAAATCAAAATGATGATAGTACCTACTACGTCTTCGAGCATGCTTAAGGTGTTGAGGACGCTTGCATATTTTTTTATTCCACAAATCTCATCTTTCCCATAACTATACCTTTTACAGATTGGTGACTAGCCCTCGTGCTAATTCAAATAAAAATAACATTAAAGCAACTTTGTAGTAACTAAATACTGCAATCATCCGCACTATCATTGAATAACAGTTTGACGGCTATTACAGTTGTAATGCATTCAATGCAACCGATGATGGATGTCTTGTATTGATTCCACACGATCGTGATTTGGCTCGACGAACCAACTCGGGGCTAATTTGTCACCATTAGATACATTCGTTTGGGGGACATTGGGACACGTATGTCATTATTCGTATACAAGCTACCACTGTAAATCATAGAATATTAACGAACTGACGACGCGAACCCTATAAAAAACGAAGAGCTTCTACCACCCTTGTTCACCTCTCCAATTTTTTCGGTAACAGCAGCTAATCTCCACAGAGACTAGCCATGTGTGCCGGAAATTATAATAGAGCAAATGTGACTGCGCAAAAAAAGGGTCTCGATTCCCTCACTCTCAAAAGCCGATGGGACAGAGAAACCGACACAACCGGGGAGAAGTCAGGCGCAGGACCAACGGCTTATCGTGCTTTCCGAGTTGTAGGTTTCCTTTGGTAGGTTCCCTTTTTTTATTACTGTACAATATAGAAATCTCTACGACCGTGTACGTTAGGACTCTTTCAAACGTAGAGATTGCCTAAAACGCTTAGGCATCTACATACATACAAACGTAGAGCCTCTATAAACTGTATGCCGCTACAAAGCGCCTCTACGAACTTGTTATCCCTACAAAAAACTGGGCTTTTAGCCTAACCGTGCGAGCTTTTAAAAAGTATAGAACCTTTGTATCCCCAAAGGGTAGGAAGAAATTTAATAAGATCCCAAAAACATTATTTTCTTAATGTTTTAATAATTTTTGTGATATTATTAAATATCTTAAAAATTACCCCGAGTGTACGGCTTACGCACTATAATCACAAAAACCTTAGGGTAGGTACGTAAGGTGACTCTGTCTAAAAAATAAATAGTTTACTGTCGGAAAACACAGTGCATATGCTTGGTTCTTGGTATTAGATATTTTTTTTTGCAAACAAAGAGGCAACAAACCCAAAAAAATATTGGTAGAAAATATTGTACAACAGGTATCATCGGAGCAAATCGCAGAAGATCGAGACAAATGTTGGTTTTTACGGCTTTAATTCATTCGTATTTCGTCGGTTTCAAAAACCAATTTGAATATTTTTTTTGTGCATGTGAAATAAATAGGTATTCGTTATTGAAAGTCGTTGAGTTTTAGCATACCTAGTAATTATACGCTGCAAGTTATTGAAATTGATCTGATCTGAAATGTTTTTAGCGATTACCTCTTTGGTTAGGTACCAATAGTATTGGTGATCGAAGTGTTACCTTACCTTGTTATTTTTTGTTATTGTTATTAGTTTCATAAATTATCTTTTATCACTGTTGACATAATATAATCATAGATTCTAGTAGGTAGGTAAATTACCTAATTAAAATTTAGTTACTTATATGTATACTTTTAAATAGGTTCTATATAATCTGATTAAACTAAGAAGCACAGCCAGCCACACCATAATAACGGATGATAACAGACGACGACGAATCGTTTCAGAAATATTGATGAGCGTCAGTTAAAAGCTTTTGTTTACATTGTCGCTAGCCTTGAGTTTTTAGGGTTTTATGACGAACAGGCAGACTAGATGTATGTATTTTTATGTGACTAGCTGATATCGATGAAAGCGGCTTGACTTTTTCCGACCCTTCCTACAAATATCGTTATATTTCAAATTTACACAAAACCTTGATGACTAACCTAACCTAAGCATGAATCACATTATCGATTGGTGAAAACCGCATGAGAATCCGTTCAGTAGTTTTTGAGTTTATCGCGAACACACAGACAGACAGACTTTGTTTTATAATATGTAGTGATAAATAACTTATATTTTGTTTTCTTACGGCTTTATTTAGTTCCTACCAGACAAGATCTTTTCTTCCTTACCCGGAACAGAATAAGTTTTTCCTGATTTGGTTCTAGTATAGTCCTACATCCTTGGTTTTGTAACAAACGGCCAAATTGACTGTGTATTAGGTCGCCGCTTGTTATATTACAGGTTTTTGGGCGAAGATTTTTTTTCTCGGTTTATATACTACAAGTTAGCATAGTCCAGAATATATAATAATATATAATAGTATAGTAGAGAATGTATTAGTAGAATAGAAAACCTTATTGTTTTAGATATTGGTTTATTGACATTGCTGTGGGCTTGATGCATTGCCCAATATAATGCAAGTTCCAATACTGACTAACTACTAATGCCGACGTTCGTTGTGAAATCTTGGCAGGTCAGACAGCGGCGTGACTTGGTGATTGATCTACTATTGTTTTACAAATCGACTCTGCTAGACGAGTTGAAGCACGTTTGCCAAGGTCAGATGATACTATGTGTCAGCCACTGAATTAGATTGAATCAATTCGTCGAAGATTGTTTGATTGTCATCATATCTTCTGGAAGGTAGGAGGCTGGCAACAGCATCCTTTCAGAACCACTGTCCCTGGATACCAGGGCGCTGACAGAAATATATCGGGCAGCTCTTAAAATAAGATCAGAATCTGTTTAGTAATTTAAGACTTAATTCATAATTCATGATAATAATAACTATGTTTATAGTATAAAATTTGACTTGTCTAAGTGCTTATTTTGTAAGCCTAAAGAAATAAAGTTATTGATTCTGATTCATAAAGGTGACATATTATCAAAATCCTGTATAAAAATAATAAAAGATTTAAAAAAATATTTTTTTGACGGCCACTGTGGCGTGGTGGGCGGAGATCCGTCTCCAACGCAGGAGGTTGCGGGTTCAATTCCCACCACGGGACAAAAATCTGTAGATATTTGTTCAGGGTGTTCTGGTCGTTTTCTATGTATGATAAAATATATCTATATATGTAATATATTGTATTATGTATATCAGATATCTAGTATCCATAACTTAGCTTGGGGCTAGATATTGCTGTGTGAATTGTCCAGCATTATTTATTTATTATTTATTCAGATAACACTAAATATTATAAAACGAAGCCGTCTTGGAGCATTCATCGAAAACGTTGCCTAATCCCTTTGAGATATAATAAAACAATTCAAGGTGGAATATTCCTCTTTTATAGATCTAGAGGTACAAAAAGTTCGCGATGGCATATGTATAACTAGCTTTTAAGGATAGCTTACTATACCCATTCTATCATAATAATATGCTCTACTACCCGTGGGGAGCCGGGGCGGGTTGCTAGTTTAGAAAAGTATAATAATTTTCAGAATCAATCACTTTTATTCATATAAGACCATTCGATATTTATAAAAATTTTAATTACTTCTGGTTCCGGTTTATTAAATGTTCGTTTTTTTTTCTGTGCTTTGTCTACAATCATTTCACATTGAATTTGGCTGGATTATAGATGGGAAAATATGCCTCTTTCTTATCCTTTTTTCCACGATACTTTGATGTAAGCAGATCTCTAGAAACAGTCCTAAATAGACTTAACTCTATTCAAAGAAAGCTAGTTAAAATTAATTGAACAAGATACAATTCTGTAACATTTTCTCGGCCTTTTCTATGTATAAAGGCACAAAAAGCCAAGAAAAAGTTAAATATCCCGCTGAGTAATTCTTCAGAATGTAAATAATTATGTGTCGCGACATAAAAATATCGCGGATTTGTTGGTTCAAGTCCAGAAGAGAATCGATTGAATAGTAGCTAGCTCACAATTTTCTACCTACATTGAAAATAAAAGTTAGAAATACACAAATTTTGTATGCTCATACAATATTACAATATTATTTTTTGTTAAATACCTACTACCTACTTAGGTTTATCTTTTACCTAAAACAAAGTTATAGAGGTCTACGATTCAAAGAGATTTTTGAAAGGGACTCTACGCTTCGGCATTCGGATAAATCGGAGGGTCTACGAGTTTTAGGGGTCTACGATCGTAGAGCGGCTACGGCTCGTAGAGGGTCTACGCTTCATAGCGGATTTAGGGGTGGTCGTAGCAAACAAAACATAACGACCGACTCACCTTCACACTGCTCTTTCACACTGGTGTTATGGTAAGGAAATAATTTTACTAACCACCACACTAGAGTGAAGGATTATAATACGATTTCCTCACCTTAACACTGTTTGGATTTAAGTGTCTTTTTACTAACGTTCCTACCATTGATATGGACTAACCTTCACATTGCTTTTATTTGTACTTGATAGGGTTTCGGTGGACAATACTATAAAAAGATAGATCCACTCCACTTTACCATCTCTACTTAATAAAATAGGTATCATCGGGTCGCCCTTTTTTCCGCCCATTAATGGGCAGAACGCTACTTAAAAAATGACTAGCGTTGTTTCGCCCATTTAGCAGTGTGAAGGTGAGTCGGGCGCGAATGGAACAATTTTTTTTCTTGGATTAATCAAGAACATCGTTGTATTTTGTTTGAATGACCATCTAGCTAGCATATGTATAGGCTCGTATACGGAACAAGTAAACAGCGATATTAGAATGTACTAAACATAAATCAGACCTATGTATTACCGCTAAATCAACTGTAACTTATGAATTATAGCCCAAAAACCGATCACAAAACACTCACCGTAAAGGTATCTCACAACAAACGCCACTCTGTTATCCCAGGAATACGACATATTAATTTATTTGGCCGGGAAACTTCTGGTAGAATAGGAAACTTCTGGTGGAATGGAAAACTGACTGAACTATCAAAGCTTTTTTCGGAGTAAAAAGCGCGGCGGCGGTCGAAATACGACTGGCGTCGGATTTTCGGCCGCCCCGCGCCGCCGCCGCCACCACCTGTGCGTTTGCGCTCGGAACAAACTAATTAAACTAATACTGGTGGACGTAGTCAGGATTTTGTGGAAAATTCGCGAAAGGCAGAAGAGTTAGTGGTTGTATATAACTATGTATTATATTAATCAAATATCTGTTTTCTGTCGCCATCCCAAGGTTGCCTGCGCCTTATCGCTTTCAGCGATAAGGCTGCCATTTGTACTGTCTTTATTTTTATTTGAGACTAGCTGCTGCCCGCGTCTTCGCCCGCGTTTTGTCGGGATAAAAAATTGCCTACATGTTATTCCAGGACCCAAACTATACCCATATCCAATTTCAGCCCTATCAACTACCCAGATGGAAACCTAGTAGACTAGACAGCTAGTTACTAGATATAATCTAGGTGCCCCTATAAGGTACTCTAGAGCAGAACCCATGTCTAGGAGCCACCTCCTATCCAAACCAATTAAGATTCTATTTTAGAGCAATTTTGGGCAAAAATAGTCGAAAACTACCTAATGAATTAACACTTTATTGTACTAAAAATTTGCATAAATAAAATCTCATATCCTACTAATATTATAAATGTCAAAGTTTGTAAGGATGGATGTATAGTTGTATGGATATTTGTTACTCTTTCACGCAAAAACTACTGAACCGATTAGGCTGAAATTTGGTATGGGTATAGTTTGGGACCTGGGTTAACATGTAGGCTATTTTTTATTCCGATAAAATGTGGCCGTAGGCGCGCAGCAGCTAGTATACATATAACTATCACATCATAGGTACCTACTAAAAAGTCACACATGCCTACCTAATGAAATCAAATAGTATAAATACACACATCAACATCGTCTAGGGATATTTTGTATAAAGCTAAAAATACTGGCCGGTTTTAAAATCTTTTGAAGAAACCTTATTTCAAAAAGGCCTAAAGCCTTTTTGAATGATTACAAATTTGAATTTGAACAAATGAATAAAAAACAAAAGATTTGCGCGGCATTGCTATAGCGAAGGTCGAAAGTTACAATTTATCTTCCATAGTTTATGGTAATTTTTTGTGTCAAATTGAAGTTTTAAAACACGTTATTAATTTATTTCGATTTTATACTACTAAATGCATCATGCGGCGGCGCCATTTAACTAGAGATAAAATGTTAAGGGCAGTAGGTATGCTCCAAGCTGGGGCTACTCAGCTGAATGTTGCTGAGGAGATTGGAACAAAACAAAACGTGATCTCAAGGTTATGATCACGTTAGCGTGCTACCGCTGAAGTGGCTGAAAGACACCCAGGCGGGAAGCGCATAACCACCCAGCGACAAGACCGATTTTTGCAAGTTTCCGCTAGAAGACAACCAAATGTTACGGCAATGCAGTTGGTTCAAAGGCTCCAGTCAGAGCACCAGTTGCTGGTGAGTGACCAAACTGTGAGGAGAAGACTGCATGAAGCCAACCTTCATGCTCGCAGACCGCTTCGTACTCCAGCACTACGCCGAGGAAATCGTGGACGAAGATTAGAGTGGGCTGGTGAACATTTGCTCTGGGAAGAGAACCAGTGGTCTGCGGTGCTGTTTACCGATGAGTTCCGATTCGGTTTCCATCCCGACTCAAGAAGAGTACGTGTATGGCGAGTTCCTGGTCGTGAGAGCCGTCTGCAACACCCTTAGGAAGTCCATCCATACCGCGGTGGGACAGTTATGGTTTGGGCGGGAATACGTATTGGTGGAAGAACAGATCTCGTTTGGATCAGAAACACCATGACCGCTGAAAAATACCGTAACCAGGTGCTAGTACCAATAGTCTACTCCCATCGACTACAAATGGGCCAAGAATTCACGCTCATGCACGACAATGCCCGTCCGCACACAGCGCGAGTGGTGACCAGCTGGCTGCAGGAGCACGACGTGTCGGTCTTAAACTGGCCTGCGCAATCGCCAGACCTAAACCCCATAGAGCATGCATGGGACATGCTCCAAAGAAGAGCTATGAACCATTTTCCTGCAAACATCGCGACTGAAGAGCAACTTTTTTTGCATTTTAGCAGGCCCTGGGACAATATCCCGCAGCAAGACTTTGATAACTTGATTCAAAGCATGAAAACCCGTTGCAGGACCGTTTGTAACGTCATGGGTGGTTTTACTGACTACTGATTTTTCGTATAATTGTAAAAAACAGGAAATTTCGCATAATTTTGTTTTTTTATTTATTAAACACAACATCCTAAATGTAAATTTTTTTCATATTTTGTTTTTTATTGAATACAATTTTATTTAAACAATAAAAATATTTCTATTGTATTCGAAGGTCTAGTCTACTAAACGGGCTTTTCAAAAATATATACATGTTGCATGTTATTTATAACAAATTTTGAGTAAATTGAGAAAATATGAAATATCCCTAGACGATGTTGATGTGTGTAATATTAACTAGAATTCGATTATAAAATTATACAAAAATTTATTAAAAATTAAAATTGAATAAAAATATTGAAATGAACATTAAATAGGTACCTGAACTAAGGATGTTTTCGTACAGTTTTTACTCTATGCTTCGTAACTACCGTACATGGTCTGAGTAGAGCATAATGTTATTGGGCCGCCAGCGATGATACCGGCTTCATCTGGATGATGATCATCCAATGGCCCATATTTTTGACCTTATCGTATCTACCTTATTTCGATGGAAGATAACTAGACTATAATGTAGGTAGGTAGGTACAGAGCTGTTTTTGTATTTGAATGATAACCATATTTTTTTATTGACATTTGAAAGTCATTTCATGTCAAGAATGGGTTGATTTGTTTGCGTAATTCAAAGCAAAGGGGGATTCCCTTTGCTTTGAATTACGCAAACAAATCAACCCATTCTTGACATGAAATGACTCCCTTTGCTTTGAATTACGCAAACAAATCAACCCATTCTTGACATGAAATGACCCAAGGGATTTCCTTCGTACGACTTGACTTCTTTGTTCAAAGAGAATACAATACTTGTCTTTGTTATTGGCAATATATTTCTGAGTTGCCACTTTTCTAGTGAAATGTATCAATTTTAGTTTGAAATCGCCAAGATGACTTTGATTTTCCTGACTGATTTCATTGACAGCTGACTGACAGTGACAGCTGTTGGTAAACAACTTTGTTGCAGTTTGGTTTTTGGTTTGTTGGTCTTTAGTCTTTTGAATTTATTTTATAGAATAATAATTGGTTTCAGTACAGATCTGCATAAAAAATTGTATAAATTAGAAACAATTTGTTTATTGAGTGTGCATGATGATTTTCTGCGGAAGAACGAGTACGGTTTTCATGTTATTTGCTTTATTGGGTAAGTCATTATTACTATGCAATTTGTATTCATCAATATCTATTTCTAGTTCAGGACCTACCCAAGAAACTGATTATAAGCATAAAGTGTAGTTATACTTCCATACTGCCTTATAAAGTATCGTACTGTACTGCCGTCTTGTGATTTACAGCTTAAATTTGACGCGCATTTGGCCCTCAACTCATTGCTCAAAGATAATAATCTCTTCCTTTTTTCAGGCCAATCTACGGTAACTTTCCAATATGATATTCAAGAAGAGACAGTGACCAACGAAGAAGAAATCGACATTCCAAATGTGGATGAATCAGAGACAGACACAGAGTCTCTACTTTCAAATGTTGTCTCTGATGTGAACAAAACTCTAACATCTATCTACAATACAGTAACATTGGCCAATGTCACAGTTGAAAATACTACCCAAGTGGTCAATGAAACAAAGAAACTAGTCAAATGTAAGACAATACTGTATGAAAATGAAGACTATGAGCCAACAGTGGAAATAGTAAATGGCACAGCTTTAGCCAAGATGCTACAAATCAACACAGAGATAACCAGCCGAGATGTGGAAGCTGATTGTGTCTTAGTACTTTTTTATGCCCGAGCATGTCCATTTAGTGCCCATGCAGCCCCTCACTTCAATGCTCTAGCTAGAGTGTACCACAATGTCAAAATGGTAGCATTAGATGCTCTGAAGTACCATGGAATCAATGCCCAGTATGGAATAGTTGGAGTTCCAACGTTGAAAATGTTCCACAATGGTCGGCCAGTGGGAAAGTTCAATGGCACAGAATATAACATACAGGCATTCAGCAAGTTTGTCCATGCCATAACGGGTCAGTATACACATGAGCTCCTCGTCACCTCGAAAGACTTCCAAGGACCAGTGTCAAGTGTAGTTGATAATGATACAGACTATTTCCTGGTTTTATCCTGGTTATTCATTGTTGTATGCTCAATTTACTACTTCATGGAGTCTAAATGGTGGAAGATGATAGTGGAAACTGTGCAGAATAATTGGCGGGAAGCAGAAGCTCAGCATGAACATAATGATTAGTTATTTAGGTGTTATAATGGCATTGCTTAGGGTTTATTGTTATTATATAATATTCAAGGTATTTGCTTGTTTTCATGTAAAGTTATCTATAGAATTACCATTAGTAGGTTGGGTAGGTATTTAGAAGAAACTTGTAAAGTTTATCAAGGTGAATCACAAGCATAAAGCACACCACAAGTAACGTCAAGTAAGCCATTGAAACCATTTATTCATTGTGTGTGGTAAACATCAGGTCTTAAATATAGTTTTTAGTAAACGCAATCTACTATTTCGAGCATTTATAGATTTTATAATTCGATTTTAAATAGCATGCAGTCTTAAATTATATAAATAAATTAGTTGTCATTATTGTATACATATGTAATAAAATAACTAATTTAATTTATAAACTAAGGTGACCAAGTTTAAGTAATTTATTTTTAGTGTGAATGAACAAGCATTGAACTAGGAACTTTTTTCTCAGTCCTCTGAAGAATTAAGAATAAAATAAAAAAAATTATGTTCCTTCACAGACATCGTAGAGCTGCGAGATTTCTGTGTTCCTTTTTCGGCGTTCATGTTCTTCTTCTTTTAGCTTTGGCTCTGCATCTGGATTGATGGAATTCTGCCAGTGTCAGTTAGGTATGAATTGCGCATTTAGGAACAATAGATAAAAATTTAAAAAGGTTGAGTTTGGATTTTTCAGAAAATAAATAATTTATATAATCTCAATCAAGTTCGTATAGGTACAAAAACAAACAGAAACAACCAAATTAAAAGTTAAATAAAAAGCGTTAACAGAAGTGATCAATATGCGAAGTAACATAAAATATATACTAATTAATCTAAAAGCTACAATTGTATACTATTTACAGAAATAAATCTACAAAGTTTAGATACAAAAAGGGAAAATACTAATGGAAGAAGGGTCTTGGAAGAGAAGGGACGGGGGATTTCAGGAGGAATAATATCATGAAGAGAAATTTTAAGCCTAGGACAGACGAAAAGAAGATGTTCAACATCTCCTTCATCCAAACCACATTCACACAGAGATTGATTCCTGACCCTTATCTTCGTAAGAAACACAGGAGTACATACATACATGGCCCAACCGGAGACGGCATAAGATGGATATGCTGGTTTTGCTGGCCTTTTTAAATTTGAAAAACCAAGGTTTGAGAGGAATTTCTGGTTGCAAATTACCATAGTGCTTGCAGAGTGACCCTGGGTCCAAGCCAAGAAAACATTAATGCCACGACTTTTACACCTGACCAAAGATTCACGAATTTTAAGAATGATTGGAAATCTAGATTTAGAGCGAAAGGGGCAAGATAGGATAGACTGAAGAGAGCTTTTAGAATCAGAGAATATTATGGAATTATTGAGGTTGTGCGAGTCTACAAATTTAATAGCTTCCAGCAATGCTATAGATTCCGCAGGAAAAACCGAGGAAATCAGACATTTATAATTTAAAATTATCTTGGACGAAGGAATCCAAACTGCAGCGCCTACAGGACTAGACTCATTTAATTTTGAAGCATCTGTAAAGATGGAGAGCCAACCATTATAATTAGAATCAAGTTGCATGTTAAATTTTTCACGAGCATATGAGCAACCTTTTACGATCCCAAAATCTAAGATAATATCTGGTTCGAACATAATAGCTTCATATGAGGTAATAAACAAAGGATTAGAACTAAATTGGATGACAGGATATGGAAGGTGGGAATATTTCATAAAACTCCGAATCAAACACGGTATTTTATCCTGATGAATATTAATAGGCTCAAAGAAAGAATACAACTCGTTTAACTTATTTAGAAGAGGATGTTGCAAATTTTGAACTAATTTGAAAAGAAAACGATCTGAGAGATATTGCCTTCTAAGAGAAAGAGGAGGATCACCACATTCTACTTGCATTGCGTTTATAGGAGAAAATTTCATTGCACCAAGAATAATTCGAAGACATTTTGACTGGACCTTATCTAACTTATCTAAAGCCATCCGCGTACTAGGATCCAGAAGGAACGAACCATAATCCATATGACTATGAACTATGGCATTATATAAAAGTTTTTGACAATAGGGATTGGAACCCCACCAGACGGTGAACGTAGGATGTTAATATTCTTTTCACATTTTTCTGCAATGTAGCTAAAATGAGGAACACCTGTCATTCTTGAATCTAATTTTAAACCTAAGAATTTTACATTATTTATTTGATCAATCAATTCACCGCCAACATATAGGGCAATGGATGGAATTAATCTTTTTTTGGAGAAGACAATACAATTACTTTTAGATGGTGAAAGGGACATACCATAAACTTTAAGCCAATCATCCAGGATATTAAGAGATGCACTCAGGTCATCCTGAGCGAACTCTTGGGAACTTGTTTTAATATATAAAGCCAAATCATCAGCGTATTGAAGGCATATACACGGTAAAGAGTGATCTAAGTCAGAAGTATAAATACTATATAATAAAGGACTCATTACAGAACCTTGAGGCAACCCCTTATAAATACTACGGGGAGATGAAAGGAAGCCCTAGTTTTTCACCAAAATTTTCCTATCCATAAGCATATTACATATAAAGCGAACTATTCTCTCTGGAATTCCCAGCTGCTGAAGTTTTCTCTTGAGAACCGGTAGCAAAACATTATCATAAGCAGCACTGATGTCAAGAAAAACGGCAAGGGCGTTCATGTTCATTATGTACTCAAGTCAAGTGACGCATGGGTGACGCGCTGACCGAAACGAACACGGACGGAAAGAAACGAAAGCTTTGTAGATTTATTTCTGTAAATAGTATACAATTGTAACTTTTAGATTACGTAGGTATATATTTTATGTTACATATTGCTCACTTCTGTTAACGCTTTTTATTTAACTTTTAATTTGGTTGTTTCTGTTTGTTTTTGTACCTATACGAACTTGATTGAGATTATATAAATTATTTATTTTCCGAAAAATCCAAACACAACCTCCTCAAATTTTTATCTATTGTTCCTAAATGCGCAATTCATACCTAACTGACACTGGCAGAATTGCATCAATCCAGATGCAGAACCAAAGCTAAAAGAAGAAGAAACGAAAGCTAATAAATTGTTCGAGTTGAAATAGGTATGTAGGTTTTTGAACGAAAACAATAGTTGAACGTTTGACTTTGACTGATACTGAACTGAACTGAATGAAATTGACAGATAGCTTTAGCTAGTGATGATGCGAATTACACTGTTCACTGTCGATATAATGTGTTCGATGGGTTTACAAAAAAATCTAATCACGAAAACTTTAAGTCACATTGCATACATCGCTTCATCTTAGTTCTGAAATCTTTTTATAAATTCCGGATGCCATTATTTATAATTAGGTTTGGGAGACATAGGCCTCCTACATGGGACACTACAAATAGCGGTACATAGTTGCCTCCTAATTTATTAAAATATCACCGATATAAAATGAGTCTAGTGTTAAATAACAATAAAATATGTGAATTCATCGAAAACGTAAAGAGTCGTACTCGTACCAATATAGTTATTCGACGATGATGATGAGACTGATGTGGCGTGGCCCGGACGTGTGTTCTGGGTATCTTTTATATTAGTAAAAAAAATATCTGTCTAAGTTATGTTTTGTTTTATTTAGGTATATCAGTCATCTAGTACCTACCCATAACACAAGCTTTGCTTAGTTTGGGCCTAGATGATGATGTGTGGGTTGACCAGCATTATTTATTTATTTATTCCCGCTTTCGTCTTGGGTTGTGTGTGTTGTTCTGCTTGTACCTACCGCTGCTTCTTAGTAAGTTTGTTGATGATACTCTAGCGACACCGGTATCAGAACAGTCATAATTCTAATGCATTTTGCGATATCCTGGGACTAGGTAGGAGGACGTGAACGACATGTGACCCACCTGCCACCTACTAACCATCGATAGTCGATGCCTTGGTAAAGAATATTTGTACAACACTAATTTATCACGTGGATGAAAGATGTTTTGATTTTTAAAAATTATCCCTCTGCTAATCACTACTGAATAATGTTTTTATTACAACTATCAAACTACTGAAAGCCTAGATAAAATGAGCGCTGCCATATCTTTCTTAAAGTCCACAAAAGGCAAAGTTCTATTAGCAACAGTCGTGGTTTTGCATCTCAGTGTTTATTTTGCGAAACCATCGTATTTCAAGAACGAAGTTGATAAGAAATCCATCGTATCGCCTCCCAAATACCTACCGGAGAACTGAGTGACCTTGCAGGAGGTCATTGGGGCACCAAAAAGTTCACGATTAATGTTTCGCAGAGTTTTTGTGTCGACTCGCAGTTTAGTTAGAAGTCGAGAAAGTTTGATCAGAGACATGAGTGAACAGAAGCCAAAGCAATTTAAAATATTCTTGACGAGGCATGACATGCCGGGAGACTGTGTGACACTGCTACATAACAATAAGTAAGTTCACCATTATAAATAAGTACCTAACCTACCTACATTTTGTTAGGAGCTTCAGACATGCTTCCTATAAAACAGCTGTTAGTTAAGATGGTATACTAGAAGATTACAGACAAACTGAATTACGGTTTAAGTCGTAGATTAAAGGTATGTACTACTGTTTTTACAGCTGATCCAATTTAATTTATTTTACATATTTATCTAAATTCCTAAGTTATTTAATTGTATTTCTGTTTTATGGCTTTGAAGTAAGTATAATTTTAAGCACTTTTATTTTGAACTATTATAAATTAACTCATCCAAGTGTGCTCAGTGCTCCTACGGCGAATAAATACAATACAATACAAAACTCTTTATAGTACACCACAAAGACAAATAAAACACATAAACAAGTACAATGGGCGGCCTTATCGCTTAGAAGCGAATTCTTCCAGGCAACCTTATATAATAAATGAGTATGAGTTAAACATAAATAACTGAAAGAAGAATCCCTATGGTTACATTAACATACACAACATTACATTACACTTAGCTGCTAGTAGCATCACAACATTAAGTTCTTACCTATTTTGCTTAATTATTAAAGCTTCATCAGCTACCTATGTACTATCGGTGTAAGATCTGCCTTACCAGTTTGAAATGATTTTGCCTTGCGTTGGTTTTGGGTTACAGATCACACCTTCTTTTCTTTGTTGTCTAGTTTGACCAATAGAGAGTAGCGGGCAGTCAACATCTGCTGAAGATATTTTTTATAATGGTTCTTTTTAATGACTTTTTCCATTGCAAAGTCATCTGGCCAACCAGTCAGTCAGTTGTGTGCAGTTGCAGTTACGGTAGTCGAGATCGAGAATTTAATTAGCCGCAATTTATCGCAACATTAACGCTCCCAAATTGTAGTGTGTGCAATACAATAGTGTAGTCTTCAAACGATAATAAAATAAAACCAAATAATAATTCAAATTTGCATGATGTCATAATCCAAATCTTAAATAGTTTCTTGCCAAATAATAATTACCTATTTACAATAGCACTGACTAAAGTACCTGACCAGCCCCATGAAATACGACGGTCCTATTGGTCTTTCAAAACAAAGGAAACCAAGCAAGCTGGGGGTGGCAACCGGTCACTTCACAGAAAAATCAGCCTTGTGGTGGGAAAGCAGATCTTGTGCTGATGGTACATGTACTTAGTTAAAACTTGCAACATGCATTCTAATTTTAATATCATAATTGATAAATGTGCTGAACAATTCACAAAGTATAATCCAGTGCAAAGCTAAGCAGAGCTTGTGTTATGGGTAGGTACACATACTATAGGTAGAATTGCACCACTTTGCCTAACTTTTCCTACATAAAGAGGCCATGATATCTAATCACTTACAATTTTTTCTCAATCTTTTCAGTTGCCATGTGACAATAAGTAGCAAGTTACAAGCCTCCAAAGAAGATCTGTTGCATGCTGTGAATGGAGTAGACGGCATCTACTGCTGCCTCAATGATAAGATCGATAAGATGGTGTTGAATGCTGCTGGACCAAACTTGAAAGTGGTATCTACAATGTCCGTGGGATTAGACCATATTGACTTGGAAGAATGCAAGAAGCGAGGTGTACGGGTTGGTTACAATCCTGATGTGCTGACTGATGCTACTGCTGAACTTACTGTGAGTAAACCTTTCAGATCATCTTCATTTCCGTCGAAGTTGTCTAATTTCTGAAATAGACAACCTATGTGGTGAAGGGCCGTCTGCGACGCAGTTTGCTGTTTCGATTCCTGCCTTGGGACAAATGTTTGTATGATCTGCTAATAAATAAATAAATAATAAATGAAATATTTATTCAAAAGTATCTTAAGTCAAATGTTTAACATCAGAATAATAATAACTTAATTCTAAAGATTACGTGTGCCTGAACTAGGTAAAACCTGTATCTCAGGCAAAATTGCTAACAACAAATAGATAGGTAGTAAAAATCACTCAAATAAAGTAAAACAAATCGACAGTGCAGACTTTCAAAATAATTTTTAAACTAGGTAACTATGCTAAACTATATTACATTTTAGGAGTACCTACCTATATAATAAATAAGAATGCTATAATTATAACATAGGTATACCTACTATTGAAGAAAAAGTACCTAATATGTTTACTGTATCGGTATTATTAGGTGCTTCCATAATCTATCGAGTTTATGTACCTATTTTCAGCGATTGTTTTTGCCGGACAGTCAGCAGAAACTGTAATGTGCTTACTTGGCTTTTTGAAATGTAGGCAAGTAGCACATTTGGGTTCTTCCGCCTTTTTAGTACACTCTTTGATTGAGTGACCTTGAACTCCGCAGTGGCTGCAGATGTGGGTCGTCTCTCGACAGGACTTGGCAGCGTGTCCATATTGCTGGAAGTTTGAAGCACCGTGTGACCAAAGTGATGTCCCTCACAGGACACGATGACCAATTTACAAAAACCCTCTCCTTTCTTATCAGGGCTCTGCGAATAGCTGCTATCTGCAAATATTTGCTTTGGGACATTTTCTATGAATAATAAAAAAATATCTATCTATCTTATACACTGTAATAAGTGTATCAGTCATCTAGTACCAATAACCACCTTTGCTTAGGTTGGGGCTAGATGACGCGGAGTTTATTGTCCAGCATTGTTTATTAAAAAAATCTACACTAAAATCTACTTACCTTAAAATAAAAATTTTACTCCTCAAATGGATGTTCTGCATCTTATCTAATCTTATTAGCCTGCTAGACCCCACTGTTGAGCGTAGGCCTCCCTTCTCTCCTTGTAACAGTTTGTCCCTCTCAAATAGTACCTTGTTTCAACAAACTTTAATGATCCAAATTTTCCTCTTACAGTTGGCTCTACTGCTCGCCACATCACGTCGCCTGCCCGAAGCCATCAAAGAAGCAAAAACTGGAGGCTGGGTCTCTTGGGCCCCAACCTGGATGACCGGCCCCGGCCTTGCGGGTTCCACTGTTGGCATCGTAGGCTTCGGCCGCATCGGCCAGGCCGTCGCGCGACGGATTAAAGCATTCAACCCAGCTAAAATACTATACTACAACAGAAGTCAACGCCCAGAAGAGGCTGAAATAGGCGCTGTTAAAGTAGACTTCCTATCTATTATAAAAGCAAGTGATTTTATAATCTGCTGTATAGCATTAGCACCTGAAACCACTGAGTTATTTAATGCTGAGGCATTCAAACAGATGAAAAAGACAGCTATCTTCATTAATACGAGTCGTGGTGGCATTGTCAATCAAGAAGCATTGATATTAGCATTGCAAAATCACACCATAAGTGCAGCAGGGTTGGATGTGACAACACCGGAGCCTTTACCTCTCAACAGTCAATTGTTTAGCCTGGATAACTGCATAGTGTTGCCACATATAGGCAGTGCTACGATTGAAACTAGAAACAAAATGGCGGTATTGACTGCTCAGAATGTTATTGCAGCTCTCAATGGTGAGGAAATGCCTGCAGAATTCAAATATAATAGTAGTAATTAATACAATTATGTGAATTACCTCTCAGTACCTGTGGGTACTTGTTTTTAAGAATTGACGTTTTAACGTTGACATGAAATGATTATTATAATAATGCTTATTTATGAAACTAGCTTTTGTTTCTAGAAATAAATAAACATTTAGATGATAGTTTCGCTCCCTTTTTAATTGACTTTGATAAAAGATTCTTCGGCTCTATTTTTTTTAGTGTATTTCTGTCAATTATTTACCGATTTCAAAAATTATTTTGCTACGTATATAGGGAATATTCCCGAAGTGGTCCCATGTAAAAAAAATATATTTTTAGCTTAATGTATTATATGTGCCGCAAAATTTAAAAAACTTTGACATTTATAATATTAGTAGGATGCTGATTACATAAGATATAAGCAATATTTTTTTCAAGCTATCTAATTGATCTTTAATTGTTATTTTAGTGCTCGGGATAATAAACAACGTCATCACAACTTTTTACTACCAATTACCAACGTATTTAAGATTTCTAAATCACACCAGTAATTTTTTATTAGACCACACACTTTATTTCCAAAGTTCTTGATCTACCGGAAACAACGCCGAAGCTACACCCGCTTTTTTCCCCACTGAAAACACATAACAACAAACTCCTCCATTGCAATCATAATAGGCCTATCATGACCACAGTGACACAAAAGCCACCCTTAGCAAATATCCTTCCAATGCTGCATTGGTGGAAAGCGAAGTGGGGCCCTCGCTATCGCTGCGTAGTAGCGGTAAAAACGCCAGTCTAGTCGGCTCGCGGCCGTGCCTCGTGCGTTACCCTGGGTAAATTTTCGTAACCGTATAGTAACCGTTGTTGTGCTGTCGCGTGTTTTGGATTGGATGCACTGGATTTGCGGTGAGTTTTATTTTCTCTACTTTGTCATACTTAGGTGTGTATGTATAGGTAAGAAGCAGTATCATGGACTTTTGTGGCCGTTTGTTTTTTTTTATTATGGAATAACAAACACTACATTAAACTTATTATACATTTATGTTAGTTCTTTACTGTGTACAGATGAATATTCACAATGTAGCCCACAGCGCTATCCAAGTTAACGTTATATACTAGATATTAAAAAGAAAAACATGCAACTAGAAGGCCTAACTAAAACATGAAGTAGATTAGGGTAGCTAGCCGATAACTAGGCTCCTCTTAAACTAGAAATGCTATAAATTATATTATTCTAATATCAAAATTAATTATTATTTAGTAATAGTAATATAGATAACTACTACTAAGTTATCTATAATTGTATAGATAACTTTTTAGTACTTACCTACCTAGATAGTCTTCGCAGCTGCACAAAGTTAAATAGGTACAAAGTAAAACTAGAAAATTACGACACAAAATAGAGCGCACGGTTAACCCGAATAAGCACTATTTCGGTAAAACGTACTACCTACCGAGGAGCTCCAGTCTGTCATTTATAGGTACATTCCGGAAAACAGGAACCTGGAGAAACGTACTCTTTTTGCGGAGAAGAGGCAAGCTTGCGTTTTTGAGGCATTGAAATTGACTCGATTGGCTTCGCCCCAATCCGAGACTGCCTTCAGGGTCAAGTTCAAGCGCTGCGTTTAGACTCTACAACTTTTCTATTTTAGACTCTACAACCTACTAGGTATAGTGTGTGCCTTTTGCCTAGAACCGCAGGTCATGAAAATATTATTTGGGGCTCAGGTCCATAACCTATCTATTCATATCATAGAGTTAGTATAGATGCTGCTTGATTAATGCCATCAGATAAGCAAGCTGAGGCCTGCGGAGGTTCTATGTCCGTCTGATGTTCTTTTTATGTACCTAAGTACTACATATGTTTGTCGATTTGGTGTATTGTTATTTGGACCCACAGTTTCTCACCACGAATTCTCCGTCAATTATGGACCGATTTGAATGATTCTCCAGCAATTAATTGTATCTATTGATTATTGTAGAAGAATGATCCCGAAATGGTCCTTAGAATTTTATATCCGAGGGATTAGTAACTATTTATCCTGCAAAACCTACAAAACAGTTTAAAATAAGGGGTTTGAAGTTGTTTCTTAGTTTATTCAAAACAATAAAATTATTCCACATTGGTACCGGGGCGCGACGCCCCGGCAATGGCACGGCTTCATACATTTTGCTTCCTGCAGGGCTATTCAGACTCGATCGAAAAGTTTCGTCGACTCGGAATCTGACACATATCCGCGCGAAATTCAAATATTTTCTGCGTTCTACAAGGAATAAAACTACCTAAAAAGTAGTTTTTCATAAATCGCTGATCATTTTCTTTGAATCTATGTGCCAATGAAGTACGATTAATGGGGTTTTTGGTAATGATGTTGATTTTTAGTAATACATCTCATAAATTATAAATTTCTCCAAAAGCCGAGTCGAATCGAAATTAGTTAAAACATGGGTTCATAGAAAATGTTTTACGATTTACGGTAAACTGCTTTTCTGCTATTGATATTGCTTGTAGAACGCAGAAAATAATAAAAACCGCAAAAATATTTGAATATCGCGCGGATTTGAGCCAGATTTCGAGTCACGGTAACTTTTCGATCGAGTTAGAATAGATGTGCTGGTCGGTGTCGGCGCGCCGCCGCCGCCGCCGTGTTCCAACTGGAAGCTCCAAAACCCTGAGTCAGTCAGTATCAGTAAAAAACGGCCACTATCCCTTGAATTATTTAATTTTTGTAGGAACGTACCGATTTTAATGATATAAGGTACCTAAATATCTGAGGGATTATTAGTATTTGATTTGTAATCTCCAATACTAAAAATAAAAACGTGACGGGTAAAGTTTAAATATCGTTAAGTGTTCACACTTAGGTAGTCACTTAAAAGACAGTGTTATTATCCAGGAATTTTATTTCGAAGTACCTACCTACCTAAGTAGCATAGCTAGTAGTTTGTATCTAAGGTACCTATAGATACATGCCGCGGAAGGTTTAAATGTTCCTGTGGTTCGTCGAAAATGGCGAGAGAGGGTCACCGGAAAGGTTTTAGTGGGTATTACGTCCTTCACAGGGCGTTGACTCCTACATAATTCAGGTCCCCCCCAGACCAGTTTATTCGCAAACGAAATTCCTCGCCGAATAAAAAAAAAAGGTATAAATAAATAATAAATGAATAAATAACATTTATTCAAAGAAACTCGTACGTAGAAAAAACTGAACTAGGTAATCCTGTGTTTCAGGCGACAAGAGTGCTAATTATTAAATAAAATAATCTTTTAATAACAATAAAGACATATTTTAGTATAACAATGTTGTTTATATTACAAACGGTTCATGGTATTAATAAGGAACTTAACTTATATTGAGTATAGCTAAATTAATAATTATCTTATAGATACATAATAATCGCTATAAGTATAGTGTGTCGACCGTTTCTTTTCCGAACTTATCGTTAGCAGTAGATGGAGGATTTATGATTACCCATGCTCAGTCTACGTCGTTAGCTGACAATCTACCATCTGTCAAACTATACGTGGACAAAAATTTAAGTGAAGAGAATATCAATAACACCTTATTTCTTATTTGATAATAATAACTATGTTTATAGTATACAATTTGACTTGTCTAAGTGCTTATTTTGTAAGCCTATAATAAAGTTATTGATTCTGATTCTGATTCTATAGGTATCTACTATCTAGGATTCACGTGCAAAAAATTAATTGCCTATATCTGTTTGAGTGCTCTTTCGAAAACTTATCAGCCTGACTTCCAATTAATAAAATAGCAGCCGCTCGTTTGATGTGGACACACGCCTCGTCGGACCCAGGAATGCAGAGAATTCATTACAAGTGCGATCAAACTTTCATCTTGTTAACGAAGAATCTACACGTAATAACAATAAAGTAAAGCACAAAAATCTCCAGCGAACAAACGGATCTAAAAACCACACGTACTTTCTACGGCAATTAGAAGATTCGCACACGAAAGAGCCGAGTCGCCAAGACGCTACAAGATTTATTATAATTCTTGGCTGATATTTAGTTTTTGGTGAGGATTAGGTGTAAATCAAAAGAAAGTATCTATGACATATGATATCCAATTCGTTTCGGTGATAATCCTGCGGAATGTTCTGAAGATTTATAGTTCAATAAATTCATCAGGTTCTGTCGTTTATGATAATTGTCTAGTAGGTAGGTTGTTGGTTCTATCAGGTTCCCTGCCTTGATAATTATTATGATTGACTTATTTTCTAAAAGATACAACTACTTTAACTAACTTTTAGAAAATATCGTAAAATACATGTCATGTCAGATTCCAAGAATCAGGGAAACGTCCTATCAGCGTTGCAACTGTTCAATAAAAAGCCGGCTCTATAAAATCATGCGCGTTCTGTCCTACAAACTTTCCTTGGATGCTATGTGGGTGTGTCGAACTTCAATAAAACATTCGTCCGTATGGATAACGCACCTCGACACCGCAAGTGTTTAGAACTGCCTGAGGTCTTACGATTTTACTACATTTAATTTCAACCGTGAATATTAATTCGCTTGGAAACTAATATGAGACGCGTTTTATAGTAGTTTCCAAGCGCTGATAGTGAAGGAGTTCCTCAGGGAGATACGCTAACTCGGTTCTATTGCTGCTATTTGCATACAGTTTGAATATAAAAATAACATGCAAATTGTTCTGTGGCTTTACTGTCGCTCGCTATAAATAATGTAAACAAGGAAAGTGGTTTTAGAAGCTTAGCACTTACATAGATGTAATAAGTCAATCCTAATGAGATAATTAAACCGACTGAAGCCATTATACATAATTTTATTGTAACTTAGTCAGATTTCAAAATGTTTTTACGGATGTTTTGAATTTACTGTTTGACTTTCTTCAGATTTTACGGTGTTCACTTAGAAAGTGTCATTGTAACTAATAATATTTCTCTTTTATGGGGGTCTGCCATGAAAGATGGCTAGGTACACCATTTTACGACAGTGTAATGCATCTTTCTATTTTCTTCATAGAAAGCTAATAATTTAATCAGAGGAAAAGTTTTCTAGCATCAGAAACAGGTCTATGCGGTTAGTATTTTTGCTGTCAGTACCTACGTATCTATTTCTACACCATTCAGCCTGTACAACCTATTTAGCTAAAGTTGCCTTTACTAAAGCCAAAATCATTTTAATTCATTTAATTGTATGCCTATGGCAGCTGCGCTTTTCCACAATTAGTAGGAAATGTTGCTGGCTCCCAGAGGAAGGGCAGCAGCTTCCTTCTGAGTATTTTTAAACACCAACACTGCGATCACCAATCCACCTGCCAAGCGTGGTGATTATGGCAAATCCCCCCCTACATGGGAGACCATCCACTCGATGGACCGACGACATCATAGCGGTCGCAGGGAGTCGATGGACGGAGGCGGCTCAGGGCCGCAATTTGTGGCGTCGTACGGGGGAGACCTATGTCCAACAGTGGACGTGTATGGGCTGATGATGATGATGTTGCTTGCATTTCGAAACCCCAATTGGTCCATATAGGATGCAGCCATTGATGGCAAATCACTTTCAACTAGACTAGTCTGATTCCCACGTACCAATTATACGTTTGGTTTCACTTGGGTGAGTATGATCGGTACTGTGTACGTACAGGGACCTAGTTACGTTAATTCACATAGTCACGTGGCGTGTTAACTGTGCACTGTCCGGTAAATGCATTCGTTCTTATCGGAGCTCAGGTTCATCTGATTTGTGGTTATATCAAAAATGTGTTAATATATTCGGACCGCTAAAGATTGGAACTCGTTGCCTGCTTCTGTTTCTTCTGCCAATTACAATCTGGCTCTCTTCAAGACAAGAGTGAATAGGTATCTTCTAGACCGTCTTGATACACCGTCGGCCACATCGTCACTTTCCATCAGATGAGATTGTGGCCAAACGAAGGTCTAAGGTTCACAAAAAAAATATTACTTATATTAAGAAGATATAACATAAGATTACCCTTTATTTTCAAAGGAAAGATTACATGCTATTTCTATTTTCTAGTGAAATGACGGGATCTAGAGTTCCTTGAGTTGAGTTAGACTCTGTTCCCCTCACTAGAACAAGATAGCCGTAGTATATTGGGGTCACAGGGATATTAGTTTGTGCATGTTATTTTTCTATCACATAGTGTGGCGGCTCTATCTTCTGCTCTACATGATGTTCTAGAGCAGCTACATTTTGACTTAGGTATTAGGAAATCCTGTTTTCAATAGGAAGCTTAAATTTATTTATTTATTTATGTACACCTATTCTTACGGGCACACCCAATGCTATAGTGTACCTATTTTAAATTCTTAGTCTAGTCTTATTGTTACAATTAAAATAGAAAATTATTAAACATATTAGAATTATGAAATCAAAGATAATTTACAAAAATCAGTCGAATGTCCAAGATAAATAATTAGTCATAAATGATGATATGTCAAAGAAATTTGATTATGCATGCAATAATAACATTCATCATCATCATCATCATCACCATCAGCCTATACACGTCCACTGCTGGACATAGGCCTCCCCCGTACGACGCCAAAAATAGCGGTCCTGAGCCGCCTCCATCCATCGACTCCCTGCGTCCGCTACGATGTCGTCGGTCCATCCGAGTGGATGGTCTCCCATGTAGGGGGGGATTTGCCATAATCACCACGCTTGGCAGGCGGATTGGTGATCGCAGTGTTGGTGTTTAAAAATACTCAGAAGGAAGCTGCTGCCCATCATCTGGTAAGTTCCCTTAGTAATAACATTAAAAAATAATAATAATCCTAGTCAATATTAATTAATTAAACATAGAAAAATCGGATTAAAAAGCATTTGAATACACAGTAAAATAACATTTAAAAATAAATGTTTTACGTTATTACCTTACTGATAACCAACAACATCCTGTGTTGTCTAGAACAGCTGAAAAGTTAAAAACAAAACGAAGAAGCTTAATCTGCTCACCAAAAAAAGCGAAAACATAGGTACCTACTATAAAAAATATAACAAACGTTACATTGTTATAGCGATACCTACATTTATGTGAACTAGAAAGAGAAGACTAGGTCTACCGTTACAGTTTACTAGAGTAGGCAGCTCGGCTCGTGTGTAGAATTCGCAATTTGCAACAACTTTGCCAACTGTGGTCTAAACGGCTTTCACAGCATTCGCTTCAAATGAACTGAGAAACAGACTGGACCGCCAAGGACGTTTGTGATTAGGTTTGATTTAGTTCCTTGGTCAGAAAAAAATGCTTATTTTTAACCGACGTCGTTCACTTTTCCTTGCTAATTGTCTTGCCTTTACAGGTAACGAACTAGCTTGGGTATTTTCAACCAGCAGTCACTATGCAATTAAAGGACTAGTTTGTCTGTCATTCTTGTTTTTGGGTTGACATAGTCGCCCCGTAGGTATAATTTTTTATTATAGGGGAACGATTCACTGTTATTGCAACATTTTTTAGGTATGTAGGTACCTATTTTATGCATGTTATCTCACCGAAAACGGAAGCCCAAAGGACCAGTTTATCTGTCATAATTGTTTTTGGGTTGGCATAGTCGCCCCGTATTATTATTTTTTCAGAGGAAAACGCTTCACTTTTGTTGCAATATTTTTTAAGTACCTACCTATTTTATGCATGTTATCTTGAAATTGGAAGGCCACAAGGATGATGCCTGTCTGTACCTAGTACAGACAGAGAGATTATAACTATACCACTAGAAAGCCAACGACTACCGATCGGTGTGAATTTTATCAAGTTTTCCTTTCTAGCATCTTCCACCACATAATCACGATTTCTAGCTAACAGTGATTTTGATTAATACGCTTCTATTTAATAAAGCTTTGGTGCTTTGCAATGCCAAGTTAGAAAAAGCTCACTTACCCACCGTGTCTAAATACTGCACCTGCATGCGAGATTTTATATATATAGAATAGTATTTTGTTTTTCGGAATAGTTAAAGTTAGAACATTGGTTCAATTCAAATGAAGGAAAGGCTGGTTATGATTGCATGCAACTGTTTTTGAAAAGAAACCCAGACATGTTCATAAGAGAGTCAGAAGGGGTTTCTTAAGCTAGAAGTCAAGGTATAAACAAAACAGAAGTGAATACAGTTACAACTTTCTGAAGACTGGGTCCATTGTAAATTGTTATGCTGTGGGTGCATGCAAATTGCACTGAATACGAAGACATGTGCTCCAACTGCGGGAAAAATAGATAAAAGAAGATAGAAAATATAAAAGGCAAGGGAAAGGGCAAAAAAACTATAGGCCATCTCTCCCCGAGCCCCATGGCAATCTCTCCCGGACACTCTGGGAGAGATGGCCAATCGAGTTTTTTTTTTAAAGACACATTAATCTATTTTTCGTTGATTTTGAGGCGGATTGAGATTAAAATACGGGTAGAAGAATAATTAAAGTTTTGTTTATAATTAAAATTATAGTTTTAATCACCATAGTTTCTAGAAAATACATCGTCAAAGTTAGTAGGGCCATCTCCCCCGGACTTACCCTACCTACCTACATAAAAGAATAAAATTGCTTATTTTTAACCGACGTCGTTCACTTTTCCTTGCTAATTGTCTTGCCTTTACAGGTAACGAACTAGCTTGGGTATTTTCAACCAGCAGTCACTATGCAATTAAAGGACTAGTTTGTCTGTCATTCTTGTTTTTGGGTTGACATAGTCGCCCCGTAGGTATAATTTTTTATTATAGGGGAACGATTCACTGTTATTGCAACATTTTTTAGGTATGTAGGTACCTATTTTATGCATGTTATCTCACCGAAAACGGAAGCCCAAAGGACCAGTTTATCTGTCATAATTGTTTTTGGGTTGGCATAGTCGCCCCGTATTATTATTTTTTCAGAGGAAAACGCTTCACTTTTGTTGCAATATTTTTTAAGTACCTACCTATTTTATGCATGTTATCTTGAAATTGGAAGGCCACAAGGATGATGCCTGTCTGTACCTAGTACAGACAGAGAGATTATAACTATACCACTAAAAAGCCAACGACTACCGATCGGTGTGAATTTTATCAAGTTTTCCTTTCTAGCATCTTCCACCACATAATCACGATTTCTAGCTAACAGTGATTTTGATTAATACGCTTCTATTTAATAAAGCTTTGGTGCTTTGCAATGCCAAGTTAGAAAAAGCTCACTTACCCACCGTGTCTAAATACTGCACCTGCATGCGAGATTTTATATATATAGAATAGTATTTTGTTTTTCGGAATAGTTAAAGTTAGAACATTGGTTCAATTCAAATGAAGGAAAGGCTGGTTATGATTGCATGCAACTGTTTTTGAAAAGAAACCCAGACATGTTCATAAGAGAGTCAGAAGGGGTTTCTTAAGCTAGAAGTCAAGGTATAAACAAAACAGAAGTGAATACAGTTACAACTTTCTGAAGACTGGGTCCATTGTAAATTGTTATGCTGTGGGTGCATGCAAATTGCACTGAATACGAAGACATGTGCTCCAACTGCGGGAAAAATAGATAAAAGAAGATAGAAAATATAAAAGGCAAGGGAAAGGGCAAAAAAACTATAGGCCATCTCTCCCCGAGCCCCATGGCAATCTCTCCCGGACACTCTGGGAGAGATGGCCAATCGAGTTTTTTTTTTAAAGACACATTAATCTATTTTTCGTTGATTTTGAGGCGGATTGAGATTAAAATACGGGTAGAAGAATAATTAAAGTTTTGTTTATAATTAAAATTATAGTTTTAATCACCATAGTTTCTAGAAAATACATCGTCAAAGTTAGTAGGGCCATCTCCCCCGGACTTACCCTACCTACCTACATAAAAGAATAAAATTAAAATAACAAAAAATATAATTTTGAAAAACATAAATGGGTAGAACTTCAAAGCAGAAAACGTAATATAACTTTTTTACAACCTCCCCACTGCCACTTCAATCTACTAATTCTGAGAGCTATGTTGGTGACTTTGGTTCTTCTACGGTTTTACGTATTCCAGATTCTATCACGTAGAGAAACTCCAAGCATAGCTCTCTCCGTGAGAACAGTCGACGGCCTATAGTTACATATTTCATTATTTAATAGCGCTGATGATTAAAGTATAAAACTAAGTAACTGAGCACCAGTTACGGTTCTTATAGATTGCAGTTGTGATTGTGTTTCTGCGTGATTGTCGAATTTTGGAGCGAAACGTGATGCAATGTTCTGCATAACTCTTTATAAAAACGTATACCTAATAGGGATGTCCGTAATTCAAACAGTTTATACATATTTGCATACAAAAATTCACTAAAATTCAGCTATTTTTAGCTAGCTTATTTTTGCCACCAAATTCCTGTCAATTTTGATTTATATTTTGCTATCAATTTTCTTTCAATTTTGATTTATTAGCATAGTAGTTAGCTAGTAGTATAGAAATTTACTTGAGATATGTAACTGAAGAAACACTCAGGACACTCAGGTTAAAAGAAGAATGGCAATACCCGACCCAGTCCGAAGAAAAAATAAACAAGCGATGTGCAGTAATGTAATAAACTCTGCCGGATTTATAATTTTTTTATAATTTTTTCTATCTATCACTTATATTTTTAGAAGCTGGGAGTCAAAATATATTTTTATTTGTATTTTGTGCGAGAAAGAAACGAAAGGTAGCACTTAGAACGTGACTTTCTTTGTAACTGTCAATGTCAAAGTAAATCTATCAAGAAAAAAAAATATGTAGATACAACGGCAGTCTGATTGGCTTACTACTGGATTTGCTGTCTACCATTGGTATCAATTTGTTAGTTACCTACCCTCTTTTTTCCGACGATACGCATCGGAAAAAAGAGGGTACCTAGGTAGCTTACAAATTGATACCTCGGCCGCACGGCATTCTACTGATTCTGGACTGGCTAAAGATCTTCAGTACTATGTCTTTGCGATGTTATGCAAGACATCAACCAAACCTGAAACCACCAGCTGCATTTTTGGACAGACTTCTAATACAGTGAATAAATCATAATTTCTATTTACAATGCTGATTAGTGGTTACCTATTATCTACAATGTTTTTATAATGTACCTGTGATTTTGTATTTGTATAATGTACTTACCTGTGATAAATAAAAAATAGCAAAGTATAAAAAATGTTTTTAATACCTATCTTAGTAGCTCTTGGTAACAATACTATGTTCTAATAATGATGGTTTTTGAGGTGAGCGCAGTTTACACGATAAACCTAAAGCAATAATGCGTCTGTCTACCTACGTAAGTACACTACATTTATATTTTTATTATATTTATTTATATACGCTATATTTACCTTCTATTATTATATGGATAACTATTATATTATATTCTATTCTATTCCATAAATCTAAATAAAATAAGCAGGTCCCTAAAAGAAATAAGAAGGCTAGGTCTTTAACAAACGGTTTATTCTATTATTATAATAGTAATTAATGGAAGTGCACATGCTTAGTGAATTAGCGTACGTGATAAGAGGAGTATTTCACCTACGTTATTTGCTATGAAAATGTTCAACTGAATTTGCTCTCATAATATGAGAAGGCGTTCATTCTAAACAAGGCATAAACTACAATAACTTTTTTCTCCCAACTTGTAAAAGGTTTATTCTATTAATTTCGGAATCTTTAATATACGTATTATTTATTTTAAAAGGTCTGGGTGATGCACGCCGTCGAAAAAAGTTGGGTCAGCGGATGTATGGAACATTGCCATTCTTCTTTGTGATTTCATTCGGTTCGAGATAACTGCAGACTTTTATAAACAATCTATACATTATATAATATCTATAAATAATCTATACATATTGATTGTTATTTTCTTGTTCAACAAAGACATTAAGTCATTTAAAAAAAACTACTGGTAACTCAACTGGTCCATATCAATACCAGTCGGAAGCGTCCGACTGGCATTCAGTTGTACTATGATTAGTTGTTATGAGA
Source organism: Eupithecia insigniata (assembly GCA_947859395.1). Lineage (NCBI taxonomy): Eukaryota > Metazoa > Arthropoda > Insecta > Lepidoptera > Geometridae > Eupithecia > Eupithecia insigniata. Next base: position 2,692,003 of record OX402011.1, on the reverse strand, counting down.
TGGAATAAATAGGCAGCCCTAACACATAAATACGTAGATAATGCTCAGGGCGAAGCGTCTTTTGTTTGTGGTGAGCCATTTCCGATGTTATTTTTAATCGGTCATATTCATGTCAACGGATGCTTGGAATTCCATGCATATTCCATGACACTATCTATTGTGTACCGAGGATAGATATTTCAACGGTGGTATTCTTAATTAAGGAGGAAGTAAAGATTATTAGTGGCGGCAACGATGCAACGCGAAACGGAGTGTTAGGAGACAATCTAGTCGATGGATCTACTACATCTTAGCGGTTGTACGGAGTCGATGGATGGAGGCGGCTCAGGAGCGCTATTTGTGGCGACGTATGGGGGAGGCCTATGTCCAGCTGTCGACGTAAACGGGCTGATGATTATGATTCTTAATTGTGTTGGCAGATAGGTATGCATCTACCATTCGGCATGCTGCTGCTGTTATTTTTGAAAACATTCATGCATGTTCATGCGTCTATAAGATTTAGTCATTGTGTTCTTCGAAAATATAATCGGTCATTACATTTTAATTGACGTTTCTGACACAAGTTGCTGCTAGATAAAATAGTTAATAGTAAAAATGTTTGTACGATCTGTAAATACTTGTTGCGTGTCTGGGTATTTTCTATGTATAATAATAGCTATATACACTTTTTTCAGATTATATTATTTGACACGCACACAACTTATTATACGCAATAGCTGTATGACATAATAATTGTATTATAATATAATAAGTCTGGGTCCAATGTTGCCCAGACTCTTATGAGTCTGGTGTCCTCAGGGCGACCCAAGACATCACTCACACTTAAATTACACACAACACCCATTTTTGTCATTATATAAACTAGACTAATTTGAAATATACATATATTGTATTGTAATACTTTGCATAGAACTATGTAGATTCAAAATTTGTTTACTTTGTGTTTTTCTGTTGTTATGTTAATTAAGTCATCTGTAACGTTTGATATAGAAGAGCGAGATCCTCTAACACAAGTTTTTCTACTTAAATGAGGGTCTCAACTATGGAATAACTTATTGTATACTGGTTACAGAAATAAATATTATTTTATTTTTATTTCTTATATGTATGTATTGTACCTATTATCATGGACGAAAATAAACTAGTGGTCAAAAATTACAAGTGGTCTTTCATCTATGCTATTATGTATATCAGTCTTCTGGTATCCATAACACAAGCTGTGCTGAGCTTGGGGCTAGATGATACTGTGTGGATTGTCCAGCATTTATTATAAGTTATCCAATTATCTTTCGAAGATGACCACGATGTGAAAAGATGACCACCCTTAGCAAGCCAAGTTTTGTACTAGGTCCTATATTACATCTTTATGTCGACATATAATTTCGCATGCAGTATGTATTTACACATGTAAGTGTAAATAGATTTTAGTAAATTAATATTTATAATCTCTATGCCGATTAAGTCTTTTACCTAATACACATTACACAAACTTACAGACACTTTTTAAGGCAAACTTATACACTAAGTGCAGGAAGATTCCTAGCAAATCTATGTTTTTCTCCAACTGCAGAACAAGCAACAGTAAAAGTGCAGAGATTGTCGAAAGGCATTGTTACGGCGAAAGCGATTGCGCAACCGTAAAGTAGGTAATAATTACACTTTATTACTTACCGCGAGAATTCACTAATTAGTTATTAATTAAAAATAGTGACCGGTAAGTGCCTAGTCGACTTTACCGGTTTTGAAAAGGTTGGTCCTTCTATTGTTATAAGAACGAAGAATTAAAATAAAATTATTTGTACCCATAATATGGCACATAATGAATCTGACCTTCTATTATTCAGCATATAAATATATACATATATTCAGCATATACATATATACAATTTTAAGAATGGTAGTTTTGACCATCATCAGCATTAGCCGGTTTAACTAACTGCGAAAGAAAGAAAATGTGTTTATTGATTCACACGATGATGAAGTATACTGCAGCTTGCAACTATTATAATATATCTGACAAAATCACAAAATTAAAATTATTATAGTTCTATTATTATTAACCTAAGCTAAATCGTGTAGGTCAAACGCTTTACCATTAACAATCTTAACTACTAATTACTATAAAAGCGAAAGTGTGTTTGTTTGTTTGTCCTTCCCTCACGCCCGGCCCTCACTAAGCAGCCAATCAAGTTGATTTTTGGCACAGATTTAATTGAAAGGATGGAGAGTAACATTTTTGTCCTGGTAAAACATCAAATTCCCATGGAAGATTTACGGGAAAAATTACCTTTTTATCCCCCTTGAAATGTGAAAATAGAATTTAACGCTGGTGAAAACACGGGGAACAAAAAAAGCCTAGTAATGTAAATAAATCATATAGTAACGTTCGTAACTTCTTCTGTTCAGGTTACGAATGTTACAATTTTTTTTTAATTGTGATTTGCTGACGAGACAAGGTGATTAATGTGATACAAGGCAATGACGGTCCTGTCTGAGTGTCTGACCTACCTTACCTTCTTATCACAGGGCCGTTCAATACTGTCAACATCAATCATAAGATCATGACATGTTGACATAATTACAGCACCACGAATATCACCATGTCATGTAATAAATAACTACAGTATGTATGTGGGTCACATCCACCGTGTCGTTCAATGATACGTCTTCGGCTCGAGGTTGTTGGGTTCATGATTTTGACATTTCGTGATTTAAGTAAGTCGTTTTTATAGCCTATCGAAAACCCGTGATACTGATGATTTGATTGTGTCAATAAATACGTTAAGAATGGTGGATGATCCACACATCCACACGGTACATTATCTACCTTCTAGATAACTGAGAAAGAGCTTTGGTCACTTTGGAGAACTTTGGCCGTTCATAATGAGTACATTATGAATGGCCAAAGTTCAGGTAAAATAAGTGAAAAAAGCTGAGTTTGGGAGGATTTTACTGAATTTGTTTTTAAATATTTAAAATTTTTGCTGCTTTAGAAACCTCTAGATATAGTGCAAAAAACACATATTTTATCAAAAAAATTGATGTAAAATTTGTTCATCATTAGCCCGTACCGTCCACTTCTGAACATAGGCCTCCCCCAAACGACGGCGACACCATGAATAGCGGTCCTGAGTCGCCTCCATCCAACGACTCCATGCGATCGCTACAATATCGTCGGTCCATCGAGTAGCAGTAGGTCTTCCCACACTCCGTTTCGCATTGCATCGCGGTCGCCACTCGAGAACCTTTACTCCCCAACGGTTATCGGTTCTACGAGCTATATGGCCTGCCCATCGCCACTTCAGCCTGCTAATTCTGAGAGCTATGTCGGTAACATTGGTTCTTCTACGGATTTCTGTATTCCGGACCCTATGGCGTAGAGAAACTCCGAGCATAGCTCTCTCCATAGCTCGCTGGGTGACTTTGAGCTTATGCACAAGGCCTATAGTAAAATTGCTTACAACGCCATAATCACGTTCGAGCTTTTGTATGGAAACTAAGACGGATCGGCTGCCCTTATCAAAACCTATAAAAATATTCTTAAAAAATTATATCAAAAAATTTATTTTAGTGGTACCTATTCTATTTATGACAAATAACTACAGTTTTTTTTTCATATAATGTACTAGCGACCCGCCCCGTCTTCGCACGGGTGCGAATTATACATATAAACCCTCCTATCAATCTTCCTCTTGAATCACTATATCTATTTAAAAAAACACATCAAAATCCGTTGCGTTCACCTAAGACTAAGTTTTAGGGAGAGACAGAAAGACAGCGGGAGGCGACCTTGTTTACTATGTAGTGTGGTGTGTATACTATGTAGTGATGATATCAGTATAATTTGATGTTTTTATATAAAAAATTATATATAATCTCCCGGGAATGAGTTAAAAATTTATGGCCAGGGATACTTTTTGAAAGAAAGAAAGAAAATGTGAAAGAGAGAATATACTTCTCTTTACAAAACCAAAGTAATCATCGAAATTGGGCTTGCTGACCTTTCGGACACAATATCTTCGGACACTTTGTCTTGAAAGTCATAGCGCCATTTTTCGGCATCATAACTGTTCTGTGGACGTCCACGATTGTAGAAGTAATTGAGCATAGAATCTGTACCTTTTTTGAAGTTGGTTAAATATCTAATGATGTCCGTATTAGTATTAATTTATTTCAGATCATATTAGTCCATAAAACATTAGGTATAAGCATAACACATAATTATAGTACACACACACACACTTAGGCCGTGGGGCCGCGGCGTACGAATATCGACCCCAACTCAACCCGTGGATGTCGTAAGAGCCAACTAAGGGAACCTACCAGAGGAAGGGCAGCAGCTTCCTTCTGAGTATTTTTCAATACAAACACTGCGATCACCAATCCGCCTGCCAAGTGTGGTGATTATGGCAGCCCCCCCCCTCCTACATGGGAGACTATCTACTCGATGGACCGACGACATCGTAGAGCTCGCAGGGAGTCGATGGATGGAGGCGGCTCGTGACCGCTATTTGTGGCGCCGTATGGGGTGGTCTATGTCCAGCAGTGGACGTGTTTGGGCTGATATGATGATGATGACACACTTAAAACTACATACAATATTCGTCAAATTATAATATATACTCGTCTGTGGTATTATTAAACTTTTTTCACTTCTGAACATAATCGAATAACAGGTTTATCGACTTGTTTTTAAACATTGATGATTCAGAATCTGCGAGCGATTTTTGAAGTTCATTATTATGCAATGAAACGAGTTTGTTTATGGTCTCATGATTTAATGTTGCTACTTTCTTTTAATATTGTTTAAATGCAAGTTTTATTCTGTCAAAGTCGATTTTACCAAACAGTTTTGTTTCTCTGCTAGACCGATTTGTCAATTTAAAATACATACATAGCTAATGAAATAATACTTAGGTCAAAGAAATTACGTAGGTATTTATTAAAAACTACTTATGCAATTTAAATTATGTGATGTGTCTAAAAATCCTATAAAGAAAATAATTGGACTGAAATTTAATAAGATCCCAAATTTTTATATTAAATTTCTTAGAAATTATCCCCAGCTTAAGTACGTACTATAATAGCAAATAACCTTAATTGGACTGAGTTTTGACTAATATTTATACTTCCTATTCTTACTAATATTAGAAAGTCGAAAGTTTGAGAAATGTGAATTTTATTTTGTTACCTACGATCTCCAAAGCTAGTACTGAACAGATCAAGATGCAACTTGGCGTACATTGAGAACATAACCTAACTTAGAATATTATACCGAAAATAAGCGAGCGAATCCGCGGATGGAATTTAGAAATTCAAAAGTAATTTTGTCTCTTTGTCTGTTACTTTTCCAAGACAGAAAACATACATTTTATCCCTTAGATCAATTCACATGCTATAGAAATAACTTTAATACCTACTTACTAACGTTTTCATACAAACAACGCGTGCGAAACTGTGGGTAAAAACGATTCTTCCTAATAAACATTAAGAGCAAGCTCTGAAAAGACTATCATGTCAACGGTTATTAGCTAGTTGCTGGCTAATAACCATTGACATGACAAGAGCAGGGTGAAAGTGCGGTGCGCTATGTCTATGAGAAACTTACATAATTTTCTTGTATAACAGGCGATAACGACACTGTACGTTGTTGATATGGTTAAAACTCTGGTACAGCGAGTTTTAACCATTTCAACGGTGTCGTTGTCGACAGCTACACTTACAGTTATTTTGTTATTAATAACTGAAATTTTTATGATTGAATAAACGTCATGAGACATCATGGAAGAATGGAAACGGAAAATACTTTTCCAGTCACTTTCTGAACAAGATATCTGAGGTAGGTAAGGTTCATAATTATTAACATACCTAATTGTAATGTAGGTACGCAATAAGCAACAATAGGAAAAGTTTGCATTAAATCGGTTCCATGTCCTTATCCAAACCATTGCATGGTCTACACAGGATGTTGTTGTACTATGCAATACAAAATTAACATTATAATCGAAGAGGTCTTATGATAAGTTAGTAAGTGTTATTGAGGATTGTGGATTTCCGAACGAAGCTGTAGTCACTACTGCATAGCTATTCTAACTCGATCGAAAAGATCATGTCTCGGAAATGGCTGAAGACACACGTTTACGAATGCCCTACCGAGCGAGGTCAAAAACGCGATTCATACTCGCTCTCGGTGGCTACACGAACAAGGAAACACTTTACGGGGAATGCTTTAAAAATGGTAGAAAATGTACACCATGGTAGAAATTAAAACGTTGGAATTAGTAAGAAAACTATAGCTAGAAATTAATTTTGTATTTATTTTTCAACTATTTAGTCATTAGTTGATGAAATAAAACCTTTATGAGATTATTTGGGAAACTTGAAATAAAGTGTATTAATAAAAGCGCAACCTTACTTCGTAAACCTAACCCAACGTTAGCTTTTTTATCTGTGGGGCAACCTAAGTGTGGTGGCTAGTGTTGCAACCTTAGCCATTTACAAGATAGATCTAGCCTTTTTACAAAATGAACCGGTTTGACATTTTTGACATTGAAACATACTAAATACATACTTACAAAACCTATCTTACCACGCTTATTAATTAGATTGAAAAATTTTGCTCGTCTTGTGGTAGAACATTTTCATAATTCTGTTTAATTAAAGTTTTCACTAATAACTTAAAATTGTTTTCGCGTAAGAAGCGTTTCCTCCCTTAGAGATTGACTGCGGAATATTTTATCAATAAAATTTTATATTATTTCAATATCAACGTCGTATGACAGTATAAAAACATACCTTTGATCTCGCGGTAAATGTCAACAAGTGACGCGGTACCGTGAAATTTCCATTGGAATCACGTGCACACAAAACCTATAGGGTATTTCCCGTTGACATAGGTCAACGTCATATCATAAAATTTTGCAAAGCAATGTCATATAGCACAAATAAAGGAAATAATCCAAAAACCGTAAATTTATAGTTTATTCATATAATAAATAATATTTGATTCTCACCATGGACCGATAACCTATAAAGCACTTCCCGTAAATCTAGAATCATGAAATTTGGCAAGAAGCAAGGCCTTATAGCACAATTAAAGGAAAAAATGTAAATAAATAGTGAATTCACAAAAAATAATATTTTTGGTTTTTACTGGCAGCCAAAACCTATAAGCATTCCGTTGACGAATAGTTGAAGAATCATGAAATTTGGAAGTCACAAGGTTTTATCATTATTATAGTATATATAATTATTATGCATAGTTTTTGACTAATTCGAGGGTGTCGGTGTAGATTAGGTCTCGAATTAGTCAAGAAAAAGTCAGGCATCTTGGAATTAAAAAAAAATACCACTTATTGGTAATATACACCCTCGAATTAGTCGAAAACGGGAGTAACATATGAAAAAAAACATTATCTTGAATTTGAGAAATACCCAATTTTAAGTAATGAACATCCTCGAGGCAGTTGAAAACGATATATTTGTTAGAAAATAATTATTATAAAAAATGGAATAAAGAACGTTAGCTATATTGGATTTAAAAACTTATATTTTCTTAATTTTCTCCCTTGAGTGAGGCAAAAATCCTAAGATTGAAAAGAAGGTTAATCGTATGGATGGAAATATTTTCCTTGTAGCAAAAGTATTCATTTTCTTATTTAGCCCTTTCTAGTCCTACTTGTAATAACTGAGTTCGTCTTTTCTAACCCTTTTGAGGCCCGCTAGCCCCTTTTCGGAAAACCAAGGTGGCAGCACCACGCCGCCCTCACAACAAAACAATAACAAATCAACCAATTCGAAATACAAACAATTTTCGTTTATTCTCCTTGCATTGCACAATTTTATAAGTGCAGTGAAGTGAATAAATGATCCACTAGTCTCGCAATAATAATTATGCAAGAAATAAACAAAGTAAGTGCCTTTTTTAGATCAGCCTAAATTTTAATTTCACTTCACATGTTGTAATCAATATAATACAAATTTTCAGGGTAATAGAGTGAAAATTTCACCTGATCAGAGAATTATAATGCTCAACTTCGTGAAGGCTCACGTGGACTACGCCCGCGGTCGAGTAACGGGCCCCGATGCCGTACGACAATGCAAAAAAAAAATGTGAAGAAATGGTCCGAATGCTGAACGCCTGTGGTTCAGGAACAACTAAGACCCCAAAGAAATTGCTGAAAGTAAGAATCATAATTAATTATTGTTATTGTTAATTTATGTATATGTAGTAAATATCAATTTACATACTATTTACAGTGCTGGCAAGATTGGCGCTGTGACACAAAGGCCAAGGCACTAAAGAGAGAGAAATTTATGAGTGGAACTGGTGGAGGTCCGTGCCCCCCACCACTCTTGGAGCTGGAAGAATCCTTAATGGAATTAAATCCATATCAATACCAGTCGGAAGTGTCCCCAAGACGCTGACTGCATTGCCTCGCTGTTTGGCAATGTTAATGCGCTGCGTCAGATACTCACCAGCTGTCGGATCACACGTCGCTTCGACCAGGCACTCAGATAATTTTTTGAAAACCCATTGCCTCGGTACCCCATGGACCTAGGGTCTCGACTCTAAGGGGTTCTATAGAGACCTGCATATTTGCGCCTCTTGAGATCCTCGGCCAAAACAATTATATTTTAAGTAGTAATTAGTATTAAGCCAAGATTGTGATTATTGTGGTTCTCTATTGTGTAAGTTTATTCAAAACATGGTATTTATTTAAACATTGATGTTACAGATTTATTACTAGACTTTATTAGTGTAACTAGTTGTAGCAATTTGTAATTATGAGGTGATCTCATTAAGACTTGATATAACTTAAAGATATTACAATTATCTAAAAATAAAAATAGCTCTTTATTTTCTAGTATTTTATTAGTAAATATCATACGTTACAAAGTGTTCATAAATAATTTATGTAAAGAATTAAATTTAGATACAAGATATCTCAACTCTCTTAAGCAATATTGTGATTATTATGGCTATCAATAAATATACAATACAAAACTCTTTATTGTACACCACAAAGACAAATAAAACACATAGACATTAACATAAGCAAGTAGAATGGGTGGCCTTATCGCTTAGAAGCGATTTCTTCCAGGCAATATACCTACATTTTTACTGTGTTATCTATTCCATTAGTAGGTTGTATTGCAGGGAAACTAGTAGTAGTGGTTCATTGACTGTTTTCTTTAAACAGTGACCCATTTAAACTAGTGGGTGTTTAAATGTGTGTGGTGAAAAAACCTGAGCGGGTTTCCTCGTTATTACGCCATTAGACACTTCCACCTCCGAGTCTACATCTAAGGTGCATCTCTCGCAACTCCACTCAGACCGGCCAATGAAGGCAAGCAAGAGGTGGGGATCTAGTTCTCTTAATACCCAGCAGCAGCATCTTCATAATTCCCAGCATGCAGGGCAATGTCAGATTTCTGTAGTTTCTGAAAAAAATTAAAAGTGCTTTTAATTTGTTATTTAGGTGGTTCATTTGTTCTAATTAGTGATTAGGTTGTATAGTGATCTCATTATTCAAGTATGAGGTATTATTAAATCTATCTAATCCTGAAAAAGTTAAATGTTTAAAAATAATAGTGTGACTAGATATTATGTAGGTTTAAGAAAAGGTACCAGCAGTGGTAATTAGGTAATATTTCATTCAATGCTACTCAAATAAATAGCTACTTTTGGATTGTGCTTTCTATCGCATTAGTATCGAAGGGATACCTTATCCACCTGCACAGTACTGACTGCCTGTTCAATGCATCTGTTGTGTCATTAATGGCCCTGCAGACCGATGACTGACTCAGGCAGAAAGCGTACTCCCTCCCATCCGACTTTTGGTAACTGCCTTGTGCGCAAAAGTGGAGGGCAGACAAAAACTACAAAGCAATATGTACATAAAGTCACAAATAGGTACCTATAGGTTACATAAAGGTAAGTATTCAATTGTTTGTAGGTAATGCTTACTTTTAGCTCCACTGGTACCGCATTAAAAAGCTTCGTCCAAGGCTAATACGCACGCAGGTCGTTTATCAAATTCAGAGCCATGTCGGGAGAGTCTGTATATCCCCCGAAAGTTTGGATCTATAAAAGGATTTGTCAAATCCCGCAGAGTCAGGCACCGACGGAGTGTGCTTATCCTCTGTCTTGCTCCATCGCGCCGGTTTTGGTGTTGTAAAACGAGAATTATGCTCCATCTAAAATTGTTTTGTTTACTATGCACATAACCTCAATGTAACACAAAAAAATGCAAAGAAAGATTTTTGGGGGCATAAAAGTGCTAAAATCATCTTCATTCACTAATTACTTCACGAAGAATACGGAGGTTTTCTCCAAATCATGATAATTTGTTAGAAATTGTATCTCGGATTAGATTCCATCAAGCAACTACCACTCTAAATAATTCCGTGAAAAGTTGGGTCGATTTCGACCAAAATTTCCGTGCTCGGACGCTCTGAATAGCCTATTTCAAAATCCGTCTCGAAAACTAGCGGTTTCCGAGTAAAATCAATTTCGAACACGAAATCGACCCACTCTGAATTGCCCTGCTGGTATCCGAATTCCGATTCCCGCCCGCCAAGCCACAGCCTACTGCAGCCAGTTCGTCCGTCAGTCAGTTAGTCAGTCGACCGAGAGCGCGCGTTCAGTGCGCTGCGTTTCGCGCTTTCGCTTTTTAAATTTAAAACTGCGTTCTAAATTCTCAGTTTTCTTTTTCTGTGGATTTTTGTGCTAGTGTCAACCTCTTTTCTTTGACAAGAAGGATTTATTTCTATTTTGTCAGGGTGAGTTTCTTGAAAACTTTTAATCTTTGTTTGCTTTAAGATATAAGGGTTTAAAGTTATGAATCTTTTGTTTATCACGTGTACGCATGTTTTACAACGTTGGCGATTAAACTAACGGTTAAAATAAAAATGTTTTACTTCTTATAATTTTACTTGACTCAGAAACAGCGGAAATAATGGTTTTGAATACGGATTTTGACAAAGCAAATTTTTCTTTTTCCGACTGAGACAGTTAACTTATAAAAAAACTAGCTTCTGTCCCCGGCAGGGCACCTGTTTTTTCGACATACTAACTATGTCCCTAGCTTGTACATTATTTCAGGTCCATACAAATTTTAACTCGAATTTGAAATTCAATCCGACCGACCTATTGATTAGTCTGTGAGATAAGGAGTAACAACCAAACTTTCACATTTGTGCGATACGAAAACACTTTCCGCAAAACGCTTTGTAAATATGGTACAGGTAATACCAATACCTTTAGGCACCCAAATTGTATCTAGGTAAGCCTAAGCCTTTGCGGTGGATAGTATAACCCTGTGCTACCTCTACCTACTTGCATTGCCAAGTAGTTATCGTACGTATAAGTTCCTATCTACCTACTTAGGTTTATAAAGAGATCATATGTCACATGCATACATACATCACAACGACATGAATCATCGTAACGGTTAATGGTGGGTCTAAAGTTACAAATACCAACCTAGGTACTTGCTGAGCTGGTGTAGTGTAAAACTCCTTAAAATTAAATAAGTTGACGCTGTTAGGCAAGTAGGTATTGATCAAGGAATTTATATACTTACGTAACGTATATAAATTCCTTGGTATTGATACATAATGCATTCTTTGTTCGTATACGCACCTGCTTACTTATATTTAAGTCAGTACATAATTGTATACGAGTATTAAATAAATTGATTGTTTTGAGAAAACGAATAATTGAATTAAAATTCCTTAGTTACACTGTTTTTTAAGTTTTTCGGGACCAATTAGTATCCCCCGGGAATAAAATGGGTTACAAATCCCTTCATCATCATATCAGCCCATACACGTCCACTGCTGGACATAGGCCTCCCCCATACATCAAATCCCTTAATAAATAATCATATTTATTATTATAGGACTACCTCGGGATCATTCTCTATACAAAACTAAAAGAATTTTCCAAATCAGTCCATAACATAATTGACGAAGAAATCGACGAACACACAAAAAAGACATACAGCCGAAACATAGAACCTCTCCCTCTTTTTTCTTTGTCGGTAAATATAGAAAATCGAGTCTATTCTGTAGTTACATTTATACTTCAAGATACTCTGGAAATTATCCGCAATGCAGTGTGCATTGCGGATTGCTGGTTGGTAAGTAGGTATGTTCTTCAAATTCCCCGAGATACTCGAGTTTTTGAGGAAAAACGCAGCGATAAAGAACACAGTTTTTAAAAACCAAATATGATAAGAAATTACCTACAGAGATAAATGCCCTTGTCAAGTTACTGGTAAATCTGAGATAAGGAAATAGGGCTGGCTACATTTTTATTATTAAATTCGGTGCCATACAAAATAAAACTGAAATTATAATGCTTATGTACATTCTGTTTTAGGATTCCGTATCTAAGAAAGAAAATAACCCAAAGATACACAAAGGATTACTGCGTTGTATGTTTTTTTTAAATGTAATAAATGTTAAACATTTATTACATAGACAGATAGGTATTCTCAAAATCTTAAATGACACTGCCTTTACTACAAAATTGAAAATATGGAGCGCGTTTATGTCTTTTGTATGAGAAACAAGCTTAAGAATGTTATGTTATGTATGAAAAAAGAATATATTTATATTTAACACAAACACCATTGTTTTTTAGTAAAATAATACCTAATGGATTACATGGAATGGCTAAATTCCATAGCAGTAAGAGCGCGCGCCCATGGCTACTTTTTGTAGCGATAAAAACGCGCGACTTGTAAACGCGAAAGAGTATCGCGACTATATCGATACAGTCGCTATGCTGTCGCGCGTTTACCATTCGCGCGCTCTTTCAGTAGGTATTTTACGTCTTTCGGTATATGAATTGAATTTGAAATACCACTATAGCAAAATAAACCCACTAATTATTGAAAAGAGGTGTGAAAATAAACTGTAAGGGTTTCTATTTCTCAAAGCGCAACCCTAAAATAACAATTATTTGAACGGTAGTAACACATCACTCTAGGTATTTGGTTTTCGATTTCGTCCGAATTTTCCGCCATTGTTTTGAGTTCAAGGTTAATATCTGACGCTCCAATTCCACTTGCAATTGATTTTACACCTTAGTTTGCACAAATTGAAATTAGCAGTAGTTTTCATGTGAGTAGATAGGATGATTTGAACTGTGTGTTCAATTAATCCAATTCTTATTGACTCAGCTTGTTGTTGCGAGATAGTAGGAAGGTTTTTGGTCGTAGTTGTTTTTAATTAGCACAAGACCACGTTCAGTTTATTATGATGGAAAATATAGAAATACCAAAAATGTCTTGTTGCTGATTATAAGCAACCACAGTATAACTATAAATCCATATTTATCCTACTATCCTACTAATATTATAAATGTTAATTTTTGTAAGGATAGAATTGTATGGATGGATCTTTGTTACTCTTTCACGCAAAAACTACTGAACCGATTAGGAAATTGATATGAGACCTGGAATATCATATAGAATAATAATATTTTTTATCCCGATAAAACACGGGTGAAGGCGTGGGCAGCAGCTAGTATTAAAATAAGCGTAATAAATACTTTATTTGCTAAAATGCAAGTACTACTCCTCAAAGCAAAAGTACTTAATTCTGTCCGTTACCTTTTCACGCCTAAACGGATGAACGGGTTTTAATGAAATTTGGCAGGGATGTAGACGTTATCCCGGAGACGGTCATTGGCATTTTTTATTCCATCACGCATGCGAAAGACTTGTTTCAGGAAAGTTGACCCGATTTTGTCGTTGACAAAAGATCTCCCCCTCATAATAATTGTAATTTTTTGTAAGAAAAAATTACAATTAATTAATTCATTTGAATTAATATAAAAACTTCCATATATATATATATGGTTACTGATTTATAGTCGTGGAATGAATTCTCGTACGATTTTTAGTCGCATTTCTTGGGATATTCCAGCTATTGATTTAATTATTGAGATTTACCAACCACCTGGTGAAGTTCAGAACAGGTTGCGATCATGGCCAAGCTTTCCAAACAATAAAGGATAATGTTGCGCAATGCTGTGATACACTTTCTCGCCATATTTTTACATAATAGGCAACCGAACAGGCGGACGGTGAATACCAAATGCTCGATATTTCGTTAGTTCATGTTATGTCATCGAAACATCTGCTGTCAGCAATGACAGTAAGACAAATTACTATTCTGCATGGGAATGAGTCGGGCGCATGATCTGCTGTTACTTTTCCATTCAGTCTCTCAATAAAGGTACGGAACCCTCTGCACGAATCCATCACGCACTTGTCTCTGTCAGGTAGGCAATCCTGTTTTCCAAAAATTTATACCAAACTTTGAAAATAATTTGATTTAAAATGAATATTTGAATTGAAAAGTTCGTTGTAATGAAATTAATGAGGTTCCAAAAAATCTTATTTATTTTACATATACATATGTATACGCGCACCTTTATGTGTATTCGTCAAAATACCCGCACCCTTACCGGTCTATGTGGGGAACGATGTTATCAAAGTTGTTGATTATTATGTCTACATAGCCAAATGGTCCAACTTGGTAAATCCAACTTCGATAAAGAGGTCAGCCGACGAATCCAACTCGGATGGGCAGCGTTCGGGATACTTCGCCATATCTTCTCATCATAGATACCGCAGAGCCTCAACACGAAAGTCTTTAACCAATGTGTGCTACCAGTGATGACTTACGGATCCGAGACGTGGTGGCTCACTATAAGCCTTGTGCATAAGCTCAAAGTCACCCAGCGAGCTATGGAGAGAGCTATGCTCGGAGTTTCTCTGCGCGATAGGGTCCGGAATACGGAAATTCGTAGAACCAAAGTTACATTAACATAGCTCTCAGAATCAGCAGGCTGAAGTGGCGATGGGCAGGCCATATAGCTCGTAGAACCGATAACTGTTGAGGAATAAAGGTTCTCGAGTGGCGACCACGATGCAATGCGAAACGGAGTGTGGGAAAACCTCCCACTCGATGGACCGACGACATCGTAGCGGTCGCAGGGAGTCATTGGATGGAGGCGGCTCAGGACCGCTATTGGTGGCGTCGTTTGGGGAGGCCTATGTTCAGCAGTGGACGTGTACGGGCTGATGATGATGATGATGATAATATAACCTAACGAGTTGTATGCATATCGTCAAAACTGTCATTACCCATTTTTGCCAAAGGTGCGTTTTCTCAAATACCTTTTAGTCAAAACTGCTTTTCGTCAAAATACCATTTTTGCCAAAGATGAAAAACAATATCACATCATGTGGCATTGTTTTTCATCAATGTTTGCCAATGAGTTCAGAAGTAAAGTAAAACAAATGTACCTGAGGAGTGAGTGTTCTGTGTTTGGTACAGTGCCTCTATCGTGCGGCCAGGAAATTACGCAAATCCCATACAAAATAATTTCGCGTGTTTTAAAAAACGATAAACCGATTTCAAATTCCTGAACCTCCTGCTTATGCCCGTTGACATGGAAACTGTTTCTTACCAGTCATTGTGATAATTTTATTTTTTTCAAAAACCTAATAATCTACTTCTAATCCCTTACTTTTACAATGTTTTTAAGTTTTGCGGGATAAATACTAATCCCCTGGGGATTTTTCTGGGTTGACTAAAGTTACCTTTAAATTGTATTTTATTTTGCAATTATAAAATGAATTTATATAAAAGCACTGTTTAAAATCACAATTTATTTCCTTCCTGATTAATTAGTCGTGAACTGAATTCTAGCAAGATTTTAAGTTGTGATAATTTGATTTTTTTCAAAAACCAAATAATCGACTTCTAATCCCTTACTTTTACAATGTTTTTAAGTTTTGCGGGTTAAATACTAATCCCCTGCGGATTTTTATGGGACCACCTTGGGATCATGTTCCATACAATGGTGAAAGAATTTTCAAAATCTTAATTATTAAGGACCGATTTTGAAAATTATTTCAATTGGCGGGATGATCGCGTAACACAAATACAGCTGAAAAACCCCGCCTTTTTTATCTTCATTTAATAAAGGACTTTGAGTCATTGGTATGTCTAGGCCTAGGCCTATTATATATATTATATACTTTTTATTGATATGTATACTATTTATTTTCAGTCCCGTATTTTAACAAACTACTACTTAAAACTGAATTATATCAAAAACTAACAAGTCGTTTGAAAATAAGACGTCTCGAATTCACGATCATCGACTCGATATTATCGTCAACCGGACTCTGTGCTCTGTACTTACAGGTTAGGTATGTTATGTGCCTAGTGCTATACCTACCTATGACACAATTACACAATTCAATAGGTGGTTTGCGAATTGTTTACTGTGCTTCTACGGAATGCTGAGTAGTTACATTAGTCTGGCCTTCCATGTAAAGTACGTATTTAGTCTCTTTTCTAGAACGGAGTTTATATTTATTTATTACTAGCAACCTGACCCGGCTTCGCACGGGTAGTAGATCATTTGAGTTTATCGCGAACAGACACACAGAAAGACGTGGCGGAGGATTTTTTTTTATAATACCTAGTTAGATAATTCTTTATCTCACAGCCTTAAAAAACATTCAGTACATAATTAAACTTATCCTATAGAAAGGCAATGGAATTGGCAGCCTTATCGCTTAAAGCGCTTCCAGGCGACCAAGGTGAAAGGAGAAGATCATAGGATGGCGGTGTTTATGCTCAACTAATACTGATATACCTAAATTTATATGTAGTGATGGTATGTAGAACCGACAACCGCACGTGTAAACGTATTCTTTAGTAAAGACCGCGACTTGGTAAACGTAGTGTAGAACACCCTACGGCCCGATGACGACCTGCTAAAGACTGCAGGTAGATGCTGAATGCGGCAAGCTGAAGGAAGACAGGGCGCTATGGCGCTGATTAGGAGAGGCCTATGTCAAGTAGTGGACTAACTGATAGGCTGATGATTATGGTGATAATGTCATGTACGTCGTCGTGGGGTCGCGGGTCACGGCGTTAGAATATCGAATCATCCAACTCTTTTTCCACTTCTTCCCAAAAAATTGAAGTGAAAAAATCAATAACACCTTATTTCTTATTTGATAATAAATTAGTGGTTATTTTGTAAGCATAAAATAATATTATTGAAATCTGAAATTTGAAGCCCCTGGAAATGGTAAGGAAACCTACCAGAGGAAGGGCAGTTGTAACTTTCTTCAATCCGCCTGCTGATGAGTTATTCCGTGTTCATCCCACTCGCTTTGGACCAAAGTGGGACGTACACGGAATAACTCTTCAGCAGGCGGATTGCCCGCGCCTTCGCTCGCGTTTTATCGGGATAAAAAATAGCCTATATGTTATTCCAGGTCCCAAACTATACCCATACCAAATTTCAGCCTAATCGGTTCAGTAGTTGTTGCGTGAAGGAGTAACAAATATCCATACATCCATCCATACAAACTTTGACATTTATAATATTAGTAGGAAGGAATGATAGTAGGACGTCGTATACCTAGATAGAAATTAGATGTGACGCGTTTAGTATTAAATATCAAAATGTTTTTCTTCCAGGTAATTGATGCAGGACACTTGACGCTAGCCCCGAACATTCAAAAAAGGTATGTTGCAAACTAAATATAGCAATTTTTCTATTGCGAAAATAAACTTACATAGTTATCATCGATTTCAATTACAGCGACCCTGGCATTGCTATCTTGAGCCCTAAAGCCCTAATATAGCTCGCCAGACGACTTGGAATCAGAATCAAAAACTTTATTTCTTTAGTCTTACAAAATAAGCACTTAGACAAGTAAAATTTTATACTTGGTCTATGTAAAAATAAAAATATAAACATTGTGTAGATAGATAATGCTATTTACAAATAAAGTGTGTTAGATAGAAGGTACCATGTCTTGTTTTTCAGTAGGTTACCTAATTTATTACGATAAGATACTGATGAAAACAAAAACATAATAATTATTTTCCTCATTTTGTTTATTTACAATTTTTCCGAAGTGATTACGATAAGAAATAAAATTATTATGCAGGCGGCTCAGGACCGCTATTTGTGGCGTCGTATGGGGGAGGCCTATGTCCAGCTGTGGACGAGTATGGGCTGATGATGATTACAATTAACTATGTTCGATAATTAAATGATACGGAATGCATAAATAAATCGTTTCTATTTACTTTGAGGAGTTAAATATTCAAATTCTCTCAAGTATTCCTTGTATCTTTACAATGTGGAAATCCCTGAAAATTGGACTACCGAGATGATTTTCCCGGTTAACGTGCTTCGGGCTGATCCTGAAGATGTCCCTTGTAAAGAGATGAAACGTTGGGTTCGTAGTTAACCTCTTACATCTTTACTGATCCAGTCAGAAACTTCCCCAAAACGCTGGCTATATTGCCACGCTGCCGTGACAGATACTCTCACCTCACCAGCTCATGCTTCGCTCCAACCAGACGCTCAGATAAATTTTAGAATAATTAATAGTTCACATAACTATAACGCCGTCATTGACCATGATGAGAAGCGCAAGCCTGTTGGAATTCCACGTGCTCATTTACATGTTTTGTCGGTTAGCGTGTCATCAAACCCATTACGGCCATTTATTGTCACAAAACTGGTTTGCATCATCACAATTTTTTTTTAACTATCTTCTGCCCGCGGCTTCGCTCGGTTTTTCGGAATAAAAGTAGCCTATATGTTATTCCAGGTCCAGATTTGTATGTATACAAAATTACAACTCGGTACAAAATTTCAATTCGGTACAAACAGTATCAAAAAAATAATAAGTAATTCACTTTCCGATTTGAATATAGGAAAATCCTGGATATAGGATTCTAGTGGACATAAAGGTCCAATATGATCCATCAATGGATTTCAATAGACTGAGGGGTTATGAAAAATCCAATTTGCTAAACTTTATGGGTAATCTATACTAATATTATAAAGAGGAATGATTTGATTGTTTGTTTGTTTCCATTGAATAGGCTCCGAAACTACTAAACCGATTAGAAAAAGGATTTCACTGTTGAAAGAGGAGGGAAGCTAAACAATCCCCGGATGACATACATAAGCTATATTATTTAAAAAAAAAATTAGGGTTCTTGAAATATTTGTTAAATATTCGCGCGAAGCCGGGGCGGCCCGCTAGTTATGGATATAGGAATAAAGTGGACATAAAAGTCCAAAAAGATCCATGATCTTTGTTATTCATTTTAGTGGGTCGATGTTTGACCGAAGTCGACGCCAAAACGGATAGTTTCAGAATAGGGCACACAGGTCGCTATCAAGAAAGAATTTGACGTCGTCGAACTACCATACAATACAATACAAAACTCTTTATTGTACACCACAAAGACAAATAAAACACATAGACATTAACATAAACAAGTACAATGGGCGGCCTTATCGCTTAGAAGCGATTTCTTCCAGGCAACCTTAGCCATACCCAAAAGTTGAAGCGTAGTCGACGTGCCGGCAATCAGGCGGCGTTCTGTGTTGAAGTTCTCGACGTGGCAGGAATCGAAATAAAAAAAAAGGAGTCGGAATTGTTGTAATTTCACCTTTTTAGTGTTAGAACGATTGATATTATTGTTATTCCTGTAAATGTTTGGTATTTTTCCCGAATACCGACTGAAACGCTGTTTATTTTCCTCTGACGTCCTTACACACTTCAAACCACAAACCTCGAACCCTAAATTATGGTGTGATACTAATACACGTGCCGCTAGCACGTAACTTTAGCGCTGACCATTATTGCGCAGAAGTAAAAAATAAGGTACCTGTGCGGGGCTAGCGGTACATTACCCATGCGCAGCTATCCCCTCCGCGTATCGCTCAGCGCTAGACTTACGTGCCGCTACTTGTTTCTTTGTAAGTACAAAATAGGTATATATTTGTATTTATAGGTATATTTATATATATATGAATGTTTGTATTTGTATGTATGTATTACTATGTATTTTTGTCATTTTAGGATGTAGTTGTGTATTTAGTTGAGTACCTTATTAGATGCACACATATTTTACCCCATGTATATCCAATGATCCTATCCATATCAGGTTGTCTGGCAGAGATCGCTCTTGAGCGATAAGACCGCCCATTGTCACTTATGTTGTTTTTGTCTCATTTGTAAACTGTTTTAAGTGTGCAATAAAAGTATTTTCTATCTTTCTATCTAGGTATCTTGTACAATTAATTATATTTTGTTGTGGTTTGTTTACATTTCACATTGAGTTGGGCCGTAGCCATAAGTTTAATAAATTGGAAGTATACTGTAAATTCTAAGGATGGGAGTTATTGGATATTTTGGCTACCGGTTATTAGTTGGGTATTTTCTTTCAATACCGGTAGTACCAACTGGTACCCAATAACGTTACAATACTCTATACCTGTTCTGATTTCTACCCAATTTATTTCTAACCGATTTGGTTAGAAATACCATCTAACCGATTTGGTTACAAATACCATCTAACCGTTTTGGTTAGAAATACCAAATACTTGTTGCAGCTACATAACTTTACGGGTGCTAGTACCTATGCGTAGATGATAGTTAGGTAAGTATAGGTATTGAAGCGTTGGGTAGTTATGGCTCACGGTCGGTTAGGCGCGATGCTCGCTTTGCACAGTTATTCCCTAGCGGTATGCGGATTTTACAATAGCGTTAGATATTTTAGGACCATGCTAACAGGTACTGAGTTAGTTATTGAATACCGGACTCATCTCTAGTAGGTTCTAGGTACCTAAGTACTTAGGTCATAAGGTAAGGACTGCGGCAGCCACAGAAATCGAAATAATTTAGATTTCTGTGGCAGCAGCTAAGCCCTAGTAGTGAGGATTTCCACATAACGATTCCGTTTCGCAAGCCCCGTCCTTCTGAGAGCTTATTGCTGCAACGCAGCCCACGCTCCCTGCAGCATGAGCCATCGAGACTATTGTCTGGATTGCAACTTGCATATTTAACTAGATTTCGTTTCATCATAGGTAAGGTCCCTATCGCTAAAAAGGTTAAAGTTCGTGAGTACTAGCTGACCCGCCCGCGTATTAAGATAGAATTAAGATAAGAAGAAGAAAGATTAGATAGATGTATGCCATCGCCAGAGGAAGGGCAGCAGCTAAGTATTTTTCAACACAAACACTGCGATCACCAATCCGCCTGCCAAGCGTGGTGATTATGGCAAATCCCCAAATACTACATGGGAGACCATCCACTCGATGGACTGACGATATCTTAGCGGTCGCAGGGAGTCGATGGATAGAGGCGGCTCTGGGCCGCTATTTGTGGCATCGTATGGGGGAGGCCTATGTCCAGCGGTGTATGGGCTGATATGATGATGATGATGATGATGCCATCGCGGACTTTTTTATAGATATACAAGCGACCCGCTCCGGCTTCGCACGGGTGCAAATTATGCATGTAAACCTTCCTCTTGCATCACTCTATCTATAAAAAAAACCGTATCAAAATCCGTTGCGTAGTTTTAATGATTTAACTAGGACTAAGCATATATAGGGACAGAAAGACACACAGCGGGAAGCGACTTTGTTTTATACTATGTGATAAGTGATAATGATAACTGATAAAAGAGGAATATCCCATCGTGGATTGTTTTGTTTAATCTCAAAGGCTTAATTCCTTTGAGATTTAACAAATCACGTTTACGATGAAAACTGCCAGGCGGCGGGGCGGGCGGCTTCACTTTTCCGACACTCCAACAATTATCATTATATATATTTCAATCAATTCACACAAAACCAGGACAAATTATATACCTAAACCTTCCTCATGACTTCATCAACCACTCTATCTGTTGGTTAAAATTGCATGAAAATCCGTTCAGTAGTTTTGAATTTATCGTGAACAGACAGACAGACACGGCGGAGGACTTTGTTTTATAATACGTAGTCATAGTGATAGAAACATTAAATTGATTTGATATTATTACCCCTTATTTAACGCAAAATATCTAAGAAATTCCGACGACATCGTAGAGGTCGCAGGGAGTCGATGGATGGAGGCGGCTCAGGACCGCTATTCGTGGCGTCGTACGGGGGAGGCCTATGTCCAGCAGTGGACGTGTATGGGCTGATGATGATGATCTAAGAAATCCATCATTTGAAGATTCATCATCACCATTAGCCATATTAGGCCCTTCCTAGGCTTTACCTACTTATACTTGCCCTAATGAGCGCCATAGCAGTACCTTGCCTTCAGCTTGCTTGTTGAAGTTATAATACAGATATGTATGTATATATCGAAAGTTATCCAGTCCGCGTATGAGAATGGGCCAGGTTCATTTTATCTGGGGTAAAATGCAAGCAAAGAAATAAAGGCAGAAGCTATTATGCTGGCTTTATTATGTTACAGATCATGAGATCGTGAGATGTATGCTTATATATCTATACGAGTTAGCTTAGCTTAGGTATATGTTTTATTTTAAGCATCGTTTGTAACGTGTACTGGACACAATAAATAAATAATATATAATGCTGGACAATTCACACAGCATTTTCTAGCCGCAAGCTAAGCAGAGCTTGTGTTATGGGTACTAGATAACTGATATACATAATACAATATATTACATAGATAGTTTTTTATTTTTATTTTACATAGAAAACGACCAGAACACCCTGAACAAATATTTGCATATCGTACAAATATTTGTTCCGAGGCGGGAATCGAACCCGCAACCTCCTGCGTCGCAGGCGGACCTTCGCCCACCGTCAACATTGAACGACAATGAATCGGGATTTAGAACAGTGAACATCCTTTCATTTGGAGCGCCTTAGCGCGCCGTCCACCGAACCTTATTTGTAATCGATTGAAGAATGTCTTCAAGCGAAATGTTGCCGGGGAGAAACAAGTCCATATAATATGTAAAATAAACAGAGCTTTTCATTTACTATTATTTTCAAAAGACCGGTGGATAAAACGATACCTATAGGACATGGTGATAAAGGTTAGTTTCCCGCGAACAGTTAATGCAAGTGCATAATCAGGGAAAATCCACTTATTGCACTTGTGGGTTTTGTGTTTATTGAGTTATGGCGCAGTGAGGTGTTGAGTATCTATTCCGGATCTTGTCGTTTGGTGATTTTTATCTGTTAGTTGGTTTCATCGTTATCGTTTTAGGTGAAAGACGTCGGTCGGTAAAATATCGACACGTTGACCGGTCCAGTAGGTTAATGGCCCGCGGTGCTCATGTCAACCTGCAGCTGCGTCTAGCCGAGCGCGTGTGCCGCACCGCCGAGTCTGGGCAGTGAATGCGTTAATATTAATGACAATTTCCTGGTGCTCGAATTATCAAAAACTAGATTTTGCCTACGTTTTCGCACTCGTTGTTTCGGAGATAAAAAGAAGCCAACAGAAAAGTTATTCATAGAAAAAAATTGTACCTACCAATTGTTTAATTTCTGTCCTTTGGGATTTGTGAGCTATATCTACCTAAAACATTAGCCAGATCAGTTTGCCAGATGTGTTTAGTACCTAATTTGACGTGAAGAAGTAACAAATATCCATACATACATCCAAACTTTCGCATTTATTATATTATAGTGATATTGTCCTGGACCCTTCAATAAATAAATTTATTTTATTTTCACTATGGTAACACGTGAGAGTCCTTTGGCGCGATTTTGGCAACATAATTGGTTATTCTTACACATCTCTCTCTCCTCTCCTCCATAAAGGAACAGGTTGTAAGTCCGTCTTCGCTTTCAAAAGCTACGTCGTAGTAACTACGACATACGACGGGTAAACTGTTAACCGACAACCTGTGGTCACAACGATCACTTAGGTATACATTACTTAGCAAAAGCGTTATTTGCACTTTCTCTCGATTCGGTATACATTCACAATTTCACCTTGCTTCTGGCCGTTTATGACTGTTGTTATGTCAATAACTATTACGAGCCATTTTGAAGCAATTATTGTGTGTTATGTAAAAATTCATATAAAAAGGTACCTTTTATATTTAGTAAGTTTTTAATGTTTATGATGAAATTACATGCCGTATGGGTGATTATATAATTTTTTTAAAACTTCGGTACGCGGTCCAAAGCAATGTTTATAATATAAACATTGCTTTGGACCGCGTACCGAAAATTATATAATATCCCATAGGGCATGTAATTTCATCATAAACATTAAAACCTTATGTATGCAAGTACAAATAGAGCTACATTTTAAATAAATAAATACAAATACAAAATTTTAAATACATAATATAGGAAAGATTTTAAAATAAGTCTTCTCCTCGGAATACAATTTTTAAAAACATGTAATGACGCCTGAGCCTGTGTAAAAGCTGTACCAAGAAAAGTGCTTATCATAGTAATAGAAGGTAACTTCATTTCAAAAAGGAAGCTAACTGAAAAAAGTACCTCCATATTTCCTCTAATGATCTAGATATTAGTTAATTACCTACCTGTATACGTTTGGTATCGTATGGATGCAGGACGGTCATTTTGTTGTGACACGAATTTGAAAACGCACCTTGACGAGGTTATATCAAGGTGCATTTTCAAGTACTACATTGCCTTACCCTAATCGCTCTCGGAAGGAAATGAAACACGGAACCAAGAAAATTGCAAATGAAAAACCTGAGTTCAAACGAAGACAATAGTATTGCTGATAATAATAAGGAAATGGGGCCAATTAAGTGCTTTGTACTGTTCCTACAGTATGTATTTGTACTAATTGCTTTGGGCATAACCGTTACCGATAACCGTTGAGGAGTAAAGGTTCTCGAGTGGCGACCGCGATGTAATGCAAAACAGAGTGTGGGAAGACCTTCCTCTCGAATCTCGATGGATCGACGACATTGTAGCGGTCGCAGGGAATCGTTGGTTGGAGGCAGCTCCAGGCCAGCCGGCCTATTGGATTTTTAACCGACATCGAAAAAAGGAGAAGTTTCTAGGTTCGGCTGTGTTATTGTTGTTTCGTCGATTAAACTGATTTTGAAAATACTTTCGCTATTGTAGATAGTGTAGATAGAGAATGATCCCGAGGTATTTTCCTAATATTATTCTCGAAGCATTAGTATTTATCCCTCAAAACTTAAAAAGAGTGTAAAATTAAAGGATCGAAGTCGGCTTTTAGTTTTTTCATAACAATTAAATTACGTACTAAGTACATCACGGGCTACGAAACTTTACCGAGATAAGAAGCAGACTATAGCTGATTTTTAAAACTGGCTTTAGGTTTTTGCAAACCTCGACATTACTTCATGCTTGCATGTAATTACCTACATTGAGTGCAGTTAACGAGGGCAGTAACCGAGCTGACTCTAAAATGCAGATTTTTTTGTTTCCGCAAAGTTACACGTGTCGTTTACAACCCATAACGCGATCCTTGTAGGCTATACGTACTTATTTTACCGCAGCTTATTCTAGGGTAAATAATCCTACCGAATATCCTACTAATATTATAAATTCATTATGAATGTAAGCGGGTTAACTACGAACCTAGTTTGTGTTGGAAGAACACCAACGTTTCATCAGTGTGCGCCGCGACGCTGAACGAGCGCGACGCGAACCGCACTCACCCTGAAGAAGTCCCTCGTTAAGGGATGAAACGTTGGTATTCTTCCAACACAAACTAGGTTCGTAGTTAACCCGCTTACATTCATAATGAATTTATCAAACTACGAAAGTTTTATAGTAAAATATAATAAATGTCAAAGTTTGTATGGAAAGTTGATGGATGTATAGATATTTGTTACTCTTTCACGCAAAAGCTACTGAACCGATTAGGCTTACATTTGGTATGGGTATAGTTTGGTTCTGGAATAACATATAGGCTATTTTTATCCCGATAAAACGCGGGCGAAGGCGCGGGCAGCAGCTAGTAACATTATAATTGCGCGAAAGTGTATTTTTTTGTCCTTCCTTCATGCCGTAATTGAGCTAACTGCAGATTGTTATAAACTATCCACAGGTAGCTCAAGACTGATCCTTATCAATACCAGCCGGAAGCATCCCGAGACGCTGGCTGCATTGCCCCGCTGTATGGCGGATATAAAATGATGCATGAAACCATAAACTATTTCGAGTTTCTGCCATTTTAGCCAATAATAAGTGTCGTAAAAAAAAGTGCCGTCTATTGTTATCTACCAAAACCAATTTGTCTTTGGTTTTGCAACCTCTTTATTTAAAATATATCTATAAATCGAGTATAATACCGACCTTATTGAAAAAGAAAATGACAATCAAATAATATAAACAAATTAAACTAGTATTTACTGTTAGTTGAAACAATTGAGCTATATTAGAATGAAAAAATATTTAGTAATAATTCCGCATATAAGCTTCTCTGATAGTATTCATCAAAGTAAGTTGTCTACTAGTTTCGTCTCTCCACGAGACATCTTCAGGACACCACAATACTCGACCTTGACATTGACATTGGTCAGCACAGCAACACCGACAGAGTCCCGCCAACGTTGATGTTGCCTATCCGAGCTCCTCGCCCCTGGGGATAAAAAAATAATGGGACCCCTTCGGGATCATTTTCTATTATTTATCTAACTGTAGACTGTTGTAAACAATCTACAGGTAGGTAGCTCGACTGGTCCATATCTACCTAAATAGAACAGTTTCTTTTCTGAAACTGTCAGAGCAACGACCGCGAGTTACAAACTCTAATTTATCGCAGTTTCGCCAACTTTATTACCGTTGCACCTAAATTAAAACAAGATCGCGTGGGTATAATTCAATTTGTAAATCAAAATTTCACTTATCTGATACTAAATACATATATTCTGAAAAATATGTAGGTAGCTAACGCGGTAGAACGCCGAAGTAAAACACGAAGTCATTTGGTGAAAATATTAAACCCGCCAAGGGTGCTTACGACGCGATCGCTACGGCCGCCTTAAGGCCCAGATATAATGTGAATTGACGTCAATTGGGTTACGTTAAAACCTTTTATTGCCGTGATCTTTATCTAATAATCTTCAAAAAAATAACATAATTACTTATGCAATACAAGAGAGATCCCGTTCTTTTCCAAAATTAAAAAAAAAAAATAACTTTTACACATATCAGAAATAACTGAACAAAGTACCATATATTTTCCGTATTTCTCCTAACCGTATAGGTACCATAAATAATGAAATACCGAGGGAACCTTCGGCTTATTTTTGTATATCAACGTCCTCATTAATAGATTAATAAGCAAAAACATGCATTTTTGCGCTTACGACGCTCTGTTGTGTCCCACTCCTATGAACTCGAAATCCTATGCCTATCCTTTTCACAAAATGGCGTCATGTGGCTCCCTCTTAATATCGGGACCGTAGGGTTCCATACTTCTTGTATCTTAATCGATAGATGCCTATGAGGCTATGACAGACGATGGACAGAGATATGAAGACGGCGGGCGTGCGGCGTGAGCGACGAACCATCGCAAGCAAATTATACATATAAACATTCCTCTTGAATCACTCTATCTTATAAAAAACTGCATTAAAATCCATTGTGTAGTTTTAAGCATATATAGGGACAGACAGACAGTGGGAAGCAACCTTGTTTTATACTTTGTAGTGATTGATACCTTCCTCATTTTGAGCTAAAAATACATTGTGTTACGTGCACAGGACACTGTGTACCCCAATCGAGTGGTTATGAACCTCGTGACTTCAGAACAAAGTTCTTTCCAAGGGGGATTACGCTTAAATTCGATGTGGATATAACCGGAACGATATTTTAATGATCCATTGTCAGGAGCAATGTCGGTCGTTCCACCATACAATTAAAAGACACATTGCTCGAAACCACAAATAATTCTGTTGTCGAAACTAGCTAACGAGTAGGGTACAAGATTACGTATAAAATAAACTAGCTTTGTACCCATTTGTCCTGGATAGAAAGAAAAAGTATGGTCTTCGGTCTCCTTGCCCAACACAATAATCTTAATATACAATTACATATGTATATAAAAAGAATCTCCAACTCAACCCGTGGATGTCGTAAAAGCCGACTAAGGGAACCTACCAGAGGAAGGGCAGCAGCTTCCTTCTAAGTATTTTTAAACACCAACACTGCGATCACCTATCCGCCTGCCAAGCGTGGTGATTATGGCAAATCCTCCCCTACATGGGAGACCATCCACTCGATGGACCGACGACATCGTAGCGGTCGCAGGGAGTCAATGGATGGAGGCGGCTCAGGACCGCTATTTGTGGCGTCGTTCGGGGAGGCCTATGTCCAGCAGTGGACGTGTATGGGCTGATGATGATGATGATGATATAAAAAGAATAGATATTCCGAAGACAACGCCCAGTCCAAACCGCTGAAGCTAGAAAGCTGAAATTTAGACCTTTTACTACACATCCTCCCGCTAAGAAGGGATTTTTAGAAATTATATCCCTAAGAGGGTGAAAAGGGGGTTGAAGTTTTAAAATATGTATTTATATCTCAATAAGTATAAATAACACTGTGTTACCATGCCCTTTCTTAACCACATCGTGTGCGAATTAAGAAAACGCAATTAAAATGTAGGTGGACCGTTGTAAGCGCTGACCTGAACTAAATGTGCTCTCAGCTAACTCTGTCTTGATTGATGAAATCACTTTTTTGTAATTGATGTTTTTGTTTGATACGCGAGGAAAGAACAATAAGAATTTAAAAGGCGAACCTAACAGGTTTCGTTTGTCAAAATAGGCCTAGGTGTTAGATAAACACGGGATCCCTGTGGCAAAAAACGCGAATTATTTAGTGGTTCCTTTAAAGAAAAAACACAATTGAGAAAAAATATTACAATAAAAAATACAAGGAAGTGCACTGTTTCGCGCATAATTTAGCCAAGATCTCAGGAACCCTATGGTTTATTGATATGACTTAATATGTATGTTTTTATTCGTAGGTTATTACAAAGTAATTATTTGATTCTTCTAATCCCGTAACTAATTATTTATGTAGTTTTCTTAATGCGATATGTTCATGAACGAACGGTCCCGTTCCTATGAACGCAAAATCCTATCCCTACCCTATTTGCACAGATGACTGTAACGTGCCCTCATAAGCAGAAAGTTAATAACAAAACAAACGAATGTTAGA
This sequence comes from Eupithecia insigniata, assembly GCA_947859395.1. Classification (NCBI taxonomy): domain Eukaryota; kingdom Metazoa; phylum Arthropoda; class Insecta; order Lepidoptera; family Geometridae; genus Eupithecia; species Eupithecia insigniata. The sequence continues at coordinate 2,662,977 of OX402011.1, read as the reverse complement.
AATAACAATGAACGGAATAGCTTATTAAAATTACACGCATAAATACCTATCTAGAGTAAGATTTTTTAGCGTAATGAAAGAGATAAACTTGGATATTGAACGCCAAATTGATTTGGAGCAAAATATTGATTGATTTCGTCCGGAAATTAATCGTGCGGGCATGAATACATAGTTTTAGCTCTCGTGCAATAAATTTATTAAATGATCGTATTTTGTCGAAAGGATATATGTACTAATTTATCTATATGTACAGTACCTAACATACGTGTGAAAGATCGATACTTCCTTCTCAAAGTTCCCCAGTAGAGTAACTCGGAGTCACATGGTAATGAACGTTGGGTGTTGTGTTCTATTTAATATATATGTAAATAATGCTGGACAATTCATATACCATCATCTAGCCCCAAGCTAAACAGAGCTTGTGTTATGGGTACTATAACAAACCCCTTTTGCCCGAAGGCAATTGAGTGGATCTCGATGACTTGTAATTCCGATGTTTTCGCTGTTAAAATCGCATTTCCGATAGTGATATTTATGAGTCCCTGTAGCGCACACGAGAGTTGTTGTGTATATCACTAGATGACTGATATACATAATACGATACCTACATGCATAGATAGATATTTTTCATATAGGAAACCACCCAGAACACTCTCAAATATTTGCAGATCGTATCCACATTTGTCCCAAGGCGGGTATTGAACCCGCAACCTCGGTGGTGGTAATTCTCCCCGTGTTGATGGTGCAAATGGTCGCACGGTCAAAGTCATTGTCTCAATGAGAGTGTGAGATGAGAATGTATCTAACCTACCATTATTTCTCTGATCAAAATCCGTGAGCATAAATATTTGATAGACATGTTTAACCGACTTCAATAAATAAATGTTTATAAATGAGTAATCAGTATTGCATGAATCACTTATGTTTAGCCGACTTCAATGAATAAGAGATTACCAATTAATTAGTACTAAGTTTTTCATGAATCACTTAAATAAACATGGTGGATGGATACACCTTTAATTTGAAGAATTTTATTTTGACGAATCAAAACCTGTGTCCTGAGTTCGCCTAGCTAGTTGATAGGTGATCGAGACGATTCTCGGCTCGACGTCGTCGAATACAATTTTTTTCTATTTTTTCTAGTCTCTTAGACTCTAGTCTCTCTTTTTTTCTATTCTCTCTATTTATATTCTAGAAAAAAAATATTTGTCAAATTTTGAAAAAGCAAAGTCTGAAAAGACCGAATTTGTATCCAGAAAATCGAAGCAATATTCCTTCGATTTTCTGGATACAAATTCTGTCTTTCAGACTCGGTTGACTTGGACAATAATTAATAATATTACAAAAAAAAAATACAAAAATGTTTATTTAATTATTAAAGTATCACAATAAATTGTATCCGTGATTGGAGCCTCCTTTTAAGTATTAAATACCTGTATTAGGAGGCAACGCTCCTCCATAAGATACGTTATTAGTATAGATATTTAATGCGATGATATCGTTCGATAAGTCAATGCTTCCATCAGCTGTGGGTAGGTCATTATTTAATAAACATTATCCTAAATATAGTATGATATCTGTGCTTAAATTAATGCATAATAGCAGTTTCTCCATTCATTAGGAAGATAAAGTGTTGGTGTTGCTACTGAGTTCTGTAATGACATGACAGTGCGAAAGTAGAGTGGTTAGGTAACTGCGTGTATTTTGCTTGTGAATGGGTTATTCACTAACTCGACACAGGACACCAGAAACACCATGTGTGTGTGTCCAGTTCGTGAACCTCAAAATAATTATGACTTACCAAATTTTTTGTCATCTGGACAGGCTTAGTTTTATATGCGTGTCCAGGTCCACCTATTTAACTTAAACAAAATCACTTTTTTGCTTTCATCAACTGGACACACGTTCGCATTTTACCTGAATACCTATTCGTATCGATGAATTTCAGAACTTTTTGGCCGCTTTCACAGTTTCTTAGCTCCACACATATGCTGCTTGATGAAAAGTGCAATAACTAGTGCGATAACTAATGTTAGTTATTGCACTTTACATAAGGAGGGCAAACGTGGTTTTCGAGGCACGCAACTTTGAACCTTTCACAGGCCAAAGGCGAGATATAGGCATAGATAGCCTACTGTCCTACTTATGAAAGTGCAATAACTAGTGCGGTAACTAATGTTAGTTATTGTACTTTTCATAATGAGGACAATAGGCTCTCATGCCTATATCTCGCCTATGGCCTGTGAAAGATTCAAAGTTGCGTGCCTCGAAAACCACGTTTGTCCTGCGCCTTACCTGTCCCTGAGAGCATCATTCTGCCTTCCCATCGGATTATGAGAACGAGGGAATAGAGAGTGCACCTGTGTGCGTACACATTCGTGCATTATATGTCCTGCTAGTGCATGTAGGTAAGGTACCTATACCGATTTAGAATTTCAAGATAGTTTATGAGAACAAAGCATTTATGAATGAAAACTACGAAAACTGATAACTATTACAGAAAACAACAAGGTAACAGCAAAATTATCACTAAAAACTAAAACACAAATTTCAACAACACATAATCTCACGTGTATAATAGCTAAAAATAAATAAATTTGAACGTGTATAATAGCTAAAAATAAATAAATTTGAATGAATGAAAGCTTTCAAAACCAAAATTGTTTCGAGCTTCTGTGCTTTGCTTCGATGATAACAATGTCGTTAAATATTTTCCACCAATATTCCTCGGGTTTTGTATACAAAAAATATCCAGGTTTTTGAATCGGACTATTAGTTTAAAATAGGAGGAAAATAGGAAATAAAATAAAATCTAATTAATGTTTATTACCTACTAAATATTTTGATCAAGTAACAGTATTAAAATATGCCAAAATATAGCAATTACAATTATCTACCATTTTTACTGTATCTTGAACAAGAAAGAAAGGCTAGTTTCGTCCAGCATTTACGAAGACCTTAAGTTCTTACCAATTTTATTAAGCCGGGGCCAGCACAAAAAACGGAAAACGCCCCAATTTATTTCAAGTTTATCTTGTACGTAATAGTAGGTATAAGATAGAAATCGGTTACGCGAACTCTGTGACAGAGTATAACCTCTAATTCGAGCAACCTACTTTCCACTGTCTTTGTTTTCGCGTTGGTGTCATTCTGAATTTCCGACATCTGTCACTTTGACAGTAGAAAAGGATTTTTGGCGGCAATTTTAATTTAGGCGCATTTGAATATTATGTATGTTATTATGCTATTTTACTTATTGTTCAAACAGTAGATCTTTAAGTTTGTTTGTCATACAACCAGTACATTTTTAAAGTTGTAAAGAAATCTAGGTTCTCAACATCCATGTGGTTCCGAAGCTGTACTTGCTGTTTCGGCTGTGTCCGGAGCTGTTTTTTTTGTAGGGCAACATTAAGCTTTGGTGGCGTATTGGTTCATTGGGCAGGCACTTGTTATTTTAAGGTAAAGTTTAATTTATTTCAGAAAACCTTTGTATTGAATTGCTTGCCTTTGTGTATCAATAAATTAATTATCTTTCTTTCTTTACTTCATGAGCCTTATTATATATATATATATATTTATATATATTATATGCCACATTTTGTGTCTGAAATCAACAATGGAAGTTATGTACAATAGAAATGTACCTTACTTAACTATGTAATTAAACAATGTTTAATCTTTTAAAAGTTTCTATCCGCGGCTTTGCGCGCGTTGCTTCTATGCTTTTCTATCCCATTGAAACAGATTTCTGGAATAAAAATCCTACAACGGCTACAACACATAGGCTTTTTACAGACCTAGACCTATATCTATGGATGTGGTAAGAACGAAGATTTTTTTGTTTAAAAGCTGCTATGATAGATAATAATAAAAATATCTAGTATTATGGGCTTAATTCTAAGATTTTTAGAGATTATTGAAAAAAAAAACAGTATAAAGAAACGTAATTTCAATAAAAAAATTAACGTCACGATAACCACTCGTTTGTGAGTTATCTGTTATTTTATCGTCATTGCCATATAATTGACATGATTATGGTATTTATTTTAATAAAATAGACTACTTGAGATTATTTGGATGAAATCAATTTAATTGTAAATAGAGTCATAAGTGAGTAATAAAATTTTGAATTCATCAATAAAGTATATGATATATTTTTTGAAATTTTTTTTTAATTTTTTTTTGTCGATAATTATTGATCTATTTTCACCCCCTTTCACTTTATCCACGGACACACTGAATATAGGGGTGGGTCTGTAAAAAGCCTATATGTTGTAGGCTTTTTATTCCATTAATCGGTTTCAATGAGATAGAAATAAACTTTGAACGTTTCTATAGAAACAACGCGCGCAAAGCCGCGGGCAGAAACTAGTATACACTAACATAACAAGACTCTTCCTTTACGGATTTTAAAAGATCAAACATTAGTCAGTAAAACCAATATTAAATTCCCTACAAAGTATACAAAGAGCTTTGCAAAGTGCAAACAAGTGCAGTGAGATCTGCCCTTGAACTCGCGCGGCTGACTGCGCGCGCGCAGCCGCCGCGCCGCGCCACTTTCTTCTTCATTGAGCAAGGATCGCAAACTTGTCGGACTATGGCACTATGTAGTTGGCATTCAAGACCTTGAAAAAGTTGCTGTTAATCAGCTCAATTGTTTCAATAGTTAATATTATTAGTTTTAATTGGATATGGGCCAGTTGAGCTACCTGTAGATTGTTTACAACAGTCTACAGTTAGTTCAATTGCTTTAATTGTAAATACTAGTTCATTAATAGCGATAAGGCCGCCCTTTGTACTTCTTTGTTTGTTAGCATTTCCTTGTTGTATTGTATTTTGTGTTTGTGTGGTACAATAAAGAGTTATCTATCTATCTATTAATGGGCGGTAATAATGGGAGATTCGAGGCTACACCGATCTAATTTATTTACATTATTTGATTTAAATTTTCTTAGTTAATAAAGATTTTGTTCTAATTTGTTTCTATTCTTTGATTCTTTGTTAGGTAACAAATATGTGTGAGTGAAGATTTGTGTTAATATGTGTTTATGCGCAAGCACACAAAATTTTTTTAAATCGCCATTTGTTAACATACTAAAGATTACACAGCCACACAAAAAAGAATTAAAATCTTGGTCTGACTACGTTTATTGTATGTTTTTGGGGTCGCTGAATCAGAATTCAAGGTCAGATTGATCCCATCAGGACCAATCTGACCTTGAATTCACGATGGATGACGTCAGGATTTCGCCATAACCCAAAACAAAAATCCTATAATCAACGCTGTTTAGCCCTATTACGTTATTACTCAAACTTCAAACCAAAAAACAAATATTTTCATTCAAATAACTTACATTAACTCTTCATCCCATTACCACTAACCCTATGACTCTGTAACCCCGTAACTCCATCACATATCCCTGATACTAAGAAAAGTCAAATGCATTGTATCAACGTTACAAAACAAAAGCCATAACCCTATGTTAAATGTATTATTATTGGTTTGTTACATTTTTATCTTTATCTATAACTTTATAAGCATGTACCCTATAACCATCTATTCTAAAATCAAGTGACTCCATTTACAACTTATATTCCCTATATTCCTTAGCTTGGGGCTAGATGATGTTGTGTGGATTGTCCAACTTTATTTTATTTATTCCCTATGACAGCGGATAGCGTTGTTTATCGTTTTTTTTGAGGTTACATCGAAATCCTGACGTGATAGGATCAATCTGACCCTGGATTCTGACTCAGCGACCCCAAAAACATACAATAAACGTAGTCAGACCCCTGGGCCAAGATTTTATTTTTCTGTGGCTGTGTTATTTATCGGGTATTTATAACGGACCTTTTGTTATCTTTTCGTTCCCTAACAAAAACTAAAATAATATTTATTTCAATTTTATCATTTGTTGTTATATCTAACAAAGAAATACACATTCTGTGAAAATTTCAACTGTCTAGGTAACTTACACGTTTTATGATACAGGCCCTGAAGGAAGGACGGAGGACGGACATACAGCGTAGGCTAATAACTATTACTAATAATGGACCTTATGTGAAAATGTGACCATTTTCACCCTTCGGGTACGGAACCCTAAAAATATCAAGCTAACATCAACACCAGCCGAAACCTGCTTTGAATGATATCATCATCATAATTCTTCTAACGGTTTCTATATAACTTTTAACGATTTTAAGGCCCCATTAGATATAATTTAGGTAGTCTTGCGCAATAATAATTGAATAAATAAATAATGCAGGACAATTCACACAGCATCATCTAGTCCCAAGCTAAGCAGAGCTTGTGTTATGGGATTATTTATTATTATTTATTTACAAACCAGACCATAACATTACACATGCCTCCTAATCGTTATGCCTAGTACCTACAATGAATAACTAAACTTTCTACAATGAATAAAAAATCTTTGGAGACTAAAACAAAAAAAAAATACAACAATAAAAATTTACTATGCATGGTCCTACTAGATAACTGATATACATATACTCAATAGAATATATTACTAAGATAGATATGTTTTATTATACATAGAAAATATCCAAAACACTCGAAACAAATATTTCCCGATCGTACAAAAATTTGTCCCAAAGCGGGAATCGAACCCGCAACCTCCTGCGTCGCAGGCAGACCTACTCCCTCGACCACTGCGCTACTGAGGTCGTCAAAGATAAACTTTATATAAGAAGGATCAGCTACTGTAATCAAAATTATTTGAAATCTTATATATAACATTTCCATGTCACAATGTTAGTTACCGTACTCCTCCGAAACGGCTTTACCGATTTTTACCAAATTTTATATGCGTATTCAGTAGGTCTGAGAATCGGCTACTATCTATTTTCCATACCCCTAAGTGATAAGGGTTGAAGGCAAAACAACGTTTGGCGGGTCAGCTAGTTACATATAAAACTTCGATACTACTTACCACAACTAAGATAGGCTTAAGCATCTAGACTCTAGATGCTTAAGCCTATCTTAGTTGTAACACTCTAGATTCTAGAGTGTTACATTACCAAGTAAGTACCTATGATATCTAGACCTGTAAGGACAGAGTGGTACAACTCACGTTCAAGTTATTTTGATATCCCATTTTATGTATTAGTCAACTTACATTGGAACACAGCATAAGCGACGTTATCTGCGCTGCTGACGACCGGTTCCGATATCGAGCAAACCAAGGTTAAAAACTTAGAGAAATAATATAAATAGAAAACTATTTGTCACTCGTACAAGTAAATATATTTTTTTTATACAATAAAAGATACAGAAATAAACTACTTGCTCGCAAAATGGGCCCTGTCTCAGCATAATTATATAAGTCAAGTTTGCAACCAACGCTGATCTTCAGACAGGGCCGTTTGGTGACGTCTCGGAAGATAAAACTCCTCCAAAATAAAATGGAAAAGAAAGCTAAATTAACTACGGAGCAGCGTTGATAAACACAATAAATAAACCTAAGTAAATATGAGATCTACTCTTTGTTACAGTTGTAACTGTAACAGACTGTGTTAGAGTCAATTTCACTCACTGTGTACACACAGTGAGAGAAATTGACTCTTGTCTCTACACAAAACAATCAACTTGAAATTCTTCTAATATTTTGTTAAGTTTTGCATAATGCGGCAATTATTTTAATGCAAGTTTAGTTAAGTAGGTACATCTCGAAGAATATACAAGATTATCGCAGTATTTCAGTTAGCACAGTTCGCCGTACCATGTCAGCTGTTATTGCAAACCGAAGGCAATGTTGCAACAACGCCGTCACGACTCCACGAACCTTGAGGCTCGGCAGGATTCATATTGAATGGCAAAGTGCTAAACTATCGGAATAAAGTACGCATTGTACAACGAATAACGAAAACGAGTTCTCTACACGGTGCCACGTAATCGGTGTAACAAGCATAACGGGGTGATTCCCGGCCATTCAATAATATATCTGATAATTTAGTACCTAAATAAGTCACTCGGTCAGACTATTGTCGCCGCTCATTTGCTGCATTTTTTCCAGAAAAAGAACCAATGAGCCGCGAAACTAGCGATTCTGAGCGATGGTCATAAATAGACGAAAATATGAAGGCTGAGAGAGGTGCCACAAAACGGGTGTAATTAAAACCCGTTTTGTGGCACCTTAGACTCCATGGAATTGAAAATTGAAGGTTCAGTCACAGTTTAACACAGTGGCATTGCATTGCATCAGTTATCTAAATAGTACCCATAACAAAAACTCGGCTTAGGGCTAGATGATGCTGTGTATTCATACAAACCAGCATTATGTATTATTGCCAAGTCGGACATTCGCAAAAGCCAAAAATACAAAAATCTAGTTTTTGAGCAGAATTTTTCATCACCATATCAGCCGATCGACGTCCACTGCTGGACATAGGCTTCCCCTAAGGATCACCACAATGACCGACTTTACGCTGCCCGCATTCAGCGATTTCCCGAGACCTTCACTAGGTCGTCGGTCCATCACAAATTTTAAATTGGATTTTTTTACTGAATTTTTCATCATTGTGCCAAAAAAGTGTCACAAAAAAATATTCTTAAAGAATACACGAATGGTGTTCTTTTAGGTATCTCTTTCTTTGACTTGACTTCTTTTTTATTGGCAATCTCTTTCTTTTGAAGGAGCATTAAAGAAATCCGCTCCAATGAAGCGCAGCGCTCGCATACAATAACAGGATGTGCTTAGCTGCCTGTAATACTAAATAGGTGAATGATATGATGCCTGTATGATATGTCTTTCAACTGTATAGAAACAGGCATGCAAGACTGATTCTAGGGATTTTTTATTGATTTGAGTTCAAATCATAAAAATTTTATGTACAAATAATATTAAAAAACGCTATATTTCTACTTAATGGTCGTTTCGTCGTATGGTTGGCGCGTTTTTTTGTAGTTGTTTATTTTTCTGCGGTTTTCAAGGAGTAAAACTAGCGAACAACTATTGTAATTTACAGAAAATCTGAAATAATTTTCCATTAACTTGATAACGATAAACTTGAACTCCAATAACTCGAAAATCTAGGTACCTTTTATTCACTGGTATTTTTGGAGCATTTGGGAAAATAAGAGATTTTGGACTAAAAATCAAAATATTCCCAAATGCTCCCAAAATGCAATTAAATCGTAGTTTGTTTTATCGTGGATTTAGAAAATGGTTCACGATTGTCGGCAAATGAATTTTCTGGTGTTTTGTTCCTTGTAGAACACAGAAAAATTTAAAAACCACAAACAATTTGACTTTCTACAATTACGAAACTATCCACCTTAAGGATTTTGCTCCTTTTCTCCCTCACACTCAGGGTAAACTGAAGAAACAAACGGATCACCAGGAAATCCCTAGGAAGGAGTCTCTAGGAAGTCCCAAAGATTTTTGACTCGTCGCGCTTTGTCTATCACTTGACCTCGTAGCGCAATTGGTAGCGCATTTCCGTATTGAGAAGGTTGAGGGTTCGAGTCCAGCAGTAGTCTAAAATTTTTGGGATATATTTTGCATTCTCCTTTCCTTGAAAATTTACGCCACAAAAAGTTCTACCAAGCATTTAAAACGGCAGCCTAATTGATTAAAAATTGCTATCATATCTTTCTTTTACTTTATAAGTTTAATGGGGAGGTCCGTTAAAATAATATCTTATCAAAAGTGGGGCGAACGTCGAACAAATCTTAAAATTGCTTACCTACCGTGATTTGGTTGGCAGCGATTAGGGTGTGGCAAAATAATCTTTTTCCAAGGTTGTTTTTTTTCATGGGCTGTTTGGAAATCAATTACTTACATACAGAATCAGAATCAGAATCAATAACTTTATTTCTTTAGGCTTACAAAATAAGCAATTAGACAAGTCAAATTGTATACTATAAACATAGTTATTATTATCAAATAAGAAATAAGGTGTTATTGATATTCTCTTCACTTCAATTTTTTGTCCACTAGTGGAAGAAGTGAAAAAGAAACCACTTGCACATTATAATATCACTTATGTGTCTAATACATGTTTATTTTGCCTATCTAAATAAAAATTTAATGCAATTTAGATACATGTCAATATTTCTTTAAAGCTAAACAGAACATTGAATTTCTTACATACTACTGACAGTGCAGAACGGAGCGACATCTGGCCAAGCATTAACATCATTGATGTAATCATCTATGGAGTAAAAGGCCTTCCTGATAAGATTTTGTTTAATGTACTGTTTAAATTTACGAATAGGGAGTTCAGTTGCTTTAGATGGAAGCTTATTATAGAAGCGCACGCAATTGCCCATAAATGATTTCCCTACCTGCAGGGGCGAGGTTAAAATTTTCCCTTGCCCCTGCATACATGTTTATTTATTTATTAGTAGCTTATAGTAGTGGGTCGTTAACTGTTTTGCGTTAAAGAAATAACACCGTTTTCTATAAACGGTCAACGAGTTGAAAAATCAGTTGACGTTTAACTGGTTTATTTCGTACTCGTAGATACGTAAACTGTAGTAGAAGGAACGCTAACTGAATTAGTTATGTATAAAACCTAGTTGGTGTTTAACTGTCAATGTCATTGAATGAATTAACCAGTTGATATAATTTTACTGTAAAACCTACTACTATAATTGAGTAAAGGTGTGGCATTTAGTATTATTAATTAAGATAGTAAGTAGCATTATTGTAAGTACTCATTTAAGTAAACATTGTTCTTTTGAGTAAATACATTCGTTAAGGCGCATAGTGATGCGACACTAGCGCCACTCTTTATTTTTTCTTCTATTATCGTTATGGAATAGAATTACCAAAAGTTCTCACCGCCAATTAATAATACCCAGTATAAAGTATTTTTCGACACCTCTTTAATAGTTTTGTTTCATTTATTAGAAGAAAATGGTTTATTGCTTTTGGTGGCCACCAAACGAAATAAACCATTTTCCGCTAAATGTTCTTGCACGCATTATCTGCTGTAGGTATTGAAAAATAGTTTATACTGGGAATTATCGGTGGCGGTGAGAACTTTTGTCAATTCTTATCCATAACGATAATATAAGAAAAAAATAAAGAGTGGCGCATCACTATGCACCTTAAACTGAAATAACTAGTTTTGCGGTAAAAAGAAAACGTTTAACTTCGTAACTGTAGAAAAACTGTTTAAAAAAACGGTTGGTTCATTCAACGCTCACTAATAATACCCGAGTATATTAAATAAGTTCTAATTACACGTGTCAGTTGGTCTATTTCCGTATGTTGGTCGTTGTGGTTGTGGTTGACCTACGTACTCATTGTTGGAATGTGATCTGCTTCGTCTTACATCGATACAGGGTCACCTTGTACTACTAGTCGCTTTAAGCCGCAAATTAAAAGCTTTGCAATGGAATAGGAACGTAGTTACCTGCTATATAACACTTTCATTGCCAACGACGCACATATAGTTCTGCGAGTCCTCCTAGCTGAGGCCAGCCCCTGCTGGTCGCGCCGCAGAGACTGGGCAGTGAATGCGTTAATTTATTTTTAGAAAAACCGGAACGGATTATTGCTTTACATCACTTATTTTTTGCACATTTGTGTAATAAAAAGGAACATTTTTATTAAACAACTTTTAGAATAAAGATCGATTATGTTTTTGGCAGTATTAAAACTAACACCCTGTATGCAGAAATAGGTGTTTTTATATTTTCCTTACATTTGTACAATTGATTGAATGCATTTTCCCGGTACTATCAAAACAATGACGACCAATGTGGCTTGGCGGGCGAAGCGAAGGTCCGCCTGCGACGCAGGAGGTTGCGGGTTCGATTTCCGCTTTGGGACAAAATGTTTGTACGATCTGCAAATATTTGTCTTGGGTGTTCTAGGTAGTTTCTATGTACCTAACATACCTATATACTATGTTATTAACCATAAGAACAGATTTTAAATGAATCTTTTGTAAATAAATTAATCCAGTCGATGGACCGACGACATCGTAGCGGTCACAGGGTGTCGATGGATGGAGGCGGCTCGGGACCGCTATTTGTGGCGTCGTATGGGGGAAGCCTATGTCCAGCAGTGGACGTGTATGGGCTGATATGATAATGATGATGAAATAATTGAATAAAAAATAATCTCCAGAGTTACTTTAGACAAGTGACTATTATTATAATTCATTGTCAGCGGGCATAAAGCCCGCATTACTTAAAAAGTATACCTAAACACGCAACAGTGAATTAATATGTCGCTCATGCAGGCGTTTCATCAGCCATCCGTCGGCGAGCGGAAATCATTATCTGAAAACAATGTTTTGTGCCGCTCTGTTGGGTTTTTTGTCACCGATCGAGATAAATATCGATAAGCGTTTGAAAGCGGGTGATAAGGATGTCTTTAGAAAAAAAGGCAGTTGAAGTGGTATACTATACCTAGGCATATCTATAAAGTTATCAACCCATTCACTGCCCAGCCGCCGCGAGCGACGACAACGACGAGCCGGTGTATATACATATGTATGTATTTTATTTATAAAAAAACGAATTCTAAGTTTTACGTTTTAACACTCTCTAAACCCGAAATTGATGGATTGGTGGAGATGGGCATGTGCGTCTTGGGCCTTGAAACTGTTAGGGTAATGGGTTAGGTACAGTATGCTGAGTGTGAACTGCCATACTGTTTACTACGAAGTTTGCGTAACTTTATTTTCTATGGAATTCCTATTTTTAAAACTTCCCGCTTGGAGCGCTGTTCAGGAATTCCATAGAAAATAAAGTTACGCAAACTTTGTAGTAAACAGTATGGCAGTTCACACTCAGCATACAGGTTAAGTTTTAGGTAAACCTACTAGCTGTGTAGAATTTAAGGGATATTTTTTTTGCAAATATAATAATAATTTTTATAAAATAAAAGTAGCTTATCCCCTTGATGGTATGCATAAGCTATCTGCCAGTGATAGTTGCGTCACAATCGGTCCAGCTGTTTCGGAATTAGCAAAAACAAACAGATACATAAAAATTTAAAAAAATGGTTTATTTCCATTTAGCCATTTAGCCTACTAACATCTAAGAAAGATGGCATCAGTTTGGTTGAGAATCAGCGGCGCACTTTCGTGTGTGTAACTTCTTAATACTTTCCTATAATTATTAATGTGGAGCTATATGTGGGAACCTATTAATGGTCACCTTAATGCTAAACACTGTGTTTAATAAGACAATAATGTACAGATGTTTCCCCTTAAATAAATAAATAAATTAAGAGGGAGATATATGACGCCATTTTCTGAAAAGGATAGGCATAGGATATCACGTTTATAGGAGCGGGACAGAGCAGAGCGTCGTAAGCGCAAAAACCATGTTTTCGCTTATTATTTATCAATGAGGATATTTATATGCAAAAATAAGACCAAGGTTTCCTTGGTATTTTCTTTTTTAATAACTTCTTGTCATTGTTAGTTTAGGAGAAGAAAGGTAATAACTAAGAAAATAGATGGTGCTTTGCTCAATTATTTCTGACATTTAAATGAGTATTTTTTTCATTTTTGAATAGAAGAGTCTTGTATCGCTTAGATATTAAGATTTTCCGAAGCTTATTCAATAAAGATTACGGAGAAAAACTTTTTAACGTAACCCAATTGACGTTAATTCACATATAACTGGGACATAACTTTATATCGGCGTTTAGTACAGATAGAAGATCCCGCAAGTGGTCTTATGTTATTATTACTGCACGTGTATACTTTCATATGCATTCACCAAAAGTGGTTATTTTGATATTACAAAGTTATTTATTTGTCTATATAGACATATGACGACATCGTAGCGGTCGCAGGGAGTCGATGGATGGAGGCGGCTCAGGACCGCTATTTGTGGCGTCGTATGGGGAGGCCTATGTTCAACAGTGGACGTCTATGGGCTGATATGATGATGATAGACATATGAGATATACCCATATGGATATCATAATAAAACAGAGCTCAAGCGTGATAATAAGAAGGCAATCCACAAACAGGTCTTTAGTTATCATTTAGTTACCGTCAAGGTGTGTTTACCTTACTACCTTTACTTGGAATCTAAGTGCGTGTTTTAAGGTAGAACCACACTATTGTGTTGTTGTGGTGAATCAGAAGCGCATCGGTTTTCATACATTTTGTATGGTAAGAGACATTATTACAGCGACACAAAACACAGCAATAATGTGTTTCTAACCATACCTACCACATGTATGAAACCGAATGTTTCTCACGCGTCGCGGGTTCAAGTCCCGCCGCCGCCGTCGCGCGTCAGCGTATCGTAATTGTAATTTTTTGGGATATAATCTATCTTCACTGACATTTGGGTTCTTACAATGGTTTATATGTAAAACTTTATTAGAAAGACAAAGCCATAAAATTCGTCCAAAAACGGCGCTTTCGTATCCGTTGAGTTTTACGTACGTACTGCTGCAACTGCTGATAAAGAGAACTAGAGTAGGCCCCCAGTATCAACAGATTTGTGACGTTATCGTGGTTTATTGTATGAAAAAACAAAAGACAATTGCGGCAGCTTTTAAACATTTACCTACGCTGTACATAGTAAGGATGTTGCTTACATAACAGGCGGTTGAATACTTCTCGGTAATCGCACAAAGGTTCTCCAATGTGGTCGTATGAGAGTTATAAAAGAGACTATAGATAGAGCAACCTGTTCAGAGTACATTAAGCTCAGCTGGTCCATATTAATACCAATCGGAAGCATTCCCAAGACGCTGTCTGCATTGCCCCGCTGTTGTATGGCAATACGCTGCGCTAGATACTCACCAGCTCTCGGGTCACGCGTCGCTTCGACCAGGCGCTCAGATAATTTTTTAAAAACCCGGAGTGTTTCAGTACCCCACGGACGTTAGGGTCTCGACTCCAAGGACAGCAAATGCGTTTATGGGCTGATATGATAATGATGATGATCGATCGTCTCTCTCTGTCTTATGCTATCACTCTATTCCTGTCTCTCAACATGAATACATAATAAGATACCCGACTGGCATCCATAATGTTCAATATGCATGTTTCTATGGAGTCATTGTTATTGTTCAAACGCGTTTGCGTTTTAAATGGAGCTGTCTGTACCTTCGTCGTGTTTGGTCATGTTCAAACGACGGTAGAGCTATGGCTCCCATGATAAAATGTTGAAGCATGTCTATATGTTTTTGTTTTGGACGCATAGGTACTGACTCACGTTGCATGGCGTAATGTAACGTGTTACACAGCGAGCGTTCGTGCAATCAGTATGGCTATGAAGGCGCTCGTAACGAGCAACGAGACGGAGCACACGGCGTAATGGATCATGCTTGCTGTGAATCAAATACAAATACATGCCTACATGACAGTATAACGTATAGTTTGCTCAGTCATAGATCTAGGCCTCATGCCACAGATAATTTGGCGTGTTATAATAAATGATAGACCGACTTTAAATTGCCCGTTGCCATGGAAACTCTTTGTTACCAGGTTAACATTGTGATAATTTGATTGTTTTTAAAAACCTTATTATCGATTTCAAATTCCTTACTTATACACTGTTTTTAACTTCGCGGGATAAATATGAATCGCCTAGGGATAAAAAATTATGGGTAGTCCCGGGATCATTTTGTAAATAATATTGAAAGAATTTTCAAAATCGGTTTATAATTGGCGGAATGACCGCGTAACACACAAAAACCATTAAAAACACACAATAAATCTTTAACGTTATCTTAAAAAAACATACAGTCAAATTGAGAACCTCCTCCTCCTTGAAGTCGTTTGAAAATCGTTACTCAAACATAGATCGATGACTGAGTAAGCTTTCTTATTACGGGCCAGACTCTCATTTAAAACACAGTACTAGCCTTGTGTCAACGAAAACTTTTTATCTTGTTGAAGCAGCGCAAAAAATGAGATGTCATTCACACCTTATTGATTTATTTTAAGCAATCTTTCTTGCCAACACACGTAATAGATTATGATAAGATTACGTACGTACTAGGTTCCTACTTATTTTAAATCTCTCTCTCGTTCCCGCATCCGTTTCGAGGTAACTAGGTTCTATGATAATAAGCACATGCATCAGTTATTGCCTAGTCTAGTCTGATGGTTTTTTTTTAGTTTATAATTTCGAAAAACAAGTCGGGATTGTTTTAAGATTTTTCCCGTGTTCTGTGTTTGAAGCTGAACCCCCCATGAAAGTTTGGTCCGTTATTTTTGTTACACCCTGTATAGTTTGTATAAACAATAGTTTAACCCGTAAAAACTTTTCGAAAAAACCATTACACCAGTACACTTTCTTAAAACTTTTTACCCTTATTTCATGACTTTTGCAACTTTGTTTTGGCTCAACAACCCATTTTCTAAGAAAAGTACTCGTAGCTTCAAAAAACCAAGATGTGCTGCGGGGGTTGCTGCGGAGGTCGCTGCGGAGGCTGCGGCTGCGGCTGCGGCTGCCCGTGCATAACTATCTACACTTGCTGCACCAAGATTTGTTAACGGCAAGTGATGTGTATACGCAGACGAGTCATGATGTTGCGATGTCTGTGTGGACGTACCTTCGTCAAGTCTTCGTGCTGTACCTAATGTGAAAATAGAATTATATATAGAAGCTAGCTATAAGCCACAATATAATATTAATTCACAGATTCGGCTTCGTCAACTTACTCGTAAATCACTTGAGTTTATCCACCTAGGTGCATTAAATACTTACTTTCAAATAACTTTAAACACCTGTACCGCGGTTCATAAAGCAAAATATATATAATATTTACAATTATCAGTAAACTTTATTGACCTAAACACGTGGATCTCACGGACCATTTCTAGTTCACAGCGCACGTTAAAATAATAACACCTGTCTGCGTAGGATGTGGAGAGATAATGCATAGTAGTGTATACCTGTACTGGGAAATGATGAACCATGGTACAAAATAGCACAGGACCATCAAGACCACCGTTCGACCGTTGTGTGCGGAAGTGAACTAATTAGTGTGCTCTACCAGTACTGGATCACTTTCTATTATTATACGATTAGCTAGCATAATAATCATATTTATTGCATAAAACATAGTATACATGGTGTTTAATATTTAATAATGAGCTCATATTTCTCTATTCCGATAGCATGCAATTACTTATGTCTAATATACATATGTCTAACTCATGGCTTATAATTAATAAATTCATAAATGTCATAAAAATTACATTCATTTAGCCAGTCAAACAATTTCTTTTTAAATAAATAATCATTCAGTAATTTATTCATAGCTACGAATAAGAATTATTTATCATAGATTTTAGCCGTAAACAAATAAGGCTTTAACTGTGAAGTTTTGTATTGATTTATTGGTTGCAATAAAAAAAAAATGTTAATTATTGTACTTATCTAGCTTCTACCGGCGGTTTCCCATGAGTTTTTTCGAATTTTCGAACCTAGCCTAAATGTTATTTCAGAAAGATTAGATCTTTATATGTATGTGCATCAGCTCGATTAATTCACTAGTTTTGCCGTTGTCTTCGGCCGGATATCTTCAAAATGACGTGTGGAACGGGTTCTATAAATGTATGAAATAAATTATAAGTATTATAGATATGTAGATCTAACGACCCGCCGTGGCATATAGTCTTTAGGAGCGAGTTTTAACTCTATGCACCCTTTAACTCTATGCACCCTTTATCTCTACATCAGTGAACTCTACGCACGTGTAGCAGAGCATTAGATAAATAGATAACTCTATTGGGAAGTACCCGGTGTACGCGGCAGGCGCCAGCAAAGCTCCCAGTCGGCAGGATTTTTTCCGTAATTTTTAACAATAATCGTCATATTTCAACTAATTTACACAAAGCCATAATTCATTACATTACCTAACTTATAAATCTCCTTAATCACTTCGTCGTGTCGTTTGTCGTCGATAGTTTATTGATAAAAACCGTAAGATGAAATGGAATGGAACCTACGTACATAACTCGACGGAAACTTGCGTTCGTTATTTCAGCCATTTGAAATTCGTCCGAAATATTGCGAGAAACTATTTTATTACTTGTTTGCTAATATTTTATTGCACAAAAATACACAACCAAGTTATCATATTATCTAGCTTCATATTTGAGTAGATAGCCAGCTATTAGGTACTTATGTTTAACTGTAATATCTATTGCAGTGTAAGCAAACTGTTTGTAATCTTTGCAAAACTATTACTACACGTACATAGATTACAATTTTGTAAAGTATAACAATGGCTATTTTGGGTGCATAAAGTAACTTTTTATATATAAATAGTTTGGGTGCTTAGTTATAAATAAAAATAAAAGACCTGAGTCATAGATCATTTTGTAATTTGCTATTTTTGGTTACAAATTGTGTTACATGACAGCAATGACAAGCAGTCCTATGCTAAGCTTTGCTTTGGGAGATCGTAAAGAAGTAACTTACTTAATTTGTGGTAGAGATCTGCAGAGCCAAAATTAAAAGAAGAAGAAGAAGAAATCTATACTGTGATTTGACTGTGATACTGTGTAGGTTACTACTTTGAAAAACGAACGAAACAGATTGACGTCTGCGTCGGATCGCACAAAACGAAGGACGGCCGTTCGCCGTTCTGTTCTTTCGATCGTAATAAATGTTAGTATTATTTTTATAATAAGGTCTACTCGTTACTATAAAAATAATTCTGATATTTATTTCTTACAGTTCTTTCGGTGACCTTACTATGAAAATTATTCTGACGTTTACATATTTCTTAGAGATCTAAAACGTAAGGTGTCCGTTGCTGACGCTCCCGAAGCAACTAGGCGGTAAATTTGTTCGCTTCGTGTGATAGACGTCATCCATCAACTTCGTTCGTTTTTCAAAGTAGACCTCAAAGAGAATACAATACTGAGACCTCTGGACAGAAATAATGAAGAACATTTACGGTAGTTATTGTATACTCATTGAAGAACATACATACACAAAGTATCTTAAATATGGATCCTTCAATTGAAACTAAAGTGGAAATATTTCGAAACTATCATGAACGCCTCGGTCTTGAAACGAAGAGAGGTTCACATTAATTTTATTTCACTTCGGCAAATTCGTTTGGCGCGGGCCTTATATATACTTAGTTATTGTATCCTCTTTGGCGCGGGCATGTTTTTATATGGCGCCGTCGTCTCGTGTCATCTTTACGAATCAAAGGGTAAAAGACGATTATTTTTTGCTTCAGGACAGCACCATGCTGCAGCAGATCCTGCGTGACATGTGGGTGGACCCCGAGATCCTGGCTGAGCTCGACGAGACGCAAAAGCAGACGCTCTTCTGCAAGATGAGAGAAGAACAGGTATGTTCCTACGAAACGTACTGTACGAGACAGGGACATCTCCATGCTGCAGCAGATCCGGCGTGACGGGTGGGTGGATTCCGAGATCCGGGCCGGTCTCGACGAGACGCAGAAGCAAACGGTCTTCTGAAAAATGACGGAAGAACACGCATAGAATAGAACGTTAGAAAAATTACACACACTAAGATGAAAATATTACAATGAAAAAAATATTTAGTAACAATTCCGCGTATATACCGAGTAGGTACTCTGATATAGATATAGATATATGTACCTATATGTTTTGGTCGGCTATAACATATAGGTATAAACCATCAGCAGTACTTGATCGACAACTAAATTATTTTTGATTAGTAAATAGCTGTTTGATCAGCAAAATTAATGTTTTGGTCAGCAGAATTAATTACTTGATCAGCAAGATTTTAAATTCGTTAAGCAGAAAAAATATCGACTTGTAAATGCATTTATTGGAAGAAAGATAATTATGTAAAACCATTTATTAATCTGTGGTAAAACTAAGAAAATAATTGTTTAATTTGTATTTCATTGTAATAGGTACGGTTATTGTATGCCTAGGTAGACCTATATTAAAAATAGCATCTCAAAAAATAGGCATAGATCACGATTTGCTGCTGCTTTACTATATACATATATATTGCTGCAGAAATATTTAATAGGTTCAATGTCACATTACTAGCTGACCAATTTGATCATTTTGACCGACCACTGTATGCAGCTTTAGGAGCAGCTAGTATCATGTCTGTGGTATGCAGCCCAATTCACTTTTTCTGCTGGAAAAATCAATTTTTCGGCTAACTAAAACCTCTTTAATCTGCTGATCGTTTAAAAATGAAACCCATTTCGAACCATAGAGGGATAGAGGCCTTTGCCCTAGTAAGAGTTCCGTGACCTTCCTGGCAATTTTCTTCCTACTTCTAATCAGTAACGCGATTGGCTGCAGCTCGGATCCTAAGCATTCCGTATCGAACAATAAAAACGTTAGCGTTGCGAATCTCATTGTTACAACAAGTTGTGATAAGGCACGATTCGATCTGCACAATCAACTCTATGTTATGCGTGTTAAGGCGAAAAGTTTTATGCTTCTTGCACTAGAACTGCCATAAGTTCATCCGGATTTCATTACACTCCTGTATTTTCTGCACCTCTTAAACCAGGGCTTTAACGTCCGTTTTATCATTTAAATGATTTTTGAGGATATATTTCGTAATTCATTCCGTCCTACATTCCAAAAGTAACATAAATACTTAATTCCAAAGTTTTGAATTCTAACTTGAGAATAAAACGAGTTTCTTGATAAATTCATGTCAGATCTTGATTTGAGTCTCAATTCTCAATACAGAGCAGACCTATCAGTGAGACGACTCGACGTCAAATCAATGTAATAATGATTATTTATCCCGTACATCTTCATCACCCTTATATGTCCACTGCTGAAGATAGGCCTCCCCCAAAGGACTCCACGAATAGTGGTCCTGAACCACCTCCATCCAACGACTCCTTGCGACCGCTACAATGTGGTCGGTCGGTTTTATCGCGTGACTTATGTTTTTACTATTTAATTTTCCCCTATATTTATATAGTGTATACTGCAGTTAATTAAATAAATACATTAATAATTATTAAGTTTGATTTGTCTAAGTGTTTGTAAGCCTAAAGAAATAAAGTTATTGATTCTGATTATGAATTCTCGACTGTAACTCCCTCTGAATGCATCCAGTCGCCCCGTGCATCACGATCGCTGTAACGCGATAGAAACGTAGGGAAAAAGTAACACGAGAGAACACGAGGTACGCGATTGATACCCGATAAAGAATTATTAATTATGTTAACAAATCGCGTTAACCCGTGGTTTGTGGTTCATTTATTCATACATTCGGCGAAAATGACGAGAGAGGGTCACCGGAGAGGTTTTAGTGGGTATTATTACGTCCTTCACAGGGCGTTGAGTCCCACATAATTCTTGTCCCCCCGAGACCAGTTGTTTCGTAAGTGAATTTCAATACCGAATAAAAAAGGCTCGTGTCTCGTAGGCTTTTTATTACCCTCTCATAAAAACAAAACAGACACCTGCATAGAATTGTAGATACGAATGTACTTGCCGATTTTTTTCATTGTCTTCCTAAAATAGTATACCTATACCCTAATTCAGAATCCTAGATATTTTATGTAAACAATGGTGTTACCATATCAAAAAAATATTTCGATTTAGAAGTTTACTAAATTTTTCTATATGGTATAACTAACCTGTATACTGAGTGTGAACTGCCATACTGTTTACTACAAAGTTTGCGTAACTTTATTTTCTATGGAATTCCTATTTTTAAAACTTTCCGCTTGGAGCGCTGTTCAGGAATTCCATACAAAATAAAGTTACGCAAACTTTGTAGTAAACAGTATGGCAATTCACACTCAGCATACTGACTTTGTTTCATCTATACTATATCTTAGAAGGCTACTTTTCAGTGCTCTGAAGTAAGTAGTAAATTTAGGTAGGTTACTATCACGCAAGTAAAACCGCGCGCTATTACTAATAATAGTGATCCATGGTAAAGACTTATTTATTACCCCTGACTTGTCTTTAAGACAGTGACATATTATGAAATGTCTTTATTTACATAAAATAACTAGGTTTCTGAATTAGGGTATAGGCATTAACTGTGTGTGTGTTTTATTTATGTACAGTTAACACACAAAGTTGATTGATTAGCCGCAAACTAGATGTGTCATGTGCTGATGATAAACATACAGACATTTATAATAGGAATTGAAGATTTATCATAGTCATAGAAATGTAAATACATAATATCATCATCATCATCATCAGCCCGTACACGTCCACTGCTGAACATAGGCCTCCCCCAAATGACGCCACGAATAGCGGTCCTGAGCCTCCTCCATCCAACGACTACCTGCGACCGCTACGATGTCGTCGGTCCATCGAGTGGGAGGTCTTCCCACACTCCGTTTCGCATTGCATCGCGGTCGCCACTCGAGAACCTTTACTACCCAACGGTTATCGGTTCTACGAGCTATATGGCCTTCCCATCGCCACTTCAGCCTGCTGATTCTGAGAGAATATCATAGTAGTGTCGTTCAACTCAAGCATTAGCATTTTTATTTTAAGCTGCGATTTTTCGATTCTAATGGATTTAATAATGGATCGAATCTAGCAATACAGTGGTATATAAAATGGTAGGCTTGTAGAGTGTACAGTTTTTTACATTTTCGCTCCACTGCATGGTCATAGCCGGCTTTTTAGTCATTTTGTTTTTCTGTACCACATTCCCGTTAACGCATTCAGTGCCTAGCCTCTACGGTGCGATCAGAAAAGGAATATCCCCGGGACGGACATCATCATCACATCACCCTATCAGTTATTCCACTGCTAAACATAAGCCGCCCCTAATTAGCGCTATAATTAGGGGCGGCTTTATTTATCGCCCTGTCTTCAGTTTGCCGCATCCAGCATCTGCCTGCAGTATTTCGCAGATCGTCATCCCACCTGGCCGGAGGGTGTCCTACACTACGTTTGCTGAGTTGTGGTCTCCACTCAAAAATATATTTATCCCAGCGGTTATCGGTTCTTCGGATTATTTAGCCGGCCCACTACCACTTGCTTATAATCAGACTACTGCAATAGAAGTATATGGTTGACAGTACTTTGGCTACTTTTCTGTTAGAAATTTTAAAATGGGACGAATGCGGAATGAAATCACCACTGAATTTGATTTTCCGTGTTCGGACTACTTTGGGATGAACACGGAATAACTCTTTAGAGCCATGTCCACAACTTTGGTACTCTGTCGGATGTATTCGTTCACGGCGGAAACAGGCTACTTTTATCCCGAAAAAACGCGAGTGAAGCAACGGGCAGAAGCTAGTTGCCTTCATAGGCAATTTATTGCTGAGCGGAATTAGTCTTTTTCTGACTACGGTATCTTAAAAGAAGAAAATGAACGGCTCTTTGCAATGAGACGTTTCTATGTACCGAGGTTCAAGAGAGTTCGTGTCATTGAACCCAGACTAAAATAGCACTTTGCTCTACTATCCTACCTATACTCCGATTTAGAAACCAAGATATTTTATGTCAACAAAGACAATGGATGAACAAGAGATAATGAAAACTTAACAAAAACTGATAACAATAACACAAAACAACAAGATAACAGCAAAGTTATCACTAAAATCTAAAACACTAACTTCAAAAACCATAATCTCACATGTGTATCAAAAAGTATTTAAATTTGAATTCGAAAACGAACCAGTGATGAATTAAATGATAATTGAAAATTTTCAAAAACAAAAATTATTATGAGCTTCTGTTCTTTGCTTCGATAATACAAAGGTCGTTAAATATTTTCCACTAATAGTACTTACTTGGGTTTTGTAACCCCTTTGTATACAAAATATATCCAGGTTTTTGAATCGTAGTATAAGTACGTAAGTGCCAGACTTTATCTATTCTATATTTAATGCTAGATCTAGAGCATTTATGTGATCAATCATAAAAACCCCCGCTGAGATAACAAAATTATTATCGCAATTAGCCACTGACTTACTATGTATATGTTGGTATATGTACACACTACGGTTTCGCCCTCGGTTTCTTTCACTTGCTTTGTTTTAATCAGTACCTAAAGTATTATTGTAAATACAATTTTCATTTTTACCCGACTACCGAATGACGAGGATTATGATTTTGACATCCTATGTATGGAGCTGATTTTTATGGTCCCACGTAGAGCTGAAACTACTGGTCCGATTTCAACAAATGAGGTGTCGTATGAATCGTCTTAATAGCCCGATAGTTATAGGCTATGTGGCGTTAGATAAAAATGGGGGTCTAACGAGATAGTGAGGGTCTAAATAGGGGTCGAAAATGTCAATGTTAGTAAATATGCTCGTGTGTGGTATCGTTGCAAAGGTCTTTGTTTGTACTTTCCGAAACCGTTTTTCAAACTTTTTTTGTGAGATTAACGATTCTCAAGCTATTAGCAAAGAGGTGTAAAAAATATATAGTTAAAAACTAAAACCCGACTACATAAAAGTCTTAAACAACCGTTCACCTATTGTCCATAGCATTTTCTTTTGATACTTAGGTAGTCGGAGGCACCCACCCCATAGGGTGGGTGCCTCTGACTCTGGCCTTTATTACTAATTGTACCCTAGGGTACAATTAGTAATAAAGGCCTCCGACTACCTAAGTATCAAAAGAAAATGATAAGGACAATAGGTGAACGCTTGTTTAAGACTTTTTGGTAGACGGGTTTTATTTAGTTTTTAACTATATTTATTCAAAAATAAACTCGAAATAGTCGTACGGTGGAGGCCTATGTCCAGCAGTGGACGTGTATGGGCTGATTATGATGAAACTCGAATCACACTCGACAACATTTTTTTTGATCTTGAAATCGGTGTTACCCATTAAATTCAAATAGTAGAAAGAAAAAAATAGTAGGTAAAATCTACTATTTTTTTATTTGAACATCATTTTGAATAACCCAGCCCTGAAATGTAAAACTTACTCATAAAATGCTTTTTTGTAGATTCACTGAGTAAACTCAATAAAGCTCAATTGTGAGCAATGGACGAAATAGCTTTTGAGTCACCTTTTACAGGAATTTCAATTTAATCTCGCTCAGACTTATGTCCAGTCTCCCGTCCGCACTTTTTAATTTTAGTAACAAACAACCATCTATATATAATTCTTATTTATTATTATCTATAATTCTATATTAAAGATGCGCGACTGCGAATTATCTGTCTAGTCGAATGATGAACAACTACTAATTTCCTTATTCGACTTGAATATTAGTAATATACTAATCTTCAAAGTAGAATGAAACTACTTATTAGTAATTACTAATGTCTCTACGAATGGATCATTCATGACTCCGATTCGACTTTGTTAGTCGACCGATGGTTTTGAGTGATGAATGAATTATTCGTCGCTCCTGCGGCCTGCATTGAATCGAAACCGACACTCGCGTTTACTAACCAAATTAGTTACTAATTTGCTTTAGTCATTCGAATCGTTCGAATGACTTGTCAAGTCGAATAATTCGAATGAAATCATTCACAGTCGCGCATCTTTATTCTATATCCATACATCCAAACTTTCGCATTAATACTTGCTCAAAATGTTAATAAAATCTACTGATTGGATTATGAACACAAGTCAGTGTTCTATAAGATAGATTATTCTTGTTCAAGGCTACGATTTGTCCTCGTGAAAGAAGCCATGGGTAGGCGCTGGTACACACATAGGTACCTTTTATATGCCTATTAGGGCAATTTAGATTATCCGGTAAGGTATATCTAATAAAAAAATTAAACCCCTAGGTATTGAGTTTATAATAACGAACCTTTTAAAATCGGGAGAACTCTACATTGCAAACAAAACAACATAAATATGCATTTATTTGCTTCTCAAATTAAACAGACATAAAAATAAATACATTTAAAATATAAACAAACATTGGTCCATAAATAATACTTTCATTATAAGTATCGGTAAAGAGTGGAACGAACTTCCTGTGTCTGTTTTTCCGATAGAGTACAATCAGTCTTCAAATCCCGAGTGATTTAGTTCCTTTTGGGAAAGCGTGCTCCATGCTAACATGGAGCACTCCGGAAAATGAAGATATGGCATCTTCATTTTCGATGGTGGTCAAAAGACATAAAAAATAAAAAAAAATGTTTTTTATTAAAATTCTAATATATTTTCTCAGGAGGAGACTGTATGTCACAGCAGCCAAAAGATCTCGATTCTGCATAAATGCCTTAGCACTCCGGAGTAGATAGGCGCTGGTATTCTGCCTATATCTGATTAATAAAAAACCTCAGGCACCAGAACATTGTAATAAACAACTACTGGCCTCGAAGTTAGTTTCAATAAAAAGTTCTCCTCGTCCAAATTTTCCCTTTGACGTTAGGCATTTCCCTTTTCTGATATGAGCGTAGTTACACCATTTAAGAAAGCTCTAAATACTTTTTACTGTTTAATCAGACATCTGATTTAGATAAAAAATCTCATGATGACATGACATGAGTCCATAAGCACTGATAAGCAACTCTATGACATGACAATATTCCCAAACTACTGGTAGTATTACATTGATACCACTGATACATTGACAGCATTGTAATATTTGACAAGTTTTCTGTGAATAAATGATTCTATTCTATTCTATTCTATTCTATTCTATTCTATTCTATTCTATTCTATTCTATTCTATTCTATTCTATTCTATTCTATTCTATTCTATTCTATTCTATTCTATTCTATTCTATTCTATTCTATTCTATTCTATTCTATTCTATTCTATTCTATTCTATTCTATTCTATTCTATGCGGCTTTATAAAGCTATGTTCAATTCAATACGACATTGTGCATTGAAAGTTGATATTGACCGTGAAATAAGATTCAAAGCTACCAGAGTTTTTCACGATAGGACCACAGATAACAAGATGTAACTGTCCAAATAAGCATGGCTAATTTACACAAAACTATCTCTTCAATCAGAAAATCCTACTAATGTTATAAATGTCAAAGTTTGTGAATATGGATGTATGGATGTTTGTTCCTCTTTCACGCAAAAACTACTGAAATTTTGTATGGCTATTTTCTATCCCGATAAAACGCGGGCGAAGGCGCGGGCAGCAGTTAGTATAGAATAATTTTATTTTAACTTAGGTACCGCATAGTTTACTTCCACTTGATATAGACCGATGACATCGTAGCGGTCGCAGGGAGTCGATGGATGGAGGCGGCTCAGAACTGATATTCGTGGCGTTTAGGGAGGTCTATATTCAACAGTGGACGTAAACGGTCTGATGATGATGATGGATAGTTTACTTTCATTCAGTAGTATTGTCAGTGTATGATTAGGACAGACCACCCGTGAATTAGGCCACTCAAACATGTTTTTCGCCAATCTACACACAACCCATCTGGCGACCAGAAGCCATAATGTATGAGATCAGCGTACCTATCTACACGCGCCTAAAGGACAAAGCACATCCGCACATCACAAAAATGTGAATTCAAATATATGGGCTTAAACTCGCTATCTTTAGATAGTTTTCACAGTGACAAAATGGCTTAACGCAAGCTTCAAACGATATAAGAGCTTGCGAAATGTTCATTATCTGATGCCATCAATATAAAATAGATAGAATTAAATCTTTATTGACAAAGAAAACAACAATCAAATAATATAAACAAATTAAACTAGTATTTATATTTACAATTGAAACAATTGAGCTAACTGCAGACTGTTGCAAACAATCTACAGATTGCTCAACTGGTCCATATCAATACCAATCGGAAGCGTCCCCAAGACGCTGGTTGCATTGCCTCGCTGTATGGCAATGCTAATATAAAATGCATCTAAATATTACGAAATGTGCTCTGTGGTTGTTAAAGGGTCCAGATATGCGACAACCATTTAAAATCCACGTTCCTCAAAAGCCTATTAAATTTGACGAGTTCGACGATTTTATCGGTTTTGGATATGCAATTTATTATTTGAAGGACAGGCACATGATTCGCAGGTCTCTTTAAATTCTTCGTGACTTAGAATGGAAGGTAAAGCACGATTGTGAACCATTCGTTACGTATTTAGGTTGTCTGACCTTCGAACGAGCAGTTCTAACAATTGGTGTCTGTCAGCTTTCAAAAGTCCTATGTACCTAAAATGATACAGGTAGACATCATGGGCACGAAGCGCGTTCACTCGCTGGCCCAGGCACCAGCAGCCGGGCAACCAAAAAATTTTAAATGATAAGGAAGTAGACGTGTTAAAATACAGAAGGAAGCTGCTGCTTTTCCTCTCGTAGGTTCTCTTAGTCGGGGTCGAATGCTGCGACCCGCCAAGACGATAAACAACCATCTGAAATACCCCCCGTCCTTTCCAGGTTCGTCGATGGCAGCAATGGGATGAGAAGGTGGGTGAGGAGCGCCCTAAGTTCCAGAAGAATGGCAAGAAGCAGGTGCAGTTCTTAAAGGGGGAGGATGGAGAACCCTGGGTGAGTAGCTTCAAATGTTACTATGACTATTAACTCTAAAACACAAGTTTTAGAGTTAATAGGCAAAATAATGACGGATAGATTTCCCGGAATAGGGATAGATGATAAAGGAATTTTTGGAAACTGACTCGATTTTGAAGGTAGATTAGATACATATATCATAGTAACAAATACATACGTTGTGCAAACACACTACTAACGTTCAAGGGATAGGATGATGGAAACGAAAGAAAATTGATTGAATGAAACAGAAAGCAAATCTTATAAGAGAAAAAATATTTTTAAGTTTTACTTTGTTCAATCTGTTCAGTAGTCTTGAACATTGTAACTTGAAGGACACAGAGAAAAGAAAACTGTCGGTGCGATATTCACAAAAAAGAGAGAAAAATTAGAAAACTTGAGATGTCATAATGTTGTTTCCAAATCAATATTGGTCATGGTTCATGACGGTAACAACGTGCTATTTCAGCCGTGAACTTTAGTCAATAGCCTTTTAATTGCCGTAGACAAAGGAAGCTTTGTTTACGTGTTCATCTATTGCCTTTTCACGGTCAATGATAAACAGCATCTAATGACATGTGTTAAATGCTTGAACAAGATACAGTTAGCAAAAAGGGGATGAATATTACGAGAAATAGATAAAAAAAAACAAAATCTGCTAAGGAAATTAGATGTTACAGGTTTCATGATCAGACCATTAGAGTTCTGTGCTGGACATAAAGAAGCCTCTTCATAGCACATCGGTACCATTACTACTCCTCACTGACTCCTGAAATACAGTTTTTACAAGTTCGGGAGTATATAGATTCATTTATACGATATATTTATACCTATACGTATATATTAGCCTTTATTAACAAAGAAAATTGCTTAAAAGAGCATGTCTACTTGTGTCAAATAAATGATTTTTACTTATACTTTTTACAATTGATAAAAATTCCTCGACCTATATACTCGTCGTATACTTGGCGGTCGGAAGAAAATTCTCCAAATTTCAAGGCAAACTTGTCGATTCCAAACATTACCCAAGGCATCCCTACAAAAACATGTTTGAAGGCGTTGAATTTGTAAGGATGTAATCACCTTTACCGGTACAAAGACGACATACAAAATGAACTTGAATGCCAACAAGTGGCGAACAAAAAGTGGACCAGTACGCACCACTAGTAGTTTAAAAAATAAACAAAGGAATTAGCTACAGGCAGTGCTCCAAGGCCTCAGGTTGACCCAGATCCAACAATGGAGTTAAAAACACCGGATAAACACCGTCACGTCCAAATTTTACTTAATGGCTAAACGCCAAAACCAACAAGGACATGAAGGCATTGTTTCCTATTGTCCACTGCACTTGCATTGTCGTCTGTATCATGGTATATTACAGTAGATGATGCTGTTTCTTTGTTCTCAGACAGATCAATATAAACAAAGTCTGTTACCACATTTTCACCTATTTCATGAACTATGGTTCCAATCACGTCAATGGTCCATAGTTGAAGTCTAGCATTTCGATTTCCCCAGTTTAGTGCGAATTATGAACTATGTGGTGTGGAATTAAGGTCGCAATTGCAAATGTTGACCTTTTAAAACAGTAGGCAGTTGGTTACGGCATTTAGGCGCATTGAAATGTGCGGTTGGTGTAAATATCTCGGTGACTTTATTGTTATGGAAAACCTTTGTTTGAGCAGTCATGTTTTGAAATGTATCCCAAAGCGGTCAGTGAAACCGTATGTGAAACTGAATCATACATAACATAACAAATGAATTGGTCGAAAGTTTTTCAAATTTTACCGACCTACTTAGAACAATTCTAAATTCAATAACCCCTACGTAAGTACCAGGTTGGTACTACTAATGATTATTGCAAACACAAGCCCTAATGATGATGACGATGTCCAGCCGAAGTTCGAACACGATAGCCATTCTAGCTGTGTGCTCAGGCCATATTATAGAAGCCCTAATGGATCAAAATTCAGGAAAATGCCTTTATTTGAATACTTGATCGTCACGTTAGAGGAAACAAGTTAATGATTTACTGCTTTCGTCATTTATTTTCATTCATGGTTATCTCAACTCAGCACTTTCAAGACAGTTTCAATTTCCTGAGATCTTTAAGTTTTTTTTAGAAGTTTTTATGGGGCTAACCTAGACTAACAGGTAGACTCCTATTGTTTCGCGGGGTAAGCACACACAAGTATCTCAAAGGAGAACGTAAATAAGAGCATTGATCATCATTGAGCACAGACATTCACAAGGTCGACCGATGATTTGGTGAAGGTCGAGAGAAAGTGTTGAATGTGCAAAGCGCAGGACCGGTCATCCGGACATCTTTTAGCTGAAGTAACGATGATGATAAGCACATTACAGGGGTATTTTTTTTAATTGATCATGGTAAAGCGTTTGACCACCATCCAACTTGAGAGAGTGAAGATGTGGCCTAAGATGGAGTGTGCTCTCCCAGAAGGAACTTATTCACTCGGGATTTGAAGACTCCTAGATTATACTCTACCGGAAAAACAGACACAGTTTTAATTATTTTAACAAATTTCTTTTGCCTTCCAGGTTTGGGTGATGGGCGAACACCCGTCCGACAAATCAATAGAAAGCATGCTGGCCGAGGAGGCACGGCAGAGGGCACTGACACAGGCGCGGCAGGAGGCGCATCAGCTCAGGAAGTCGGTCGAGAAGGAGCTCACTCAGCTGATCGACTACCAGCCCCTGCCTAGCTTAGAACAGGTATATAAAAAATTAAAAATATAGCTAGGAGTTATTGACTTGGACCCTTGGGTGCGTAGATTCATATGGCATGAAAACGAAAGTAAGAATATTAGTTTTAAAATTAAATTTATGCTACAATTTCTTTCTTTACGAGGGAGATAAACAGGAGAGGAAATTTTATTTGTGTTGTTAATTTAATTTAGAATGCTGTCATCGAGCTTGTATTTCGTATTTTCTTGGATCATGGTATTTTGAATCTGAAAACTTCGTGATTGGATTATGGTCATCGTATATTTAGTAATATTAAATCTGTCGTCAACGTAAAATGTAACAAAAAATACAAAAAATGAATTGAATTGAATTGAATGATAAGTACGCACCATTCTAATAAATCTAGATAGTTTTACACCGTTGTCGCGTGGATTGATTGTATAGTAACTAGGAGAGTATCGGGTGCAATTTATTAACTTAATTTTTTTTAAATTTTGCAATACAACATGAAATTGAAATGTAGAGAAAATCAATAACACCTTTTTAGATAATAATAACTATATATTTAACTGTGTATTTATAGTACCTATCACTAGTCTGAGTGCTTATTTTGTAAGCCGATAGAAATAAAATTATTGATTCTGATTCTGAATATGACGACCGATTAACATTAGATATTTTATATGTAAATTAATAAACCACAGTATTCTGTTATTTAAATGTTTTAATTGTTAATACCGACTACATATTGTGTAGGTCTTATTTCTTTTTATTGTTTAGCTGTAATTTTCTTTGTG
The DNA here is from genome assembly GCA_947859395.1 of Eupithecia insigniata. Classification (NCBI taxonomy): domain Eukaryota; kingdom Metazoa; phylum Arthropoda; class Insecta; order Lepidoptera; family Geometridae; genus Eupithecia; species Eupithecia insigniata. Next base: position 2,631,145 of record OX402011.1, on the reverse strand, counting down.
AATAAAGAATTCAGTTTATATAAACAATATGGGAATATGAAAAAATCCAGTTCCCATAACACTAGAATGTTATTTCTTACATCAACATAACATAACAATAATGGAAATAGATGATTAAGTGAAGAATTCAACCTGCCTTTTCAGTTTTATTTTGAACTAGCGCCCGCCCCAACTTCGCACGGATTGCACCCGTGATACTAAATTATACATATAAAACTTCCTCTTCAATCACTCTATTAAAAATAACCTCATCAAAATCTGTTGCGTAGTTTTAAAGATCTAAGCATACATAGGGACAGACAGACAGCGGGAATCGACTTAGTTTTATACTAAGTAGTGAAAAACCCATAAAATCAATAATGAACAAAAAAATAGCAGACAAGCTTCTTTGGCAGTAATGGCTGTTTCTTTCCAGAAATTCGACTTATCACCCAAGAGTATAGACTCCATAGAAGATAACCTTGAGATCTACTGCACAGTGGAGGAGCTCCGACAGCGGATAGACGCGCTGGAGCCAGAAGTTAAGGAAGATAAGGCTGACGATGACCTTGATGACAAGGCGTACAACACTGAGTATTGTGAGAACATGAAACTGGATATTAATAAGAACACGCTGCATTTCAACTTTATTGAGGGGAAGAGGGATGTTTTACAGGTAATTTTTGATAGACTATTAAAAAATAATCATTTCAATTTGTATCATAAACTTAGGTATTTAATTATTGATCGTAAATTCAGAGGAAACACTTGGTCAATGAAACGCTAATTGTCGGACTCGCAAGGGCTTTACTTATCACTCAGGACTTCGATAGTCCTGAGACACAAAATTACTTCATGAAATCTTTGGCTTCTATAGTTTAGTAAATATAATGTGGGACTAAGAGAGAGAAATTTATTATTAGATTCTGAGAGGCTGACATGGAATTCAGGAAGCTGAGAAATTATAAGAATCGTTACCTAACCGAAGCTATTTAATTAAGTTACGTAGATTAAGTCTTACTTGCCGATCCCCGAATGGGGACAACGCGTGGGGACGAGCAGGAATAATCCGAAATATTTACGATTTGCTGTTTGTAAAATCTCGTTAAAAGATTGTTACGCAGAAGATTTCGATTCGCGTGTAAAATAACAATTCTCTTTCCAGGAGATAGGCATGCCTAACAGCGGAGACGGCGTAAGCGTAAAGGTAGCTGCATGGGAGCGACGCGTCGCAGCCGCGCGGGCGACGGACATACTACGGACGCTTCGCGCCCGGCGGGCCCGCGCGCTCAGGGATGCAGTGTTGCATGCTACTGATGATGACGAGGCTTGGAGGGAGCAGGGTAAGTTAATTCTATTATAATTTAATAGAGTTTAACGGTATTCAAAACCCAGAAGGTGATAGTGCCAATGGATAAATTTAAAGAGTAGGTATAGCACGCGGAGGCAGCACAGCCAAATCTTTAGGTTTGTGACATCGTACTTTGCAGGCGGGCTTAAGAGGGTTAACTGTGAAATGAAGCTACTGTCAAATAAGCTACCAAGCGGTGTCTTACCACTCGTCAATTCTATAGCTTGAGCTACCGAGTGGTAGGATTATCAATGAACTTGTCAGCAACACTGTATTTTGCGCGGAAACTACATACTATGTAAAACCACCATTTTTTGATTTCTTTGCGCCAAATATTTAAATCTTGGCTTTGCTCTATGGCTTGATCCTATCACAGCATTTATCAGCTACCCGCATTAAGTTTAGAGAAAAAAAAATGATTTTGTCGTTTGTTGTCAATTCACATTTGATATTTTTACTTACCTACAACTTTAGATTCTATAAGCCTCCGCATAAGGGTACAATGTTTAAACTAAGTTAATTTAAGTACTCGAAATTTAAGTTCGAGAAAACGATTATCTTAAACCTTAAACCTTAGTTGCTCGACCGACTGTGGACATGTGTGGGGTCAGCCACCCATGACCTAAAAGTTGAAGTGATCAATCTTTGGAAACTGCTTCTGCTGAAGCTTAACTTGTTTACTTCCGTTTCAGAACGTAAAGCCAAGGAGGCGGAGGCGACGAAGCGTCAGATAGCGCGCGCGGCGCGGGAGGCACACAGGCGCAGTGCGGACATACCCGCCACACAAATACCTGATGCTACGCAAGGTAAGTTTAGTATGAACCATGATCTAAGAAAACAGGGCTCGTCCGGGAGTGTCGCCAGGTGACGTCACTGTCCAGTTGCCACTTTATTTCAACAAAATGTAGAAGTAGGGAAACAAATGTAATAAGGGTCAATTGAAAAATCAATAATAAATGTGAATTGCAATTATATTTATTAGATCAGTCAAAACAGCGTTAGTTAAATACGAGTTAATGTGATAAATACAAAACCACATAGTTTTACCAGATTCATAATACAGGAGTTCGGGGAGTTACGATTTTACGCTACCCACTGGTAACAACAGGAAACGGATCCGTCTTCTCATTCGCTGATGGCGATGATGACGTAGGCTGGAGACACCCACATGACCATTGTGTCTCGGAAGAGCATAACTTGTTTTCTTATACCATGGTATGAACGAAATTATTTGATAACGAGTGGCAATAGGTAAAAACTGCATGAAATCAAACTGGTGCAAAATTTTATCAGCTTTCGTATATCAAAATTTCCTAAGAAGCATTGTTTACGAGTTGAAAGAAAAAAAACTAAAAAACGCGACCTTTGTGTCCTTTCCCAGGGCTCTTCTCACAGGAGTGGGTACTCTTAGTATGTCTAAAATAAAAAAAAAACATGATATTATATTATATTGGTTTTTTGCTGGACCTTTTTCCAATGTTGCCACGCTGCTTCAGCATCGGTCGACCTAAGGGCGGTCTAAAATTTTGAAACTATCATGGTTATTTACAACACTTAAGTCATTTATATCGGGGCTCAAAACTCAAATCATGGTAAATATCCTTCTAATATTATAAATGTCAAAGTTTGTGAGTATGGATGTTTGTTCCTCTTTCACGCAAAAACTACTGAACTGATTGGGCTGAAATTTAATATGGGTGTAATTTTTACCCCGATAAAACGCGGGCAAAGGCACGGGCAGCAGCTAGTCCCATTATATGTAATATGTTTACTGCTTTGAGATTTGGTAGCAACATCGACAAGATTGTCTAACACCACTTGCTGATCGAGGTTCGAAATAATCAATAAACGACTTTCTTTCAGCGGACAAGTCTCTTAACACAGACGCGGTGCTGGAGTGGTTCCACTCTCAGGAGATGCCGCGGGGCGCTGGCTTTGACGATAGCAAACCTTACGAATGGTTTCATGGTAAGTTACACCATTAGTGCAACCTTACATATTTACCTCCATGATTGCGTCGCAAGCTAGATATAATATTTGTCAAAACGATTTGAAAATCTTTGTGTAGGTACACCTATGGTCCATAGGCGTACACGAAAAACATTTTCCATAGGATATGGAAAAAGTAGTCTGGCTGGAGTTGCAATAAGTGTTACCACAACGATAATAATTAAGTAGCATCGCGGGCTATTTATATTTTTCATTTAAGGCATACCTACTCGTACTTATATCATAGGGAAATAAAAGGATTTTTGAGTTTGAGTTTATCCGATGTTTTCAACACACTGCGTTGCATAGCTACGTTGCACAACTGTGATTGATAGACGCCCCTTATTCCTTAGAAGACGCAGGCTTGAATGATAATAGACAGTAACGTGGCGTCACCATGAGTCATGCGCTAGTGTCACTCTGCTGAATCCATCTCTTACTTTTCCAGGTCTAATTACCCGTTCAGAAGCTGAAGATGTTCTCTCAACACAGCCAGCAGGCAGCTTCCTTGTCCGTATATCATCGCGCGCGCGCGGCTACGCGGTATCGTACCGCGGCGGTGCACGCTGCAAGCACTACCTGGTGGAGACCGCGCGCGCCGGGTACCGACTTCTGGGGGCCGAGCATCAGACGCACGCTAGCCTAGGTTAGTACTCGACGCACGATAGGTGGTAAAGACGCACCTACCACCTAGGTAGCTAAGCAACAAACGCACGTTAGCTCAGTTGACCACCAAACGCAGCCTAGCCTAGGTAACTACCAAACGGACCCTAGCCTAGGTAACCAACAAACGCACCCTAGCCTAGGTAAGCACCACATTTATGCTAGCCTAGGTAAGTACCTACCAGATGAACGCCAGCCCAGGCCACCAACAAATACACCCTAGCCGAGGTAGTCTACAAACATACCTTAGGCTCCGCGCAAACGGGCCACCGACCACAGCCACTGGTGGCCGGCGACAGCCACTTAACATACTTTTTCATATATTTTGTATAGACGCGCCGCATAGTAGCCGGTGGCGGCCACTCGCTACAGCAGTGTCCGTAGCGCGCGACAGCCATCGGTGGCTGTGGTCGGTGGCCCGTTTGCGCGGAGCTTTATAAGCGCCTAGCCTACATGCTAGCCTAGGTATTTCTTATTTTATTCATATTTATATTGTTCAAATGCTGGCGGTTCATGCCGCGACAGAATCCGGACGCTAGATAATAAATACTTGATTAATTAAGAATAATTTATGCATTTCTTACATAGGTCTAGGTAAAAAAGTATAGTACCAAACATGCACCTCGTTGGGGCGCTGCAAAATGTCAAACTAGAGAAAACTAATAATAGGAATTAGCTTAAAAAACTTATATCTTGACTTGAGACCTTTGTTCGTGCCAGAGATCGCGTCTAGTCATTCTCTCGAACAAATAATATGGTCTTCGCTCTCTGTCGCGGTTATATGCCAATTTCTAAAACAACTTATATATTTATAAAATACAAATAACATTGCTACGAAACGTAGATATTGCTATGTAACGTAGGCATTGTTACGAAACGTAGACAATGCTACGAAACGTAGACAATGCTACGAAACGTAGACAATGCTACGAAACGTAGATAATGCTACGAAACGTAGACATTGCTACGTCATCTGCAGCTCTTCCTACGACGTACCTTTGCTGAAGAAATTGCATTGATACGTAGCATGAAAGTCGAGTTGAATAAAAACAACATTGCTATGCCAGCATTTGTAAGTAAGTCATTGGCAAAACCGATATAAAACGAAGATTAGTGCAGATTGGTGGATTGGAAACCGCTAACAATGAAGTCAGATACTAAAGTAAAATCTGTTCATTTTGTATTTTTCTGTTCCAGCTGATCTTATAAAGTACCACAAAGCCGTCCCGATGACAGAGGCCGGCGGCGAATTGCTGCTGACTGCGTGCACGCCGCTCAAGCCGCTCATTCTCACCGCGCCGCCGCCATCTTGAATATAGTCTTACGCCGCCATTTTGTATAAATACTGCTCCAATACATTTCTCAAAGGCGAGGATCCCCTATATTTGTAATCAATCATACTCCAATACTCTGTTTTGTGTTTCTATTGAACAGTAATTTCCTGTCATATTTTCTTTCAGCCAGTAGAATAGGATAATAAAACGATATGGGACCAAAAGTCATTAGAAGCATATTTTGTTCTTGTGTGTCTTGTCTCGTATAGCTTAAGGTAAACAATTACTTAGTTTTTATTCGATGACAAAAATTATAATGGGCACAGAGTGGAGGTTTAACATCCTAGTGGTGTGCCTTTATCGATATTTAAAATATCGATGGTGCTTTTCGAATACGAGAATGATCTCGTCCTTAATATTATCTTTATCTTCGATAAGTCATTGTATTGCATTTTTGTTAGAATTTTTAATGATGAACAAATTGATGCGAATAAGATTTCAATATTTTATTTTAAGGTTATATAATGGGCTGATTCAAATAAGACTCTGTGTATATAAATACAAAACTATTGAATTCAAATTATTTATCCATAGTCTTCCATGTTTTGTTATAATTTGCTTATTGCTTTGATTTTGCACTGTTTGTCACTATTTGAATCAGTGCATTTGTGTTATAATTAGATTAAACATAATGTAGATGTGATAATCATAAATTCGCTCACATAATTAAGTAAAGCGCTTGTGTATCCGCGCTTCAGTATTATCGCTATTGCAATCCGAATTCTGATTATTAAAATAAACCAAAGTCAAAATCTTTAGGAATCGGACGCTGCTTTTACCTAGGTTTTTAGTTACTTTAAAATGATTTGTATGCCATTTTGTTTCGTTTGTAGGTAACCTATAGATCTATGATACTATTATTTTAGTCATTAACTGCCAATAAATAATAAATATTTAAAAATACTTCGAAGTTTCTCTTAAGGACTTGGGTTGACAGAAAAGGTGGTTACTTTAAAAAGTGTTTATTAAATTTGCGTGTAAAACGTAACACTATACAATATTTACAAATCCTCATCCAACCGTCGGTTACAATTCCACAAAACATCAAAAAAATCGATTTATTTTAAAAACCTTTTGGCAGTGGGCATGTACATTTGCCTAATTTGACTTTCTCAATTTAATAACAGTAAAATCTTCACGAAATCAAGAAAAAAATAATTTATTACTGCAAAAAAACGATTTCAGTAATTTTTTTTAGACCTAACACTTCAAAATCTCATATTACAGTCTTCTAAATCTAAGTATATATGATAATTATTATGGTTTCTAAGTTTCCATAAATAAAGAACCATAAAACATTAGTAATAAAATCATTCATTTTATAAATAAATAAATAATGCTGAAGAATTCACGAATAAATATTTTAATATTTTAAAAACATTTTCTATCGATAACTATGTAAAACGTATTATGGTTACAACTCTTCGATCACGGGATATTGTTGAATGTTCTACACAAGTTACAATCGCATCTAAAACAAGACAAATGCTACTTTTATGCTTTTTGTCGATTTATAAACGAGAATAATTGTTACTTGTTTCATATTAGCTTAGTTATATTTCTCCTAGAAAATTGAGGCTCAAAACACACCGAAAATGGCACGGGTTAGTAAATTTACAGGTACAGGTAAATAAATAATTACATTAAGCTGGATAATAAAGTCGGTGGCATTACACCAGCGGCAAGGTCTCGTCTAGGGTAGAGTAGACAAAAATTATAACAATATTGAAGGTGAAGTAATGATTTTGAAATATCTACTTATTTATACCTAACACCTGCAATGACCACACTACATACATATAGATACACTAGCCAAACTCGATGTGGAATATTTGTAAACAAAACATAACACAAACTAAAAGTCGCTTGGCGTAGATTTTCAGATATTAGGTATTGTAAGCAATATTTATAGAAAAAAGGATCTCAAATCGACAAGTTACGTAAACTGCGTAAAAAAAGACGCGGCAATAGATAGTTTTAGGCTAGTGTATATAGTAGTATAGACTTAGACTCTCCCCTAGATAAATCGCTGTCTTGTGAGTGTGCCGATATCCCTGTTGGAAAGAGGCGCGCGCCCTCGTCGTAGATGCTGTCTACCACTGCATGCTTCTGCCATGTCGGTGTTATTTGAGTTTCTATTTAGGTTGTTCGCTGACCCAAACTAGCGCCGCCACGTATTTTATCGTATTATTAAACAAGTTAAACAAAGGAATTTTCAAAAATCCCTGGTGGTAAAATTCCCAATTCGGTCCGAACTGATTAAAATATTTATCTAAAACGAATCTAACATAAGTAATGAAACACATCATATGACCAAATATCATATCAAAATATGACTATAAAATGAAAATTTGCTCCAATTATTTTGTAAGGCGTTTCGCAAAAATGTGTTTTTTGGTGGTTTTATTATTATTGTATCGAATTTATTAGAATAATTACAAAAATCTTTATATTTTAAAGTAAAGATATGATATTGAAAGCAATAGTTTTAATGTTGTTTATTCATTCAGTGTTTTCTTTTTCCTGTGAGAGTTAAATCCCAGCGCTCATTTTATGTATTTTCTACATTGATTTAATATAAAACTACACAATTTACTGTAAAATGAAATATTTTAATATGTACATATATCTGATATTGGTCATATTTTCTGTTCCGTTTCATTACTTATATTAGATTAGTTTTAGAGAAATTTAAAACGGCGAGGTCAGAATCGGGCAATTTTTCACGGAGCCCCCTCAAGAGCGATCGCGTTTTGAAAGTTTAAAGTTTGTCGTTTATAATAAGTATAGAAGGTAGTCATGCGATTGCGACTGGTGTAGTCAGTCAACAGCGGCGGGCGCGCCAGCCGCGAGGCTGCAGTCACATGTAGGGCAGGTTAGTCGGCGTGCGCCCTACACCGGACAGGTCCATGCCGCTTCGCTGCAACGGATAAAAATATTATTGTTTTGGAATAACTTAAACCGATTTCGAATCCCTTAGTTTTAAATCGTTACTAGCTGACCCGGCAAACTTTGTATTGCCATCGTTGAAGATTATTACAGTAGATTATAACAATCAAATAATAAAAACAAATTAAACTAGTATTTACAATTGAAACAATTGAGCTAACTGCAGACTGTTGCAAACAATAAGTAGATTATTATAACACTACCAATCAAATACATCGCTTTAAAAAATGGGGGGTTGGTGTTAGAAAGGTGAAAATCGGGGGTTTTATGTACTCGTATTTTTTAATGCTAAAACTTAAAAAAATAAAATATGTACTTTCTCCAAAAAATACGAAATAAAACTCGGGTAGGCCACCCGTATCACAGATGTTGGAGCACAGATTTAATAATATATAGGGGTAAGTATAAAAATAGTGAATGACCTATTGGCAGACCTACTGAATATACACAATAAATTTAACCAGCCAACATAAAATTGGTCAAGCCATTTTGGAGGAGTTTGGTTACAAACAATGTGACACGAGATTTTTATATAAAGATAAGTTTTACGGGATAAATAGGTAGATATAAAACGGGAACAGCTTTTTTAAAAAAAGATTAGTTAGCCATGACATATGGCTGGTGTACAATATGAGAAGTCAACTTACAGAAGCCTCCCAGGTGGTGGAAGCCGCAGATAATTTCGTAGAGAGTTGATGAATTGCGTGCGGCTTCTTCACCTTCTTCATGGGATTGTTGCTTGCTGGGAAATTAAAATAAATGAATCGATCAGCAGGCTTGTTATGCTAGATCCATGGAATAAAACACGCGCATAAAAATTACGTCAGGATCAGCTAGCGATAAGCTACGGCGTCCATCATCAGCTTATGCCATAAGCTGGTGATGGACGTGAATGACGAGTGAACCATAAGCCGGTTCACTCTTTGATATCTATCTTCATTTGTCACTTGGGAATGGGAATAGCCGTCGTGTTCGCCTTATATTTTCTTTCTAATTGTCAAAAATTTATCAAAGTTAATAGTTGCGTTTATTTCATGGCTTTAGATTTTACTAGGACTGGCGAACATCAATAGTTTTTCTATTTTTGTTCGCTACGAGCGTGCATCCGGCCGGACTCATCTTGCTTGCGCAAACTGGTTTGTGCAATCATGCATGCACAAATGTTTGAGCGTGTCTATTGGAGCGGAGAGGAGCGGAGCGGAGATGTGCCAACCAATGGAATTGCAGAAAATCTCCGCTCCGCTTCAGAGGGCTGGATTTGCGAATTTTTTTGTTCGGGAAAAAAAATCACACAAAACCGGAAAGGGAAACGAGGAAGCATAGCGGGGAAGCGGTGCGGAATTCTTACTCAAAACGGGGAGCTCCGCATCAATGGTCAAACACAGTCCGTAACACAGCTCCGATTTACTCCCTCGCTCAGCTCCGCTGCCTAGCTCCGCGTCAATGGACATGCAGCTAGGGAGGCTCTGCATCCAGAGAGGCTCCGTATCCAGGGAGGCTCCGCATCTAGGCAGGCTCCGCATCCGGGGTGGCTCCGCATCAATAGACAGACACAGTCTGCACTTCCACTCCGCTTTACTCCCTCGCTCAGCTCCGCTGCCTCCCAGTAGTGGACTAGTTCAGGCTGATGACGATGATGTTAGAAGGCAAGACTCACCCCCGGGCACGTAGGGTAGCGTGAGCTCAGGGTACTGTTTGTTCGCGCCTTTCTTGGCAGCCGCGCGACCTCGTAGCAGTTCTTCGTCCATCACCAGCTTATGGTTCACTCTGCGGATTATAAGAACAGTTTATCAAATAGCCATGTTTTTTACAAGCTTTTATTTAACTTCCAATGTATGTAGGTATGTTTGTTCGGGTGAAATCTTGCAACTCAATTTTAGACCATTTATCCTCAAACGATTGAGCTGAAATTTGGCATACTTATGTATGTTCGGTGACAATGCAATGTCATTGTACCATCGAGCTGGTCTGATGATGGAAGCCGAAGGTGGCCATGGGAACTCCTAAACGAAACGACTTAACTACGTCGAGTTTGGGTTCGTTGGATTTGTCTACCCAAGTTCTACTTTGGTCCGAGATGATATAAAAGCTTAGGTATATTTAAAAGATTTTTAAAATATAAAAAATATATTTAGTAAGATTCTTTACTACGATTTGAAATACACAAGACTTAATTTAGAGAACAACATATTATTAAATATTTACCTACTCCGTTCACAAAATTGGCACTGTCAACATGAGTTGTTTAACACTGGTCTTCCGCCAGAGCCACTTGTTGACGTCACGGATAAATGTTATAATGTTTGAAAAAATTTTGGACAAATACCCCTAGGTTTGGCTTGATACCATAGCCATTCAGAATCAGTGATACCATAGCCATTCAGAATCAGAATCAATAACTTTATTTCTTTAGGCTTACAAAATAAGCACTTAGACAAGTCAAATTTTATACTTTAAACATAGGTATTATTATCAAATAAGAAATAAGGTGTTATTGATATTCTCTTCACTTCAATTTTTTGTCCGCTAGTGGAAGAATAGATTCATAATAGAAAGCAAAAAATCGGTAACAATTACAAGATAACTGTATGGTATAATCTCCTCACTCTCAAGAGTGAATTGGTATCTTCTAAACCTTCGTGATACACCGTCGGCCACATCGTCACTGTCCATCAAGTGAGATTGTGGTTAAAGGAAGTACTACGACTATTGTCCATAAAAAAACTTTGTTTTAGTCTGCTCTATTCATTCGTTAGACTTTACATGAATTAACATTTGTGATTGACTTACTTCTTGATATAGGGTGTCCGTGGATAGGTATTTACCGGCACTGGAAAGTTCTGGAACAAAATATGTACATTAGAAAATTAAGGCATGGTCATAAGAAAAGGCATTTCGAGATGATTCTTAGTAGGGAGAGTATTCTTAGTAGAGGTAAGGCACCATTTACATAATTATGAGGGGTGGGTGGTTAAAATGAAGTTTCTTGAATACATGCCTAGCTCAGCATTACGTGTGTAGACAGGAAAATAAAAGAAACCTGTATATATATAATACTAGCAGTTCCCCGCGGTTTCACCCGCGTTAAATTCGAATTTTCCATTGCTAGGGGGATAAAAAAAAATTTATTCCCGTAAATCTCCCTTGGAATATAATGTTAAAGCAGGTTATCATAAATAAATATATGCCAAAAATCAAGTGGAGCTTCATTAGGGCGTGAAAGAAGGACAAAACAAACACTTTTGCATTTATAATATTAGTTATGTATTGACTCTTACTTGGAACGCTTCGTTGATGGCTCGCGCCAAAAACTTGGGCTTGGAGGGGCGCGCGGTCGACAGATAAGACGCACAGATCGCATTACCCTGCAAGGAAAGTTAAAAAAATGCTGGTTACGGACCTAACTTACGAACTGAACAGGATCTCTGAGAGAGTTATACAGACTACAGCCGACATAGGGTGAGTGATGAAAAACAAACTAGCTGCTGCCCGCGCCTTCGTCGGCGTTTGATTGGGATAAAAAAATAGCCTTTAAGTTATTCCAGGTCCCAAACTTAGCCATACAAATATCAGCCCAATCAGTTCAGTAGTTTTTGCGTGTAAGAGGAACAAACATCCATACATCCATACTCACAAACTTTTAAATTTATAATATTAGTAGGATTATGAATAGCTAAACCTACCTACTAAGACCATTTCCCTATTTCTATACCGGTTAAGGCCCTTACTGAATCGTCAAAATCCATCCTGTATACTAACTAAATAAAAAGTGTTTACGGCGCATAGTGTTATGTATGACACTAGGGCCACTCTTTATTTTTTCTCGTATTATCGTTATGGAAAAACTTTTGGCACTTCTTTTCCATAAAGATAATGAAAAAATAAACAGTGGCGCTAGTGTCGCATCACTATGCGCCTTAAGTAGAAAAGGAACTCACCTCGCCAGTATCTTGCGCAGAGTCAGACATATGGTGTTTGCTTTTTTTCTCCGGCGCTGATGGCTGCTCGGACGAAGCTTTCGAATTGAAAGTTGATAGAAAATGTTACATAATTGACTGCTTAGATTTATGGATGTGATTTGTAAGTAGGTCATGTAGGTATATACAGGTGTTTGGCCCAAAGTTTGTCATAAAAGATGGAAACTGGCAGTAGGTGGAACCGAGTGGAATAGCTTGGCGGCTTTTTTAACCCTGAAAAGCCTCTCGCTATTTTTTTAAGAATTTTTTCGATTTTTTTCAGAAATTTGAAATATTTGTCTACGTTACTTTGTGTCAATAAAATTAGACTACAAGATAATTCAGACATCGGAAACACATCAAAATACTATTGCACTTGGTTCTACTTACCCCTAATTTCCCTTTGGCACAAGTTCTACCGAACTAAAAATGCTTAAATCACGATTAGGAGACGAAATTGATTTTCAGGGTATTTAAAATGGCAGATTTTTAATAAGCGCTTATTTTATTATGAAGTTATTTATGATACAATGTGGCATACCGTTGGAATAGCCATGAACTGGAGAAATTTTCGGTGACTTTAAACTCATAGTTACAAATTTTCACTTTATAACACTTTGCATGCCCACATGTGTTTTATATACCTAGATGTGGCGTATTTTATTAGTACAGTATACAATAGATGTAATTAAAGAAATTAGGCCATTTTGTTTCGTACAAATAAAGTTTCATTACTAAATAGTTCAAATTTTGGAAATATAGCTGATATATATAATAAAAATAGCTGAGACGCTTTTGGGTTTAAAAAAGCCGCCAAGAACTTGGCTTCATTTACCCCCATGAAAAACGTTGTGCTGAACATCCTGTATATTGGTGGAAATTTGACTACTGGAGACTGGTGAGATAGGGCTACCAGAATCTGTTAGCGCTATCCCGATCCTAACATCTGATGTTAGGATTTTTCCTGACATTATTAGGCATTTGTCAGGATTCCGGGGGTTCTAACTAAACGTTCGAGTTTTTGGTGAAATACATCTGGCCGAGGTCCAGATCTCGAGCTCTGTAATTCTGTATTTCTTTATTGTACACAATTATAATTATAATTTATATTTTGTGTCCTGTAACAAACGTCATGAATAACATGAACTATATACCTTATAATATATACATTACATAATACATTACATGAATTTATATAATAGAATATGTCATCGGTGAGTTTAACCCTGAAAAAGAATTTTCTTCCAGCAGACAATAGAGCTATAGACCTCGTTTAAGATTGATTACTTTGCGGAAGCAGCGCTTTCTGCAGAACAATTTAAACAACGAACTGAGATAACCACCCCCATGCCCAGTGCGTGGGAATTATGGACATTAACCCCATATTTTAAAAGCCTTTAAGGTGCTTATAAGGAGGAGGCCTGCGTTCAACAGTATATGCTGTAGATGAGATCATATTATTCAATTCAATTCATTTATTGCATTATGCTTGTAACAAACATCATCATCAGCCTATAGGTATTAGTCCACTGCTGGACATATGTAGGTCTTCTCTAATGAGCGCCATAGCGTCCTGACTTCAGTCTTTCGCAGGTCATCATCCCACCTGGCCGGAGGGCGTCCTACACTAAGTTTGCTGAGTCGCGGTCTCCACTCAAGAACTCGTTTACCCCAGCGGTTGTCGGTTCTTCGTAGATATGGATGGCCTACTGTCATTTCAGCTTGCTAATTGTTGGATGCAACAAACATATTTTGTAGCAATTAGTATAGGCCGTGGGGCCGCGGCGTACAAATATCGGCCCCACCAACTAAACCCGTGGATGTCGTAAGAGCGCAGACTAAGGGAACCTACCAGAGGAAGGGCAGCAGCTTCCATCTGAGTATTTTTCAACACCAACACTGCGATCACCAATCCGGTTGCCAAGCGTGGTGATTATGGCAAATCCCCTCCTACATGGGAGACCATCCACTCGATGGACCGACGACATTGTAGCGGTCGCAGGGAGTCGATGGATGGAGGCGGCTCAGGACTGCTATTTATGGCGTTGTATGGGGGAGGCCAGCAGTCCACGTCCAGCAGTGGACGTGTATGGGCTGATATGATGATGATGACGAGTATCGGTACCTACTGTTCCTCCAGACGAGAGTGTTCGATTAAAGTCCGCTGTCTCACCTGGTGAATAGTTGTAGTCTATAAGAGATTCCCCCGCCACACTGTCAGTTCTGGATCTGCTGTGGTCCTGAAACGTGCAAAAAAGGTTGCTTACACTCATGGATATCTTAATTATATATATTCCTACTAATATTATAAATGTCAAAGTTTGTAAGTATGGATGTTTGTTCCTCTTTCATGCAAATAATAATAATAATAAATCATTTATTTCAGGCAACACGGTAGTCTAGTACAGGTGTAAAAAACTTAAAAACTACGGCCCATATAAAAATATATACTTAGTCTAACATAGTACATAAAATAAGCTTATTTACTACCACGTATTGTCGGCGACGTGTGACACGCAATATTATGTGCCGTGACCGTACCCGGTAATCGTCCGCGAAAACGCCGGAACAGCACATTCTTCGGCCAGACAGAATTCTTTATTAAACAAAAACAATTCTTCAAAAACTACATAACTGATTGGGCTGATTGGTATGGATATAGTTTGGGACCTGAAATAACATAATATGTTATTTCAGGTCTGTTTTATCTCTATTAAAAATAGCCTATATTATAGGCTATTTTTAAACCAGATAAAACGCGGGCGAAGGCGCTGGCAGCAGCTGGTATAAAATAAGCCTAACGAATTCGAGGTGCAGATTCAGCAACTTCGGTAGCTTATGACAAACCTACGATGACTCAAACTAGAGATGAGTCCGGTATTCAATAACTAACTCAGTACCTGTTAGCATGGTCCTAAAATATCTAACGCTATTGTAAAATCCGCATACCGCTAGGGAATAACTGTGCAAAGCGAGCATCACGCCAAACCGACCGTGAGCCATAACTACCCAACGCTTCAATACCTATACTTACCTAACTATCATCTACGCATAGGTACTAGCGGACCGTTCACCCGTAAAGTTATGTAGGTGCAACAAGTATTTGGTATTTCTAACCAAATCGGTTAGAAATATATTGGGTAGAAATCAGGACAGGTATAGAGTATTGTAAAGTTATTGGGTACCAGTTGGTACTAGCGGTATTGAAACAAAATACCCAACTAATAACCGGTAGCCAAAATATCCAATAACTCCCATCCTTAACTCAAACTTTATAATCGGTGATAGAAGACAAGATTGAAGACAAGTTTGAAGACAATTGATTGTTTAGATTAAGGTTAATTTATTGCATACATATACAATACATACATTGTAGGTTATAATTAGTGCTTAGAGTTAATTGTATTCATTTATTTCAGATAATAAAATCCATATCGCATATTATACATAAAATTAAAAAAAAAAAAATTGAGTTAAGTACATGTTTTTCAAGCTAATCATTATTTTCCAAAAATATGGTCATTACAACCTTTAACTAGTACTTCAATGGCTTTTACTTCGGACGTTTGTTACTAGGCCATTAATTAATGGGTAGTAAATACGTTTTGTTTGGGTATTCAGGGGTGTACTGTACACGAAATTCTATCTATTGTAATAAAAAAAAAAAGATAAAATACTTACTAAACTAAACACTGAAATAATAACCATCGTAACTTCATTTTGAAAACTACCTGTATAATGCTATCATTATGCTGTATAATGTTATCAGTATACTTAATTTTCTATGGAATTTCTATTTTTAAAACTTCCCGCTTGGAGCGCTGTTCAGGAATTCCATAGAAAATAAAGTTACGCAAACTTTGTAGTAAACAGTATGGCAGTTCACACTCAGCATACAGTTCGCTCCTTTCACTGACGAACGGGCGCCGAGTATGCGTAGGTACCTACGCTAGCATACCGGATTGCCGATCATTTTACGTGATTTTACCCTAGTACTTGCAGGGTGTGGCCTGTACGGATGGGAGTTATTGAGTTTTTTGGCCATCGATGATTAGTTGGGTATTATGTTCCAATACCGCTAGCACCAAGAGGTACCCAATACCGTTTTATAACCCCCCCCCCCCCCCGCCCTTACGCCGCTAGTGCCTAAATATGACGACACGAAGGCAACATCAAATCGAATCATCATCAGCCTCCCCCGTACGACGCCACAAATAGCGGTCCAGAGCCGTCTCCATCCATCGACTCCCTGCGACCGCTACGATTTCGTCGGTCCATCGAGTGGATGGTATCCCATGTAGGGGGGATTTGCCATAATCACCACGCTTGGCAGGGGGATTGGTGATCGCAGTGTTGGTGTTTAAAAATACTCAGAAGGAAGCTGCTGCCCCTCCTCTAGTAGGTTCCCTTAGTCGGCTCTTACAACATCCACGGGTTGTGTTGGAGGGGTCGATATTCGTACGCCGCGGCCCCACGGCCCAAATCGAATAATGCTGGAAAATTCACACAGCAATATCAAGCCCCAAGCTAAGCATAGTTTGTGTTATGGGTATATATCATAACTTGATAACTGATATACCTACTTAATTTATTACACTACATAAATAGATATTTTTTACTATACATAGAAAACATCCAGAACACCCTGAACAAATATCTGCAAATTGTACAAATATTTAACCAGAGACGGGAGTCGAACCCTCCTGCGTCGCAGGCGTACATTCGGCCACCGCGCCACAGAGGTCGTCACGCTTTTGTCTGTTTCTAAGACTCCTGAATCCATACAGCATCATTTCGCCCCAGAGTAATAAGAGCTTCTGTTAATAGGTAGATAACTGATGTATATAATACAATAGATATATATTTTTTACTATCCTTAGAAAACATACAGATACTGAACAAAAGCCCTTTTAAAAATTCATAATATTTAAAGCGTCTATCAATATGCTCGTGACTTAAGTTGTATGTACGTTATATAAGGTGGTTTTTCACGGGTTGGCGCGATATTGAATGTTATTGTTAATATTGTATGACGTAATAAAAATAATAACAAAAATCAGAGGCAACGCTAGCTTCACCTGTACCTGGTAGGAAGGTATTAACTCCCAATTTAAATAAAAAGATGGTAGGAAACTATATCCGCGCTACTAGTGAAAAAATTTCGTACTAAAATTTAGTTGAACCGTTGAACGCAGTGCCACAGATTAAGGTAATGTTACTACGCTCGATGGAAAATAGCCTAACTATCTCTTTTACTCGGATCAGAATCTTGGTGTTAGACAGGGATGGCCACAAGTATTGGATATTTAAATTAGGTACCTATCTCGTTTACTTGCAATAAAATTCTAGTGTTAAACAGGGATGCTAAGAAGTATTTGGTATTTCTAACCAATTTGGTCAGAAATACCAAATACTTGTTGCAGCTACATAACCTTACGGGTGAACGGTACGCTAGTATGCGTAGATGATAGTTAGATATTAAAGCGTTGGGTAGTTATAGTATTGAAGCGTTAGGTAGATATGGCGTTCACCCGTAAAGTTATGTAGCTGCAACAAGTATTTGGTATTTCTAACCAAATTGGTTAGAAATACCAAATATGTGTTGCAGCTACATAACTTTAAGGGTACGCTAGTATGCGTAGATGATATTTAGGTATTGAAGCGTTGGGTAATTATGGCTCATGGTCGATTACGCGCGATGCTCGCTTTGCACAGGTATTCCCTAGCGGTATGCAGACCTTACAATATCTTTAGATATTTTAGGACAATGCTAACAGTTACTGAGTTAGTTATTGAATACCGGACTCATTTCTAGTGGCCTGCCTTAACACTATTGGTTATTGTTATTGTTTTTATTTTATTTAATAGTATAGTGAGTGTACGGGTCGAATGTACCTATCTAACTACTAAGGTATATAGGTAGGTACATAGCCTTAATATAAACATATCTCACCAATTTGAGACTGGCTAACATACAAACCGGAATTTTCTACGGTTTAAGTTAGCTTTAATATTATAAGAAGTAATTAATGGGTAACATAAATAAATGAACAAAAATAAAAAATCTATCATCAGACCATCACTACATAGTATAACACAAAATCGCTTCTCGCTGTCTTTCTCTCGGTCCCTATGTATGCTTAAATCTTTAAATCTAAGCAACGAATTTTGATGCGGTTTTCTCATAGATAGTGATTCAAGGAGAAGTTTTATATGTATAATTTAGTATCAGCATTGCACACGTGCGAAGCCGGGGCGGGTCGCTCGTAATACATACGAGTATATCTCGACTTTAATAGGGGTTCTCGAAAATGAACAATAAACCTAAGAAGCGTCTACCTAAGTATAATTAAAATGTTATTTATTTATATATCAAATAAGAATAAAAATTTCAGTTAATTGATGTAGTACATACATGCATAGCGTGGGGCCGCGGCGTACGAATAACGACCCCTCCATCTCAACCCGTGGATGTTGTACGAGCCGACTAAGGGAACCTAAGGGCAGCAGCTTCCTTCTGAGTATTTTTAAACACCAACACTGCGATCACCAATCCGCCTGCCAAGCGTGGTGATTATGGCAAATCCCCCCCTACATGGGAGACCATCCACTCGATGGACCGACGACATCGTAGCGGTCGCAGGGAGTCGATGGATGGAGGCGGCTCAGGACCGCTATTTGTGGCGTCGTACGGGGGAGGCCTATGTCCAGCAGTGGACGTGTATGGGCTGATGATGATGATACATGCATAATGTATATAATCATAAATTGTAATATAATATAATTGTATAATCTCATACATTTTAATATATTTTTTATGCATGCTGCTACTGACATTATGATGGGTAATTTATGTGTCGAGAAATAAAAGGATTTTTATTTTATTTTATTTATACGTCTTCACTTACGGGAATAATGTTCAGTGTCCACTGCTGACGCGTTTTGTTGGCAACCCTCGCGGTAGCATGACTCGGTTGTGGAGGGGGGTTAACCTGAAATAAACGTATCAATAATTTATATATCACGGAATTTAATCGAAAAACTATAATAGATTTTATTGATTTTACGGATGTAAGCGGGTTAACTACGAACCTTATTGGTATTGAAAGAACACCAACGTTTCATATATATACGACCTTATCGAGGGATACCTTCAAGGTGAGGGGGTTCGGGCGGCGCGCCGCCGCCGCGACTCTAAGCTAGCTCCAAGTTCCTCGTAAAGAGATTAAACGTTAATATTCTTCCAACACGAACAAAATTCGTAGTAAACCCGCTTACATGCGTAATGATTTTTTCCAACTGCGATAGGTTTTATACGAAAATAGATTATTATTTAAGTACCTACCTACTACGTTTACGTACACGTCACGTCACGGTTTAATAGCGCTCGGCGAAAGTGGAGGAGTATTCTGCGCAGGTGTAAAGCGGTGTAAAAATCTAGAAAACGACTTCTGCGCATCAAGGTCAGCGCTATTAAATCGTGACGCAAGCATCTGAACTATCAATATGAGTTATTTAACCCATCCCTCCCATTGTTTTGGTTTTTACCTGCAAGTTCTTTCCTAATTTTTTCTGAAGTTCCGCATTAAAGTTTTCTGCGAATCCATCATGCACGAAATATCTGAAAAAAATTATGTTGTGTTATTTCTCTGTGAGAATAGGGTAAACCCCGGATACATGCCGCAGTGCGATACGTGCCTCGTTTTCGAAAAACCTAACTTCCCAATGTGATATATAAAAGATTAAACTATCTTTATCATAATATTCATTGAAATTATTCACGACAAATTAATAATTTACAAAACTACAAGGCCCTTTCAAAAATCCTGGGTTTACCCTAAAGTACTTAAAAAAGTATTAATAAAGTACAATGAAGTACAATGACTGTTCATTCTGAAACACCTGCCTATGAAGCAAAACTAGATGGCCATTGGTAACAATGGCTCCAGGTCATCAAAAGGGATAATAAGTAATATGTCGATTTTTTAAAAACGATAAACCGACTTCAAATTTCCTTACTTTTAAATTTATTTTAAGTTTTGCGGGATAAATACTAATTCCCTGGGGATTAAAATTTTAAGGGACCCTCCGGGATCATTTTCTATACTATAGTGAAAGAATTTTCAAAATCCGTCCATAATTGATGGAGATATCGCGTAACATACATACTAAAAAAACAAACCGACGAATGGAGAACCTCCTCTTTTTGAAGTCGGTTAAAATTTAATTTAATTGATTTCATGAACTAAACGTAATTTACGCGTTGTACGTCATTGTCTCTATTCTAGCGTAAATATCAGTGCTGGTGAAGGTCTCATGGTGAATGGAAGAATACGGACAGTGCAGAACCGTTTATAATAGGATGTTTGGGTGTGTCTTTCGGCTGAATTGATGGAGACCACGACTCTGCGTGGTCTCATGGTGAATGGAAGAATACGGACAGTGCAGAACCGTTTATAATAGGATGTTTGGGTATGTCTTTCGGCTGAATTGATGGAGACCACGACTCTGCGTGGTCTCATGGTGAATGGAAGAATACGGACAGTGCAGAACCGTTTATAATAGGATGTTTGGGTGTGTCTTTCGGCTGAATTGATGGAGACCACGACTCTGCAAACGTAGTGTAGGACGCCCTCCAGTCAGGTGGGCTGACGACCTGCGAAAGACTACAGGCTGGTTGCAGCAAGCTGATGACAGGGGGGTATGGGGCTCATTAGCGGGAGGACTATGTCCAGCAGTGGAATAATATAGGCTGATGATGATGAGATACACACTTGTGTCTTAGCAGAGAGTGCGCGGGCGGGCGCGCACGTGGCTCCGTCCTCAGGCAGGCGGCCAGCAGCTCCTTGGCGAGACCAACGCCGGGCAGCACGCCGCGCCCGCTGCCGCCCGCCAGCGCCGCGCCACCAGCAAGGCGGGAGACTACTTGCTGGTGGCGGGGGGCTAGTTTACCTGGAATTGAGATGGGAAAAACATCAGCACAGATATTGTTAAAGCTGTCGAAGTGCCGTACCCGTTATGATTTACGAAGCTGACACGTAGACATAGCCCAAATTAGCCCAGCGAGCTGATGATGATGATTGGGATTCCTCCTAATCATAATCATTTATTTGCGGAAATGTAGGTACAATAAGGTCTTAGATTTTAAGTTAGCTCACTACATTCTGCTCTCTATTCTCAAAGTGCGTGCAATAATAACATTCGTTCATACATATACCTATAATAATAAATAGGTACTAATAAATTAAAAAAAAATATAGTTAAAAACTAAAACCCGACTACATAAAAGTCTTAAACAAGCGTTCACCTATTGTACATAGCATTTTCTTTTGATACTTAGGTAGTCGGAAGCACCCACCCCATATACCTAGGGTACAATTAGTAACAAAGGCCTCCGACAATATAGACAATATAGTATGTATATCGATACATTTTTTCATTTGCCCATCCCTAGATGACCCGTTGCCATGGTAACAAATAAACAAGAGGTCTCCATGGCAACGGGTGTGTCATCCTTCACTCATCACATCAAACTAAATTAGACTCGAACTGTAACTAGATGTCGTCTCTTGCAAACTTCTATCTCTTAAGACCCTCAGTTTTGTCGGACACCATATAGCCTATAACCATCGGGGTAATGAGACGAATCAATCGATACCTCACTTGTTGAAATCGAAGTAGTCGTTTCAGCGCTACGTGGGAACAAAGAAATCGGCTACATACATACATACATACATAGGGTGCTAAAATCATAACCCTCCGGTAGTCGGGTAAAAACTTAAGGATGAATTGAATATAAAGAAGCGATCAAGCAAGGTCTACTGGTAGGAAACCATCCATAACTCCCAAAGAAACGACATGTGTGAAACAAAGAAAATTATAATGTCGGACATCCTCAAGCCTTGACGAAGATCTGCAAAATACTGTAGACTAATTCTAGATGCGGCCAGCAGACAGAAAAGGCACGCTGAAGACAGGGAGACGCTTTAGCGATTCTTCGGGGAGGGCTCTGACCTGGCCCTATAGCACGGGGATTGTTGTCTAGCGTAGAATAGAAAAATTACGTCACTTCGTCATCGAATGCGTAAATTGTTTCAAAGTCAAGCCTTCAACTTCAAATAATGTACGCAATGTATGACGATGCGATGTCTTTATTGTCTATTCTACCGTAGAGAACAATACCCGGAGTATTGGGAGATCATCCCATCACTCGATGGACCGACGACACCGTAGCGGTCGCAGGGAGTCGATAGATGGAGGCGGCTCAGGACCGCTATTTGTGGCGTCGTATAGGGGAGGCCTATGTCCAGCAGTGGACGTGTATAGGCTGATATGATGATGAAAAATTCCCGTGTTAGGGGGCAGGAGGAAACTTGCCTATGATAGATGATATGGCATGGAAACCAATTCCAACTTACCAACAGTTTTGATGATGAGTGCCAGTTGGTCGATGTCTGAGTCTCCGGGGAACAGAGGGTCGCCAGTCAGCATCTCTGCGAATAGGCAGCCGATAGCCCAGATGTCCACTTCTGGGCCGTACCTGGA
Source organism: Eupithecia insigniata (assembly GCA_947859395.1). NCBI lineage: Eukaryota > Metazoa > Arthropoda > Insecta > Lepidoptera > Geometridae > Eupithecia > Eupithecia insigniata. Next base: position 2,608,379 of record OX402011.1, on the reverse strand, counting down.
AGAAAAATCATACAATTTCTAAAGTGGTTTTTTGACGTTGGCGGATCATTTTCAAAGGAAGAAAAATTGATGTTCTCTTCATATCATAAATAATAATAATGCTGGACAGTGCATACAGCATCATCTAGCCCCAAGCTAAGCAGAGCTTGCGTTATGGGTACTAGATGACTTATTACTAGATGGCAGTCTTACAATATTTACATAAATACATAATATTAATATATTTTTATTGTACATAGTACCCAGAACACCCGGACCAAATATTTGCAGATTGTACAAGCATTTGTTCTAAGGCGGGAATCGACATCGCAACCTCCTGCGTCACAGGTGGACCTTCACCCGCCGTGCCACATCGGTTGTCAGGATAATTTGAAAGTCAGTGGTACTTTTCAGAAATAATTAATTACCTATAGAGAAAAGACAAATAACTTATATTTTTCGTAACTTTTTTGTTGCATAAATATTTGATGATTTGTGATTTATTATGATCCAGTGTGGATAAGGTATTATGAAGTAGACTAAATTTCTAGGTCCACAATTATTGAAGAATGTTGGCAAAAGATGGACCACAAAAAAGTTAATGCAAAAAACTTTTGGCTTTCATCCAGAGATCCAGATTTCAGTACAAATCTAGGAGTGACGTCGTGACTTGGATGCTAGGCGAAAATATACAATATGTGACTAAGACTCGTTAGCTCAGTAGGTTAGAGCGCCGATATACAAACATTTCTTGACCATCGGAGGACGAAGGTTCAAATCCTTCACGAGTCAATGATTTTTATTTGTTTTTCCGGCTTAGTAAGAAAATAATTTTGTTAAACCTAAATCTTCAACACAACACTATATCTTAAGACACTAAATGATCACTCTAGACATGATCATAATTTTGTGCGCAGCAGGGTTTAGGGCAAATATGGCCGCAGACACTGGTGATTGGGTAGACACTGGTGTGTCTACCCAATCACCAGTGTCTACTCAATGCTGAGTGTAGGTTTTCAGTGTTTAGGGCAAATATGGCCGCGGACACTGGTGATTGGGTAGACACTGGTGTGTCTACCCAGTCACCAGTGTCTACTCAATGCTGAGTGTAGGTTTTCAGTGCAGGCCATGGCAGGTCAAGTCACGATCATCTGCGGTAGAGCGTATTTTTTTACCAAATCATTAAGCGTGTACAGGATAACGTCATGGAAAATTATCATACTTTAACATGAGTACCATACTTTTAGATTTAGATATACCTACCTACTATGTGAGACATCCATGTTCTCAACTCAAGTTTACCTTCATTGATGATGAAACTATATCAGAGATTAGTGACAATATAGGAATCAAAGCCTATACCGAGCTGATGCTTAATGTTTTATCATACCAATCTACTGAGGTTTTCTGGAAATCTTGATATTTCATACAAATATGAAGCAAAGGCGCGTGCGTACACAATATTTATCACATCACAATGGGAACTGCTCGTTTGTGAGGTAAGAATGATTCATGCAATTTTCCAACACATGTTTTGTTTGAGCCAAAGTATGTTTTAATTCGATCTAGCTTAAGTTGATTATTCTATCTGACTATAGCAATTTGTGTTGTCTATTCCGTACAGATTGACGTCATAATGCTTGATGCGAGAGTGTTTTTCGTAGCTATGCAATAAGATTCGTTAGCTCAGTAGGTTAGAGCGCCGATATACAAATATTTCTTGACCATCGGAGGGCGGAGGTTCAAATCCTTCACGAGTCAACCTTTTTGGAGCTTTTATTTCAATTTCATGCAACCCATACAACACGGCCCCTCAATACTACCTTCTGTTATAAGATTACACTTGGTTTATTTTATATTTGACAGATCAATCTCCTAAATACACTCATGGACAAATTTAGCGGAACGAAAAAAATGGAGGCAAATCTCTCCAGTTTAAGGCTCTCTTCCAACAATGTTACGTAGAGCGTATCTTATTCCGAGACGGCTCCATACTTTGGTCCTTCCATCAACTGCCTTCTGAGAGAATCTGGAGTCATTAGTAAAGAGTACTTATCCCCAATTATCATCATCCCAATTAAGATGTGAACGAGCACACCTGGACCGAGCAACTCGTTTACCTGTGGTGATCAATGGGCCTCTGGCCGGCAAGTATGCCCTTAGACCAGCTGCCTTAACTCTTCTCCTTATCGTTTTGGTGCTAACTGTTACACTTGTCGAACGTTCTGTACTTTTTTCGTACCTCGGAACATCTTGAAGCGAAAACGGCTCAAAATAAATCTGCCGTCCCTCTCTGTTTTTACTCTTTTGTGAGTTTGTCCTGTACGCCTGATATATCCTCTGATCTGTCGGTATCGGTTAACATTGCGAAAAATCACAGACTTGGGAAAAGGGAAATATTTTATGACGTTCTACCTTATTTTTGCGTTCCTCTAAATTTGTCCCTGAGTGTAATAATAACTGAATAAGATAATTATCGTCATCTATGTCATCAATCTGATACAGATTTTTGATCTATTTTATCGCCTTAGAATCAGACTAGTAAGGCCTTTTGTTGTAATTCAGTTTTATAAAAATTCATACAACTTATTAGATAATGATCGTCGTCTATATAACAGCCTTAGAATATAAAAATTATTACCGAATTTATAACGAAGGGTGTATCCGGGGCCAAAGGAGGACTTTCTGTCATTTATTTAATATGAACGACCGTAAGCCTATTACACAAATTAAAACGTTATGCACAATCATAAAATGACTAAATAATATCATGGACGTAATAAACTAATATCAAATCGGTTTAATATAAACATCTAAGGAACACAGACCTACTTATGTGTACTCTTTTTAGCTACATACAGTTCGGCGTAGCGTGCGCTACGAAGCTCTACGTCACAATAAGTTCATCTACTGAGAGCAAAAGGAATTAGGAAAAACTTTCGTGACTGGTTTACATATTAAAGATTATTATTTATCGCGTACCTTTTGATATCACCAGTCGCCCGTAACCACCACGATCGCTGTAACGCGATGGAAACGTAGGGATAAATAATATTTAATAAGGAGTAGGAAAAACAAAGTAAATACATTGAAAGTATAGAAAAGATCTACTATTTTCAGAGTAATAGGGAATTCAGTCAGTTGTAAAAAAGAGGGTGCGCGTTGAAGTCTTTTATATGGTACCCCCAGACCAACGTAGCATCGTAGCACGCGCTACGAACATCTACGATAAAATGTGTTAATCTTCATGGAGGATAAAGGGGGAGCGGTAGGGAAACTGATAGATCGATTGAAAGTAGTCGACTACCCCTACACGGGGTGAAATCCGTAACTCTCTACAAAGTCTAGGCCTGGAAATATTGAGAGTATTTTGAATTTTTGCGTCATAACACGTTGAACACCAATGCGTACCCGTTACCGTTACGTTACCGTGAATGTACTAGTTGTTTCTTTTTCACTTCTTCCACAAGAGAACAAAAATTGGAGTGAAGAGAAAATCAATAACACCTTGTTTCTTTTTGATAATTATAACTATATTCATATATTACTATTCTGTTTATACTAAAAAAAATGCTTATTTTATAAGCCTAAAGAAATAAAGTTATTGATTCTGATGCTACCAATGTGATTACCTGATCTTTCTTGGAATTGATTCATGAAATTCTTATCAACAACAATATCGTATTTACTGACTAATTCCAATACAAGCCAAAGTGAGTTTAAATTCACTACAACCACCAAAGGTTGATATTCTACCAGCAATTTGCAGTGTCTTTTCTTTATAAGGACTAGCGCCCCGGCTGCAATACTGATACTAAATTATACATATGTATAAACCTTACTCTTACATCTCTGTATATTACAAAAAAACAGCATCAAAATCCGTTGCGTATTTTTAAAGATCTAAGCATACATAGGGACAGACAGAGAGCGGATAGTGACTTTGTTTTATACTATGTAGTGATGACATCATTATCTCGACGCGAGACTAGGCTAGGTTATACAGCTTTGCAATAAGACTCGTTAGCTCAGTAGGTTAGAGCGCCGATATACAAATATTCCTTGACCATCGGAGGGCGGAGGTTCAAATCCTTCACGAGTCAACCTTTTTGGAGATTTTAATTCAATTTCATGCGGCCAGGAGCAACCACTCGTGACAAACGATTCCAAAGAGCGTCGTGAAACTTAGAAGGCCATAAAACGTTAAAGGTAGAAGTAGGTGACTGGACTAAAAGATATAGTTGCGGTGATAGAAGTCATATGGGCGAATCAAAAAGAAAAGGTACTTAATACACGTCGTCACATTTTGTAGTCACATCATAATGCTCGGCACTAGCTAATGACAAATGATTCAAAAATTCATCATCCGGCCAGAATACCTTAAAAAAACGTAGGTGACTAAAAGTAGCCCTGATAGGAGTCATACGCGGGAACCAAAAAAGAGCTCTGGTGCGCTACAAAAATGAAATTGTGGAAATTATCTCAGAAATCTACAAGTTTTACAGTACCTTCCTATACCTGCACGTAGCCAATGTAACTATCTACACGAGTCAACCTTGAAATTATTCATGCGTTTTTAAATGTTTGTAAACATCACTTGACTGACTCATTCCAATACAAGTCAAAATGTGTTTAGATCCGTTACAATCAAGGTTGATATTCTTTCCAGACTAATATTGTTTTCGTTGTCTATTCTGTACAGATTGACGTCATATGCTTCATGCGAAGATGCTTTTTGTGGCTATGTAATAAGACTCGTTAGCTCAGTAGGTTAGAGCGCCGATATACAAATGTTTCTTGACCATCGGAGGACGGAGGTTCAAATCCTTCACGAGTCAAACTTTATGGAGCTTTTTTGTAATTGCATGCGGCCAGGGGCAACCACTAGTGACAAACGATTCCGAAGAGCGTCGTGAGACTTAGAAGGCCACAAAACTTTAAAGGAAGAAGTAGGTGACTGGACTAAAAGATATAGTCGCGGTGATAGAAGTCATACGGGCAAATCAAAAAGAGAAGGTACTTAATACACGTCGCCATATTTTTAGTACCTTCCTTTACGTTGCAAATGTGATTATATACTTTAAAATGATTCATTCATTTGAATTTTTTACACACCATCAGACTTTACTGACTTATTCCAATATAACGACCTCTGTGGCGCGGTGGGCGAATGTCCGCCTGCAATGCAGGAGGTTGCGGGTTCGATTCCCGCCTCGAGACAAATTTGTACGATTGCAAATATTTGTTCAGGGTGTACTGGACGTTTTTCTATGTATAATAAAAAATATCTATCTATGTAGTGTATTATATTAAGTATATCAGGAGCATAACTCGAACTAAGCTTTTTTCATCATCATCATCAGCCCATACACGTCCACTGCTGGACATAGGCCTCCCCCATACGACGTCACAAATAGCGGTCCTGAGCCGCCTCCATCCATCGACTCCCTGCGAGCGCTACGATGTCGTCGGTCCATCGAGTGGATGGTCTCCCATGTAGGGGGGGATTTGCCATAATCACCACGCTTGGCAGGCGGATTGGTGATCGCAGTGTTGGTGTTTAAAAATACTCAGAAGGAAGCTGCTGCCCTTCCTCTGGTAGGTTCCCTTTATTGAAGCTTTTTTATCCTCTAGATAATCTGATATTATGTAGTAAGCCTTTTTACAAAGGATATGTTTGATATAATAGTTAGACGAATTTATTGTGGAAGCTACGCCGCCGGACCGTAGCTAATAAGACTCCACATAAGTAGATCTGTGTTCCTTATATTTTACACAGGGGTAAAATCCGCAAATCTCCACAAAGTTTAGTCCTAGAGATATTAGGAGCTTTAAGAAATTTTCGTTAGCCCCACGTAATGCAAAATGTATACCAACTTAATCATCATCACAATCACGGTATCACATCTACTGACTGATTACAGTACAAGCTAAATTATGTTTAAATCTACAACAGTCAAGGTTGATATTCTATCAGCAGTTCGCAGAATCTATTCTGTACGCGTTGACGTCATAATGCTTTAGCCAACGCTGGTTTTCAATGCACTAAAATAAGACTCGTTAGCTCAGTAGGTTAGAGCGCCGATATACAAACATTTCTTGACCATCGGAGGACGGAGGTTCAAATCCTTCACGAGTCAACCTTTTTTGCAATTTCATGTGTACCAGTGACTTGTTGATAGGTCTGTACGTTAAAACAAGTCTCAAATTGCCGACAAAACTCTTTTTTTTTTTTAATGCAAATGGAGCTTATCTGATTATTTTTGCAGCACCTACGTCATAAATCTTACTAACGTGCCGCACGACGAAGTGATTGCGTGCTCAATTTGATACTTTGACGATTTTACGTCTTATTTTTAAATAAATTTCTATTGTCTAAAATAATGAAAGGCGCAGATGTGGATGATAAATGCCACAGAGGTGTGAGGGGAGCATAGCCATAGTCCTTGTTAATTTCATTTGCGAAGAAATTAAATAATATCCCAATTTACGACTCCGGCGGGACTCGAACCCGCGACCTAACCCTGAATACGGGACTGCGCTAACCAACTGCGCCACGGAGGCAAGTACCCGACCCGTCGAAACACTAAAATAAGGGCTTAAGCACTATAATAAAAAAAACTTTAGAATTTCATTTGCCTTTGTTGAATTTATGCCGTTGTTATCGTTTTTAGAAAACTGCCGATGGTGATAAAATATTGTTATTGTGTACCTGCGGTGAATAACCAGCAGTATTAACGCGTGATACCACCTTATGGCCAGAAAGGTACTTCATGTAGTGCGGTAAGGGATCGTCCAGCACTGCGAAGCTTGACGATCCCTGTATAGTTCCTACTTGGTGGTACCTGTGATCAGCGACCAACAGCTCTGGTGCGCGGTACCACCGAGTAGCCACGTACTCCGTGTAGGGCTCGCCTGGTGCTGCCAGAGCCCGTGCAAAGCCGAGGTCGCAGAGCTTGACGATACCAGTGTTGGAGACGAGCACGTTCTCTGGTTTCACATCGCGGTGGATAATCTGTAATAAATAAATCAAATATGAGCTTATCTTAACTTGAAGCTAGCGTCTTAGGCACGCTTCCGACTGGTATTTGTATGGACCAGTTGAGCTACCTGTAGATTGTTTATAACAGTCCGCAGTTAGTTCAATTGTTTCAATTGTAAATACTAGTTCTAATTTGTTTCTATTATTTAATTGTAATTTTCTTTGTTATAAAGTAACTAGAAGCATATGATAACAACATTTGCTTCAAAAGTTTAGTCGATGAGTGCCATATTCTTGTTGCTCTCTTACTATCAAATTTGTATATCTCATTTTCTTCCTTACTTTATTCTCACTATCAATGATAGAATAAGATTATTTGTTGGGAGCAGCCCGCTAAAATCCGAAACTTTAATTGCGTCTAGAACAAACTACAAGACTTCTTATGATAGTCTTAGAAAGTCGATACCCGTTTGGCAGCTTCTCCTCGAGACACTTCTTAGCGACCTCTAGGTTTAGCAGTGTTTGCAGTGCACTAGGTATTCGAAGACCTGCTCATCTATTGATGTATTAGGATTTAAGTATTTAGGCTCATTCTATTTACGCCGCGCATTAATAACTTATGAAAATAATAATAAATCAAAATGATCCAATACGCCGAGAAAGTAATTATCGAGAACTTCGTGACGGTATCAATAAAGTGTTATTGATACCGTCACGAAAAATACTCGATAATATCTATAATCGCTCTTAAGTAGAAGAAAATCTCACCGAGTTTTGATGACAATAGTCAATTCCCTTCAGCAGCTGGTAGAGATGCTTCTTAGCGAGCTCCTCCCCCAGCCCGCCAGAAGTTGCTTCCAGCTGGTCTAATAGAGTGTGCTCCAGGTATTCGAAGACCAAGTAGAACCGTCGCTTGCTGCGGAACACCTCTATCATGTTGACAAGGTGATCGTGACGTAGTTTCTGGAATTAGTAAAGGGTGATAGACAGAACACTTAGTACAAAAACACTTTATACCAACAAAATACATACAATACTACTTGTAGAGATATCACATGAATATCAAATGCGGCTTCATCACTTAAAAGCTACATAAAAGTTGCGTGGAAAAGATTCTAGGCAGATTCTAGGCGGAGGCCCAGCCTTCGCCTTTTCTTTTTTTTTAACATAGATTAAAAATAGTTGTATGAAGTATGCCATTACGGCCGTGACGTAAGAATCGACCTCCAATTCAGGATGTCGTAAGAGGCGATGAGAAGTACCTATCAGAGGAAGGGTGGCAGATTCTTTGAGTATTTTTAACACCTCAACTGTGATCTGATCACCAATCCGCCTGCCAAATATGGTGGCTATGACAAAACTTCCCTTGTTTGTGGGACGTTCAGCTATGGAAGGATGAGTGCTGGGTAAATATTTGAAGTAAGTTTAAAAATGATCAATAACCGTCAACGACTTGGTAAACGGTAAAATGTGTATGAACCGAGTCCAATAATGCAACTACCACCTGCTGCTACCTACACCCAATATATGGTGCCTACTCCTTGCGTTGATATCCTTAGTGTTGAGGGTTGGGACCTTTACACCGGACCTTGGAATGCACGATGTGTCACCATCGGGATCGGTACTCCGCAGCGCGGATAACATCGACCATCCGCGCTACGGGCTTCGTCCTCGCGATCCTTTTAGGTCGGTCTTGTCAGTGACCACGAGTCATATCATGATGAAAAGCATCTATATGTACCTTAAGCAGTCGAATCTCCCTGAGCGCCATCTTCCTGATGCTCGCGTCATCTTCAGTCTCTAGGAATTTCTTGATGGCTACCAACTCGCCGTTGTCGCGCCGCTTGCATTTTAGCACCACACCGTACGAGCCTTCACCAACCTGAATAACGGAATTAAAATAAAATTATTTTGACGAGGAAGTACCTTGTCTGTTTTCATCACTACAAGTCACTACAAAAACGTGTCAGCCCTGACACGTTTTTACCGCTACGTCAAAATTGCATGGAAGAATTTCACGTAGACTCTAATTTCAGAAAAAAGGTAAATTGGAAAAGGCCATTCTCGCAACCAATGCCTCATTCTGTGAAGAATGGAACCATTATGTAAAATATATATATAATTAGAATGAACAAACTAACAATCAAAATTGCAGTACCCAAAAGGGTGTATGTATTTTACTCGTACACAACTCAACTTTAGCTATTAGATCATGGAAATAAATAAATGTTAATGGATAATAATAATGGACCGACGATATCGTAGCGGTTGCAGGGAGTCGATGGATGGAGGCGGCTCAGCACGGCTCGGCACGGCTGCGATCGAGTTAGAGCGATCGCAATGTTGTTAAATGGTCAGTGATTCATGAAAATCTACTTTTTAGGTAGTTTTATTCCTTGTAGAACGCAGAAAATATAATGAACTACTAAAATATTTGAATTTCGCGCACATATGTGTCAAATTCCGAGTCGCGGAAACTTTTCGATCTTGTTAGAATAACCCTGCAGGACCGCTATTTGCGTCGTATGGGGGGGGCCTATGTCCAGAAGTGGACGTGTATGGGCTGATATGATGATGATAATAAATAAATTAAAACTTTTAGAAACACCCAAGCATAACTATTAGATCTAGAATGCGGCTCTTAGTCCAATCAATGGTTTCAAATTTATTATGGATATTATAAGTATAGATGAATGGATGATATGGACTCACCACAGCCAACTGTTCGTACTTGTCCATTGCACGACTGTTAGGCGTCGAGGGCGACAGCACTCGGCGATCCATTCTCAGCGACCTCTTGTAGTGAGGCAGCCATTTCTAGTTATGAATCTATAAAAAACCTGGAATATATAACAAAACAATTTAAAAATTAAAGTTTTTTTAAGATCTTGTCCGACGACATGAGGGCGTTATATTGTGTTACACAGCAAGCGTTTGCACATTCAGCACGGGGAAATAAAGCATTCGCAACTTCAACGAGATGGATTTTTCTCCCAACACCAGTCAGTACTCTCTTCAAGAACTGTAAGATCCTACCGCTCGCCTGCATGTATATTAGGGAAATCTGTTTTTTTGTTAAATCACACCCAACCTATTTTAAGAAACGTAGCGATGTGATTACTCGGCAAAAAAGAAAGAAATTTAAAAATTTGGTTTACAAACCCCTGTGCCTTAAAGATATATATAAAAGAAATGCTTATAACATGTGTATCATCATTTACAATAAATTACCAGAAGATTTAAAAGAACTTCATGGTAATATCTTTAGGAAAAAGTTAAGTAGATGGTTACTGGAAAATTGTTTCTATAATGTAAAAGAATATGTGGAAAGTTGAATTGTAACATAAATTTAATAGTACCTATAATAATATAACTCACACAACATTAGCACGCCTGCGTGCAGGCTGAATACAATTACCTAAATAGTTATAAGACCTGACATTGTATAATATTTATGTATTCTTGCAAATAAATGATTTGATTTGATTTGATTACCCAGCTTAAATTAAGAATGGATATTTTAAAACCTGAAGACTGAAACTTGATCTAAACTTAATATAAAGCGCTATCAGCTAAGAAGACCGAGAGCTTTCCAACAGTTAAACAACAACCCAAACAGTTAAAAACAGTTGAAAGCAAATTTAGGCCGCTAGATATTCCTTCTGGGCAAAGCCCTTTCTTCCGTAGTATTCTCCGCAGCACCGATACAAGCTGATCGATAGGGAAATTATTCGAAAGACATTCTGAATAATAGAAGCGCAAATGAACTGGCTATGTCATTCAAGTAATACCTGGATTATAAGCGAAGAAGTAAAATTAAAGACATGTGTGGGTTGGCTGGAATTGTTAAATATTTATTCATGGTTGCGGTTCAAAACATGAGCGCTGGCGACGAATATTCTATTTTCCCAACATCCTAGTTTAGTAGACCTGTGGTCGGTCCTCATTAAAAATGAGGATAGGGTTTTTTCGTTGATTTTAAACCATTTTGATTGACAATAATATTCAATTGCATCGCGCGTAGTGAAATAGAGATCTTCTGTTAAACAAGTGTTTAATTGAAAACTTATTATTTAATATAAATTTAATTGGAAACTATATTACGCGATATCTCCACCAATTATGGACCGATTTTGAAAATTCTTTCCTATTGTATAGAAAATGATCCCGAAGGGGTTCCATAACATTTTTTTATTTTTTAGTTATTAGTATTTATCCCGCAAAACTTAAAATAAGTGTAAAAGTAAGGGAATTTGAAGTCCACCATATTATTATGTTAACTGCCGTCGTAAATAAGTACCTTTTTACCAGGTACTACCAAACTAATCAGATTAGGTATGTGCAAGTAATTATTTATTCGATTGTAATGAGAATCAAATTGGATGGAGACGGCTTGGGACCGTTATTCGTAGCGTCGTCGTTTGGGGGAGGCCCATGTTCAGCAGTGGACGTATTCAGGGTGATGATGATGATGATCAATGAGAACCGTGCTAGTTATTCTAAGTACTAAACCACGCGTGCTGCTGTAAAAGTTCACACGGATCTTCGAACTTTATTCACATAGGTAGTATACATAAAAGCAAGTATAGAGCTTTTCAGCTGTCATGCTAACATACTGGATGTCACACAGTTTTTTTTGCAGCAATTCTTTATTATTGTACATGTCTATCTCTCTATTATTTTAGAGTTACAGAAAGCTACAGAAAGTTTGTTTGAAACCTACCCTTCTCGAAAACAAGCCGTTAAAGATTATATTATTATTCTATTACATTATTCGACTCCTTCTATTTTATATCCACAAGGTTTGACCTTTGCAAGTTTACCCCGCATTGTCATCAGACAATTCAGGGTTAAAAATACCAGCAATTTAGCCCGCCCAAGGTAAAATTAAGTAAACATTTAGACAAGCAATTACCGTCAACTGAGGTCATGGTTGGGGACAGATTAAATATAGATTATGTAGACTTTGGTCCTGTGACGTGAAGGTGCTCTTGATGATTTGTGTATTTTTTTCCTATACAGGGTGGTTTGTTAGGATCGAGTAACTGATGGTAGAGTAGTTATAGTTTAGTAGCAAATCGAGCGACAGTTGTCGTGGTTTTTCAAAAGGTGGTTTTATAAAGTGTTTTATCTTTTGTAATAAAAACGTGTAGTTTAGTATTGCTCTTCAGAATAGCTGGACCGATTTTTATGATTGTAATAGTCCGAATAAGTTTGTCTGGAAAAAAATTTTGGAAGAGCGGAAAACCTGCCCAGAAATTTCTTAAAAATAGAAAATTTGTTAGATCTTTTCTAGATTTGGAGAGGTTTAAAGATCGCGTCTGCAAACCGATAGCTGCGATACAATGGATGCACTACCCAGCATTACGTTCGAAAAATCCGACTGATGCAATAAGCGCCGATGCTGACCTGTCAACGCCAGCCTTAAAGATTCTGAAAATAAAAATGAAAAGTTGATTCGATACGTAATTTTTGGTACTACGCAGGTTACCTAACATCATAAAGCTACCCCAGCTATTCGCAGGATATAATAAAAGTCTAGCGCAAACTAATTTATGTAAATCTAGATTATGAATTATGATAATGTTAAGCCATTGTCGATATGGCAGGGCTATCATTAAAGGGCATGAACTAGGCTAAATATCCCAACTAGGCTAAAATGAATGGCTAATTCACGGTTCGCATGAAGATTTAGTTAGATTTCTATGGCACGATACAGGTGTTCGGGAGAATGTGTGCCAAAGGAAAGAACCAAGGCAGAACCAAGTGCAACGACTTCGCATATTTTTAACCCGGCATTGCTTCTCGGCTATTTTCAAGATAAGCCTTATTTTGCCAAAGAAAACAGAGCTTGTTGGTACCAGAAAACTGAAAGGTATTCTTCTAATTACATTTCTTGATTCTCGATAATGTCTAAATGAATCCGGCCGCCCTTATTTCAATAAAAACTCCCAATAATGGTCATATGTACTCGTAAGTATTTACAAATCATAAAGGTGTGATTTACAGTCATTTGGGTTGTATTATCGAAGCATGTGACAATTTGTGTTGTTACTGTTTTGTTGTCACTAGTATTATCTATACGGGAATTATCTAATACGGGTTTAACATTTACTATGTGAACATTCGTGTATGTATTAATTACATTTCTTGATTCTAGATTTATGTCTAGAATCCGGCCGAGCTGATTTCCGTCAAATTCCAAATGATGTATGTATTGGTATTTACAAATCATAAAGGTGTGATAAACAGTCATTTGGGTTGTATTATCGAAGCATGTGACAATTTGTTTTGGTACTGTTTGGTTGTCACAAGGATATTATCTAATACGGGTTTAACATTGACCATGAACGTTCGTCTATTAATTATATTTCTTGATTCTAGATTTATGCCTAGAATCCGGCCGAGCTAATAAATAATGATTTGGCGGGTTTTAAAAAACGATAAACCAACTTAAAATTGCCTTACTTTTACACTATTTATTTATATGTTTTTGAGGATAAATACTAATTCCCTTACTTACATAAATTGTTTATGGGACCATCTCGGGATAATTTACTAAACAATACTGGAATTTTCAAAGTAGGAGGAGATATCGCGTAACATACATACAAAAAAAACATACGGACGAATTGTGAAACTCCTCCTTTTTTGGAGTCAGTTAAAAATTCCAGATGGATCGTATTTACAAATCATTAGATATGATTGACAGTCATTTGGGTTGCAATATCGAAGCATGTGACAATTTGTATCTTAGTGTTTTGTTGTCACAAGGATATTATCTATACGGGTTTAACATTGACCATGTGAACGCTCGACAGTCGGTTGATCTAGTGATTACGATTGGTTAGCTGCACGAACAGTGTGTTTAGTGGTTTATGGATTGGTGACAGTGGTAGCGATGAATGTGAAGGTCGATTGATACATTTCACTAATTCCATTCTGTTTATCTATTGCTACCTACCTACCAATTTGTTAAAGTGTTCGCCTATTTTTGTGTTCGTTTTTTTTTATAATTTTAATCAAAATCTAATTCAACAAGAGCTGATAGATTTGATATTGTAACTATTTGAAAGTTATAAAAAATATATTTTGTTCAAGATATTAAGTCAAATTTTATACTACAACAGTAGGTAGCTTGGGCCCGGGGCTTTGTATGCGTATTTGAAACAAAAATAAGCCTAGTAACAACTGTATTTGATATCTCGAATTACTAAAAATAAGTCCTTAATAATCCAACGTACCTATATCTCTCTGCAAAATTATAGGTGCCTCCTTCAGAAGTTATAGCATTATCCACACAAAATCGAGTTCATTTCTCACTTTTCACTATATCTCATAGTTTAGTATTTGGCCATAACAACAATCCCATCTCAAAAATCCACCCTGTTTACCCAATTGTACACTGATATCCTCCTAGCCGAATTTCGCCACGGTGGCCAGTCTCAACATAGACTAGCCAGGTGCGCAGGACATATTATAATGCACAAGTGTGCGTGCACAGGTGCACTCTCTATTCCCTCACTCTCATAATCCGATGGGAAAACAGACCGACACGACCATTGAGAGGTTAGTTGCAAGATAGATAGATTATTACTTTATTGCACCATTATAAGTATATAAAACAATTTATAAGAACTTAATACCAACGTTATCTAGTGTGACACAATCGACGGCCTTATCGCTAACAGTGATCTCTTCCAGGAAACTTTTGGATGGATAGGATCGATACGTAGGTATTGAAGCCAACAACAATCTACTTAACATGATTTCCGAGGCAACTAAATGAAAACCACTAGAACAACGAGAAAAAGCTTCACTTCATGAAAAACTACATACTCCCCTACATCCCTTCATAAACAACTGGTTAAAAACTAAGCGGGACAAAAAGGCCCCCAATAAGCATCACATGATATTCGCTCGGGCCGCTCGCTGCAGTAGCAGTATTATTGATTAGTAATTCCTGATATTGTGGCACAAATAGCCGGAGACACGCGACATTCAATGCTGGCTCTTCAAGGAGGGGTGAAGCAGGTGGTGTGGTGGGGTATGAACGTGATCCGTGGTTGGTTATACCACGTTCATACTCATCACACTGTAAGTAAATCTGTACAGGGTGGGGAAGTATGTATAAGGTGAGATTATAGAAAATATGAGCATACAATGATTCTTGCAATTTATGAATTCAGTTGGTCCGATAGAAGTTTTTGATAAGAAACATGATAATCGATCTATGTTTATAGTATAAAATTTGACTTGTCTAAGTGCTTATTTTGTAAGCCTAAAGAAATAAAGTTATTGATTCTGATCAAAAAAACTGTGTGTATTATAAATAATGCCCATTTTCTAGCTAACGGTATTATTTTTGAAATTGGGATGGGGTGAATGGGGATCAAAATTCTCGTAAAATTATAGATAGTCTTTTAAGACTATTTCCCTGTAGCTTCAAAAGTTAAAGGCTCATACTATCCCCTTGTAGAAAATCTACCTAAAAGATAAATTCTTGTCATTCCTATCCAATCACTATGGCGAGGAAACTCTCTCATTATACAGAGTGTTGAGAGAGGTACAGTACGGGGGCACCCATAACCAGAGGAGATACAGGTGCAGTTTCTTTTGGAACATCAGCAACTTTTTGAAGAAAAACATTTTGGCATAATATTTTTTTGGTCAAACGTGAGTAGCGCCAAATTGGTAAACTAGTTATGGGTGCCCCCGTACTGTCCCAGTTACAACACTCTGTAAAATACCAGTTCATTTCAATGGGTGAAACTGAAACCATCATAATATACAATATCTAATACTTTCAGTTTACTGGGGCTAACTCAGTATTTTCCAGTGATCGGCAAAGGCATGTCGAGCTCTACTCTACTTTACTACTCCGCGAATTTACAAAGGCACTAGCATCTAATCTGTGCGTGTACATTTATATTTACCAGTGCTGTCACCGGATAGGCTCGGATCGCGAAATAACAGTGGCAGCTATCATAAAATTAGCAAACATGGCGAAAAGTTTCTATATTACGATTTCAAATTAGGTTCTAGGTATTCCTAGAATCTTTGCGAGCATTTCCTAGAATCCAATTTGCTAGAACTTAATCAGAGAAATAAAGCTACATGTCTACTGAGGTAGATTATGTTTAATACGGCTTAAACAAATAAATAGGATATGAGTGTGGGTAACGAGAGGAGCCAAGGGACGCAAACGAGGCAGAACGACCCTGCTTTGGAATTTCAATAAGATACTTCATTTTGTGTACGAGTAACAAAGCGTGCATAAGCAAATAAATAAATAATGTCGGACAATGCACACATTATCTAACCCCAAGCTAAGCAGAGCTTGTGTTACGTTTACTAGATCATATACATAATACAATATATAACATAGATAGATATTTTTTATTATACCCAAAAAACCCGAGACAATATTTCAATAATATTACAAATATTTGTACGATCTGCACTCGTACAAATATTTGCCCCAAGGCGGAAATCGTACCGGCAAGCTCCTGCGTCGCTGGCGGGCCTTCGCCCGCGGCGCTAAATTGCTAGTTTGATCGTCGTAAATGGTCGTAATTGGTCGTTAATGGTCACCAAGAGACAGCCCTTCTGATGGTCAGATGATATCTTGAGGAAAGTTTGGAATCACTGAACACGAGAGGTGGCCTAAAGTAGGAGGTTCTATGTTAGGCTGTATGAATGTTTTTCCGTCAATTATGGAACGGTTTTGAAAATTATTTCTTATGGAAAACAATCCCGAGGTGGTCTCGTAAATTTTATTCCCGAGGGATTAGTGTTAGTCTCATATTTTATCAGTTTCTTCAGAAATATAAAAGAACAAAGTAAATACTAAGAAATTCAAAGTCTGTTCTTAATTTTTTCAAAACAATCAAATTATCATAAAAATATATTGACAAAGAAAATAACAATCAAATAATAGAAACAAATTAAACTAGTATTTACAATTGAAACAATTGAGTTAACTACAGACTGTTGCAAACAATCTACAGATAGCTCAACTGGTCCATATCAATACCAGGTAGGAAGCGTCCCCAAGACGCTGGCTGTATTGCCCCGCTGTATGGGAATGCTAATGCGCTGCGCCAGACACCAGCTCTCGGTCGGTCGGGTCATCATAAAAATAGGTTTTTGTTCCAGAGAGTTTCAAAAGATAACCCTGAAAACATTACACTCTTGTTGTGTTGGGGAATCTTGTTAAAATGTAACGAACTGAAAATAATATCATATGTAGCTATGCTAAATATTATGCTACAAGCAAAATGTAATGTAAATAAACACTCATTTATGTAGAAAGTCAGAATGCATAATGCAGTAGCCTACTTAGGATACTACAGTTTTCCTAGTTCCTGTCCTACAAACTAGTATCACTTTCCACCAACTATGCTATGCCGTCCTCGTTTCTTTATATGAAATTAACCTCGACTCGCTCACGTGGCATAACGTATATCACTCAGAAAAAAATTTGTATGTAGCTATCTCACTCAAAGAAAAAAACATGTTTTTTCCATTGTTCACTGAGCGCTATCTTGTGATAAACAAATTTCAAAATCTGACGATAATTACCAACTACACAAACAAAGATTTTTTGTACCTCTTAGAGGTAAAATGTTACTTCTATAAAGAGGTAAAATTTCTTCTAAAAAAGAGGAAATAAACGAGCTAGAGGTAAATCTTAAAATTTTCTTCTGCTCTCGGCTTCTCATTATGTAAAATGTACCTATATACGCAACTAAGATCTATTTCATGATACAGTACCAATGTCTACCCACACCGTACTCTATCACGCGTTTATCTATTTGCATCATCTGTGATAGATAAGATAGAGGCAACTTATAGACAGCCAAGTTAAAACACAAAGCTTTAATGAGTTTATTAATCCAGAGATAATTTTATTAAATTGATGTAGGTATGTAAAACCTTGGCAAAGACAGCGCATAAAAACGAACGAAACTGAAACACGTGTGTAGATATTATCAATATGTGCAATGTGATTTCCCCCTTTCGTGTGAGGGTTGGGGTAATAAATTGTGTACACATGTGTGTAATCGTGTTAAAACACAAACACAGGTAGATACACACATGCTTAACTGTATGGCGCTTAATGGCCCTTCAATCCTGTATTTGCAAATATATTTCAAGAGGAACCACATGCGATGCGATGCAATTTATTGCGTTCAAGTAGGGTGGAACGGAGTTTTTATTTTTCTAAATCGCGGCGCACAATGAATATTATATAATATGGATAGAGGACACTTCACTAGATATTATAAAACAAAGTCATCCGCCGCGTCTGTCTGTCTGTTCGTGATAAACTCAAAAACTACTAATCGGTATTTCATGCGGTTTTCACCTATCGATAGAGTGATTCATGAGAAATGTTCAAGTATACTTTGTTGTAAATTGTTTGAAATATAACGATAAATTATTGTTATATTTCAAATATCAAAGGAATTAGGTAGCGTTTTCGATGAAAGCTCCCAGCGACTCGAGTTTTTCCGACACTTTCAACAATTATCGGTTAGGTGTCATAAATCAGTTATAAGATATAGAGAGAGTATAAGAGTTATAACAAAACAATGCATGGTGGGATATTCTTCTTAGTCCACGCGGGCATAGCCACGGGCGGGTCAGCTAGTATAAAAATAAATAATGTCTCAAAACAACGTCCTAAACTCTAAAGCGTCCGTTTTCTGAGATACTTTAATAATCATCATCATCATCATCATCATCAGCCCATACACGTCCACAGCTGGACATAGGCCTCCCCGGTACGACGCCACAAATAGCGGTCCTGAGCCGCCTCCATCCATCGACTCTGCGACCGCTACGATATCGTCGGTCCATCGAGGATGGTCTCACATGTAGGGGGGGATTTGCCATAATCACCACGCTTGGCAGGCGGATTGGTGATCGCAGTGTTGGTGTTTAAAAATACTCCGAAGGAAGCTGCTGCCCTTCCTCTGGTAGGTTCCCTTAGTCGGCTCTTGCCTAAGATACTTTAATATATGAAAAAATTATCATTCGAGCTATAGTTATTTTAATCTGTGAATCGTAAAGCTTTAGGACATTGTTTTATTTTATTTGTTTGTCTTCTATCCAAATATACTTTATACTTGCATATTATATAACTTGCATAGTGACATATGATGTACATCTGCTGATGAGGATAAGCGGGTTAAGCGAGTCCCTCTTCGTTAACGGATAAAAGGTACTTCTTCTCTCTCTTCTCTTCTTCAAAAATAATTAAGTTTCGCAGCCACTTAAGTTAAGTATGAAGTTATGATATCAGAATAGCGGTTGAAAATTGTCTATGATTTAATTCTATGGAATCATTTAAATTAGAAACTCGGCACCTACAGTTTCAATTTCAATATCTATAGCTCACCATTTTATTTTAGAAGTCCGATTAAAATTCTCTATTGTTTGATCCATTGTCCAATCATCAAAAAATCACAAAATAAACTATTTCATAAAATATCCGATAATATCCGACTTTTGATTATTCTGAACCAATTATGAGATAAACACACTGTATTTTAAAACCGATCTTATTATCACAAAAAACCACTATGCTTATGGAAAGCGACTTGATTTTGTTGTTGTTTTTCGTGTTTCGTAGAGGTATTTTGTAGCGCTACGGGCGTCTACGCCGCGACTCTCGTAGAACTGGCTACGAGTAAATAAACTGTGGACAACCGAGGGTTGCACGCAACGAACATTAATTTTGTTATGATAATTCAATTACTTCTCTAAATTTTGTGACTCGTCTATTATTGAGACGGATTATTTACATAATCTATTCGGATGTTACATCGTTGCCTATCCCATTTTGTTAAAGCATTAATGTTTCAGTCGTATATAAGCAAAAAATTTTGATTATAGTACAAAAGTAAAGCTTTCTACATGATTTGAGTATTTACTTTTCAGCCAATCAGATTTGAAAAGGGCTCGATTTATGATAATATTTTAACAGTTTTCAATAAAAATGTGTCTTGCGTGTCAGTACTCGCTGGTTACTATCCTCTATCTCAACTCAAATCTACATATACATTAGGATTTAAATAAACCATACCCAGAACGCAGCTTGTTCTATTCTATAAATACTTCATTGAATGGTACATTTTCCCATGTCTGGTATACAATATACATACCTATTCTACACCATACTAAGGAAAAGTAACATTTAGCTTCAAACAAAAACTACAAACAGTTATAATAGTAGATTGTTTTACAAGGGACTAAACCATCCCATTATATACGAGGTTGTTATATTATGTTAGGATGACAAGACCGAGTTATAATGGGTGGTTTTGGCCCGAGTAAAACACTCTACTTTTCACTTCGATTGCGAGAAAATAAAACAATTCAAAATTAGACAATTTTCAGAAATTTTATTAAAAATTAAATGCCGCAACGAAACAGTTCGCATTCTACCGTGAAGGGAAGAATCAACCTTCATAAAACATCATCAAGACGGTTCTATTTTCAAAAAAAAAGATTGACGGAGCACCAAGAAGTCGAGTTTTTATGTAAGAGAACGAATGCTTTGTACGGGCTGATGATTTTAGACAAAAATTAAAAAGAAAAAATACTTTTTAACCCGAGGTATTAAACTCGAGTTTTAGGCCTGCTAAGCTACACTATTATGATACACTTTTTGAGCAAGAGAAGTGAAAAATATTCTTCCAATTCATTTGACAATGGCATGTCTTTCAACTGGCAACGGTTCGGCTTTCCAACAATAATGCTTCGATAATGGTGGTATCAGCGCATAAATCAAAACAGGAATGACTGCTCGATGGGCAATGCGAGCGATCGGTACAGATACCGGAGTACCTAGTTGACAAAATCCTGCACAACTGTTTTCAAACACCGAACAAAAGAGCGATGTAATAATAATAATAAGTAAATATAAACTTAATCTGTCTGTTTTACCGTCGAATACTCAAACGCAACTCAGAGCACGTCTCAAGTGACGAATATTTGACAGATTTTCATAGAAAACTTCAAAAAATCGCGACTATTCAGGGTTACTGCCACGTCGTATCCCCAACTGGTGAAAAGATTTCGATTTTTTTTTCGTTTGAATGGTCGATACGTCGAGTGTACGTAGGTACCAAAGTTTGATAATAATCGGAGTAGGTTCTAGAGATATGATGTTTTTTTTAAATATTTTGTAAGTTTTCAATAAAAATGTGTCTTGCGTGTGTACTCGGTGGTTACTTTCCTGTATTTTACCCCAAATCAATACATTAAATTCTAATGATTAGAATTTCAATAAGCCCAACCTAGAAATGTTCAAAGTTAATTCATCGGAAGTTCACGATTTTTTGTAAAATTTTACTGTGTGATAACTATTTTTCTTTCTATCCCTCCAACGACTACTTTATGATCTTATGCATGATACTAAATGATATTACAATCCATCAAAACGAAACCATCGTCTATAGGTACATTTTTTACATCAGGATCAGAATGTATAATTTATGGATACAGCGGTCAAGATCACATGCCATACATGTCACCTTTTGACTGTTTTAACTCATCTCTCATTTATTTCAGCTTCGACTTTCAGACCAGGCGTACCTCTGAAGCAATGGGAGATGTGAAAAATGTTTCAGAAATAAATATGTTTATCCTATGGACTAGACAGAAATAGAAAATAACAAATTTAAGGTACAAATATAAACTCAGTAATTCAAAACTTTTCTAGGAATGCAGCCCCATTTAAGGGCGGCCAACCCGTCTTACTTTTCATACAAACGCTCGTACGTGATTATGGCGCTATGACAGATCTTTCTTTGAAACTTTTAACTAATAGGTAATCTTGTGCACTATATCTAGGTTTCTATCGTAACAAAAAATCGAAATTTGGGGAAACAAATTCAGTATAAGCCACCAAAATCTGCGTTTTAGCACAAATTTTACGTGAACTTTGAGCGTCTATAATGTACTCATAAATTGTAAAAGTAAAGAAAATATTAAGATAGAAACCTTGCAAATATAATGGAAATTCTAAACGACAAAGTTTTATTTGACAAACTTGTAAGGTTTACTGAAAAACACGTATTTCCTGGAACAAGTTTTATGAAATTTTCGCACACTATTCGGTTACTTTCGCACTATTCGCGAAAGTAACCGAATGCCAACCGAGCGCTCAGGCGCTTTCTCTCGCTTTTCGCTTTGCCTCTTTTGCTAACATTGCGCTGGATGAAACAACAAGCCTTTCAATCACGCTCGCGTTGACGATGGTAGGACCGGGAAGGGCCCCCTTAATAGCTGAACAACGAAAGAAATTTAATAAAGCAACTAAATAACTTTGTACTAGTGCCTAACGAGATTCAGATTCGTAAATAATAAGTTTTATTGAAGGCCACGAATCGAGGTTTTATATGTGATTATTGAAAGTAGATTACACAATTTTAATGATTTATTTTTTGTTCACGAGATGTGGTTTGTTTTTCGGTTTCTATGCGGCTGGTGACACTCTTTATTGCCTCGAACCACTAAAACGGCTAAATCGATTTTGGTGAATAAGTCATCAAAACACTCGTCAAAACTCCGGAAGGGTTTGCAGCTGCATTTCTAATGCCTTTATCCAATAACCGAAAACCGAAAAAAGTGAAAATGTGAGAATCTAGTCCGGATTTCTTATTTTTTTCAATTAGCCTGCGATGCAGGACATTGCGGGTTCGATTCCAGCCTCTGAACAAATGACTGTACGATCTGCCGACTTTTGTTCAGGGTGTTCTGGGTGTGGAATAGTCCAGCATTATTTATTTATTTTAGTTAATAACACTCCTTTTTTCGCGGGTGGCGCAGTGAATATCAGCTCCTTGTAAAAATACCGAAATTAAATAACAAAACGCATATCAGCGGCTAAAACAATCATAAATCGGTAAATAAAATTGTTAATTACTTGTTTCCTATTTATTAATCTTATATATAAAATTTCCATGTCACAATGTTAGTTACCGTACTCCTCCGAAATGGCTTTACCGATTTTTACCAAATTTTATATGCGTATTCAGTAGGTCTGAGAATCGGCTACTATCTATTTTCCATACCCCTAAGTGTTAAGGGTTGAAGGAAAAACAACGTTTGGCGGGTCAGCTAGTAATATTTATAAAATTTGTCTTGTCTAAAAGCTTATTTGAACAATAAAGAATTAAAACTTTTTTATACACGACTTTATCTTAATGGCAATTAATTTTGTGAAAAATACATTAAAGTAAAGGCATTACATAAGGCCATAGTTTTTTCAGCATAGTCAAAATAATAAAACTATAGTACCTATATAATTCTAGCTTATAGTATCATGAATAATTATAAAACTGGTATTTTAAGAATGACCCCCTCAAACTGGGTCACAGTTTGTTAATAATTAAGAGACAAGCTGTGTATTTCATGCCATATGTTGCTCCACTTTCTTTGTCCTTCGTGGAATTAAAGTCATATTTTAAGTAGATATTATTAGTAAATAAAGTTCGGTATCAAAGATTTAGGTCAAGAAAATCATCATCATCATCAGCCCATACACGTCCACTGCTGGACATAGGCCTCCCCCGTACGAACCCACAAATAGCGGTCCTGAGCCGCCTCCATCCATCGACTCCCTGCGATCGCTACGATGTCGTCGGTCCATCGAGTGGATGGTCTCCCATGTAGGGGGGGGATTTGCCATAATCACCACGCTTGGCAGGCGGATTGGTGATCGCAGTGTTGGTGTTTAAAAATACTCAGAAGGAAGCTGCTGCCCTTCCTCTGGTAGGTTCCCTTAGTCGGCTTTTACGACATCCACGGGTTGAGTTGGAGGGGTCGATATTCGTACGCCGCGACCCCACGGCGTAGAAAATATATGAACATAACTATTATATATATATATTTAAGAAAAAGGCGATGAAATCTGATAATTTGATGAATATATGTAAACGTCAGGTACCTAAGTACTGATTATATTATTCTGACTTTTCATGATGATAAACAAGCATGTTTTATAAATTGGTAACGCATTCTTTATAATTTGGAAGGCAGAATTTTTCGCAACCAGATTAAAAGCGGTAGGATTTAAGTGCACAAGTGTTGAAAAGGGTTGTAGTTGGGGGTTGTGCTACCACAATTTACACAGCCCTTTGAGATTGTTATTCGGTGTAGTGTTTGGTTGGTGGTCAAAGTCACTGATATGAATGGTACGGACTACATTATATTCACAAGACGCCCACTTATGGTGTTAATGGTTAGTTGGATGGTAGGAAATGGTAATAATATTGGTTTGAACCCGTGACGATTGCGGTCGATCGCAAATGAGTAAGTTTGGGTAAACGTGAGCAGAAACGCATTCTAATGCAAGCTCAGTTAAATGCATAGGTTGCTGCGTTGGTCGGTTTACCCGAACAAGTGTGTTAGCGCAAACACATGAGCACTATAAGATGTAACGCGCACATAACTTATAGTAGTATAGTATAGTATAGTATAGTGTATAGTATAGTATAGTATAGTATAGTATAGTATAGTATAGTATAGTATAGTATAGTATAGTATAGTATAGTATAGTATAGTCATTTATTTCAGATAATCACAAATCCATATAATAGTTAGTAACAATTGTCTTAATAATAATGTTAGTTTATCATAAGTGAGCGAAATATCATTTAACTAATACAGCAATGCTGTGTTTGTATAGCGGCCCATCCAGCTTATCCGATATCATCATCAGGATGCTGTTAGTAGACCGGCGAACTCGGCTCAACAGTGAGGCCATTTTCTTGCGCATACAGGCAGCGAAGTCATCCACTCGCGCTTCGGCGAACATGCCGGAAGCTATGCAGAACCGCCGGAGCCCTAACAGCATCCTGAAGGCATTGTTATATTGGATTCGAAGTACTTATATGCGCCTATATTAGCCCAATTTGGCCATGGTCACTGGGTCAGAAATTGGGCTAATAGGACGTCATTGTCAGTCATCAGATCTCTGTCTTCATATCAACATAACAATTGTTACTCTCACTTATGAATGTACTAGCTGAACCGCCCGCGGCTACGCCCCCGTGGACTAACAAGAACATCTCACCATGTACCTATTGTTTTGTTATATTATATCTTGAAGGTGCGCGTTTTTTATGAAAGCTACCGGGCGCGGGCGACTTCACTTTTTCCGACAATTTTTCGTTTAGGTATATACCCTTAAATCAGTTATAAGATTTAATAAAACCTCCGACAAACTTCCATCTCGGACTTTGTTGTAGTTGAACTTATTGTAAGTGAAAAAATCCTAAGTCTATGGATGAAGTCTATGGAGCGAAAACGCTGTTTATGTACAGAGTTTTCGATGAAAGCGACTTGACTTTTTCCGACACATCCAACTATTATCGTTAACATATGTATTGTAACCAATTAACACAAAACCTCGACACATTATATACTTACTTAAACCTTCCTCATGAATCACTCTATTGATTGGTGAAAACTGCATGAAAATCAATTCAGTAGTTTTTGAGTTTATCGCGAACAGATAGACAGACCCGGTGGAGGACTTTGTTTTATAATATGTAGAGATTGGACAAACGTTAGGCATCGTAGCATGTTTCTTTGAACAATAAGCGAGGGATTCGTGAACGTAAACTGGAATGCAATGCCCTCTGCAAATACCGCAAGGCTAATGCGCGTTACCCATTAATCTCGTAATTACGTTGCACGTAAACAAAACCAGGGCTGTACTGTGCAAGAAATGCAAGCTCTGCTAGAAATACGATTGACGAGAATTTTGGTGATAAGCAGAGTCCAAATTGGGCGAGCAGCCTCGCGAGGCAGCTTGAAAATAATACAGCGTAGCTTTTTCAGGTGAGAGTGTAGGTATAACCAAATTTGAAATCATGAGAGTTAGAAAAAAGTCGTGAAAGGAGAGTCAACAAAAACATCAATTAGATTTTCTGTTATTTTTTTTCAATTAATTTATTACATATTTTAGCTAATATTGCACCATTAAACCAGCTTGCAGCAGTTGATTTGTATTGGTGCTCACACTAGTTTTATACGTATGTTTATATAACTTTGGGTTTGGATAATACAAGACAAAACTCAACTGAAAACTTCTGCAAACAGGTAGTAGGACAAACCTATTGTTTTTTTTTTATTATACTATGTTTTTTTTCACCAATGGATTCGGAATATTTTTGAAATGCATTGTGGAAAACAAAAGGCTATTTTTTATTACAATTTCAGTTTGTATACTACTAAGCAACAATTTGAAAATTCTCAATAATCTTATCGAACAACATACGTAAAGGAATTGTATTGAAGTTAGAAATTGCTTTATTGAAAAAGGAAATAATAATCAAATAATATAAACAAATTAAACTAGTATTTACAATTGAAACAATTGAGCTAACTGCAGACTGTTGCAAACAAACTACAGATAGCTCGACTGGTCCATATCAATACCAGTTGGAAGCGTCTCCAAGACGCTGGCTGCATTGCCTCGCTGTATGGCAATGTTAATGCGCTGCGCCAGATACTAACCAGCTCTCGGGTCAAGTTAGAAATTGACATTTTGATATTTGAATGAATGAATAATATTTATTTGGTACATAAAACATTACAATTTTGGGTTAGTAGTGCCTTAATGTCTATTTTATGTTCATATAGGCTCTCATTGTCACCTAATTGAATTGGTTTTACAATATGATAATAAACTGTATAATTCATTAAAATAAATTAATTCTAACACTGAACTTACCTATCATCGTGCTAAGATTATGCTAGACATTATCCTTACTGCATGCCTGTATACTACATGATTACGAAATAAGGTTCGAATGACCACGTGGTAGGTCGTCGACCTATCGCGTGCACGTCGCACGGTCAAGGGGTTGGTCAAGAAAACGATCCCTTACGGCCAATACTGTTTCATATTTCAAAAAGGAATTAGTGAAAAGTGTTCACAGTATCTTAAATTCTCTATAGGTCAGAGTTCTTACTCTAGCCAAGCTTCCTTTGTAAATAGGAAACCACATAGAACAATTTAAGCATCTTAAACAAAATGGCAGATAATAATATGGCGTGTATTAAAAAACGATAAACCGACTTAAAATTCCCTTATTTTTACTTATTTTAAGTTTTGCTTGATAAATACTAATGCCCTGGGGATAAAAATTTCATAGTGAAAGAATTTTCTAAAGCGGTCCATAATTGGCGAAGATATCACGTAACATACATACAAAAAACATATAGTCGAATTGAGTACCTCCTCCTTTTTTGAATGCACAAAGCTTTTTATATAATAAATAAATAATGCTGGACAATTCACACAGCATCATCTAGCCCCAAGCTAAGCAGAGCTTGTGTTATAGGTACTATACTAGATAACTGATACACATAACAATATATTACAGATATAGATATTTTTTATTATACATAGAAAACGACCAGAACACCCTAAACAAATATCTGCAGATCGTACAAATATTTGTCCTGAGGCAGGAATCGAACCCGCAATCTCCTGCGTCGCAGGTAGACCTTCGCCCACCGCGCCATAGAGTTCGTCAAATATTGTAGTAGTTAAATAAATGCTACCAACTCAAAAGTTATATCAAATTTTATAGTTAGTGAAACAATGTCGCGCTGTTAAAAACCGTGCAGTAAGCACCCAAACACACATCGGACTACCGACCCGGACGGCCGCCGCCGGCCGGTAGTACCGGATGAGATTACCCGGCTGCCGGAATTTGGAGTAGGACACAATGGACATCATTTGTGTAGCTTTATGAAAATAGCCTACTTAGCAGCCTGGGTGCTTGGCCTTATTAATGTTTTGTTTTCTTAGGTCGATTGAACCTCAGAAGAAAGCTCAAAAATATTTTTACTCATAATTTATTTTACTTGTTTCTGAAAATCCTAACTAGCATTATAAATGCGAAGGTGTGTTTGTTTGTCCTTCCTTCACGCCATAACTAAGCAACCAATTGATTTGAGTTTTGACATGGAGTTAGATGAAAGGATGGAGAGTAATATAGACTGTACGTTTTGTCTCTACTTGTTGTCTTTTTTTGTTGGTCAACTACTTTAAGTATGTGTAATTAGAATTTAACGCGGGTAAAACCGCGGGGAAAAGCTAGTTAAGAGTAAATTTTAATTAAGCGTTAGGTAAAGTTGTTTGTTTCTAAGCATTGATCACAATGATCACACACGGACTAACATTCTCAGAGAAACTTTTTAAAGTGGATCAAGTGGTTCCAATGATATTTTTTAGGTATGCCATTAAATAAAAAACCCTTGAAGTGTGTAGTGGCACCATATTAACACTCTCAGAAACCTTTCCTCCAAACTGACTGCCTACGTAGAGGTACCTACTCAAATTTTACAGGTGCTTACAAAAAAGTTTAAACACAAACGTAAAACATAACAAATCCTGAATATAAATTAAGATATTTGTATTGTCATTTTAGTAAATTTTTCTAGATATATTTGAATAAATAAATAATGCTGGACAATTCACACAGCATTATCTAGCCCCAAGCTAAGCAGAGCTTGTGTTATGGGTACTAGATAACTGATATACATAATACGATATATTACATAGATAGATATTTTTAATTATACATAGAAAAACGACCAGAACACCCTGAACAAATATTTGCAGATCGTACAAATATTTGTCCCGAGGCGGGAATCGAACCCGCAACCTCCTGCGTTGCAGGCGGACCTTCGCCCACCGCGCCACATCGGTCGTCACACCTAAAAATAATTACGCAAGTTGCGTTTTCAAACTTGATTTTGCATGTATTTTGGAAAGTTGATTTTATTAATAATTTGTCTTTTATTTAATTGTTTAAACAATAACACTTACTCGTACACACATAGTATAAGTAGGCTGATATTATATAATTTTATAGAAAAAATGCTGAAAAACTTCGGGTCAAAATGACCCGGCGGCGGCGTCATTGTCTACGTAATTATTTTCACGTCATTAGCGCCGAGTTAACACACGTATTATGAAACTATGCTCAATTAGCGATCTTTGCTTGAGTAACGAGTAACACTTCAGCCGTAGATAATCATTACGCAATCATAGATCGATAACTGAGCAAGCTTTTGTATCTATTAAGGTCATAAGACGTCTATTTTACAAACTTGTTACATAAACTTTGTGTAAATTATCGTAGCTACATTAATAATATCATAATCCCATAATAATGATTCGAGGCCTTGTGAAAAACAAGGTAAAACTTCAAGAGACATTTAGGTCATGGGACTTACTACCTTGAAGGACTAACAACTCAGGGTAATTGTAGTTTCAAAAGATATAATTACTTATGGTGTTGTTTTATCTATCACCTTGGAAAATTGCAATAGGGAAACATCCACAACAACCATTTGTTATAGGACACCTTTGTAAAACATAGTATCAGAATCAGAATCAGAATCAATAACTTTATTTCTTTAGGCTTACAAAATAAGCACTTAGACAAGTCAAATTGTATACTATAAACATAGTTATTATTATCAAATAAGAAATAAGGTGTTATTGATATTCTCTTCACTTCAAGTACATACCTATACGGTTTAGTTTTTATTCCTACATATGTGTACTCAGGTACTTTTGTAATATTAGATTTTTTTATTGTGTGAAAGTTGTACCTACCTAAAAATAACTTATTGTATTTTTACTGATCTTTACCTACTTTCCTGTCTATGTTTGATAATTTTTTGTATTGTGTCTATGTTTGTAAACCAAATAAACCATCTTTCTATCTACAATAATATTACCTACATATTTCTATGTAGGCAGAATTAAACATTAAAATGCAGGGAAGGAATCTGCTCCCCTTTCTCTTATATGTTACCTTAGGCAACCCTTACGACATCCACGGGCTGAGTTGAAGGTTTGACATCATTTCATTTGTCCCTTGTCTATTTTCTAAATCAGATTTGCGCACACGCCCACCATAAAAGAGCTTTTAAGCCGCGCGTGTGCAATTATGCGTTATGAAAGTTTTGGTTTTGATTTTTAGTGTGGCGTGCTTCCGTTACTGTTATCTGTCGGTTATGGCTAAGACCCCGTTAGCACGAGCTCTTTTTTAACGCAGCGCCGCCGGCGGTTTTCTAGCGCTCGTGTAAATAATAGTAATAAGAATTTTGGTTATTCGACCCCAGCGTTGAAAATAGAAGAGTGCTCGAAAGAAAAGCGTGGGGTTTTAAAAGCGTCGCCACCTGAACATGTACTTGGGAGTGCAAATTGTTCTATTTGAACGCTTTTTTAACGTACCTATACGTAAAAAAAGCGCTCATGCGAACTAGCTCTAAGTTTTCATGTGGTTTTCATACCCACAATAGGCATGACGACTGATTTTGAGAAACTACACCGTGATATTTATTGTAAGACATCTACTGAATGCAAAATAAATGGATTTCGAAGGAAAAATACAGGTTTTAGAATGCATTTTCAATTTCGCTCAAAAACGCTACAATACTCGTGGCGGCTGTCTATGACGTCATAGATGCACGAACATCTGATGATACAGAATGATCATAATATTTTCAAGATAAACTTTACCAGCCATTCTGTGCCTTTTTACATTACATATTGTGACGGCATGACGTCACAGTTGTGTATTCTCTGATTGGTGTTCAACGTGTCATGGCGGTTTACTGTATTTTGTAGTTTTATTTTATAAAAATAATAATTAATCTCTTTTAGATACAGTCGTCATTCAAATACATACATAATTCGTTTTTTTTAAATATGTTGCAGCTAAATATATTATTTTTACATGATTATTACCTAAATATATTGCAGTACCAACTCGATTGTCAGAGGTGGTCAACAAAAAGCCCTGTAATCAAATAGCTGGTCACCCAACACCTTACTTAGTCTACATTGTTGCACGTAGAGTTCACTATCGGTTCCGAGTAGAGTCAACAATAAGGCCGTTGAGAGAAAAGCTGACGTTGAGTTCTGCGAACGAGATTGGTTTGAGATCAACAGGAAACTGATACTTGGGCAACGAGGTACCTATTTAATTGTTTTTAAGTTTGAATTGTAGATTAAGTGTTGTGCTTGTGACTGATTAGTTTCTGCCCTCGACTTCGCACGCGTTGTTCTATGGAAACGTTGAATGTTATTTCTATGCAGTAGAAACTGATTTATGGGATAAAAAGTAGCCTTTGTGTTATTTCAGGTCTGACCCTACATCTGTGCAAAATTACAGCGCGATCCGTTCAGTAATTTTGACATGAAGAAGTACCTAATAAACATACATCCATCCATCCATTTGTTATCAGTGTAAAGTAATTTGAAATTAGTTAATAGACTTGTCTAAGAACCCTGTAATGCCTGAAAGAAATAAAGCACTTTGAATTTAAGTAAAACATATTTCCTAAGCTGGTAAATTAATTAACTGTTGTGAACATTCTGTTAAAATGGATAGACCGTAGTCATAACTCTGTAGGTTCAAAACAAGTGAATATGGTCCTCGCTTTTCACTATTTTCGCCATATGAGAAGGCCTACAAAATTAACAAAATGGCTTTATTCAATTTGATAAAATTCTATTATATAACTACTAGGCTATACCTGCTAGACTAGCCTACTACTAGCGCAATTGTTGAGCGCATCCCGTACTGAATGATGGGTTCAAATCCCGTCGAATCATAAATATCTTGAGATATTATTAAATTTCTTAAAAGTAATGTACCTTTTGTTTTAATTTCCTCTTTTTTTTGCAGCATTGTTTAAGGACATAAGTAAATACATAATTTTCCATTATAGGACATTGAACAGAGTACACTGTTTTAGGACACAGGTCTCTCCCGACTCTCGCTTACCTATACCATTTTCGAATGATTCTAGAAAATTCCAGTAGCTTCACCAGCAAGTATTCTGTTTAGTTACAAGTTATACCACAAATAGAGCATAAAAAGTCGTATTCCAAGTTAACATCACGAATAAAATTTATGGCGAGTCTTACAAACTGCACGGCAATTTCGTACAATTACTCTGATAAATACCGATAACGATAACAGGGTTGTAATAAGGATCTCTTTGGGGCAGTTCACTTTTATAACTTGTCTGTTCTGAGTAATGAGCCATCTAATGTGGGCATATCCGTATCTTAGTGGTCAGTACTGACAGTAGGATTTTAGCGTGAATATAAGTAGGATTTTAGCGTGAATATAACACATAAAAAAATATGTATATACATACAGTCGAACATAAAAGCTCTTTCTCTTTTATTTTACGTCGGTCAAAAATATCGAGCATCGTTTTATTTTATTTTTATCCTTAAAGAACAATAACTCCACTTTTAAGGTTTCAGTTGAGAAAGCACGAAAACCTACGTAAACGAAGGGATCATCGTTTTAGCATTAAAAGATTTCAAACTGATATGGATATTAATATCTTTCTGCCTGCCTACTTTATTTTGTTGTAGTCTATTTTTGAAAGCATTTTGTTATTAATTTTTGACTTTCATAGTGGCGAACTATGAACGCCGCAGCTTCCGGGGTGAACACATCAAGTGGTGAGAACACCACTTGAGATCAATAGGTAAGCCTACCATAGCCGTAGTGACCGAAAAGCCATCTAGCTTAATCCAAAAAAAAAATATCGTCAACTTTGCGGATTAATTTTTTAAGATCACAACTAATATCTACGCCTTCCCCAGCTTTCCCCCAGAGTTGATATTACATTAAGTATTGTAAATTGTAACTCAATGCCTTTCCCTGAATCCAGTCCTGTTCTCGACTCGGGACAGGCGAGCTCTACTTAAATTTAATGGGACTATAAAGAATTCATTTCGTCGGAATCTTGCAATCATTACTATAAGCGTAAGTTATGGGTACTGAAAAGCACTGAGAATCGCATTTTGCACGCTCTTGAGAAGAAAGATAATTCGTCTTAACCTCTCAACCACGTGAAATTAGGATACTTAGGTACCGTTTTGTTTTAAATCCCGGTTTATCAATCGCGTTACAGTAACTCTGGTCCTGGAACAACTGATGCGAATTGACGAGTCTCAAAGTTTTTAAAAAGCCAAGTCAACAGTGTGATAGCCTACCCCAGACCATATGACTCTAATAAGTAAAGTCTTTCAATTAAGAAATCTGTTCATATAGTCTTTGACGAAATTAAAGTTTTTTCTATCAATTCCACTCACTTATTTGCTGTTTGGTAGTTCGACTGACCCTCATATAAATAGTCATAATGCTTTACCGATACGAATGATTATGTCTATCTATTATATTTTGTTACTGTTACTCAACATTTGTATTATTTTACAGACGTTTATTTATTTGTTGATTTTTGGAATCAGAATATTCAATAGAACGAAGTACTTTGAGTTACTTTGGTCATAGATTTTATAATACTACATACACTAGCTTTGGTAAACTATACATCTTTTACTATTTTCAATACTTTTTCATGGAAAAATTAACTAGATCTAAACTTCGGACATAATATGTCAGCACGATCAAAATTTAAACTTTCGTAATTGCCATATTTTCCGATTCATCAGATTCGCATCTCTATACACATACATATAGGGTTTCAAAAACTGATAATTCTATGCGGGCGAAGCCGCGGGCACAGCTACTAATCAATAAAAAAAAGCCACACTTTGAACCTTTCTAGTTTGGATAATAGGTGTATCGTGACGTGAACCACCAGAACAACATAAAAGTAGGTAGGTAGGTACACTTGTAAGTTAGATAGTGTACAACAAAAATGTATTCCAAAACTAAAACCCGACTACATAAAAGTATTAAGAGTGTGCCATAAGCAATTTAGTGTTAGAAATCGTTATTTATCTCAGAATCTGTGAAAGCTACTACCTTCAAATTTAGGGAAATGATACTTTGAACTTTTATCTTGGATTACGTGTTTTAAAAACACGATTGGTGAAAATTTTCTCGATAAAATATTATTTTGAAAAATACATGTTTTGCACCAATTTTGCTATTTATCTCAGGAACAGCACATTTTATTTGTTGGGTTTTTGTTTTGTCAAGAAAGCTTAAAGTATTTCTTGAGTTATGTCTTTTAATTTTTCGATTTTCGGTTGTTTAATTAACTTGTAATTGGATAAAAACTCATTTTTTGCGCTTCCGCCTTTCCAAAAACGTATGCTCTGTCCTGCTCCTATGAACTCAACATCCTATTGCTATCCTTTTTACAAAATGGCGCGCAATGTGCACTCTTAAACAAGCGGAATGGTTTCCCCTGCGTCGACCTGGCTCTGCGTCGACAGTAAAATTGTATTGTAATGCAAATAAAATATTATGCTAATTAGTGCCTCTGCGTCGATGTACTGCCAGTTGCAAAAATGAAAGTACGTATTGGTTTTAAAATCGTTGTTTTATTAATAGTACGTAGTAGTAGTGGTATCCCTAATCAACAATACATATTATATATTTTTGTATAGTGTTATTTACAACCTTATTCCGCTTCCATAAGGGTCGGACCGATACTATCAAAAATGATTAGTATAATTTCTAACCTTGAGGAACATTTTCACGATACCTAGATTGCTGGTTTGTTCTGTAAAGTTGGTTGAGAATAGTCTCTATGTGAATAATATCTGGCGATATTGCCAGAAGACTATGTTTAACTTATTAATAGACTATGTTTAATTTCACTTCGAAATTAGTAAAACATTTTCATGTTGCAAAACTAGCAATGTATTGTGAAAATATTCTTCAAGAGTGGAAACGACACTACACATATTTTAAACCTAACAACGTGTATCTAAAAATGAATGAAAATTACAAAGTAATTAAAACAGAAAAATTCAATTAACAATGTGTACCTATAAATATAACCAAAAACAACAACGTAACATTTGTAATTGAACTGACACAATGAAACTTACAAACTATAAATAAGTGGTAAATGTTAAAACTGACTGTTTTAAAATTTTTGGTATTTTGATACCTACATATAAGTTAAAATATAATAATCACAGATAATTATCAAATCCCTAAAATATTAGAATTACAATCACATTTATATCGGTCAAATAGTCAGAAATACTTGTAATAGGCTTGTAATTGCACAATCAAAAATAAGTGGCTTGTATTAAGATTGACTATTTTTTAAATTCGTTGTCATTTTGATACCTATTAGTAACTACCTTAAAATATCAAAATCACAGATAATATTCAAGTCCTTATAATTATTAGAATTACAATCACATTTATATCAGTCAAACAGTTAGAAAATATTAACCTTTTTTGTGACAGTTAGAAAATATTAACCGCTTTTGTATTACACTAAAATTTTACTGATGACAGACCTCTGACAAGTTTGTGTATTCATTTTGCCGTTTGTGAAATCTTCCACAATTTCGTTAATGCGATCGTCAATCGCCATGCAATTGTTTTTCTTCGTTTTTGATCTTTTTTGTAGGTATTCGATTGTTGTATTTTATACCTGCTTTCCTTTGCTTCATCTCTCAGAATGTTGATCAGGAAGTATAGTGGTGGATGTATATTTTTTTTTATTGTGCCCTCTTTCTACTGGATTTGTTGTTCTATTGCGTTCTTTATAGCAGCAAAACAAATGGTCATCTTTGTCTATCCATTGGGAGGTCATATATTCATTATAAAGTTTATTTAAGCTTTAGGTGTGCTCCCTTACAATGAAACCCATGCTTCCGGAATAGATTCCTTTGGTAGATGTGCTATATCTGCAGACATTGCGATATGTTCTTTCCATCAGGAATGTCAACTAAATAAATAAATAACTAGCTTATTTTCTTTTCCTTTTTTCCATAACGCTTTGCTGAAACGGAAAAATAAACCACTGACCTCTGAATGTGGGAACACTTCTTTAAGGGCGTTGATAGTTCCTACTTCAAAATCTATTATATATTTAGAAGGTTGGTTCTCTGGGATGTTTTCTTTAATCAGTAGAAACATCTTCTGATAGGCCTGTTGTCATTTGTTTGGTAACAATGCAAGTATAACCGGTACAACTACAGTTTTGCCGCGGCACTAAAAATGTCTGCTTGTATAGTGTACACTTGATAAAATGGTGCCATCAACAAAGAACAGTGTCATCTCTTTCAAACCATCTTTGCATTCATCCAGCATGAAAATCAAAATCTTGTCTTTCCCCCCACTGTCGACAATTAATCAATTTTTACCGATTTCTTTCGGAATCACCACCCCGTATGTTTAACTGATCCATCTCTACTTTTCTGACAAGGCTTTATTTGCGTTATTACATTCGTGCATTCCTAAATCTACTATGCTTCCTACCGAGACGACTGTACCAATGATCCTGAGACGAGCGAGTCGAGTATCGACGTAGCGCCAGGTCAACGCAGGGGAAACCATTCAACAAGCGTTCACCTATTGTCCTTATCATTTTCTTTTGATACTTTGGTAGTCGGAGGCCTTTGTTCCTACTTGTGTCCTAGGTATAATATGGGGTGGGTGCCTCCGACTACCTAAGTATCAAAAGAAAACCTCCGGTTTCGGAAAGTACAAACAAAGACCTTTGCAACGATATCACACAAGAGTATATTTACTTATATTGGGATTTTCGACCCTTACTTAGACCCCCACTATCTCGTCAGACCCCCATTTTTATCTGACGTCTAACGACGTATAACTATCGGGCTATTGAACAAATCACCTCATTTGTTGAAATCGGACCAGTAGTTTCAGCGCTGCGTGGGAAGATAAAAATCGGCTACAACATATGTATGTATATATATACAAACATACATGCGTACATACATACATAGGGTATCAAACTCATATAACCCTCGTCCTTCGGTAGTCAGTCAGGTAAAAAACCTATGACATAGTGACCTGCACTCGCGAAGATTGTCCCATGCGTGCAGTCTAGGGAAGACTAAGAATGCATAGTAGGTATCTAATGCATTCTTTGGTTGGTTTAACTTCGGTTTAAGTAGGTAGTAACCTTCTTGAACCAAAGTTCATGTATATAGATGACGATTACGACAAAGGCGACAGATATGTCGCGGCGGGCAAAGGTCCGCCTTCAACGCAGGAGGTTCTGTGTTGGACAAATTTTGTACGATTTGAAGATTTTTGTTTCGGGTTTTCTGGGTGTTTTCAATCTGATCACAATTCGGTGGATCTATTCTCCAGAGGATGCCGGGCGCTGCTGCCCGCCTTAGTGAACGCTGGCCCGCCCCCAGAGCATAGAAACGCATACAACCTTGCCCTCAATTATGTAAAGTCTGATAACATGGAGCAAGAGAGGTTACAACTACCTCCCCTTAGCCTGTATGGTCATGCGTGATGGTAACTGGCTGCCAGCCCCCCTAGCACGGGAGTTGTTGTCTAATATAGAAAAAACGTCACTTTGTCATCCAATGCGTAAATTATTTGAAATTCATTCCCTCAACTTCAATAATGCACGCAATGTATGGCGATGCGATGTCATTATTCTCCAATATCCATTCTACCCCAGAGAACAATTCCGTGCGTCAGATCGTCCCGTCCTACATTTTTTTACGTTTACAATTGATTTACAAAATGTAATATTTTTGCGCCTCCCGTTAGAACGTCACTTTGTATGACACAGTCTGACATCCTTTGTGAACAGATACGAAAATATAAAATTATGTGGACTTACCAAAATAAAATCCAATTAATAACACAGAATGTTTATCTTTAGAAAGCGTGTTCCTTCTTTATTATCGCAAATAAAAACTTGTAGCAAACTGAAACAAAGCGTGACAAATTAAAACTGTCAATTTTGAGAGATTTTGAGTAAAAGTCAATGTATTTTTTTCTTGCGAGCCTGTTGATCGTATTCAGCCAGTGACTTTGGTTGTTTTACAAAAAGGTTGAATAATAATCTAACCTCTTTTACTCTATTGTTTCATGGACGAACGAAAGCATAGAAAAAGTTAGGCACAAAGAGGTCGTATACGTTTGGCGAGGGCCGCACGTTACAGCAGCGCGCCACGATTTGTGCGAATAAGATAGGGATAAGATATCGCGTTCATCGGAGCGAAGATAGAGCATTTGGAAAGGCGTAAGCGCACAAATCATTTATTTATTTATTACATGAACATTACGCAATTATTTAAATAACTAGCTTAAAGAGAAAATAAATTGTAATTATTTACGAATCAAAACATTAGTTATTTATATACTGCGTAGGGTTCCTGAGATCTCGACCGATTAATAGTGCGAAGCTTTCATGTTTTTATCGTAATTTTGTTTCTTAATCGTTCTTTCTTGAATACTTACTGAGGTCTAGCATGATTAACAATACCCGCTAGAGTTCACGGTTGGAGTGGAGTTTACGGGACTCAGGACAGAAAATTTTAGACGATTTTTTTATGCATATGTTTTTTCTTGCAGCATTGTGGAGGGGGCGACTAAAGGAGCAACTTTTGTTCACATCATTGACTCTATAGTTCTTCGTTCCATATTGGCGGAATGATTGCGTAACACAAATACAAAAATATGCAGACAAATGAGTGGATTTCTATTCGAATTTAAAAAAAAGTTGCAAAAGACTAAGATAGATGGCGCTGTATGAAATTCAGTGTGTAAAATAAAAATGGAACCCGTTTCGTTATTTATTTTATGACAATTGACATTTACTCTCTGACTTTTGTGCAGCGCCATCTGGTGTCAAAATAAAAAGCATGATTGTTTTTTTTTTAAAAGATTGCATTGAAAAGTCCTTATTGAGAACCTCCTCTTTGAAGTCTGTTGATAAAGTAGAGAATTCATGCATAGCAATCAACCATGTGTTCCAGCGGTCAGGTACCGTTACCCTAAACAATCTTGCCTTTACAACTAAAACAATAGGAATAGAAACATTGAGATTTATAAATGTTTTAAAAAGCACAATAAAAAAGAAAGCACCAAGTGGATACACCAGATGTTGCACAAATTCCAAACAATGAGCTAAAATGGTCTCTCAATGGTTGGCTCTGTCGACACGTGATGAAGTTAAAGTGGTCCCTAAGAAGTCTTTGGAAAGATAATAGAAATCAGAAAACATTTTTTATTTCTTTAGGCGTACAAAACAAGTCAAATTTTAATGAGTGGTTTAATGAGTGGAAAGCCGAGTTTTGAGATATACCTAACCTTGACTGCAATTTACCGAAAACGAACCTTACCTATTGCGGTACCTAGTTATAAGTAATCAATCAGTACATAGGTAGTACGAGTATAAAACAAAGTCGCTTCCCCCTGTCTATCTGTCCCTATGTATGCTTAGATCTTGAAAACTACGCAACGGATTTTGATGCGATTTCTTTAAATAGATAGAGTGATTCAAGAGAAAGGTTTATGTGTCTAATTACAATGCAATTTGCAATGCTATCTGCATTGCACCCTTGCGAAGCCGGGGCGGGTCGCTAGTCTATATATATAAAACAAAGTCGTGTTAGTTACACCGCATATAACTCGAGAACGGCTGAACCGATATTAATGATTTTTGATTTGTTATATTTGTCTTCGTCCAGAATAGAATATAGATATAGGAATAGAATATATAATAGAGAATAGGGTCCCGCGCAAAAATTAAAATTCAACGGGGGTGAAGCCGCAGGCACAGCTAGTTCATAATAAAAAAATTACAAAGTATAGCGTTGTAAGTTGCCAAGAATGTTTTTAATTTAAACTGCCTTTAACTCAATCAAACGCCGTATGACTATATTTATACAAAGAGTCATACATGCCTTACAGAGAACGCTGTTCCTTATCACCAGCGCTCCAATCAGACAAGTAGGTCAATATAATTTCATCAATATCTATTGAAATCATCTACAAATCACGTGATGATGCTTCTTGAGTATGCACATAAATAATTGCCGATGTTGCTCTATTTTAACAGACTTCAAAAAGAGGAGGTTCTCTATTCGTCTGTATGTTTTTTTGTATGTACATACAGCCTTGCCAAAAGTATAAAGCACCTTAAAATTTAATGACTTTTTCGTGTTTAAGGTGGAAAATAAAACTAATTTGTTTTCCAAATTACTATATTAACATTAAATTTTATAAATCACTAATATTTAGTTGGCCCACCCTTCGCATTGATCACAGCAGCAATTCTTTGGGGCATGCTGTTTACAAGATTTTTACATTCGGCTGCACTTATGGCGTCCCACTCTTGAAATAAAGCATTTTTTAGCGTTGTTTTGGATGTAATGCTATGCTGTTTGACTTTGCGCTTCATAATACCCCAAAGATGCTCGATAGGGTTCAGATCTGGGGACTGCGCCAGCCAATCTAACAAGACAATACTGTTGTTTCGAAACCAGCGCATGGAGGTCGCTGATTTATGACAAGGAGCATTGTCTTGTTGGAATTTGACGCCATCCAAGTTCGTGTCGCCGAAAATGCGCGTAAGCGAAGGTAATAGAGCGGTTTCGAGTACATTTATGTACTTTTCACTGTTCATACGGCCTTCGCAAACGAACATTTTGCCGACACCATCAGCTGCCAGATCATAATGCTACCTCCTCCGTGTTTAACAGTGGAAACCACGCAATCTGGATGATATTCCTCGCCGACGCGCCGCCTCACGAAGGTTACACCCGCAGTTCCGAATAGCTGTAACAATTGAAAAAAGTAGAGCTTAAATGTGTGCTCATTATTTTTATGAAAGCCAACTAAAATAATAGTAATCAGTGTTATCGTTTTTATGAAATGGTATAAAAGCTTACCTCAAAGTTTGATTCATCGGACCACACAACATTTGACCAATCCTCCTCCGTGAAGTGTTGGTATCGTAGAGCCCATTCTAAACGATTTTTTTTGTTATTTTCCGAGAGCCACGGCTTCTTTCTTGCTTTATACCCCTTTAAACCCGCATCTCCAAGCCTTCTTGGTTAAATAGAGATTTAAAAAAAAAGATGGTATTGGCGCTAAATCTCTAGAATTTTCTTCATTCCAAATCACAAACTTTTACGTTTAACTTCCTGACTTTTACTTCCAAATTGTGAACGTGAAAAATGTCATCACGTGATAGTGAAGATGCTAATATGCAAATGGAAGAAAAGGGCAAAGAAATAATTATGAATCTGTTGCCGACAAAATCACGTGGAATATATTTAAAGAGTTACGAAAATTTTATGAAATGGAGAGATGAGAAACGTGTGGATTCTTTTACAGAAGGGGTTTTTCTCACTTATTTTGATGAATTATCGAAAAAATTCAAATCGTCGACTCTTTGGAGCACATATTCAATGTTAAGAATGACCTTACAAACGAAACACGACGTCGATATTAAAAAATATGTAAATTTAACGGCTTCACTGAAGAAATTGTCCACTGGATACAAGGCAAAAAAATCTAAAGTCTTGACGACACAAGAAATCGAAACATTTTTAAATAACGCTCCAAATAAACAATACTTCGCAACAAAGGTAACCTACTTATGTACTCTACTCAAACTAAATAAATAGATACATACCTACATACCTAAATTATGTACCTAGGTTATTACGATTATTAACACACTTATTTTTTTGTTCAACAGGTTGCTTTAATTTATGGAATCAGCGGTGCATGCGGAGGAATAGAGCTTGCCAATATAACGCTAGAAGACGTACATAGAAACGGATACAAACCTACAAGCTGTGAGTCTGCCGAACACGAAAACAAACAAAGAGCGTAAATTTGTCATCAGTGGAGAATACCTTAATATACACTTGCGAGCTATAAACTGGAATCACTTCATCGCTGGTTTCTGCAGACCATATTTTACAGTTTCCATGCAATAAACTGTAGGTTGTAGTACATTATTTTAAAGATAATTTTATTAGCTTTCAAACTATTTCGATATCATAGCGAAAAAAATGTTCATCATATGTCATGGAACGTGAAAACAAAACACATAAATTTTTGGAACGAAACATCAATTTTTTCATACTCCTGAATCCCTATAAAAACTGGGATTTTATGCAATTTTGTCATCAGTCTAATATATCACGTCACTCAAAATACTGGAATTACAAGAAAATGGAAACCACACCAATAGAAGCCGCTCAAATCGTCACCCTAATCCAGCAAGGGTTCTCTCAGCGTACTATCGCTCGACAGCTTCATCTGAGCCAGTCCTGTGTCTCCAAAGTATACAAGAGGTTTAGAGAGACTGAAAACTTAGTTCGAAGACCAGGATCTGGACGACAGCGATGCACTTCGGCGAGAGATGACCGATTTATTGTCAGCACTTCTCTCCGAAATTGACATCTAACCGGCGTTGACGTCCAGGAGGAGCTCGGAGAAGTTCGAGGGAGAACTGTCAGCGTTGTTCACTGAACAGTGAGGCGAAGACTCAAAGAAGCTAACTTGACCCCAAAAAGGCCAGCAACGGGACCCAAATTGTCTACAGCCCACCGACAAGCCCGATTTCAGTTTGCTCGTGATCACTTAGATTGGGATATACAGCAATGGAGCCGAGTTTTGTTCGCGGACGAGACTAGGATGTGCCTGCATGGCAGTGACCGTCGACGGAGAGTCTACAGGAGACCGGGGGAGCGATACGCACAATGCTGTATAGCGGAAACAGTGGCATATGGGGGTGGGTCTTGTATGATGTGGGCGGAGATTTCAATTGATGCTAAAACGGAGCTGGTATTCGTACCCGGTGGAGGTCGGGGAGGAGGACTAACCGCAGAAAGGTATATCAACGACATTCTGCTGGGCCATGTACTCCCTTACGCAGGGTTTGTTGGCGAAAATTTCCTGCTAATGCACGACAATGCCCTCTGCCACACCGCTCGTGCGACTAGACAGTACCTGGAAGAAGTCGGGATTCCCACAATAGACTGGCCAGCCGTCAGCCCTGACAGGAACCCTATCGAACACCTGTGGGACGAGCTGAAAAGGCGGGTACGAGGAAGATCTCCAGCTCCGGCGTCAATAGAAGACCTAAAAACTGCTCTTATCGAAGAGTGGCAGGAAATTCCACATGATTCCATCAGGAAACTCATTAGGTCAATGAAAAACCGTTTACAAGCAGTCATTAGGGCCAGGGGGGGCAATACAAAATATTAAGCGGGAAATAACAAAGATTTTAAATAAAAAATTGATATTTTCATATTACTTCTTATTAATTTAAACATCCACAACTTCAACCTATTGTAATAATTCACTAAATGAAGGTAGAAAACTTAATTAAATTTAAATAATTTAGTACCATTCGAAAGCTAACAAAATTTCTTTTCAATTGTTATACACCAATCTGCAGTTTATTCCATGGAAACTGTAAAATATGGTCTGCAGAAACCAGCGATGAAGTGATTCCAGTTTATAGCTCGCAAGTGTAGTTATTAGCCTATCCGGAGTTACGTCCCACTAATGTTTTAACGAGAAGATTTTTTCTAAATTATCAAAATGGTAAATGCACAAGGCAAGTCATAGGCAAAAATAAATTTGGTAACATGCCTAAAGATATTGCCACTTATCTAAATTTACCAAATCCGGAACTCTACACGGACCATTGTTTCCGCAGAACATCCGCGACTCTGTTGGCGGACTCTGGTGTGAATATAACGACATTAAAACGGCACGGTGGATGGAGATCTGATCAAGTGGCTGAAGGTTATATAGAGGACTCTATACAAGTATCACGTCACGCAGCGGATTACGGAAGGAATCAATATTCTACCAAACATTACAGAACCCCAAGCATCTACATCGCGGGATTGGATGAATATGTCAACTCAGCTGAAGCCGCACTCAGATCTTAATAATGCAGGAAACTCAAGCATGAGTCGAGTCTCTCCAACTTTTACTCCACAACAATCAACTCAAAATATTATCACATCCCAATCACAGAGAACCGAAATAAAATTGCCCGGGAAAAACATATCACTAAACATTCAAAATTGCTCTAACTGCACATTTAATTTTTAATAAAATTTCTGAAAATTGTCTAATTTTGAATTGTTTTATTTTCTCGCAATCGAAGTGAAAAGTAGAGTGTTTTACTC
Organism: Eupithecia insigniata; assembly: GCA_947859395.1. Lineage (NCBI taxonomy): Eukaryota > Metazoa > Arthropoda > Insecta > Lepidoptera > Geometridae > Eupithecia > Eupithecia insigniata. The sequence goes on along the minus strand of OX402011.1, from coordinate 2,564,460 downwards.
GGGCCAAACCCACCCATTATAACTCGGTCTTGTCATCCTCCCTCGCTACGCTCGGAAGTATAACAACCTCGTATATAATGGGATGGTTTAGTCCCTTGTAAAACAATCTACTATTTTTTTATTATTGTACAAAGAAAACAATATAGAAAACACTCACTGCAAATCGTACGTTTGTCTCGAGGCGGGAATCGTACCCGCAACCTACTGCGTCTCAAGCGGACCATCGCCCACTGCTTCACCAAGGTCGTCGAATGTTTCTAAATCATTGACAAGAATCAGAAACTATACCTCTGTCTATACATATCTATCTGTATATATTTGATCGTGCGTGGGGTTGTCGCTCGCTCGCCTATACCTATTACGACAATTACAGCATCATGCAGTCCAATTGAGTTTATTAGTGTAATATAAGCAAGTGTTTTGTGTTTAGATCGTGGACATACATTGATTCGTCTTTCTTCGTCTTTTGTCGCTACTTTGTCGTCTTCGGCTTATTCCCAGAGTTCCATGACTCTATTGTTACTTATTTCCCAATGCGTCCATGAAAAATATTTCTATAATTTTAAATATTCATACATGAACTCCTAATCGGTCCATGAGATTTAACTAATGTACAGTCAGCAGCTTGGTCTGGTTAAGTCCACAAACGTCTCACATATAAGACGTGCTGGCTTCACCATAAATGAAGTATTTTTGTTTACTTCTCACGACGCGGGATTACGCGATTGTTCCTCTTTGCTAAGCATTCTAGCTTGACTGTACCTTCAGCTAAGTACCTATGTAACTTTGTTCATCATCTTTCAAACAATATATATATATATATATCCTCATATGTTATGCAATTTATACATTAGCAGTGGATCCCGCACTAGTACAAGTCTGTGTCACTTTATCTTTATGCCTTGAAAAAGGCATAAAGATAAAGTGACACATTCACTGCCTAGCCCTAGCGCGCCGTCGCCCCGCCGCGCCTGGAGGAGCAGGTATACATGTGCATCTCCATGAAAGTCTTAATAGACAGGAAGGGCGGGTTACGTTTTTCTAGCGGTTTTATCCATATAAAACCGCTAGAAAAACGTAACCCGTAAGATATCCATATATCTGATAGATACTTTTTATTACAGCTGAAACTATTTTGATAAATTAGATATCAAAATAAATACTCGTCTGAATGCCTATAACTCTATAAAGGCCATTCGCTTTTATTTTCTTGTTACTTATAATAAAAATAATTATTAAGTTCCCAATTTAGTACTTACAATACATTTGCCATGGATAAATACATTTTGTATTTTGGCTAGTCTCCGTTGAGACTGTCCGCTGTGGCCGAAATTCGGCTAGGACCTGGGGGCCTACTCGGAAAAGGAAAATCGAAGTTTCTTTTTCGTTTTCGCGCAAAACCAACTCTTATATCGCTTGCATAAGATTAGCGTTTGCACGAAAAACAATCAGAAACTTCGATTTCGTTTTTACGAGTACGGGCCCTGGTCTGCATAATTTTACTTTATCTAGTGACCAGCCAATGTCATGTAATATTACAAAAAACCATAGCGTTGGGTTTCAATCCAGCCCCTACATAATTGTAAGTGGTTCTAACCTATTGCTTTTGTGTGACCCATTAAAATAACACAAAGAACACTCACGTCAAACATAAAATGCGATATTTATTGCCACTTGTCTTGAATCCGCCATTTTTGTAAGTTCTGAAGTGGGAACCTATCCGAAAATAGTTTTTGTCGAAATTGAAATAAACAAACAACTTATTCTAATGCTGTTATACCAAACTCTACTTATATGCTTATTATAAATTGAAGTTATTTAAACCTTCTCTAATCATATCTTCTCGTAAAAACTTCCGAGGCTCTCGAAGTGCATAGATTAGAGAAAACATAGGTAGGCTGCTTGATCTTAGGTAATAGATACGTATTTAACCCAGTTTCTTTGAATTCGGGTCGATGTTTTTCACGCCATCATCTGTAAGGAAACTGCCTCATTGCTCAGCAGAGTGCGGTTCCAACCTTCCCTGCAGGTTATTCTAGATCGCTACGACCTGTCAGAAATGAAGGTCTTTATTCGGGTCCTGGTCAAATAGAAAGTCTCGCTTCAGACAGCTTGAATGAGACTCCAGTAAAGGTTCTTAAATCTTCGTTTTAATTTTTATGTATTTTCTTTCCGTGTATTTTATCATAGATTTTATGACAGCTCTCTAACAAAAAAATCATCTAATTATGTCATCTGAATTCTTAAATGATTTAACTAAAAAACTTCTGATGAAGGACTATAGGAAATTATCTAGGTACCTATAAAACCTGGAATTTGTGTTCTAGGAACAGAAAATTCTCCTCTTATCAGGCTTGGTAAAACTTCAAGCTCAGCACATTTCAGCGCCCTGTACTACGAAACATCTAACCGTATTGTTTTGGCGTATCGTAGTGCAGGGTGAACCAAAATATTGCTCTCTGTGAGTTCCCGGTCGACTGCGCCCACATGTTTGCGGCTAGAGAGGGGTCGTGTAGGGAATAGTCGATGGAAAGTATCGATGATCTTAAATAGTCGGTCTTGATGAATTTCGAAAACGTTCTTGTACAATCTTGTAAACCTTTTCTACTCTGTAATTATATCAATTATATGATTAACACTATTTTATTCAGATCTCTTCTGAATTATAAAAAGTATGTACAAAAATTAGCTCATTATAAAATAATGAATGTTTTGAGTAACAAAAAGCTAAAACAAAACGTTAGCGTAGCAAAACGTACTCAACGTACTACTTTTACTTTGTCTTGCAATTTAATTTCAATGTAACGTCCTCACATAAATAAGTTATTTATGTGAGGACGTTACATTGAAATTAAATTGCACCTACGTACCTAAATTTATTTCATAATTGTTACAAATTACATAATTATATTTATTACCCAATGTGCGTGTTCCAAACCAGTAAAATTGAGCTTTGTCGAACAACCGTCATAATTACCATCAGTTAACTTTACCACATTTATAACTACCTGAAAGTGTTATTGTACTTCATTAACGTTCAGCTTTGATAAATGTATGATTTTTTACGTATACAAGAACATCAGACTTTCTTTTTTTAAATGACTATACAATTATCGCCATGATAATATTTATCTTTCTATGAAAGCATTCAAAATCACAATTCTCAACTCAGTTTTTCCAACGGACCAACGTCAACACAAGTGACAATCATCAGCATCGATATCCCAACTATTAGAACACATCCATCGACAATCCCCATCCCTGGTCCATCTCCCGTCTTAAGGAGCGGCTGCCCAGCGCAGCTAGTCGCGATCTCGCCGGCGCGCGCGCAACCCGTGCCATCCCGATCCAAGATGGCGTGAGTGAGACCTGCGCAGTGACATGTCCCCAACAGCCATGGGGGCGGAGCTCCCCCACTGGGGAAAGACGGAAGCATGCCCCCAGGCCATGCTTGGGTGGCTTTACCTTACGCAGGAGCAAAATGACCAGGTATGTTTGGTACAATCTATATTCGTTCAAGGACTTTACGGTTTGGGTAAAAGTTTACCAACCTCTAACGTAAAAGTTCAGCTGTAAATAAGTGTTGAAAGTTTGTTTGTTATTGTACTTTTAGATACGCGGTTGTTTAAAAACTTTTGTGTAAAACTTAGATCTAGCTCGTAATGGTTTAATATTCATGTGTATGGGATTTTTACGTTCACATTGGTACAAGTTTTGTAAAACCATTTTACAGTAAAAAATAATGCCCAAGCTTTGAAATACTTTAATCTGTAAACGATTTGAACTTTCTGAAAATTTAATGTCTATTATTCAAGCTAGTGAATATATTCAATTTTTTTTTTTAAATATATGTAACTTACCTTACCATAAATAACATACATTCGCATCACATCTCATGATCTGCAAAGCAAAGCTTTTACTAACTTTGTAAAACTTTTCAGTTTAATTCAGTCAGGCTAAATCTTATATATAAAATTTCCATGTCACAATGTTAGTTACCGTATTTCTCCGAAATGGCTTTACCAAATTTTATATGCGTATTCAGTAGGTCTAAGAATCGGCTACTATCTATTTTCCATACCCCTAAGTGATAAGTGTTGAAGGCAAAACAACGTTTGGCGGGTCAGCTAGTATTGTATATAATTTTTTATTCATGTTTATTTAATTACTATAAAGTGTTAATTAATTCATTAACTAGTAGTAAGCCCTTAACAATACCGTCGTGACCGTTTTAGTTTCATTTTTCTGATTTCTTTAGACCCAATAACGGGGGGGTCTATCTCGAGTGTTTCTCGAGTTATGACGGGTTGAAATAACAAGACGTAATGGCGCAAAAATGTATAAGAAACTAGCTGACCCGACACACGGTCCCTGTCATTCAATTCAAACTTCAAATTTATTCCAAACGTTCTTAGTAAAGAGTAAGGAGGCTAAGGCTAAGGTTATTATTATCTACATTAATAAAGTTTTTTATGATAAATGAAGAAGTAAAAATGTTGAATACTTAAATTTTCTAACTTTATGCGCAATTTTCTTTATTTTTGTTAACGTAAGAACCTTCTACGAAGTATTAGGAAACATTTAAAAAAAAATGAATGAAATCGGTAAAGCCGCAATCAGCAATCAAGTTATAGCCGGACCAAGAGAAATAGGGGAACTAATTAATTTATATATATATATATATATATATAATTTTTATATATTATAATAGGTATCAATAAAAAAAAACTTATTGATTGCTTTATTTTTATTCCGCAACGGTCAAAGAGGTTAGGTAAGTTTGTTTTAGAATGCGGTGTACGAATTCGTAGTTCAAACCAAAACATCTCGATCTAGCCTACAAGAGATCTCTTACCTAAGTAGTTATTGTATCCTCTTTGGAGATCTCGTTTGGTAGAGGTTCGTAGACAGAATATTATCGTAGGTCTAAAATGAATGCACCAAGTATGCACCGAAATATCCAACTTCGCCCCAATCAGTTCAGTCGTTTTTGCGTGAAAGAGGAACAACATCCATCCATCCATTCCCACAAGCTATGACATTTATAAAATTATTAGGATACAATGATACAATATGTTACATACATAGATTTTTTTAGTATACATTAGTTTGGGCTAGGCATGTTCAGCAGTGGACGAATCGTGCTGATGATGACGATCCCGAGACAGTCACATAAAAAAATCCCGAGGGATTAGTATTTATCCCGCAAAACTGACGTAGAATTGACGTAGAAATCGCAAACATCCGTAAAAACTACTAAAAGACCTACAGACCATCATAGTGCCTCCTCCTTTTTTGAAATCAGTTAAAAACGGTCAATTTTCAACCACTGCACCAAACATTCCCCCTCGTAGCAATTGCAATGAGAAGGAATGTAAACAAACTAATTTTATACCTTAGTATGCCTTAGTACATAAATAGATCTATGGTAGAGTTGCATCTGAAATCTGCTTAACTACAAGTTCAATGTGATGTTAATTGGATATTTGGATGGATAACCACAATGTGATTTTTGGATGTTAACCACATTTTGACAGTGACATCAGTTGAAGTGTTTGTTGTTCATTGGTGGTTCCACTCATTTTATATATATACTGCAACATACTTACATACATATAACAGTAGTGGGACTATTTTTTTTTATTTTCAAGAACAAATAACATTGTATTTTATTTATACTGTTGTTTTATGTGTTACATCGAGCTCTTAAATATGTAATACTGAGATCATGAGATGAACCCCGTTGGGGCGCTACAACACAAGCTTAAGAGTGTGCCATAAGCAATTTAGTGTTAGAAATCGTTATTTATCTCAGAATCTGTGAAAGCTACTACCTTCAAATTTAGGGAAATGATACTTTAAACTTTTATCTTGGATTACGTGTTTTAAAAACACGATTGGTGAAAATTTTCTCGATAAAATATTATTTTGAAAAATACATGTTTTGCACAAATTTTGCTATTTATCTCAGGAACAGCAAATTTTATTTGTTGGGTTTTTGTTTTGTCATGAAAGCTTGAAGTATTTCTTGGGTTATGTCTTTTAATTTTTCGATTGGTTGTTTAATTAACTAGTAATTAGATAAAAACTCATTTTTTGCGCTTCCGCCTTTCCAAAAACGTATGCTCTGTCCCGCTCCTATAAACGTAACATCCTATTGCTATCCTTTTTACAAAACGGCGCGCAATGCGCACTCTTAAAATTAAATAATTTCCTACTTAGAAAACTAAAATGTTAATTTTGTCTTTAAAATTATAAACGCATTTACACACTAGGAATTCTTTAAATTTTTTATAGAAATATACATCCTTGTGTCCAATGTGTATTTGGAGGGTAATTTATTATAAATTATGATTTCCATATAATGTGTCGCTGATCTGATTAACTGATATTTAATCAAAGGCAGGGCTAATTGGTTCTTATTTCTGAGGTTACGTTGTTGTGAATGTCTTTCTTTAGTTTGTATGAATAAGTTCTTATTTTTATATATCATCATCATCATCATAAGCCCATACACGTCCACTGCTGGACATAGGCCTCCCCCGTACGACGCCACAAATAGCGGTCCTGAGCCGCCTCCATCCATCGACTCCCTGCAACTGCTACGATGTCGTCGGTCCATCGAGTGGATGGTCTCCCATGTAGGGGGGGATTTGCCATAATCACTACGCTTGGCAGGCGGATTGGCGATCGCAGTGTTGGTGTTTGAAAACACTCAGAAGGAAGCTGCTGCCCTTCCTCTGGTAGGTTCCCTTAGTCGGCTTTTACGACATCCACGGGTTGAGTTGGAGGGGTCGATATTCGTACGCCGCGACCCCACGGCTTTTTATATACTCGTATATAATACGTAACACTGAAATAATACCTAAAACCGTACAAATGGGGTCAAGCAAGAATACGGTAGTAGGTAATCTTCCTTATCAGTTAAGTAAGTATAGAGTTCATGGTCCGACTATGAGGTAGACCTATGTACTTACATTATATTTTATGTTACATTCATATAGCTTATAATTGAATAAAGCTAATTATGGCTTCTTCCACTAGTGAACGAAAATTTGAAGTGAAGAGAAAATTAATAACACCTTATTTCTTATTCAATAATAATTACTTTAAATACCGGGTAAAATGAGATGAATAGAGACTCCAGGGTGAAATGGACGAAACACGGGACCAAGACATTACCTGGCTTGTATCAGTGCAAGTATCCTTAGTCCGTCACTGTCACCGCCTGTGTCAGAGGATCTGACCTCTGCAAAAGGGTGTTTTTCATCCATTTATTACTCGCACCATTCTCTTATTGGTAAAATGTATCTAGGCGTAGAATTGCATTGCAGAAACTTTTTAGTGTCTAGTCTCGTTAGTTTTCGGATTCACATGTCGAAGATCAAAGTTGTATCCGTCTTCGCCACGACAGTAGGTATATAAGCGAGTAGAGACAGAAGAGCATCAAATGCCTGGTGCGTTTCGCCAATGCATTGCAAGCGGTCATCCCGGGTACGCAGCACAATGTCCGGCCTGTCACAGTGCTGATCTACCAGGACGACGGCAACGACGAGAGCTTTGTACCAACCGGATGCTGTCCAGTAGGTCGTTTATCGGCACTAATAACAATTTTGTAATCATTTTGTTGGCTTTTGGGGTATGGACTCGTATTTTATGTCCTTCCTCGTAGTATGAGCTCAAATCATGCGAAGTATCATTCGAATCCATTCAGTAGTTTTTGCGCTATTTTAGGCCGAGAACTGTCACTTCCATCCCCACTCCTAAGGGAACCTTAACGAATTCCAGGATAAAAAGTATTACATGACCTTCCTCGTAGTATGAACTTAAATCATGCCAAGTTTCATTTGAATATAGTTTCAGCGCTATGCGCAGCCAATAAATTTTACCCTACTGCGGGGGAGGCCACTCCGGGGGGCTACTGGGGGTCCTACTGCTGGGCAATGTGGGGGGCCCACTGCGGGGGCAAACTGCCGGGGGCCCCCATTGCCGGTGCCCTCCACTTCACTGGGTACTGCGGGGGCCTAATGAGTGGGTTCCACTGCGGGGGGTACTGCGGGGGGCTACTGAGGGTCCTACTGCGAGGAAATGTGGGGGCCCACTTTGGGGGGCCATCTGCCGACGGCCCCCACTTCCGGGGCCCCACTGCCGGTGCCCCCCACAATGAGGGGCTATCGCTCTCTACCGCCCTTGCCCCGCGCGCTATCCTGCAACGCGCAAAATTTCACTTCTTCTCTCATAAGGGAATTCTTCTGAATTCCGGGATAAAAAGTATTTTATGCCCTTTCTTGTAATATGAACTTAAATGATGCTAAATCTCATTTGAATGCTTTGAGTAGTTTCGGCGCTACGCGCAGCCAAAAAAATTTATTTTCATCACCTCTCCCAAGGGAACCCTCTTGAAATCTGGGATAAAAACTATCCTATGTCCTACATCATAGTATGATCTCAAATCCTGCCAAGTTTCATTTGAATACATTAAGTAGTTCCGGCGCTATCCGCAGCCAACAAATTTTACTTTTATCCCCTCTCGCAAGAAAACCCTATTGAAATCCGGGATAAAAAGTATTCTATGTCCTTCTTCGTAGTATGGACTCAAATCTTGCCAAGTTTCATTTCAATACGTTCAGTAGTTTCGGCGCTACGCGCAGCCAAGAAATTTTACTTTCATCCCCTCTCCCAAGGGAACCCTATTGAAATCCGGGATAAAAAGTATTCTATGTCCTTCCTCGTACTATGAACTCAAAACCTGCTAAGTTTTATTTGAATACCTTCAGTAGTTTCGGAGCTATGCGCGGCCAAGATACAGACTGACAGACAGACAGAAAGACAGACAGACAGACAGACATGATGGATAAAAATTACATTTTTGGCATCAGAATCGATAATAGAGTGCACTCAAAAAAAAAAAAATATCTTCAATGTACAGAATTGGACCTGTTACAGTTTTATTATAAGTATACATACCGAATTCTAATCATGTAAAAAAAAACGTCAGCTCTATCCTTTAATTCGTTCGTTAAAATCATAACAATTTCAATTTTTTATTTAATTAGAACGGTCATACAGCCTACACTGACTTATTAAAATTAATTCGACGCTATTCCAAAAACGGAGTTCCATCTTGACGTGTTGTGATTAGTTAAATACGTTCCGTTAATTCCGACGTAACATTGATGTAAACCAAGCAGGTAGTTCTAATTTAAGACTAACTGCTACGTACGGAGTGTGAAATACATTAATTGGGAATGGCGCTCTGAAATCAGCCGGTAAATGTACTAAAAATGATTTGGTAAATGCACCAGATTTCTTTTTAGATTACTGTTGACTATCCTCGTATTATCTGCACTACGTAAGTATAATCTTTACTATATAATATTATATAGTAATGCGAGAGTAGCTCTGTCTGTCTATCTGTCTGTCTGTCACGTTTTCACGCCAAAACTACTGAACCGATTTAAATGAAATTTGGTATACAGATACTCTATAGCCTGAGAAAGGACATAGGCTACTTTTTAATGCGAAAAAAGGATTGCAAGGGGTTAAAAGAGGGGTTGAAAGGTTGTATAGAAGTATCGTCATTTTTCAAGCTAAAAGCTTGGAATTTATTTTTTAGGCTGTTGATTAGATAAAAATAAGAATGGAATTTAAAGTTTCTACAAATTTAACCCTCAAGGAGGTAAAATATCAAAGGGAATAGGGGATAAAAGTTGAAAATGCTACCGACTGTCACTATTCCACGCGGACGAAGTCGCGGGCGCAGCTAGTATAAAATAAAACATACGTAGATTACTTTTAGATAAGCTTATAATCATTTCTGAACTTTATTCACAATATTCCTAAAAATAAACAAATCGTTCATTTTTGACATAATCGAGTTGCCCGCTGTCAAAACCTATTTTGCCAGTTATTTCTTTAATATTTCCAACAATTGGTTTGAGCTTATACTTTGACACAAAATAATAACATGATTCTAATAGTTCAGGGGCCAATTAAAAAAAACCGTATATTTTTGTCCTGGGAATAAATTTTTTTAAGCAGGTTTTCTATTACTACATATGATTACAGCACTAAAAATTATGAGCTTTTTTATTGCAAGAAAGGGAATTTCAGACAAGGCACTATAAATGCCCAATTTATCGATTTACATGTTGGCGTGATGTCTCCTCGCCGAATTTCGGCCACGGCGCAGGCGGCGGCGGCGGCGGCGCAGCTGTGTTTTGCGTGCAAAAGTGTGTCCTCAGACACAGGTTCATTCTACTCCCTCACACTCGTAATCCGATGGGAAGTCCGACACAACCGAGGAGAGGTCAGGTGCAGGACCAACGTCTTAACGTGCTTTCCAAGGCACGGGGGAGTTGACATCGTCACTTTCTGACTCCGGGCTGATGCTACTATGATTTTCTTGCTAGAAAAATCCCATTTTTTTTTTCGATTGACCAACAAGCCAGTTGATTTCTAAACAAACATCCATTCGCATTTTTTAAATGTGATGTTTGTCTTCTCTCTATTGTCGTCACGTGATATGATGTGACCAAAGACGTGCTTAAAAATGGATGTGTGTGACTCATTTCCCGACCGATCTCGAATGAAGTATACAATTATGTACTTCTCAAGAAGCACGTCATTAAAATGTGTAACATAACAATAGTTTCTATTTACTATAATCATCAGGTTACCTACTCAGATTAGATGCGAGATCAAAGGACGCCGCCCGGATGCTGAAACTTGACGCTTGATGCTGTTACCTATATTGTAAACACCGCCTTGATGATGATGAACTCTGAACTGGGATCTCGCAATACATAAATCTTGTAATCATTGATCTTACCTTACCTCATTAATTAAAAATTATACCTCATTATTAAATAAATAATATAATTATATATTTATACTTATACTAGGTAATTTATTTAATTGGGCCGTAGTTTTTAAGCATTTTACATCCTGTACTAGACTATTATTGCCTGAAATAAAAAAAATATTTATTATTGTAAACAAGTTTCAAACCGCGACTTGGCACACGCCGTTTCTATGGAAACGCAAAGGCTATTTCAATCACAGGGGAACTAATTAAGAACATGTATTACTTCAGGTCAATCTATGCAAATTTTCAGCCCTATCTGTTATGTAGTTTTGGCGCGAAGAAGTAACAAAGATAAATAATATCCAATCCAGCCATCCCAATTTATATTATGCAAGCGACCCGCCCCGGCTTTGCACGGGTGCAAATTATTAGATATATACCATAAGAATAAGAAAAGCTTTATTTGTATCTAAAATACAGGCTAGTTTGCTACAATTATTTTTACTACATACATTTTTTTTAATAGGACATAATGTACCATAAAGAAATTAAACTAGTATTTACAATTGAAACAATTGAGCTAACTGCAGACTGTTGCAAACAATCTACAGATAGCTCAATACTTACACCATTACAATAATAAATAGTTACTTAAATTAAGAACTTATAACGACTATACACTAATTAGACTTAGTACATCATGAAACGTAAAGCTACAAAATGGCGACTGACTCAGCATATGTCGTAGGAGCCGTAGGCTACCACAATGCTGGTCTTCCGTCGGGACCAGGCTGCTCTTCCTCTTGAATCACTCTGTTAAAAGAAACCGCATCAAAATCCGTTGCGTAGTTTTAAAGATCTAAGTATAGGGATAGACAACCAGACTTTGTTATATACTATGTAGTGATTATAATATACTATCCGCCTTCGCCCGCGTTTTATCGGTATAAAAATAGCCTATATGTTATTCCAGGTCCAAAACTATACCCATACCAAATTTCAGCCTAATCGGTTCAGTAGTTTTTGCGTGAAAGAGAAACAAACTTCCATACATCTATACTGACAAACTTCGACATTTAGTAGGTAGTACAAGGGAAAAAGTCCGTGCGGGGGGTAGAGCATAGAAGTCTATTTTTGCCAAATTTATTCATTAATATCCCATTCATTTCCCTGACACTTCATTGATATTGTAATCGTTCTAATCCATCACGATTAACCAACATCTTTGTAATATATAATTTATTTTGTATTCGTGTACCTACTTTGGAATAAAAATAAGTACCTATGTACTAGGTAACTTTTCTAACTTCCTATGTACCTTTTTATAGTAAGACGATCAGCTAATTCAAGTATCCAAAAGCAACTAATATCCCGTCTTAGCCGAGTGATTCACGAGACAACGTTTTGTATTTGGAACGCGCGCGCAGTAATTCGTGTAACAGATGCGCGGACGCACCTCGGCCAATGACGGCGCGACTCCCATTGTACTACGCGATTTCATTCGTCTAATCAGGGCGTTCATTGCGTGTCATTTGTTTGGTATTTTACTTAAAATTGATTGTGATCAGTTTAAGATTCTTTTCTCAAGGAGGCTAATGATGTTGTTTTTCTATAAGTACCTTATCATTTTTAAAGAATTCTGCTGAGAGTAGACCTATTACTATTTTTCTCTACGTATGTTTATTGATTTCGTTCATTCTTTTTTTTTTCATTTATGAAGTCCTTCTAGCTAACCGAATTTGGTTAAGTTAGGCAGTCGGAGATTAGCCATCACGCTGGACATTATTTTAGTGCATAAGTTTGTGTTCTCTCGTTTTGTAGTGTATGTCGAGTACCCCCGATTGTCGATACAAAAGTCGCCGACTGGGCTCGCCGCTGTGTTGCCGACAAGTTGACAAAACACTATCAGTTGCCAACAATATCACATTTAACTTTTGAAACTATCATGGTTATTTACAACACTAAAGTTAATTACGGGATATTTACCATGATTTGAGTTTTGAGTTCTCCAATATTTTGGCACAGTTACATGCGCCATGATCACGGAACAACTGAAGTCACTGCGAGTTAGTTATATTGGAGAACTCAAAACTCAAATCATGGTAAATATCCCTTTATAAACTTTAATATTTCATTTATTTCGTACAAATGAAATGTCGCACCAACCCGCCCCGCAGGGCTGTGTTGGCGGGTTCGGTGTGTAAAGTTCTATTAGGTGCATAACTATTATTTAACAATGCTTACAGTGATTAGACAGAAAAAAGTTACTACCTAACATCCTGTAGGTAGTCGAGCCTCAGATTACAGAATGATTAGCATATCAAAAAATCCGAATAAAACTAAAATTCATATACTTGGAGTAGATATAAATATATTGTACAAATTGCTAACACTATTCATTGATGGATAATCTCAAAGTCACTTTAAATTGTGTTAATTAATACCTAATCAACAATATAAAAGTAAATTTTTGGATAAGTTTAAAATCTAGTGTAGTTTTGTATAATAAAATAACGTATTGACCTTCTCCAAAGTTCTACGTCTACGTCGTCGGTTATTAGGGCTGTTTATTGACGTCTGTCGTTAAAATCGACATTCTTTAACCGATTGAGAACAGTTCCCGTGTTAGTTTGGCAGCCTGTCAAAAAAGGGCAGATTAGCTCCGTGTTCTAGCACGTTCTACGGTACTGAAACTATTTCAGTTTGTATTGTTTGCTAACCGAAGAATTCGATAATTATAATTTATTTATTGATGTAATTAGAATGCTGCAGCAGCGATACTAACTTACGAGTATATTCTTATTTTTGAACATTACTTAAACATCTCATATTTTTTTCAGTGTTTAAGTATTGTATTATATAAATATATTATATAATATAAGTATTGTATACGTATTGTATAGATTTAAGTATTGTATCTATGTTTTATTTATGGGTAAATAAATTATCTCTCTCTCTCTCTCTCAAACAATGCCTTTTACAGCTGATCCAATTTCATTTATCTTACATATTTATCTAAATTCCTAAGTTATTTAATTGTATTTCTGTTTGTCTGTTTTATGGCTTTGAAGTAAGCATAATTTTAAGCACATTTATTGTGAACTATTGTTTATTGACTTAACCAAGTGTGCTCTACGGCGAATAAATGAGTATGAATGACTGGCCTTAGGCCGATTATCATCATCATCAGCCCATACACGTCCACTGCTGGACATAGGCCTCCCCCGTACGACACCACAAATAGCGGTCCTGAGCCGCCTCCAGCCATCGACTCCCTGCGACCGCTGATACTATTAGGCCGATTATACTTCCCAGTAATTAGAGATTTATCTTTTATATAAAATTTCCATGTCACAATGTAGTTACCGTACTCCTCCGAAACGGCTTTACCGATTTTTACCAAATTTTATATGCGTATTCAGTATAGGTCTGAGAATCGGCTACTATCTATTTTCCATAACCCTAAGTGATAAGGGTTGAAGGCAAAACAACGTTTGGCGGGTCAGCTAGTATGTATATAAAAATACGGCTAGATCAAGTATATAATGCTAGAAATAGGTAGCTACATAGCTATGTGAAATAATAATCAATAAAATGTATGTATTTACGTATGTATATATATAAGTATGTATAAATAGGTTTATGTATTTAGGTATTTTTAGTTATCTATGCAGGTATTCGTGTGTAAGATTTATAAATGATTAGAGTTTTGTAATATGTATTAGCTTCTTTAAATAATGCACACAGACTATATTCAATCCAACGATCCTATCCATCCTGGTAGAGATCGCTCGTGAGTAGTCGTGAGCGATAAGACCGCCAATTGTCACATTTCTTTTTTGTATCAAATTGTTTGTAAACTGTTTTGTTATGTGTACAATAAAGCATTTTCTATCTATCTATCTAATCAAGCTTAATTAAATAATCATAAGATAAAAAATATACAACATTTCGGTAAGCTTCTGGGACTCCCAAACAGGCTATAGTATCCGGTAAATGTATAGCTTACATTAGCTCTGTAACCGGGCAATACATACCCTGGTTCCAAAATACCAAATAGCCGGCATTGGCTGCTGGCCTATACTATAATATTTTCGTGTGGTCCGGCCATATTTTTGGTATATCCGATGGTGGCCGGAAAATAAACACTGGACAGACAGACATCACGTTCGCGTCTACACCTGAAAAAACATAACCATAACCAAGGATAAAGTAACTACTTAATAAAAACATAACCATATATAACGATAAACTTAACTTAAACCCCGGCTACACGCTCTAACATTTGTGCAATCATGCATGCACAAACACAGTTTGCGCAAGCAAGATGGATCGTGTGGCCGGGCTCATATTGCTTGCGCAAACTGGTTTGTGCAATCATACATGCGCAAATGTTTGAGCGTGGAGCCAGACTATTAGGATAAATAAAGTACGAAGCCGCACGAAGGAGCTGGTTGATTCATAAACTTAACCGATGCCTCTCATTCCAGTGGGTGCCTGGCTCAGTATGGGGTCCCCTACCTACCGCAGCCACAGGTGCCTCCCAGCCGCCAGCAGACGACACTAGCTCGCTGGCAGACCAACTCTCCATGCTGTCTCTCCGCCGCCCAGCGCGGCCGCCGCCGCCCGCATACATGTGCCATCTCTGCTTCAAGAAGGGGCATTATATCGGTGATTGTCCTCAGGTGAGACAAAATTATATTAGTGAATTTTGGCACGAATTTGGGCCGAATGTATGAGGCAAGTCCCATAGGATAGGAGTTAGGGAAGCCCATTTTGTGTAGGACGCTACATGAGTCTACGCGCTTGCTCCTTCCCAGGGCTGGTGCAGTAGCAGATTTTGCTGAGGATCCCAAAAAGGCGCAGATGCATGCAGAACTTGCGAAGCCTAATGCATTTGCTCCCCTTGGAGTCGAGACCCTAGGTCCGTGGGCTACTGAGACTCTCCGGGTTTTAATAAACTCATTAGAACGAATTTTGGGGACTTGGGAATTGGGGTCGCTCCCGACTTGTTTTGATATGGATCAGTTGAGGTTCTTCTAGGTTGTATGCAACAGTCTGCACTTAGCTCAATGATTTCAATTGTAAATACGAGATCTAATTGGTTTCTATTCTTTGATTATAATTTTCTTTGTGTTTATAGAATATAATTACGCGGATGTTTACCGGTCGCGGCACATAATATTGCGTGTCACACGTCGCCGACAATACATGTTAGTAAATAAGTTTATTTTATGTATGTTAGACTAAGGTATATATTTTTATATGGGCCGTAGTTTGTAAGTATTTTACATCCTGTACTTGACTACGTGTATTGCCTGAAATAAATTAATTATTAAAGTAAATTAAATAAGTAGGCTGTACCTAATAAAATGCCTGTTGTTATGTTCTAATAATCTTAATAAATACATATAAAGGGTGATTTTTTAAGAGCTTGAGAACTTTTTTAAAAAAAAAAACGCATAAAATTTGCAACATCTCATCGGTTCTTTATTTGAAACGTTAGATTGGTCCATGACATTTACTTTTTGAAGATAATTTCATTTAAATGTTGACCGCGGCTGCGTCTTAGGTGGTCCATTCGGAAAGTCCAATTTTTGGCAACTTTTTCGAGCATTTCGGCCGGAATAGCCCGAATTTCTTCGGAAATATTGTCTTCCAAAGCTGGAATAGTTGCTGGCTTATTTCTGTAGACTTTAGACTTGACGTAGCCCCACAAAAAATAGTCTAAAGGCGTCAAATCGCATGATCTTGGTGGCCAACTTACCGGTCCATTTCTTGAGATGAATTGTTCTCCGAAGTTTTCCCTCAAAATGGCCATAGAATCGCGAGCTGTGTGGCATGTAGCGCCATCTTGTTGAAACCACATGTCAACAAAGTTCAGTTCTTCCATTTTTGGCAACAAAAAGTTTGTTAGCATCGAACGATAGCGATCGCCATTCACCGTAACGTTGCGTCCAACAGCATCTTTGAAAAAATACGGTCCAATGATTCCACCAGCGTACAAACCACACCAAACAGTGCATTTTTCGGGATGCAAGGGCAGTTCTTGAACGGCTTCTGGTTGCTCTTCACTCCAAATGCGGCAATTTTGCTTATTTACGTAGCCATTCAACCAGAAATGAGCCTCATCGCTGAACAAAATTTGTCGATAAAAAAGCGGATTTTCTGCCAACTTTTCTAGGGCCCATTCACTGAAAATTCGACGTTGTGGCAGATCGTTCGGCTTCAGTTCTTGCAGGAGCTGTATTTTATACGGTTTTACACCAAGATTTTTGCGTAAAATCTTCCATGTGGTCGAATAACACAAACCCAATTGCTGCGAACGGCGACGAATCGACATTTCACGGTCTTCAGCAACACTCTCAGAAACAGACACAATATTCTCTTCTGTACGCACTGTACGCATTCGTGTGGTTGGTTTAATGTCTAATAAAGTAAACTGAGTGCGAAACTTGGTCACAATCGCATTAATTGTTTGCTCACTTGGTCGATTATGTAGACCATAAATCGGGCGTAAAGCGCGAAACACATTTCGAACCGAACACTGATTTTGGTAATAAAATTCAATCATTTGCAAGCGTTGCTCGTTAGTAAGTCTATTCATGATGAAATGTCAAAGCATACTGAGCATCTTTCTCTTTGACACCATGTCTGAAATCCCGCGTGATCTGTCAAATACTAATGCATGAAAATCCTAACCTCAAAAAAATCACCCTTTATAAAACAAAGTCGGGTTTGTTCGAACAGTTATAACTCGAGAACGACTGGACCGATTATTATGATCTTTGATTTGTTGGATTTGTCTCCGTCCTAAATAGCAGAATAACATAATATATTTTTTCCTTATTAAAACTTTATTGACAAACAAAATAACAATCAAATAATATAAAGAAATTAAACTAGTATTTACAATTGAAACAATTGAGCTAACTGCAGACTGTTGCAAACAATCTACGGATAGCTCAACTGGTCCATATCAATACCAGTCGGAAGCGTCCGAGACGCTGGCTGCATTGCCCCGCTGTATGGCAATGCTAATGCGCTGCGCCAGAGATACTCACAGCTCTCAGCTCTCGGGTCACGCGTCGCTTCGACGAGTCGGTCAGATAATTTTTTTAAAACCCGAAGAGCCTCGGTATCCCACGGACCTAGGGTCTCGACTCCAAGGGGAGCAAATGCGTAGGCTCTGTCGAGGCCAATAATATTATTATTATTTTTAAAAACTAATAATTCTATGCGGCCGAGGCCACGGGTACAGCTAGTATTAGATAGAGGTGAATCTTTTGTCATGAGAAGAGATAAACATGGTTTCCTCCCACCCGAATTTGGCCATTCTTAACGGAAAATAGCCAGCCATGTGCTGAGGACATTATTAAAGTGCAAGTGTATGCACAAACATAGTTGCGCACTCTCTATTCCCTCCCTCTCATATTCAATATAGTCAAATATATCAATATCAAGTGCTTTATTTCCTTTAGACCTTACAGGACTCTTGGACACGTCACAAAATTAAAATTACATAAGTAAAACAGGTCGCAGGGATGGAGGCGGCTCAGGACCGTTATTCGTGGCGTCGTCGTTTGGGGGAGGCTTATGTTCAGCAGTGGACGTGTACGGGCTGATGATGATGATGATGAAGTAAAACAGGGAAATAAAGTGATCACTTTGATTTTTTGTTCACTTCGATCTTTTTAAGGTAAAGTAAAGAAGCGAACAAGAAACCTTTACCTTGTTAGCTTGTTAGTTTTCCAATTGGAGCAAAAGTCGTCCCATGCTTTTTTTTCAAGTGAAAGAGCTACTTGTTATGATATTTGTTATCTGACTAATTTAATCACACAGATAACCAAATACAATATTGTTCTTCTTTTCTTTTGCCAAGCGTTCAACACAATATCTTTACTTCTTGGCAAAACGCGTAATTTTAGCACAGTCACATTTTCTTGGAAAAATCTATTTTATAATAATAATTGCAAATGCCACAGCAGCATTTCATTTCCTGTCTCCAATATCGTCTGATCGGTATGTATTCGGCTTTTTGCCAAATTACAGAAAGGTAGCTTTATTTGTGAGGATTTCTATTTTCGTCATTTGTGGTCTTTGCCCGGTTGTGAGAATAAAGTTAGTAAAATATGTATAGTATATTAATGTATCCTACTAATATTAAAAATGTGAAAGTTTGTATGGATGGATGTATGGATGTATTATTATGGCTCCGCTCGGGAGGGGGGAAGAAGCGGCCGCCCGGGGGATATATGGATATTTGTTACTCTTTCACACAAAAACTGCTGAACCGATTACCCTGAAATTTGGTACGGGTATAGTTTGGGACCTGGATTATCATATAGGCAATTTTTATCCCGATAAAACGCGGGCGAAGGCGCGGGCAGCAGCTAGTACTGCATAATGCTTTTCCAATACTACGCTGGTTTTCAGTTAGGAGGACCCTTACGTAATATGTATTTATATTTGATTAATTTATCGTGTCTCCGTTGATTTGCCAGTTTGTTGCGTATGACATCATTATAACTATTAATTTTCGTGAACAAATTTGAAAACAAAGCGTTAGTTAGTTTACGATGACATTTGATCCTTGTAACGTTGTTGTAACAAAGACTTCCTTCATAGTTGTGTTCTTTGAACTTTGATGGGAACGTGACTACCTATTTCCAACAGATTTTTAACCGACTTAAAAAAATGAGGAGGATCTTCGGTTAAGTTTGTTCTATAAGCTAGTTTTAAAGACTAGAAGCTATTTGACCACGACACTATACTTATTTGCTAGGCTAGGAGCAAAATCATAATACTTAAACATGTCAGCTATCAGTCCTAGTGAATTTATGTAGTTACAGACAAATAACTATTTAAATTGTTTATTACTAGCTGCTGCCCGCGCCTTCGTCCGCGTTTTATCGGGATAAAAAATAGCCTATATGTTATTCCAGGTCACAAGCTATACCCATACCAATATAGTAGGATTGGAAATTCCTAATAACTTGTTAGTACATACGTGGGGCCGCGGCTTACGAATATCGACCTCTCCAACTCAACCCGTGGATGTCGTAAGAGCCGACTAAGGGAACCTACCAGAGGAAGGGCAGCAGCTTCTTTCTGAGTATTTTCAACACCAACACTGCGATCACCAATCCGCCTGCCAAGTGTGGTGATTATGGCAAATCTCCCCTACATGGGAGACCATCCACTCGATGGACCGACGACATTGCAGCGGTCGCAGGGAGTCGATGGATGGAGGCGGCTCTGGGCCGCTATTTGTGGCGTCGTATGGGGGAGGCCTATGTCCAGCAGTGGACGTGTATGGGCTGATATGATGATGATGATGACATACGTACCCCCAAACATCGATGGAAGTGCAAAGGTTGTAAAAAAAAATTGTAGATTATCAGTTGTTAATAAAATATGTATTTTCTTCTGCCTCGTCTCTCTCTTTCTTGAGAACATACATATCCTCCTCTCTCTCTCTTTCTTGAAATCATATCTTATAGTGTAATCAGTTTTTACCCGACTATACCAGAAGGAAGGTTATATTTTTCTCGACTTTTCTTTAAAGTTTCATTGCACCTTTAAGTCGAGTCTGTAATTAACCGTCCATTTCCATCCGCTATTCGTGGCGTCGTTTGGTGAGGCCTTTGTTCAGCAGTGGACGTATACGGGCTGATGATGATGATGATGATTCCAACCGTGCCGTGGTGGAATTAACATTAGAATCGAACCCTCCAACTAACCTCTTAGATTTTATAAGAGCCGACTAAGGAAACCTGCCAGAGAACGCACAGCAGCTTCTGTGTATATTTAACCAACTTCGAAAAAGGAGAAGGTTATATGGTCAGCTATATGTATGTTTTTTATGTACCTACTAGCTGCTGCCCGCGTCTTCGCCCGCGTTTTATCGGAATAAAAAATTGCCTAAATGTTATTCCAGGTCCCAAACTATACCCATGACAAATTTCAGCCCAGTTCAGTAGTTTTTGCGTGAAAGAGGAACAAACATCTATACTCACATTTATAATATGTACTTATTAGAAGGATGTTCGTTGATTTCTCCGAAGATTATGGACCTACCTATTTTGAAAATTCTTTCACTTATGTATAGAGAATCATCCCGGGGTGTCCGATAAAAATTAAATACCTGAGAGATAAGTACTACTTATCCCGCAAAACTTAAAAAAATATATAGTTAAAAACTAAAACCCGACTACATAAAAGTCTTAAACAAGCGTTCACCTATTGTCCATAGCATTTTCTTTTGATACTTAGGTAGTCGGAGGCACCCACCCCATATACCTAGGGTACAATTAGTAACAAAGGCCTCCGACTACCTAAGTATCAAAAGAAAATGCTATGGACAATAGGTGAACGCGATGTTTAAGACTTTTATGTAGTCGGGTTTTAGTTTTTAACTATATATTTTTTTACCATACATATGTCGATACAATATATGTATATCGATACATTTTTTCATTTGCCCATCCCTAGATGACCCGTTGCCATGGTAACAAATAAACAAGAGGTCTTGCCATGGCTCGGCCATGGCAACGGGTGTGTCATCCTTCACTCATCACATCAAACTAAATTAGACTCGAACTGTAACTAGATGTCGTCTCTTGCAAACTTTTATCGCGCTATCGAAGTGTTCCAGGTGTAATTTAGACCCAGCTATCTCTTAAGACCCTCAGCTTTGCCGGACACCATATAGCCTATAACCATTGGGGTATTGAGACGAATCAATCGATACCTCACTTGTTGAAATCGAAGTAGTATTTTCAGCGCTACGTGGGAACAAAGAAATCGGCTATATACATACATACATAGGGTGCTAAAATCATAACCCTCCGGTAGTCGGGTATTAATATATGTAGTGTAAAATTAATGGATTTTAAGTTAGTTTTTAGTTTATTCAAAATAATTAAATTATAAACACCTCTGCTGTGATCAATGACCATCCACAAGCATGATGATGACAAAATCTGTTTGGGGGAGGCTCAGTAAGGGACGTATTTATGCTAATGAGGATCCCTAAGAATTAATTTTAAATTCCAGGCCCGTCCCAAAGGCGAGGGTCTGACACCGTACCAGGGCAAGAAGCGGTGCTTCGGCGAGTACAAGTGCCCGAAGTGCAAGCGCAAGTGGATGAGCGGAAACTCCTGGGCCAACAACGGGCAGGAGTGTATCAAGTGCAGGATCAATGTGTTCCCTCACAAGCAGGTTCGTATGGTTTGCACTTCACTTCATCATCATATCAGCCATATACGTCCACTGCTGGACATAGGCCTCCCCCATACGACGCCACAAATAGCGGTCCTGAGCCGCTTCCAACCATCGACTCCCTGCGACCGCGATACGATGAACTGGTCTCTCATGTAGGGGGGGGATTGCCATAATTACCACGCTTGGCAGGCGGATTGGTGATCGCAGTGTTGGTGTTGAAAAATACTCAGAAGGAAGCTGCTGCCCTTCCTCTGGTAGGTTCCCTTAGTCGGCTCTTACGACATCCACGGGTTGACTTCACTACAACATAGGTATAAAACAAAGTCGCTTCCCGCTGTTTGTCTGTCCATCCATATGTATGCTAGTAACTACGCAACGGATTTTGATGCGGTTTTTTTAAATAGAGTAATTTATGAAGAAAATTTATACATAATTTAAGTATTCAAGTATTTATTTTGCAATCCTAATATATACAATGTGAGAGGTCTTAAATATTTCACTTTGGAGGTATACAAGTATTAGGAGCCCTGTTAGGGCGCCATGCAACGAGAGGTAGCTAATTGTAAGTATCACAATAAAGCTTAGTTTTATAAATATTGCACATTATTCAATACTACATACAGCTAATCACTTATGTATCACAACCGAGCCAACTTAATTTCTAACGGTTATTGCACAGAGTTATCTAATATCCAAAATCTAATAATGTTAATATTAATCATCATCTATGAATTATTTAATTGAGTGTTGTATGTTTTAATTAGGAGTAGATTTTTTTATTTGTTTTGTATGTAATTTAGTATCAGCATTGCACCCGTGCGAAGCCGAGGCGGTCGCTAGTCGATGATAAACGAACGAATGTCAGTGGAACGAATGTCGGATGAATGGATGGATGGATGGATGGATGGATTGTCAGTGGTGGGTAGGGTGATTTGGGTGTATGGTGAAATATTCATTTCGCGCAGTCGCAACTGTCTAATCGTTGATCCGATTTGCGTGAGATTTGATAGGTGTATAGATGAAACAATGTGAATGTATGTTGGTGTGTGTGAATTAGTGGGGCCAATTTCGTGTAGGGGTTTTGAGACAAGGGTATATAAGTATGTCTAGCTAGACATACTGTTACTGTAAATTATACTAGCTTCTAGCCTCGGCTTCGCTCGCGTAAGTAGCATATTATCTAATTTAGGCTATGTTCTAAATGTATGTCAAATATATGTTACATAGATATGTTCAGTAGTTTTGGAGATCCTAGGTAACATAATAACATTCTTCACGCTTCATACTTTACGCTTTATAATATTAGTAGAATTAAGTAATAGCATTCAATTCATTTATTGTGATTTTATGCATACTGGTATTGTTCATAGGTGTAGGTGATTACGCCTACACCTATGAACAATACCTCTTTGCGCCCTGACAGGGTTTTTATGCCTCACAATGTCTACAATGCATAAACACCCTGTCAGGGCGCAACAATTATTTTGATTTAGCTCTTGTTAAATTTTCCTAATATTCCCTAACCTATATACGATCTCATTAAAAAACTTTTCTTTTGTTTTCAGCGACCACTTGAGAAACCTGATGGACTGGATGTGAGCGACCAATCGAAGATCCACCCTCAACACCTGTGCCAGAAGTGCAGGTCTTTGGGGTATTACTGTCGAAGGGAGTATTAATGGAGATTAACTGTACTAGACTCTGGCCAAACTCAAGACAAAATGTTTGTAAACATTGCCCCCTAAGATCAAGCCTACATTGCCACCAAATTTTTTGACATTATTTGCAATAACAGGCATTTGGAATTATTTTATAAACTGAATAATGCCGACAATTATTTTTTAAACTCGATAACAAAAAGAGAATTTTGGACTTTTGTATATGTATTATGTGGTTTATAAAACATTGTACCATGAGAATGGCGTAAACATGGTATAAGAAAACAAGGTATGCTCCTCCGGGAGTGTCGCCAGGTGAAGTCACTGTCCAGTTGCCACTACATTTCAACAAACTGTAGAAGTTGGGAAACAAATGTGATAAGAGTCAATTGAAAAATCAATAAAAAAATACAATCGTGAATTATATTTGTTAGATCAGTCAAAACAGCGTTAGTTAAGCACGAGTCAATGTGATAAATAATTGGTAAATACAAAACCACATAGTTTTATCAGATTCATACAGGAGTTCTGGGAGTTACGATTGTACGCTACTGGTATCACCAGGAAACAGAGCCGTCTTCTCATTCGCCAATGGCGACGATGACGTAGCCTAGCGACACCCACGTGACCATCCTGTCTCTGAAGAGCATACCTGTTTTCTTATACCATGGGCGTAAATTGAGTTTATAGGGTGTGTCTCCTATACGTAAAAGGTACTTTAGACGAGCTGTGCGATTCAGATAGAAAGTTAAAAATATACTGGCAGCTTTCGTAGCTTACGCTCGATTTCGTATTTTGTTAAATGCCAGTTTCTCTCTCAGCGGTCACATAGGTACCATAGAAGGTGACTATCTATCGGGAAATAGTCCTTTTTTGTATTTTTGTATTATTCCTTTATCCATATTTATATTATTACTGTAGGTAAGTACACTTAAGGCTTCTACAAGCCTACGCGGTAAAGATGCGCGACTGTGAATGATTTCATTCGAATTATTCGACTTGACAAGTCATTCGAACGATTCGAATGACTAGAGCAAATTAGTAACTAATTTGGTTAGTAATCGCGAGTCATTCGTTCGACTGCCTGAGTCGGTTTCGATTCAATCCCGCAGGAGCGACGAATAATTCATTCATCACTCAAAACCATCGGTCGACTAACAAAGTCGAATCGGAGTCATGAATGATCCATTCGTAGAGACTTTAGTAATTACTAATTAGTAGTTTCATTCGACTTTGAATATTAGTATATTACTAATATTCAAGTCGAATAAGGAAATTAGTAGTTGTTCATCATTCGACTAGACAGATAATTCTCAGTCGCGCATCTTGACTACGCGGTATTCGCTAACAGAGCGCCAGCGAAATCCGTGTAGGTATAATATGTGGTAATCCTTCTTTCACTACAGTATTAGGTGCGGAAAACAGCAGACCGCACAAAACCGAGGGAAACTTACCGATACCTACCGTATTCTGCGTCAATTTGAACATCCCAAACGTGGGATCAGATGTAGAGTTCTTAGCGCGGACTTTATGTACATCTCATCCCACGTTACGACAAATTGAATTTTACCTCATTTCATCCCAGAACCCAATTTCAACGTAGTATAATTTCAAGAATACTCATTATACTAAATTACTACATACGTAAATTGTAATAATTACAGACATTTTACTTAGAATAGAAGACAATATTAACTTGCTTAGGTTTACAAAATAGGAAGTTCGAGAAATCAAAGGACCATGAACACTTTTGTATGAAGACTGGGCGTGGGCCCCATTTTCAAAGTTCGTCCAACCCAACAGTTATGAAACATACATTTATGTCTTCAAGACCTTTCAAATAACATGTGTTAAACATAACTGTTGAACCAACTTTGAAAACGGCGCCCAAAATGCCCATACATAGTGTTTTAAATAATTATATTGGGATTGTCCATTTATTTAAACATGCCTTCCTTGAAAAGTACACAAATATTAACAAAAATACAATATTAAAAGAAAATAAACAAATTAAACCAAGAAGGTACAATAGGGAAAGTTAATATTGTGTAGTTCTAACATGTTTTATCTGATAAATGTACTTACCTACTCAATTATTAAAAGTAAGATTTAAGTGCCTATATTTCGTAAGGAATCATTAGTTTAAGTTTTATTTACAAAAGATAACTTACACTGAAATGTATATTTAGTAAAAATATATTTTGTTATTTGGCGTGTTTACTAAACTTAATAAGTATAATTATCTATACCTTCTAACTATTTTATTAACTCCAAATGGCATGACAGTTACTTAATGCTGCCTTTTAAGAAAAATATATTTATAAACTTATATTAAAATTAGGTAATTATACCTATACTCCGATTTAGAATGCAATATATTTATTTTTCATTACTATTATATAGGTACTATTTATGTCAACAAAGACATTTATGAATAAAATCTTAAGAAAACTAATAACAATAACAGAAAACAAAGTAAAGTTATCACTAAAAACTAAAACATAAACTTGTTGTTAATGTTTGCCGTAAGCCTAATCTAACATGTGTAGTAAAAATGGTTTTTGGAATTTGAAAACGAACGAGATATATATTAAATGATGAACGAAAGCTATCAAAACCAAAAATTGTTTTGAGTTTCTGTGTTTTGCTTCGATGATAAAAAAATGTATATTTTCATCATTATTCCTTGGGTTTTCCAACCTCTTTTTATACAAATAATATAAAGGTTTTCGAATCGGAGTATAGTATATATTTGAATTTGTCATTTTCATCAAATTTAAATCAAAATTTAGTAGTAAAAGGCAGCAAAGTTTATATGTATATTTAGTTATTTATAATGATTGAATAATGTTTTAGTGCCATACTGAGATTATATTACTCATCTATTAACATAGTATAAAAATATACTAAAGACCCCTACTTATATTACTAAAGATAAACTGTTCGTGTAATCTAAAATATTTTCAATACTCGTATAATCGTTTAGAAATTGATTATCTGTATGTGAGATAGGTTTTTTCGTTATACATATATTATATATTACCTATATAAGAAGACCTATTGCTATAAATAACTAAGTAGGTGCTTCCGGGGGAATATTTTAAATATTACCATTTTGTTTGTATGTACTTAAATGTTTTACTTAAATATATAATTTAAACTTTACTTATCCAAAGATCCAGTGAATTCGACACGTGCCAAATAAATTAGTTAAGTTAGTTTTAAGTGTTTTTTTACTAATATTTTATGACGCTGTGCCATAGATGTGCCTTGTAATGGAGGTCATTTGGAATTACAATTTAATGGTACTTGCCTTTATAGAATATTTGGTGATGTTTTTCAGTTAATCATAATTATATGTTTACCGACATAACTAACCTTGGTAAATTATAAATCTAATTCTTTAGAATCCATAATTGATAATGACAAGTTAAAAAAATTGTAATTAATATTTTAGTAAGTACAATTTACTTAACCACTTAACTAATTTTGCCTTTACTTTTGCATTTTGATTTATTCCCAAAATTATAGTATAATTTTTTTATAAAATAGATACTATACTTTTATATCAAAAATAAATTTGTACTTTTTTTAGTTAATAATAATAAGATTATGTCGCTGAATCGACGGTGCTTATACGTATTTTAAAAAATATTATCATTGTGCTTAATTATAACATATTGTCAGATAAAAAACATATAATTTTTCGATTTCATCCAAATAACCCTAAAATAGTTTATCGTTTTGGGTCTGAAACTAGATTTGATTACTCAATATCCTACCTTGAAAAAAACGAGATAAGTAAATATATGGTTTATAATATAACACTATGCGGATGTAATATGATTTTATTTTTTGAAATGGACAACGTTATTATTTAAATTGCGAAGATCCCTATCTATTTAAACTAGATTATTATGTATGTAGAAACCATTCGTGACATTTGTAACATTAATAAAGGACCTTAAATTTATTTCTGGTTTTTAATTTTATGTCAGTTAATATTTTAGGGCGGAACTAAATAATTCAAAATTACCAAAAAACCTTCGGAACGATATAAACAAAATTAAAATGCAATAATAGACATTGAATAGTTTTAATAACGGACCATAAAAATCTTATATCTAGCAAATTTCTTAGTAGGTGAGTTGTATAACTCCAAATAATTGCCTTGTTCGTCGGAGTTCAACCGCCTAGTGTAGAAAACCTGGCAACACACGAATCCTATGAGATCTCTCATACGAATTCTCATAATGGCCATTATCATACCCATCAGCATAAGGTCCGTCCTCGTAATCCGCTTGCCTCTTCACCAAATGGTGACCATCGATGTGACCACTGTGGTGGACATTCGACTCTGGCCTTTTCTTTTCACCATTTCCCTTGCCATCAGCGAAACCTTGGCCGATTACCGCGAAAAAACAAACCACTAACATGACGGTTGTCAGTCTTGAGATCGCCATTTTGGAAATATCAAATTGAAGGTTTGGTCTAAGGAGTTTTTATTGTTTTGTTTTGGTTCAAAATACAAAATAAGAATGCTATAATGTAGATTTAAAAAGGTTTTTATACCGTTCTTTTGTTATTTTATTCAATAAGCGCTACCGTGCAACTTGCGTTATTCGGATTATCACAGTTTAGTAGGTGTTTAATGGATTTAGCGGATACATAAGGAAAGGTTTAAATCTCTTAAAAGTGGAACCTAATGGATGCTAACTATGCAGGGACACGTAGTCAAAGAAAACTTGAAAATTTGATCGAAACTGAGTATTCAAAATGAAGAAGTCATCTTGCATTTTTCCGACCTATTAAACGTACAAAACTAGTGGTGGGTTCTGCCCATGTCCATAGTAATTATAATACTTCTTTGAGTGGATAGGCCTTGGATTAAAATTGGGAGCTAGGTACTGTTGAGTGCCAGGACTAGGTTAGGTACTTACTTCCTTCCTTATAAATTTCACTAAGTATTATCGAAGTTAGATGTGGCCGCCTGTAATTGCGGGAACACAAATGCATGTAATAATTTTGTACACATACATATTCCAAACTTGTAATGTGTATCCTTCGTAGGTGGTTAAATTACAATAAATAAATACCTACATACCATTCTTGGGATGGGACAGAGAGTTTATACCTACAGAGAAAAAAGGAGTCTGTGTCCACATTGATAAAGTTAGTTTCCCCCTTATCAGTAGGTAACTACATATGTACCTATCTGATAAATACAAAGTAACAGTACCTATATATTCAGTGAAAGGCCAGGCCATAATGTAATATACAACAGTTCAAACAAACATACTGAATAGTGAATACACGTATATTTGCAAACAGCAAACATGAAGTTTATTGGTGAGCTTAGTATTTACCATTATTGTTTAGGTATATTGACTTGTTTTAGCGTATATTAATATATAAAATTCAAATTAAAGTAGTTTACGTAAATTATTGTCTTGTTTCCATGATCACGGGCCATATAGTGACCCGGTCCTTTGGGAGGTATGTGTGGGGCCGAAGCCAACAGCACAGAGGCCCTTTATGAGAATTAATGTAAAGGCGAGTGCTACACATAGCTGGTATCGTCCTTGGTTGCTTATGATACACCCGAAAATTATATCCGCCAGGTGTAGAGACTATTGCAAAGGAAAACGAAAGTAACAAAAAAGCCATGTTATTGTGGTGAATACATGGACTGGCTAATTAGCCAGTCTATGGGCTATGGGAGATTGTCTTGTTATTATTATTACAGTAGATTGATACTAGTATCTTAACAATGTATTTATTTATTTAATAAGGCAGTACCAACAAAACACATAATAAAACATTTTTTTATAAACATATCCCCCCCCCCCCCCCTACATGGGAGACCATCCACTCGATGGACCGACGACATCGTAGCGGTCGCAGGGAGTCGATGGATGGAGGCGGCTCAGGACCGCTATTTGTGGCGTCGTACGGGGGAGGCCTATGTCCAGCAGTGGACGTGTACGGGCTGATGATGATGATATAAACATACTGGTAAAGATTATACTATATAATGTGTGCTCATAACAGGTCTGCACAACATTTACATTAAATGTACAAACAACAGCTAAAAATAAAGAATAAAGAAACACGGTGAAATGAAATTGAAGTAAAAACGTAGGTACACTTAAAAATACAAATAAGTAGGTAAACTAAAACAAAATATGCCCAATATAATTATATCTCACCACACCCACAGTTGTCTGTGGGACGTGTGAAATACCAGAAAAGTGTGAGTTAATTTTATTTTTATAAATAGGCAAAGAGTCTCCAAAAGCATCAAGTTCAGGTAATTTCTGAGATATGTAATTTACGAGATGTATACTAAAGTTACTTTAGCTATATACGTTATATATGGAATATCGATTATATCTGTTAATTATTAACTTTTAAAGTTGTATCCTCTATATCGGGTAAGATCTGTCCTGAAAAATGAAAACAAGTCGATACCTTCTTTTCCTCCACAGCCCCCATCATCGTCGTAAACATGGCGTTCGTTCACTCCATCCTGTGCTACTCAGTAGCCGAGCTGGCGTCCTGTCCATCATGTGCCGAGGACCTGGAGCCAGTCTGTGCTTCAGATGGACATACGTACTGGAATAAGGATTGTGCTAAGTGTTTTAATCCA
This sequence comes from Eupithecia insigniata, assembly GCA_947859395.1. NCBI lineage: Eukaryota > Metazoa > Arthropoda > Insecta > Lepidoptera > Geometridae > Eupithecia > Eupithecia insigniata. Next base: position 2,534,120 of record OX402011.1, on the reverse strand, counting down.
GCTCTAACTATATCAGGCGAGGGGTTCTGCCCTAGGAGAGATATTGAGCTCGAAGGTTAACGCATTCACTGCCCAGCCCGCCGCACGAGGGCTGCAGAGGGACCATGTTGTATCTTGGGCCGTGAAAGTGTTAAGGAACTACAAAAGGATATTTTATCTAATGAAGTGATATGTTTTTTTTAAATATTTCTTACTATGCTTTCCTTTTTTCTAATATAAATAATAATATCATCAACTAGTATGCAACATTAAAAAAAAATATTACAATATTTTTTTATTCTCTCTTCCGTTTTTAGAGGTGCATTTTTGCCGATCGTTTATAAAACTGTCTCAAATCCACTTTTGCTTCGCTCAACTCAATGCTCAACTGCTCATTGTAAACGTAGCCTAAGGAAAGACCTACTTACCCACCTTAAGAATATATCTCCCATCAAATTTCGTAGCCCAAGCACAGGGATTTTTCTCTAGGGTAGAACAGACAATAATGACACCGCATCGTCATACATTGCGTACATTATTGAAGTTTAAGGAATGACTTTCAAATAATTTAAGCATTCGATGACAAAGTGACGTAAGTTTTCTATTTTCTACCCTAAACAACAATCCCCGTGCTAGGGCGGCAGACGGTGCCATCTGTGTCTACTAGACTCTAGATATCTTACTGATATTCTAATAGAGTTTCAGGTGCGTGCGTTTGTTTATTCTTCTCAGATGCTCTGCAAATATTTAGTGAAATATAATAAATCATGTAACAACCTTACATCATTCGTTTTATAATTATAGAACAAGAGAATTTTATGTACTTACCTCACTTAAAAGTCGTGTGATTTATTTATTTACCTATTAATCTTAGAGAAACTTAAGGCTAAACATGAAAATATATTATATTATATATTTGGACCACTACAAATTAATCATTCCATATTACAGCCATTGCTAAGCATAGGCCTTCCCCAAACGACCGACGACCGTCGCCACGAATAACGGTCCTGAGCCGCCAATATACATCGACATAAAAATCGATCAATTTTGTATTTAATTATTTATAAAAGTCACCAACATAATATACAATGAGGCAATGCAGCCAGCGTCTTGGGGACGCTTCCGACTGGTATTGATATGGACCAGTTGAGCTATCTGTAGATTGTTTGCAACAGTCTGTAGTTAGCTCAATTGTTTCAATTGTAAATACTAGTTTAATTAGTTTATATTATTTGATTATTAATTTCTTTGTCAATAAAAACATATACATACACATTCCTTTGTAAAAAGGCTTATTACAAAATTTCAGACTATCTAGAAGATAAAAAAGCTTGGGACGGATTTTGCTCCAACTCGAAAAATTACTCTAGAAATAACACCTAACAGGCTAAAGGTTTCTTCGTCGCTTCTTTACTTTAGTCTACATACCGAAGCGACCGAAATCAAAATATCACTTTATTTCCAAATCAGTGTTTAATTTTAAGAATTTGACCTTTTTTAAGTGTACATTTATTGTATTTACGGAAATAAAGAAACTTTGACTTGATTATTACATAAACATATTCAAACTTAAGGTCCAAAACAGTAGCGTGAAAAAAACACTTACTTGCAGTTACAGGCGGCCACATCGTTATCAGAATAAAAAATTTGTACGCAAGGCACAAAATAAAGATAGAACAGGTAGGTAATAGAAAAAGTAAATTATTTAAAATAAATGCACCTACAAACCATACAAAAAAAAATACAAACTATAAGAACGCACGATGAACAACGCATTGACATCTTAGTTAACCTACAAAACGCAAGATCACACAACTCACTGAGAATTAATGGACAGTCGTTAAAAATGATCTTGTTCATTGATTTTCATTACTATTTGCATTCAACAAATTAACCGATTCAATATCTCAAAAGAATCTGTGTATCTGATCTTCATAATGTCTCAATCATTTCGGACTTTGGACGTCTTCTCTTGCTCTACATAAGTTTATTGTGACGTGTTTTACTATTTGCAGTTTAAATTAGTTATGTATTTAGTGAATCTCCACTAAAGATAATAGGAAATAAGGATTACATATGATAGCTAGATTTTACAGTATGTATTGTAGTCATCTAATCATTATACGGAGATATTAATAAAATATATAATACTAGGACTAGATATTGAATTGATAGAGTTAGTAAAGTAAATTTTGCATTTAAAGATTTACAAACAAATCTTATTAAATTGGTAAAGACTGGATATTATATATTTAATGAAAAAATGAAAAACCAAGACAAAAACGGTGAAAAACCTACAAAGGTTATAGATATTGAGGATGTGTTTGAGAGATTTGGAAGATATCAAATAGTGCAATATGTTCTACTGTGTTTACCAGCTGTTTTTGTGACAATGATACATATTAATTATGTGTTCACCGCTGGAGATTTGAACTATCGGTAAGTCCATATTCATTTTAAGGCGGTTAAACTAGGTACCTTTATGAATCAGAAAATGAAGAATAATAATAAACAGAATTTATCATATTCCTAAATGAATCCTAATATTATAAAAGTCAAAAATTCTTTATTTCCGTAAATACAACAAATGTACACTTCATCATCATCATCATCAGCCCATACACGTCCACTGCTGGACATAGGCCTCCCCCGTACGACGCCACAAATAGCGGTCCTGAGACGCCTCCATCCATCGACTCCCTGCGACCGCTACGATGTCGTTGGTCCATCAAGTGGATGGTCTCCCATGTAGGGGGGGATTTGCCATAATCACCACGCTTGGCAGGCGGATTGGTGATCGCAGTGTTGGTGTTTAAAAATACTCAGAAGGAAGCTGCTGCCCTTCCTCTGGTAGGTTCCCTTAGTCGGCTCTTACGACACCCACGGGTTGAGTTGGAGGGGTCGATATTCGTACGCCGCGGCCCCACGGCCAATGTACACTTAGAAAAGGTCAAATTGTTAAAATTAAACGCTGACACGGAAATAAAGTGATATTTTCATTTGGGTCGCTTCGGTATATAGACTACAGTAAAGAAGCGATGAAAAAACCTTTAGCTTGATAAATGCGATTCTGTGTTTGCTTGTTTGTTTGTCCTTCCTTCACACCCTAACTAAGCAATCAATGGAATAGATTTTTAGCATAGAGTTAATTGAAAGGATGAAGAGTAACATAGGCTACTTTTTGTCCTGGTTATCATCATCATCATCATCAGCCCATACACGTCCACTGCTGGACATAGGCCTCCCCCGTACGACGCCACAAATAGCGGTCCTGAGCCGCCTCCATCCATCGACTCCCTGCGACCGCTAGGATGTCGTCGGTCCATCGAGTGGATGGTCTCCCATGTAGGGGGGGATTTGCCATAATCACCACGCTTGGCAGGCGGATCGCAGTGTTTGTGTTTAAAAATACTCAGAAGGAAGCTGCTGCCCTTCCTCTGGTAGGTTCCCTTAGTCGGCTCTTACGACATCCACGGGTTGAGTTGGAGGGGTCGATATTCATACGCCGCAGCCCCACGTCCTGGTAAAACATCAAATTTCCGTGAGAGGTACATATACGGGAAAAAATACTTTTTTCTCCTCCTATAAATGTGAAATTCGTATTAACGCGGAACAACTTGTCCTGCCTTCGTTTGACCACAATTTCACCTGATGGAAAGTGATGATGTGGCCGATATTGTATCACGAAGGTCTAGAAGACACCTGTTCACTCTTGTCTTGAAGAGACCCAGATTGTAATTCACCGGAAAAACTGAAGCAGGTAGCGAGTTCCATTCCTTAGTGGTGCGAATGATGAAGGTGCACGAAAACCGCTTTGTACGAGTGGATGGTATATCCACCTGACAAGGATGGTATTGTGCCATTCGTCTGCTTGTCCTGGAGTGGAAGGGAGATGGTGGAATCAGGTCATGAAGTTCCTGGGAGCATTCTCCGAAATGTATCCTATAAAAGATCGAGAGACAAGCAACCTTGCGGCGGTGATCGAGACTTTGGATCTTAGTCTTTGCAAGGTACTGCTCGTCTATGAATCTGAAGGCTCGTCGTTCTATCGAGTCTAAGGCTGCAATCTGGTATTTGGCCGAGCCATCCCAAACATGGCACCAATACTCCAAACCAGACCGGACCTGTGCTTTATAAAGGGATAGAAGCTGTTGTTTTCTTTTCTATCCTGTATAAGCACGGCATTATAAGCACATGGATGTCATCCGTACTAAATAATTATAATAGTAAAAGTAATTATGTCTATCTGTCTGTTACCTTTCCACCCTGTATAACCGTGTTAAGCCGAAACACTGTAATCTACACGTCTAATTTTGCGGCCCGGCGACAATATGACAAAACAAGGCGTATACAAAGGCAAATGACCTTGGGCATTTGGCAGCCTAGCGGGGATACCACGCGCCATCTATGGAACAAGCAAAACGCGCGCGGTGTCCTCCACTGCAGTTAGATGGCGTGCACTAGTGTAGTACATACGTACACACAGTACACAGAGTAATGATGATCAGAGATTCCCCTTGAGAGAAACTGTCCAAAGGAATAATAATTGTCTAAAAGTATTATATGATGTACATATATGAATATAGGTAGGCTTAGGATTAAAACATTACTACACAAAATATCTTTTTAGTAAAACAAATATTATTAAATTTATTTTTGTTGAAGTTTTTATTAATATTGATGAGAACACTCGGCAAGATAATATAAATTCACTATCTTGTGTAAAAAATTATATTCGTCCTTGTTTTCAGTGCTAGGTAAGTGGTTGGTATGGTAACTAGTTATGATGTGGTAAGTTGATCTGGAAAGAAGTAATTTAACGGAACCCTTAATCTTCTTTTACTGAAAAATAAAGAAATTTATATATTTAATGGCCCGCAAGAAAAAATATTCTCTAAGTGAAAGGTAGTAGGTAGGCAATTGATAGAATATGGTTGGTAAACTATGTAATAATAAGAAAAATACTTAACATGGTATCCAAATATAGGAAAAAAGGTATATATGAAAAAAAGGTCAAAATTAGATTAAAAAGGGGGGTCAAAGGGCCAGGGGGAAACATTTTGTTTTCGAAATTATTTTGATCCTCTACAAGACCCAACAAAATATTTTCTTTCAAGTCACTTCGCTTGGGAGATACAAAAAGAGGGGAGTTTTTTTTTGGGGAAAGTGGGGTGATTTTTTTTTCCAATTTGAGTAGAAACCCTCTATACGGTCCCGCAATCGATACTCCTCTATCACATCGGCATCTGGGAGCGAGATTGCTCCCAAAAAAATTGAAAAGGAGGGATTTTTTGTTGGCAAGGGGGCAAAAATTTTATCGCCTTCCAAATTACTTGTCCTCTTCTATAAAATCCCCATAAAAAAATAATAATATGGCTCTGCTTGGGAGCCGCACTAGAGGGGGGAAGAAGGGGGGCAAATCTCGAAAAGCCGGAATTTTCCCTAGGTCCCATAAAATCCCTTTATACATTTTCGTATGACGTAACGGTAAGGTAGTTGTTTCCCGACAAATACGAACGATCGAGTCTTTGAGTGAGTCAATCAATTCATTCATGCAATGCAAAACAAATTGAACCTTATGGCGTGATTGGAAAGATAGTTTTTCCCGACAAATACAAACGACCGATCGATCGAACGATAGACTGTACGCACCGGCGGCGCGGCATGGCAGTGGCAAGTCATGGGTCTTCGCGACCCGCGAAACGATCGAGTCTTTTTGATTCGATCTTTCTGCAAGTTCGATCGTGATCGAACAGGTCTTGAAAAATGATCGATCAACACAGGTCTACATAATACTATGGAAGTAGCTGAAATAGACAAGTCTAGAAGCATCAACGTCTGTAAGATGACGGATTTTTTGACTGCGTATGCTGCAGAACTAAGTCTCTTCGATAGTTTATCTACCTGCCTAACCGGCCCCATTGAAGTTTACTGTCTAAAGTTATTCCTAAGAATACGGTACTGTCTACAATGTCTAAAGTTTGTCCTTTTACGTTTATATCAGCCTTTTCTTGTTTTACATTTGGTAGAATAAATCTAATGCATTTAGTTTTGGTAAAAGATTATTGACATTAAACCAATGGACTACTTTTGATATTGCAATGTTTACACCGTCATAATTTGTGTTTTGTCTAATCATCTTGAAAATTAAGGAAGTATCATCAGCAAACAATACAATCTCGTGATTATTTTTAACGAGATGAGGCAGGTCGTTAATATAAACCAAAAATAGGAAAGGACCGAGGATAGATCCCTGCGGTACACCGATTGTAACTACACTTGCGAGCTATAAACTGGAATCACTTCATCGCTGGTTTCTGCAGACGATATTTTACAGTTTCCATGGAATAAACTGCAGATTGGTGTATACCATTTGAAAAGAAATTTTGTTACCTTTCGAATGGTATAAAAATTATTTAAATTTAATTAAGTTTCCTACCGTCAGTTCAGTGAATTATTACAATAGGTCGAAGTTGTGGATGTTTAAATTAGCCATATATTATAATAATTATAACAATTACGTCAATAATTAGTAGGTACCTAACCCCCGAATACTCAAACGAATCTCAGATTTAAGCACGACTCAAGTGACGATTTTTTGACAGATTTTCATTGAAAACTGTCAAATATTGCGACATAAGACGTGCTTACATCTGAGTTGCGTTTGAGTATTCGGCCATAAGATACATAATTATTAGGTACTTAGGTAAAAGTTGCGCCACAGATTAGGTAAAGTTACTTCGGTTGCGTGTGTAAAAAGTTGGTATTGAAACACGATGCTAATAAGTCTCTGTAACGGCACTACTCTATGCATCGATGCATCGATATTAGACTATGCCTGACTAGGGGACTAAGCAATTATTATTTATAAGGGCCACCATACCAACCATACTACACGGGTACTACACGGACTGCTTGGAGCAGTCATTCATACACACATACACGGAACCACTCGAGCAGTTGAACTGCTTCGGAAGATCGTGCGGTCAAGCAGTCACCAGTCCGTGTATGTTGATCAATGGCTAACTGCCCGAGTAGTCCGTGTTTGGCGGCCCTCAGATATAGGTAGCATGGTAGGTACAGGTGTTCCAGCCCTTGTTTATTTCCCATATTCTTATTGTTTCACTAAAACACAACTCCAGAAGAAATACTAAAGACAAAACATAACACAGAATCTTAGAAAATCAATTAGGTAGGTACTTCATTATTTTTGAAACTGCTTCAGATGATATTATGTAGGCATGATAATGCAAAAAGAAAAACGCGTGACGACTGCGACAACGACGAAGACGACGGCACGATTGTTTTGTTTGGTCTGGCAACCTCGCATTCGAGCCGGCCGCTAGTTAGAGCTCGCAACGTCGCATCTTTGCCTAGCGCGCGCCCTCGCTCGGTCACTAATAACATTGCCTAATCAAATTGTGCGAGCAATCGTTCGTGGGAGAGAGACGTTTTGGTAGGCGCAAATAGTTTTTTCGTTAAAACTTCTTATTTTGAGTTTATTTCAAAACAAATGGACCGGCAATTGAAGCATACGAGCTACATAAATAACTATACTGAGTTTGGTAGTAAACGAATAAGACACACCGCCAAAAAGTGTGCTCATTCACCTGAAGATATTGTTTCTCTAAACTTTTTCTGAATGTTTACTATAACTACCGGCAAGCATTTGAAACCGGCACATAATCCACAATCTATATTTTCGTCAAATACATGTGCGAAAAAGACGTCGTTTTCGTCTTTTCCCCTTAGATTCAGCTGATACATCAATCAATCTCCTAGCTACCCCATAAGTCTAAACCTTCGCTCTTTCCTTAGCTGTCGAATCCCAGAATGTGAGGACTCAAACGGCACCTTCGAGGTCCCCTGGTGGCCAAACGCCTCCATCAACAGATGCTCCAAACCGGTCCTCAAAGACTTTGGATCAGCCTGCACCAACGCCAGTTTTAGCAAGGAGCTGGAAGTATGCACGGAGTGGGTGTATGAGACAAACGATACTGTTGTTGCTGAGGTGAGTTTTCATCCATGTACCTAACTTACCTACCGTTAATTCCATTTGTTGGATTGGTACCTACTTATTGATGGTTTTTTATCGTGAATAGATGTATAACGGAGGTCTAAAAGAAAGCAAGCAGACGCACGGCTCGATTCCATCCTTATCTCGTGGATACCACCCACCTTCATGTCTTTCGCACCACTAAGGAATGGAACTCGCTCCTGCTTCTGTTTTTCCGGCCAATTACAATCTGGACAAGAGTCAATAGGTGTCTCCTAGACCTTTGTGATACACAGTCGGCCATATTGCTGCATAAGCTGTTCTGTACAGGACAACTGGGTCAACTTTTATCCCAGTTGTCCTGTACGGAACAACTGCACCAGACGACAACTGGGAATAAGCGCATAATTTCACAACGATCGAAGCCGTATAAATAATATTGTCATGTTACAGTTGAACCTGGCTTGCGAGCCGTGGCTACCGAGCCTCATCGGTACTTTCCACAACGCCGGCATGCTGTTATCAATGGTCATAGCTGGATGGATGTCAGACAGGTAAAACAAACATTCTGGATAAATAAAGCTAGTTTTGAAACACCTAAGTAAGTGCTTCTACCTAGTATTTAGTTCTAAAACTATGTAGGTTTTTCTTTTATCTATCTATATTATCGTTATATCAACACTCCATCACTAGAAGCTCCTTCTTTGCGGGTGCTCTACATGGGAATGAAATCGGTACTCTAACTGTGGTCCTCTTACAATGGGTGCTCTAAATGGGAAAATTTCTCTGGATTGGTACTCGACAGATGTACGGATTAGGGCTCATTCACATAGCATCCGTTTTACAGTATTCGTTTTACAGGATCTATTCTACAGGAACCGTTTATTTTCCCGTGATGACGTATGTGGTTGTAGGAGCGAGTTTAAACACCTGACAGTATTCCGGACCTAGTAAACGATTTTTACCAGAAGTAAAAAATCGTAAAAAAACCGTCCGGTATGTTTATTGGATCCGGAATACTGTCAGTTGTTTGAACTCGCTCCTACAACTACATACGCCATCACGGGAAAATAAACGGAGTCTGTGTGTCCTGTTTTTCAGACTTCTATGTTTGTTTGTAGCAATAAATAGATTAAATACCTACCTATTGCAGATGAATTGATAAGCCCTTACAGGGTACATGTACTAACCTGTAAGCTAACTACCACCAGAGCTAAAACTATGTATTATGTATGCAATTAATAAATAAATAATGTAAATTTAAAACGGATGCTGTGTGAATGAGCCCTTAGTTTACTACTTTATGCCGCAATATTTGGAAACATGGAAGAGAGTTCTGCACATCAGACTCGATTGGATTCTAGCAAATGTGATATTTTATACAGATTGACAATTTGTCACAAAGTATGCGTACGAATAGTACGAAGCCGTAATGAGGATCCCAGCTGTGCCCCAGGGCAGTCCGCTTTTCCTTGTCACAAGAACGGAACGGATAGCCTTGGGGGCGTACAATACAAACGAACTTTCCGCTTCATTGGGATATTATGTCTCCGATCTTATTTAAATTTTCCATACGTAATCGGATGAAAAATAGCTTTGTTTGTAGCGGTTTAGTTTTTCATAAACACATAATAATATAATATAATAATAATAATATAGCCGTTTATTTCCCATTTTCTTATAAAACATTAATTGAGTACCAGTAGAATTAGACTGAAATAATTAAACTTAGTATATTTAAATTAATACAAATTTTCATGCACATAATTTCTAAATTAACATTGTGATTATGTTACATACGTATATGACATATATAATTGATATGGACCAGTTGAGCCACCTGCAGACTGTTTGCAACATTCTGCAGTTAGCACAATTGTTTCACTTGTAAATGCTAGTTTAATTTGTTTATATTATTTGATTGTTACTTTCTTTAGTACATACATATTCTGGTGTGTCCATTAAGGATCTAGGCCTCCTCCATCCTGCTAAATGAAATTCCACTTATGTGCCAGTCGTTGCCGGCGACGGACATTCTCAATAGATATATTATTATTTTGCAATTCGTTAAAATTTTACTCATTTTTATTTTCGCATGTTTCTTCCTTTCGTTGTTGTTTTTTTTTTTGTTGAATGTTACAGAATTGTACAGAATAAAAAAGGTTTTTTTAGGCCCATTGTACAGAGAGTCACTGAAATAGGTCTAATTTTTTCTGTTTGTTTCCCAATTCTTCTAACTAATTCTATGTCTCGGCTTTCACAGGATATTTTCATTTTTCTGTAATTATTTTTAATACTGTGTCTTCTAGCTCTTGGTACGATTTTTCTTTTTCTGTAACTCCAAAGAAAATTATATTTTTCTTTTTCATTTGTTGCTCTATTCTATCTATTGTTATCTGCTGTTCTTCAACCTTTTTCTCCAATCCCTTGAATTTGTATTCAAAATTTTCAAATTTTATATTTACATTCCTGTTTATTTCCAGTATGATTTTTTCTTTCATGTTATTTAAGTCCTGTTCCTGCTTTTGCATCTTTTCCTCTATTCCTTTAAGGAGTTTTATCATCTCCTCCATGATAACATTGATAACAGTGCGTGTTGTTCAGATTCTAGAAGTTTATTACAGCACTCTCTGTGTTCGTATTTATATCTATGCTCGTGGTGAGTTGAGTAGCAGAACCCTTACAATGAAGCTAAGCTCGATAATGATGTGCGTCGAGTGTAACCAAGATGGCGTTGTGCACAAATTTCTATTTATGCGCGATTTTTCGATTGCGTTGTTTTGTTTGTGATTGTGACACATCAGTTTGAATTAAAGTGCGGTTATAATATGCAACATTTTCAGTAATCCAGGGTTTACTCACTGTATTTAATTTTGTGCGGATGGAGTGCAGTTTAGTTTGTTCTTGTATCAAGCTAGTTTCTCGAGTTTTCAATGTTTTAATTTGTTTGTTCTAAAAATTCACTGTTCTTCTTTGTTGTTTTTTGTTGTGATGACACTTCCGAGCGCGGAAATAACACTTATGGGCTTGCAACACTTGTGAATATACGTGGTGAACGTGTTTATGTGACAGTTTTTTCACTTTTAGATTAATAAACAATAAAATAGCACAAAGACGATCTTTGCATGTGGAGAGGGCACTACTGTGCTCTTATGAGCACATAATGATCTTTAAATGAGAGCGAAACTAATTTTGACCACCATATCGAGTCATTTTCAAGCGATTTTGTATGCATGATAGACACCTTTATTCGATAATCTGTCGCGTTGCAAACATCCTAAATATATTCAACATTATAAATTATAAAAATTATTTCTGAAATCTATCGTTTATTCAATAATAATCGTAAAGTACGAAAAAATATCAAAAAATGGTGCCGACACCGAGCACACAACCACATGACAGCTTCGTATTTGATGGTTAGTCGCGGTTTCTCATAGCGCGCCCCATTTCATTCGACGTGAAACAACAATAAATCCGCATGGGCCGATCCGTTTCCGTTTGGGAGAGGTTCGTAGCCTTCTTTGCTGAGGCTATAATAAATTACAAAGACGACGGATTTCCAAACGGAAACTTTTTTAGTTACTAGTAAAGTTTTTGTGTTTATATTCGCAGTCCTTTGTTTCTTTCGTCTTTTGTTCAGTTTAGAATTATCTCGAAATCGTAAACCACATTGCTCTTGCTCCATGGCTTCTCATTTATCAGAGGTTGACCTTTGGATTCCACCAATTAATGGCTGTATTAAAATCCATTGACGTACTTAGCAGCAATTGACTTAAATACACACATTGTTTTGAGCACAAGGCGCAAATTGTAAGGCGATATTGAATAATGCGGTACCTATGTTATTATTAGAGCGATTAGATCCCTCTGTAGACAGGTAAACATACAATTATTAATAACTCAACAATATATTTTGGACTGCGTCGGGACTTGAAACAGCAACTCTCTCTTAGTACAGGATACAGTGCCAACTGCGCCACCCATTATAATAACAAAAAGCTTTGGTTTTTTGTTATTAGAGAATAGATTAACTATAGCAGCCGTCAATCAAACTCTTAAAAATTTATTTTCTGCCTATAAAAGGGCATTGGTACATATGTCGCTCAAAATCAACACTAGCTATTTGTGGTATTAATACGTAAAGTGTGTATATTTCTGTTTGTGTAATAATTTGTTAAATTTGTATTAGTTTTATTTTCGTATTTAGCATCTACACCTCCGTCCTTTAATCTTCTCTTTTAAGCTTTGGTTTCCTGGAAGAAATCACCTTAAGCGATAAGGCCGGCAATTCTTTTACCGATGATTTCTCCAGGTGACGTCACTATCCAGTTGCCACTTTATTTCAACAAAATGTAGAAGTTGGGAAACAAACATGATAGGGTCAATTGAAAAATCAATAAAAACATGACAATCGTCAATTATGTTTGTTAAATCATTCAAAATAAGGATAGTTAAACACGAGTCAGTGTGATAAATAACTGATTTATTTATTTATTAACAAAATCCACAGCACTTAAGATATACATAAACTTATCTTATACATGTCACTAACAGCCAATAGAAGGATTTACATTATTATAAATACAAAATCACATAATTTTATCAGATTCATACCGGAGCTCGGGGAGTTACGCTTTTACGCTACTGGTAACATCGGAAACAAATTTATCTTCTCATTCGCCGATGGGGATGATGACGTAAACTGGAGACGGGTGTCTCCAGTTTACGTGACCATCGTGTCTCGGAACCTGTTTTCTTTCAACATGCTTCTACCAAACTTTTTTAGTTATATAAGTACCTCTGTTTTCCTTTCTGCGAACAATCCCTTAGGGTAGGGTGCTTCTTTTTTCCTATTGTAATAAGAATTTGTAATATTATATATATTATTCTTATTTTAATTATTACATATTCCTACTTTAATTTAGATAATCGCGACATGAAAATTAATTAAATGCAACGAAATCTACATAGAATAAACACGAAAGTTTGTAGATATGGATGGATTTATATATTTTCCTTTGCTAAACAGAGAACGCATCCGACTGAAAGGATAACTTAATTGATATTTTTTTATAAGAACCCAGAGTAAAACGCGTACCATAAAGCAGTTTAATTTTGTATCGAAGATTATTTTTCATTAGATACTAATATCAAAAATTCATTTATAGATAAGCTTTTATTCAAGTAAATATACTAAGTATTACATAACAGTAAAAAAATCTAACAAGTCCACGTCCGTTCCAGGTTCGGTCGGAAGCCCACCCTCATATTTTGCGTGGTAACCAGCTGCATCGGCCAGGTGAAGACCCTGGCGACGTCGTACACCATGTACGTGGCGGTGGAGTTCCTGGAGGCTGCCGCATCCGGGGGCGCTTATACTGCAGCTATGGTTATCAGTTAGTAACCCTTCCTTAAAACTTTTGAAACTACTTTATCACGGTTATTCACATCACTAAAGTCATTTATAACGGGATATTTACCATGATTAGAATTGTTTTGAAGCCTCTCTAATATCTCGGCACAGTTGTTCAAATGTTGTTCCGTGAATATGGCCCATGAAACTGTGCCAAATCAAAACAACTCAAATCAGAATATTTATGATTATTATAAATGTCCCTATATAAATGACATGTGTTGGCAAAAGCGGAGAGGAATACCGAAGAAAAGATGGATGGATTGTGTGAAAGAGGACATGGCTAGGAAAGGTGTAAGTACAGAGATGACGGCTGATAGAGGGGAATGGAAGAATAGTACATTGTAACCTAGGCGAGAATGTGCCCAATTCCTATCGAGTGTGTCACCATCATACATGTTGTGCCGACCCCCACCTAGTGTGGGATAAGGGCAAGAAGAAGAAATGACTTTAGTAGGTCTACCTTAAACTTTAGCTATGAGTCCTTGTAATTCCTACATACACATAAGTCCTATAACATAATTGACTCTGACGACCTCTGTGGTGCAGCGAGCGAAGGTCCGTCTGCGATGGAGGAGGTTGCGGGATCGATTCCCGCCTCGGAAAAATGTTTGTACGATCTGTTATTTACCCTGAATATATATCAGATATTTATTCAGGGTGTTTAGGTGTTCTCTTTATATAATAAATAAAAATATCTATCTATGTAATATATTGTAATAAGTATATCATCTAGTACCCATAACATAAGCTCTTCTTGGCTTGGGGCTAGATGATGTTGTGTGGATTGTACGGCATTATTCATTATTTATTTATTTGTTCCAGTGCTAGAAATCAGCGGCACAAGCAGCCGAATCATGTCAGGAGTTGTCTTCGCCTACTCTATTTATCTCGGCGAATGCCTCTTCGCCTGCATCGCTATGTTCATCCCCTACTGGAAAACCCTCATCCACATCATCAACGGACCTTCTATCTTCTTCATCAGCTATCTATTCATCATCCACGAAAGCCCTAGATGGGAGATCTTGACTGGGAGAATAGAACAGGCGAAGAAAACGCTTTTGATCATGACGGATATGAACAAGACTAATATCAATCGGCAAGAGTTGGAAGACATTGATGAAGAGAAGCTGAAGAATAAGTTTAATATTGAGATGTTTGAGAAGAGAGAAGGGGTTTTGGAAGCAGTGAGGTCTAAAGTTATAATGAAGAGGTAAATATAATATTGCAAATGGACTGATTGAAATTTACTTGTGATTTTCTGAGCCTGCATGTTTTTAAAGCAAACCTAGAGATATGTTGCTGTAGAAAATCTCTAAGATCCTAGTAGCGTAACGTTCCGACAATCCTGATGCATTCGAGGACTTATGGAATTTGGGTTACCTGCCTGTATACCTATGGTACCCACGATGAACATAAGTACATACTTAAAGATAAGCCAATTTCTACAGGCTCAAGAATTCCAATTGGGATTTGCGACTGGCTTAATCACTTTAAACCATACAATTAAGTGTGTCTTTGGATGCCTACTTACTTTTATTACTGCCTATATACATCGAGCAATCTTTAGCCTAAGCTTGGCTAAGTGTCAGGCCCAAATTCTAGAGAAAACGACATGACGACAGCCAAAGCAGGTTCTTTCGTTTAGGTTTTAAAATCATCTTCCCTCTTTCAGATTACTTGTAGCAGTCATCTGCAGATACACCTCAAGTTTTGTCTACTACGGCCTCATGATCAACTCCGTCTACCTCCCAGGAAGCAAGTACACCAACTTCCTGCTAGCCACGATCATGTCGTTCCCTGGCGAGCTGGTGGCCATGTATCTGATGAATAAGATCGGACGGAAGCTTCCGCTTATGGTCGGGTATATTGTTTGTGGAGTGGTGTGCGTTGCTTCGGGGTTTGTGCCGGAAAGTAAGTGGATCTACACGTATACAGTCAGCTTGAAAAATATCGAGGCTCTCGTTTAGTCTAGATATTTTTCGTGACTATAAATTTGCTTTTCTAAAAAGAAGCAGTCTATGAAATATAAAATTCTTTCGCTGAACCAAAGAAAACAATTTCTCGTACGGAGCATAACTAGGTAGGTAATTGCAGTAGAAAACCTTAGAAATAGCTCCCATCCCAAAATCTATGGTTATGGTTGTACCTGTAGCCAAATGCTTCAGCTAATCTTGATAAATTCTTGTTGACTTTCTATTACCTACATTGGGATTTGGAATGAACATTTTGAAGGTAGGGGAACCATTGTTTTTTTTTTGCCATAAATAGTCAGATTACATAAGCGATAAGATTCTACATTTAGAAAAATATTAAACACGACTTCTTATTTCGAATTATTGCCCAATAAAGTGTCGAGTCGAATCTCGCGGTGCGCGGTGGCTGATCGAAGCTCACCCAGCTAACACCTCCCTTATAGACGACCTTCATCTCAAAATCTCTAGAAACAGTAATAAGTCCCTAAGACTTATTTCTTGTTCCTCTCCAGGTTACACATGGGCGAAGATCTGCCTCTTCCTGATAGGCAAGATGCTGATCTCTGCGTGCTACACGGGAGCTCTCACGTACACCATGGAGCTGTTTCCGACGAGCGCGCGCGGTTCACTGCTGGGCATGGGCTCGTTTGCTTCTAGCACCGGGAGCATGCTGGCGCCGCTCACTCCTATACTGGTAGGAATTGACTATAATTTTACCTTCTTTATGGTCATGCTAGCGCCACATCGTCCGTCATGACAATGACACCCTGTTCCTATGGAGATGCTAAAAGCATTATCTATTGAACCCTCTCTATTCCAGAACCCAATATCAGAAGCACTCCCGTCCATCCTGTTCGGATTCTTTGCAACACTAGCAGGCGCGCTGCTGACCCTCACTCCGGAGACCAAGGACCTGCCTCTCATGGACACAATCCAACAAGTAGAAGACAGTGATCGGAAAACCAGGGAGACTAGGGCAGCCAGAGCAGAGAGTGTTATGGACAGCAACTTGCATATTTAAGGTCACAGAGACCAGTTGATTCTACTGGATGACCGGAGCGCAGGGTCTTACGTGACCAAATCGTGCATATTACTAGGAAATCAAAGGTTACATAGTCCGTAATTGATTTTACTGAACAATCAACTAAGCTCAATGAAGAATAAAGGTGATTAGATTTGTTCAAAATACCTAAATGTGATTTAATTTAAAATATTGTATACTACACCTGGTCGGAAAGTTGCCTATTCCTTTTCAAATATAAGATAGAAAATAAGTCATTGCAGGCGTATAGGAATCCGGGACAAAAACTTATGGAATTTCATTTCTCACGCGTTTTAACGGCAGGGAAAACTGTATGGAAATCCATTTCTATTGTTATTTTTTTTTTAATTTCCTAAAAGATCGGCCGGTGGCTATGGTTATCTTCATAATAGAGCAGTCAGGGTGTTCAAAATTAAGATTATTTTCAACACCGTGACTGCTCATATAAATATGAAACAATGAGTATAGTAAGACATTTTGAACACCTTGGGTGCTTACAACAATATGATGATTCGAACTGCGTATACCAAATTGCTTTTTCATCCCATCTATTCGAAAAAGACGAGTTTGTTCGCCTTTATGTGCACCCAAAGGTGGTGTTTTCTTTAAGGAACTTTTAGGGGGCGGAAAAGAACTTTTATTCCTCTTTATAAATTCCTAATTCAAAAAGTGCGCGGAAAAGTGTATTTCCGCGCAGTTATTGAATTCGGAACGTCTTAGTTTTCAGCGCCAGCAAAATCGAACGCAAATATTGTTTGAATAAATACTGGCTGGTAAGACGCGACGGACCATATTGCGCCGCCGCCGCCGCGCCGGCTGAATGAAAAAAAAAAGAAATCAAATTAAAAACGCGCGCACTACAGCCCGCGTTTTCGTAAATTTTCACGGATTCGGTTTTGTTTTGAAATTTTTCAAAACAAAAGAGTTCAAGTGACAGTGAAATAGAATTAAAAATAGAATTTTCTCCTGAAAGTATTCGAACTGAGGTAAGAAATGTGATAGATAATCTATTACCTGCAAAATCCCGGGAGAAATATATGAAAGCCTATGGTAATTTTATTAGTTGATTTTCCATGATCACGGGCCATATAGTGACCCGGTCCTTTGGGAGGCATGCGTGGAGCCGAAGCCAACAGCACAGAGGCCCTTTATGAGAATTAATCTAAAGGCGAGAGCTACACATAGCGGGTATCATCCTTGGTTGCACAATATGATACACCTGAAGATGATATCCGCCAGGTGTAGAGACTATTGCAAAGGAAAATGAAAATAACAAAAAAGCCATGTTATTGTAGTGAATGGATCGACTGGGTAATTGGGTTATGGGGGAATTATTATTATGGTCTATTTAATTTCATTTAGTTGTTATGTACTTACTATTTTATATTAAATAATAATATTAAAATAAAATATGAGGCACCTTTTACTTTCTCATAGAGGGTGATGAAAAGAAGAGTGTATCACTCGGGCGCAAAATATATTTTTGGCTCGGGCGACATACTTTGAATCCCTCGCTACGTTCAGGATTCTACTAAAGAATCCCTCGCTCGCTCGGGATTCTACTGTAGAATCCCTCACTTCGCTCTGGGTTCAAAAAAGCGCCCTCGCCGTAAAAATATTATTTTGCTCCCTTATGATACAATCTACTATTGTTTTTCAGATTATTTTGACTACTCCTAGACGCTCATATCAATTTGACGCTGACTGTACAATACCTATTTTTTAGGTTACTAGATATAAAGCTACGGATATATGGCTACGGAAAGTAGGCTTCTATATTTTTTTATAAGATCTTTGGTAGGTATAAAGCTCTTGGTAAAATAAAAACATTGCGATCTTAGCATAATCCTCTTTGTTAGAAATCGGCCCTAGCAGTAAGGAATTACAATCTATTTAAATTAAATGAACCCCTATTTCTCCTGCTCCGGCTATAACTTGAGGACGGCTTACCGATTTCATTCATCTTTGTTTTAAATGTTTTCTAACACTTCGTAGAAAGTTCTTACATTAATAAAAATTAAGAAAATTACGCAGAATCTTAGAAAATTTAAGAAAACTTAACAATTACCTTTATTACAAACTTTTTTAATGTAACCTTAGCCTCCGCGTTATATGTATACTCTTTGCTAACACGTTCGAATTAAATTTGAAGTTTGAATTGAATGACAGGCCAACGTCTATCGGGTTAGCTAGTTATAAAAAAAAAAAACAAATAAGTATTTTTTTTTGTACTTTAATACTATAATATTAAAAGTAATGTTTTCTTAACGCTATCGAATACACAAAATAGAACAATAGACATCTAGAGCAAATATTTGGGATGACATTACGCTGCATTACGTGCACTTTTTATAAATGCAACAAATACTTTAAAAGCAAAAAAATAATGGAATTCACTTAGGTATAAAAAAAAAATTGTATGGCCTGGTTGTTAACACGCCAAAGATCTTGTAGATCTAATCTTATTTATTTTATTTCTTTTGTGTTATGTTATGTCTAACATACAGAACCCTAAGGGTAAGCACCATCATTATACTCCTTGACCTTAGGAAGGGCCAGAACTGTGTCGTAGATTTTCTTGAACTGAGGGTACTTCTCATCAAGGTCTGGCATCTGCATCATCGTCTTCAGATAGTCGTAGATACCGGCGAACACAAAGTCTGCCCAGGTCAGCTGGAAAGAGAAATTTGGGTTTTTGTATTTGCTACGAGATTTGGCCCAATAAAGTGGTACCTAATTGGATACTAAAACTCAGCTTTTAGTACACAAGAATATTGTAGCTATATAAATGAAAAACATTCGAAGATCGATGAGGCGTGGCGAGTGGAGGTCCACCTGCTACGCAGGAGGGTACGATGTTGCGGGTTTGATTCCCGCCTTTGGGACAAATGTTTGTACGATCTGCAAATATTGTCTCAGATGTTCTGGATATTTTATATCCTACTAATATTATAAATGTGAAAGTTTGTATGGATGGATGTATGGATATTTGTTACTCTTTCACGCAAAAACTACTGAACCGATTAGGCTGAAATTTGGTATGGGTATAGTTTGGGACCTGGAATAACATATAGACAATTTTTTAACTAATCGTGATTCGGATGTTCGGACAAAGACTAAGTCACTTTTAAAATTAATTTTCATTTGCTAGTTTTAATATACCGGGCAAAAATCCAATTTATCTCAGTTATACAAAGCGACCTTCTATATATGCATTTAAAACTCAATATTCTTTCAGATTAACGAAAGTAAAATCCTGCTGAACACATAATTAGTTCTGTTGACCAAACATTAATTATGCTGATCAAATAGCTGTATAATTATTAATTACTGGTCAAAAATAATTTATTTGCCGAACCAGTAGGTACTGCCGATGGTTGATATTTTATAGCCGACCAAATCGACGACCGATGTGGCGCGGTGGGCGAAGGTACGCCTGCGACGCAGGAGGTTGCGGGTTCGATTCCCACCTCGGGACAAATATTTGTACGATCTGCAAATTTTTGTTCAGGGTGTTCTGGTCGTTTTTCTATGTATAATAAATAATATCTATGTATGTAATATATTGTATTATGTATATCAGTTATCTAGTACCCTTATCACAAGCTCTGCGGAATTGTCCAGCATTATTTATATGTATGTATATAAAAAAAAAACATGTATAAAGATGTCCAAATAGTTTGTTATCAGATTTTTCCGGCTGACCAAATATCACATGATGTAGTATGAAACAAAGCCGCTTCCCGCTGTCTGTCTGTCTCTGTCCCTATACATATATGCTTAGATCTTTAAAACTACGGAACGGATTTTGATGCGGTGTTTTTTAATAGATACAGTGATTCAAGATGAATTTAGATGGTTTATATGTAATAATTGCAGACATTCGAAGTCGGGGCGGATCGCTAGTTTAAATAAATCCCTAACCAAACATACCTTCCCAAGAGCGAGATGCCCCTTGTTCTGTGCGACGATCTCGTTGAGCTTGGCCAGCATGTCTGGGTACCTGTTCACGGAGTAGTCAGCGTGCTTCGCTGCTTTGATCTTCTCATCCTTCTCGTAGTGGACGGAGCCACTCACTGAGAAAAACAATACAATAGATCTCGCATTTTAGAATATGCTGTGTTTTATTATTTTATGGTATGCATATAAAGGTGTATAATATGGGGTTAAGACCTTTGTGCATCTACTAAGATAAGATACTAATAAAAAAAACAACTAGGTATATCCTACAATAACAAAAATACATAATAATAAATATTACATACAAATATATGTTATTCCGGGTCCCAAACTATACCCATGTAAAATTTCAAACTAATGAGTTCAGTAGTTTTTGCGTGAAACATGAACGGATAAAGTTCCGAAAAGCCCATATACCGGATCGACTTGAAATTTGGTACACGTACGTTTTTAAGCTCTTCAGTATATTATATGAAAATGAAAATTGGCGCGATTTTTTTTTTGTGTATTTATAAAGAATATTATCAACAATTAATAGAAACAAATTAGACCTAGTATTTACAATGACGTTATTATGGGTCTGGCGCGAATTTAAATCTCGCGCGTAGAGAAAAAAAATCCCAAAAAAACGGTTTTGAGAAAAATTAACTATAGAACATAAAGTATGCATTTTTGTATAAACTACTACTTTTCTTGATACTACTAACTACTACTTTTGTTGAAAAAACCTAGAAAATACCGTAAAAAAATGGCCTTTTTTAGTTTTGACCTCGAAGATCAAATTTGAGTAATTTTAACTAATAGTTCTAATTTGTTTGTATTATTTTAATGTAATTTTCTTTAAGTATAAACAAAAAAAAAAAAAAAAACAATCGCGCCTTTTTTAGTTTTCATATTTGTACTCAGGAGGTCAGAAAACGTGCGTGCACCAAATTTCAAGTTGATCCGGCATATGGGCTTTTCGGAACTGCACCAAGATGAACAAACATCCACACTCACAAACTTTGATATTTATAATATTAGTAGGATATCCTATTGACATCATGCCATCGCAATAAATAATATTGATCTTAACTTACGTGCACGGATGTCGTTGATAAAATCCACCATCTCGTCGATCTCGAGATCTTCGAGTATGTCTGCCCCGGCGAGGCCATACTTGTGTCCAAAGTAGCGCGCGATGGCGTTGCTCTGCGCGTACTGCTTGCCGTTGTCGGTCTGGAGCACAGGCATCTGACCGAACTTCGTCTCTGAAATAGAAATACGGGTTTTATTCAAAGTTTCGGTTATTGAAACCTGTGTCCTATTCAAGATTCAGTTATTATAACTGAATCTTCAATAGGACATTCAAAGTTTCGGTTATTGAAACCTGTGTCCTATTGAAGATTCAGTTATAATAACTGAATCTTGAATAGGACACAGGTTTCAATAACCGAAACTTTGAATAAAACCCGTATCTTGATTTCAATGGTTTCTTGGTTTCAATCTTGAAAACTATTCAAAATTCCTCTACTAAATAAACTGTTTCCTATTCAAAGTTCTCATCTATTTTTATTTTCAAGGATGTTCAAAACCTTTCGCTCTATACTTAACTCCATTTTTTAGATTTTTTTTCATTAGAATACTTGGCACAGTATAAACAGTAACATGCGAAATAAAGTGTATACTTTAAACAGTAGAAAAACAAGTGTTTTTCTAATTGAAGGGTGCCACCGCGAGAACAGATTATTTATTGTTCTTAGCTTGAAGAATCCCATTGCAGGCTGGTGGTTCATAATATTAAAAGTTAAAAACTATGCACTCACTAGGCTTGAAGTCCGGCCACTGGTCGGGGCTGACGCGGTTGTCCTTCCATTCCTCGCCTCCGTACGCGAGCAGTAGCCTCGGTCCCTCACCCAGGGCCTTGACGGGGAAGTAGCTGAATGTGTACTTGACCATGTTTCTGGAGAAAAAATTACGTTAATGGCGAAGTAGGATCCTCATCAGCATACACATCCACTCGTGGACATGCCTCCCCCAAACAAGAGGGGTTTCGCTCCAACCACCATCCTTGGCAGGCGGATTGGGTTTAATGTTTTTTCTGTAGGTCTTTCTTACTTACATAATATGTATGGTCTTAAACACAATACCGTATGTACCCATATGCAATATTAGTATTACCACAGCTTACCTTTACCTACAATACTATTGTTTTAAGGAGTTGAACCAATACTATTGTAGCAATATTTAGTTACCTTATATTATACTTATTACATATTTTGCTGCAATAGTATGTATTGTACCAATATGAAATAATATTGTATACTAGGAAGGTCGTGGGCCTTGGAGCCGCGGCATACGAATATCGACCCCTCCAACTCAACCCGTGGATGTCGTAAGAGCCGACTAAGGGAACCTACCAGAGGAAGGGCAGCAGCTTCCGTCTGAGTATTTTAAACACCAACACTGCGATCACCAATCCGCCTGCCAAGCGTGGTGATTATGGCAAATCCCCCCCTACAAGGGAGACCATCCACTCGATGGACCGACGACATCGTAGCGGTCGCAGGGAGTCGATGGATGGAGGCGGCTCAGGACCGCTATTTGTGGCGTCGTACGGGGGAGGCCTATGTCCAGCGGTGGACGTGTATGGGCTGATGATGACTAGGAAGGTATAATATTTTGTACTGTGTATAAATAATTCCACCATTTTAAAAAAATATCATTCTTCATTTTTAGAAAACACATATAATAAAAAAAATGTATACCTGCGAATGTAACCCTGTTACGTAGCTGAAAATTTCCTGCCTGTGTTACTATTCCAAAGGTGGTTTTGTGACCTTGTGACGTGTCCTATCAACAGATATGAGTCAGTAGAAACAACATCGAACTTGATAAATATTTAAAGAAAAACTGATTATTCTTTTTTAAACTCGGATGTTACATACTTTATTTTTTTTTTGTAGGTTAGGTACCGAAACCCTGACTAAAAGTAAGGTACCTATTTCGGTTTTTCATATCATGTTGGTGCGAGAATTCTATTTCAAAGAGGAGGTTCTCAATTGACTGTATATTTTTGTATGTGTGTTACGCGATCATTCCGCCAATTAGAGACAGATTTTGAAAATTCTTTTTCTATTGTAGACGATGATCCCGAGGTAATCTCATAAAAAAAATATCCCCACGGAATTCGTATTTATCCCGCAAAATTTAAAAACAGTGTAAAAGTAAGGGATTCGGAATCAGAATCAATAACTTTATTTCTTTAGGCTTACAAAATAAGCACTAAGATAAGTCAAATTTATACTATAAACATAGTTATTAGTATCAAATAAGAAATAAGGTGTTATTAATATTCTCTTCACTTCAATTTTTTGTCCACTAGTGGAAGAAGTGAAAAAGAAGAAATTCGAAGTTGATTATTAGGTTTTTGGAAACCTAATAATCAACAACAACTTCACGCGGGCGCTCGATGGACTAGAGCCGGGGCGGCTCTGGACAAACATTTTCAATAACATCTTGGAAATAACGCATTTCTGATTGATTATTTGATTTTTTTACGCGTGGGTAGAACAACACGAGTAGTAGGTACCTAGTACCTACACGGGTTCTTGGCAATTGCCAATGTTCATAGAATTTTGGCGGTCGTTGACTGTGCAATACTGTACTGGGCCCGTACTCTTAAAAACGAAATCGAAGTTTCTCATTCTTTTTCGTGCAAACGCTAATCTAGCCGCAGTAGTATACGTGTTAGGTGTCGCCAATCTACCGCTAAAGTTGAAAGCAGAATATATGCAATAATTTTTATGTGCGGGTGCTCCTCCGTCCGGCTGCTTGCATTGATTGTCATTTAGTTGAAAGCCTCTAAAATCTTAATATTTCACATAAACATACATATATTCGGACGAATTAACCCACACAACTTGGACAGAACCACACCAAAGGTTAGTTTAATCTCTAATTGTATTTGGTTCATTCGTCCTTCTATATTTGAAAACATATGTATGTAGATTTTGAAAGTTGTGAAATATTAAAACTCATGATGAATTATATTGATCACTAAACAAAACAAATAGTTATTTCCCTTTTAATCATAACTAAGAAATTCAGACATAAATGGACATAAAAGTTGGTTTTGCATGAACACGAAAAAGAAACTTCGATTTTCCTTTTTCGAGTAGGCCCCCTGAAAGGGAAAGGAAGATCGATAGCATGGCTACGTCGTCATCGTCTCCCATCGGTGGAGTAGTAAGCAAGCTTAGAGTTTGTACTAGGTATCTATAATATCTGTATCTTGGCAAGCGATATGGGTGGGTGTGTCATTATATGACCCATAAAAGGATGACTTATCAAGGGGAAATGGAATGATAGTAACTCCAACGCTGTTTGATCGCAACTGTATATTTATTAAACATAAGTCAAAATTAAAGGTTATGGAAGAACAAGTACCTATATCACGTATGTAATGTAGGCAAAGATTCCTAGGCTATTATCATGTAGGTACCAATTAAGATTAACCAGATATTACACTTTCTTCCTGAACAAAGTACCTTGTACAGTCGGTACCTACGTCGGTACCTACTCTGTAGGTACCGACTGAACTACCTTTATTTTGTATTAAGAGGACTACCTAGGTACTTTATACTTTTTGTTTTCAGTTAGCACACTATAAAATTTGCAGATACTGCCAACATTTTCTACGAGAAAATATGGCACAATTAATTTCATACGGTCTCCATCCACTTCACCCCGCTCATATCATACCTACTCCAACGCACTATAGGACACAGATTAGGTTAATGTTAATGTTACTGCACCAATCATGCCTACTAACAGGTTTCCTACAAATAAAAATGTAGGTAAATAGGTAGGCAGGTATACTTACAGTTATAGTTGTATACGAAAATCAAAGCAACGAGGTTTGGCAATTTCACAAATGGAGTACCTAGAAGGTAGGTTCCTACGTGCTCTATTTTTTACATTAAAAATAATTTGTAACGAATCTAAACGTACGCCTATACCTAGGTACATAGGTTATTACGAACTAAAGAAATATAATCGTATATTCACCTAGTTATTTGAGATTCTCGAAGCAAAAACAAAAACTGCCGGCAGCCGGTCGCTTCACCGTGTGGAAATAATAAAATAAAGGAAACAAAACGAAGGCCAGACTAAAATAAAATATGCGGTGAATATGCGGATGACAACAGACAGAGCCGGAATTATTGCCAACGCGGTAGGATAGAATTTCTACCAATATTTTTCTACCAACTGAGGTCGAGTTATTGTTATTATTTTGCTCGTACCATTTTGAATGTAATTTTTAGTACCGACGCGCCCCGGCTTCCCAAGCGTATTTTACAAAAAATTCAAGATCCCTAATTTTTTAAAGTATAATATAGCCATATAGCCTATGTCACCCGGGGATAGGGTAACTTCCCAACAGTGAAATAATTTTTGAAATCGGTTCATTATTTTCGGAGCCTATTCAATGCAAACAAACAATTAAATCTTTTCTCTTAATGCTAAGATACAAAAAGTCGATAATTGGTTTCTTTCTCTCCGCTACAACATACAACATAAAATGTGTTGCGGTGCTCATACCTAGGTATGAGACAGGAAACGCATTTTATATGTATTTTGTTTAAAAACCTTATTTCGGGAAATTCATTATGAATGTAGCTACGAACCGCTACGAACCTGCCAAGCGTGGTGATTATAGCAAATCCATCGAGTGGATGGTCTCCCATGTAGGGGGGACATGGGAGACCATCCACTCGATGGACCGACGACATCGTAGCGGTCGCAGGGAGTTGATGGATGGAGGCGGCTCAGGACCGCTATTTGTGGCGTCGTACGGGGGAGGCCTATGTCCAGCAGTGGACGTGTATGGGCTGATGATGATGATGTAGCTACGAAGTACAACCTTGTTTGTGTTGGTTTACTTTCATAATAAATTTGTCAAACTAGGATAGTTTTATAGCAAAATTCAGTTAATCGTAACTTTTTGGTAGAATTAGAATTAGCTGGCAACATTCTCAAAGAATGTGTAATGTATGAGTGAGCCTCGCCCGGGGCCATGATAAGAAAACAAGCCTATTGCGTATTGAATGAAAGTGATCGACGAAACCACCCACTACCCAGTAGGTAACTACATGTAGGCTGCTTGATCTTAGAACTGCATAAAGAAAGCCATCTTTGTTTTGAATTTCTGATAAAATATCTACCTACTGCATAAAACGTAGGCTACTTGATCTTAGATAAAAGCGAACAGGATGTTCTTTCTCAACGGCGTCCGTGCGGTAGCAAGCAAAAAACCGAATCGCACGTACGAACGTGGTTTACGGATTCGGTTCCCGCCACTGGACCAAATACGTTTGCATAATCTTCTGATAGAAATATTCTTATCGTTTTGGGTGTTTTTTTTGTATTCCCAACTTTCCTGATAATTGCCGATAAGTACGCAAAAATTCTGCGGCTATGACCGGTCGTACTCTTAGCTTCCTTTTTTTGTTGCTATAGCTAACCCGACCTTACCAAACACCAAAATTATCGCTTTCCCCTCGCTGTTACCTACCTATACCTACCTACATATTTTGTTATTCAAAAAATCGCGGCTCGCTCCGGTCGCCATTACTCGTAGGAACTTATTAGTTTGGAGTTGAGGGTCGGGATTGTCACCCCATAATGCAGTTCAGTATTTTTATTTCAGTTTTGGTGCTTGGTTGAAAACTGTGTACCAAACAAGCCTGCACACTACTTCTTTGCTTTTCTTCGCCGCGACTTCTTTGAGAAGTGATGGTATTAATAAGGCCTAGGTACCTACCAAACACTGGACGTCCAACCAAGTGATAACAAAGGTACATAGGTACCTAGTTAGGTACTAGGCCTGATTGAGTACTTACCGATAACCAGAGTAAAATCACGTTGCTGTCACAGCCGATAACGCTAAATAGATTATATCATTATTTATGTACCTACTACTGCATGTTTTATAAGATTGTCAAATAAAGAATTATATATCTATCTATCTATCATTCATCATATCAGCCGCGGCTTACGAATATCGACCCCTCCAACTCAACCCGTGGATGTCGTAAGAGCCGACTAAGGGAACCTACCAGAGGAAGGGCAGCAGCTTCTTTCTGAGTATTTTTCAACACCAACACTGTGATCACCAATCCGCCTGCCAAGTGTGGTGATTATGGCAAATCCCCTACATGGGAGACCATCCACTCGATGGACCGACGACATCGTAGCGGTTGCAGGGAATCGATAGATGGAGGCGGCTCAGGACCGCTATTTGTGGCGTCGTACGGGGGAGGCCTATCTCCAGCAATGGACGTGTATGTGCTGATGATGATGATGATCCATACAAACTTTCACATTTATAATATTATATTTACTTAATATCTCAAAAATTACAAAAATTAATATAAACCCCCCACGCGATGGACCGACGACCTAGTGAAGGTCGCGGGAAATCGCTGGATGCGGGCAGCGCAAAATCGGTCATTGTGGAGATCCTTAGGGGAGGCCTATGTCCAGCAGTGGACGTCGATCGGCTGATATGATGATGATGATGATATAAAATATATCCTGCTAACATTATAAATGTGAAAGTTTGTAAGGATGTATGTATGGATATTTGTTACTCTTTCACGCAAAAACAACTCAACCGATTAGGCTGAAATTTGGTATGGGTATAGTTTGGGACCTGGAATAACATATATAGGCTATTTTTTATCCCGATTAAATGCGGGCGAAAGCAAGGGCACCAGCTAGTATCAAAATATGTTAATATCCTTGTCCATTATATATTCCATATTCATATACTAAGATTTCTGAATCAAAAACTATCAGATTTTGTTTAAACACGTATGTTTATTAAACGTATATCTTTATTATACTTTTATAGTTATAAGCTATTATCACAAATTCTTATGTTAGAAATCTAAAGTAGGGTCAACCGGGGGTCTGTTTTGTATGTATTTCTTCACGCTTGCTATAGACTCCACGGCTTGTACGACTGTCCTGAACACAGGGTACTTGGCTTCGAGGTCTGGCATTCGCAGCATCATTTTCAAGTACGCGATTTGACCGGTGAAGACGAAGTCTGCCCAGGTTAGCTGGAAAATAAAATGAACTTAGTTTTCAGAGTTTTATACTGGACTATGAATGCAAACGGAACAATTAAGCCTGACTTATACAAAACCTACTTTAAAGTATTAATATAATGTAATCTATTATGTAATCCTTACCTAGTATCCTACTAATATTATAAATGTCAGTTTGTATGGATGGATGTATGGATATTTGTTACTCTTTCACGCAAAAACTACTGAACCGATTAGGCTGAAATTTGGTATGGGTATAGTTTGGGACCTGAAATAACATATAGGCTATTTTTTATCCTGATAAAATGCGGGCGAAGGCGCGGGCAGCAGCTAGTAATATTATAAACGCGAAAGTTTGTATGACGTATGGATGTTTGTTACTCTTTCACGCAAAAACTATCAACTGAATGGATTGTAATGAAACTTTACGATAATATAGCTGATACATCGGAATAACACATAGGCTACAATTTAGAGGGTACTAGCTGGTGCCCGCGACTTCGTCTGCGCTAGTCTTGTGTAGTTCAGGAATCATGAACTAAAATGAATTAGTTCCGACCAGTGAACTAGTAAGAACGATTCAGCTCAACTAGTTCCTTGTAGTTCACTTGCTCTTCAGTCACGAAATCTCGAAACCACTAAAAAAGTTGGCGTCTGAATCACTATTTTCTATGGCATAAAGTTTAAGAATTTTGTTTGAGAATGCATTTCGATTACTCGTTCCCTAGTACAATGTTTCTTTTAGTTCACTGTTACATTCCGTGATTCCGTGCCAGACGGAACTAGAAGACAAGGGAATAATTAAGGGAGAACAGAGATAGAGACAGCGCATATTCCGCGGTAGTGAGAGAGACGGAGATATGCATCTAGTTCTCTTGTTCAGTAGTAACTTGTCTCAAAGGAACGAATAAGGTAGAACAGAGATAGACAGCGCATAATCCCCGGTAGTAAAAGAGACGGAGGGGTAATGAATGAGAAACTTTATTTGTTTGAAGATAGAGATCAAATTGCGCAGTTAGTATTTTATGTTTGCAACTTTTGTAAGTGTAATATGTATGTTTCTACTTTTATTATTTTTGTTGCGATCAAGGAAGGAGCATTGCATTTCGATATTTCCTCGGTAAACGGATATTTCGTCCGCTTTCGTGTATATTTGATGAAATAATATTTTAATTAATATTCAGTAAATGTAAATAGTATCCAATCTAGTTTCTGACACAAAACAATCGATTGCGTATTGCTATTAAAATAAGAGCCCTTTTGTGATTAAAACGACCCGAAAGTTTAGCCGAGTGGGGTACTAATAGTACTAGAAGTCCGAACTAGTACTTTAGTACGATTGTACTAGGACAGAGCGATCTCTTTACTGACCGAGCAAGAACAAGCCTAGTCTGCGCACGATTAGTACTTCGAGTCGAGTAGCTTATTTTCTGGGGCGGGCGTAGCCGCGGGCAGTCATCTAGTTGTAAATAATTATATAAACATAAGTGTAAATATATGTATTATTTGTAATTCGACTCTATTTGTTGCAATTTTATTAAAACTTAACACAAATATCTATCCGAGTACGTAATAAATAATTGTTATTAAAACTGCACTTCAGAACATAAATTGCACACATTAACCTATATTTATTACGGTAAAGTAAAAATAATTTGTTCTGGATCACAAAATTACAAGTCATCAAGATTTTGCGCTGCCCGCATCCAGCGATTTCCCGCGACCTTCACTAGGTCGTCGGTCCATCGCGTGGGGGGTTTATATTTATTTTTGTAATTTTTGAGATATTAAGTAAATATAATATTATAAATGTGAAAGTTTGTATGGATCATCATCATCATCAGCACATACACGTCCATTGCTGGAGATAGGCCTCCCCCGTACGACGCCACAAATAGCGGTGTCTGAGCCGCCTCCATCTATCGATTCCCTGCAACCGCTACGATGTCGTCGGTCCATCGAGTGGATGGTCTCCCATGTAGGGGGGGATTTGCCATAATCACCACGCTTGGCAGGCGGATTGGTGATCGCAGTGTTGGTGTTTAAAAATACTCAGAAGGAAGCTGCTGCCCTTCCTCTGGTAGGTTCCCTTAGTCGGCTCTTACGACATCCACGGGTTGAGTTGGAGGCTTGGAGTATCTAGAACGGAGATGTCAACGCAAGGCGTACCCCTCTGCCGGCCATATGGCCATACACGTTATATAAAACTACTTCACTCGTAACCGCGACCATTAGCCGTCGTTTCGTGTCGCGAAGTAGTGCTCAGTTAAAATAGTGAATTGAGCGGTATTACGGTGTAAAAGACGATCAGAGACATCAAACTTAAGGTACCACGGTATTTCCTATCACAAGTAAGTGATATTTTTGTCAATTGTTTTTTGTAATATTGTTTAATTTAGATTCAAATGGAATAGCAGTTGCGACAGTTTTAATACGACGCCAACGTCTTGGTAGAGGATGTAGGTGAGTAATGTGAGTATAAATTCCTTGGTAGAAGGCGTACTGTGGGGACTAGTTGAATGAAATTGATTGAATGAATGATGGAATGAATAAAATGCCATGTGTTTTTTTGTACCCATATTTAACCGATTTAAAAAAAGGAGGTTCCGTATTGGACTCGTAATTTATGTATACAACATCATTTCAAATTAGTTAACGAAACACGGGGCAAGGATCTCTATCGGGAATACATTACTTGGAGCATTCAGAACGGGAGTAGCCGAGCGTACGCAGTCCGAGGTACATGAACAGTCATTGGTGTCTGTTTATAAAAACTAGTTTGCTGCGATTGTCTCTGTCATTCTGCCTTCAAAGTGTCGATTTATGGAGCTCCCTTAAAATTTTGGTGGTGCTGTGTCGTTTGTTTATTGCTATTTGCTTTGTACTTTTTGAACGCAGAAACATATAAACGTGATTTTTTGTACAGCTGGTGTAGTATGTAAGATGAAAAAAAGTAGCCCATGTCACTATCCAGTGACATGGGCTACTTTTTTCATCACAACTTGGATGAAACTGCGGTTCATAGCTAGTTCTTTATAAATAGACTGTGGATTGAAATATCAATACAGTACAAGTAGATAATGATTGAATATTATATTAAATTTATAATACAAAGATGCTCCTAATGCTTAAACAAATTACTACAACGTATATAGTTTCAAAATCATTGAACTATTTCCAAGGAAAGGACTTATTTCCAAATATTGATCTACATGTCTATGATAATGATTTCGTCAATCACAATATGGAATTAGGAAGATTGGTTTTGCAAAAGTATACAGATACTAGAATCTCTTTTCTTATGAAAAAAACAGATCCAAAGAAATGTGTACGTCACATTTACAATAAATTAGTCCACTACACTACAGTAAAAATTATGTATATATATTATATAATTTTTACAATAGTGTAAAAATTATGTAATATATATTTATATTAAACACCACAATATCATTTTTTTTAACTTCCTAGCCTTACTTATCCGCTTGGGGCAGTACATTTGCTAACAGCCGCTATTCTTCTCGTGCTCTTTATTTTTCTCACCCTACCACACCAATTAAGAAACAAAATATTTATCAAAATAATGCATTCATGAAAGATTCATCGAAATCAGTTCAGTCCGATTTCTATAAAGATCCTAAGATTCATAATTGCGTAATTATATAAGTACATACAATAACTATTAGCGCACCGCGGTTTTACTTGCGTTGATAGAATATAGCCTTGTGTTACTTAACAACAGTGTACCTTTCTATTCGTAGAATAATTTTTTAAATCGGTTTAGTAGTTAGAGATTACGCCTACAATTCTATAAAAAAAGGAAAAGTATATGATTTGGAACAACCCTGATTTCATTCATTTGAAATCATTCATTTTATCGGTCTTTTTACACCCCATTACTACTTTTTTGTGTTAGTGTGTAACTAAACAATAGTGTAACAACAGTAATTCTTTAATTGTGTGCTTGTTTTGTGTTTGTGTACAGCTTTTACTTGCGTGTGCGTTTATAGGGACGCTTAATTTTTCTGTATTAGTGTGCGTGATTATGTAAATGTGTGCTGTACCGTGCTACCTCGCCTCCCGCGAAAACTGGCAGAATCATTTTAGTACTAAAAGTAGCGCTTGGCAACTCCCTTTCTAGATACTCTAAGGTTGGAGGAGTCGATATTCGTACGCCGCGGCCCCACGTCTTAAATTACAAGTAAGATGAGTACTGACTCTACGAAATTATTATAACAATTAGCCTGTAACATCACACTGCTGCGAAAGTGCCTTCAGAAATATCCAGAAAACGCAGAAAACATAATTTTTCCTATAACGAGAAATGATGCGGGTTCATTTTCTGTATCCTAGGTGGCCCTTCAAAAATACCCGCTAACAGTTAGTACTTAATAGCTACCTTTCCAAGAGCAAGATGTCCGTTATTCTTCTGAATGATGTTGGCCAGTTTCTGCAGAAGCTCAGGGTATACATTCTTCGTGTTGTGCTGATGTTTCTCTTCCTTCACAGCTTCGTTGGTCTCGTATTGAACACTGGCTGCTTCTGTAAGGAAATATTACTAGTAAATATTTATATTTTTGTACCTCAAAACGAAAAACGGAACCCTTATTGGATCACTTTGTTGTGCGTCTGTTCCGTCTTGTTTGGTTGCCTGGAAGAAATCGCTGTAAGCGATAAGGCCACCAATTCTTTTACCTTTTTACCAAACTGTTTAGTTTTAAGTTTTTCTGCATAAAGTATTATCTATCTATCTATTTATCTGTCAACCCTCTTTTCTCAAGAAAGCATGGAACTATCGAGTTGAAATTAACATCAAATACTCAGGTCCGTAAGAATCCGTAAGTGGAGCCGTCATGTTAATCAAACTTCTAAGTCAACGTAATCAAAACTTACAGCCGTTTATGCCGTGAATTTTTTGAATTTTCCAAGCGTATTACATGCACATAAAACCTATGCACGGTGGGTTGCGTTCCTTAGGAAGGCGGTCAAAATTACTAATACGTACTTATCCTACTTGGAAGTGATTTTAAAGAAGCTATCATGGAAGATTCAAAATAAAACAAATATTTTGGGGTTTATCACATGTGAAATGTATTAAGAAAACTAAAAAAAAAAGGCTAAATAAGTGAATAATTAAATTAAAACTGTTAAATATCGTAACATTTATTTATTTAAACTTTATTGCACTGTAACTAATGTACAAGTCACTTTATTGCACTGTAACTAATGTACAAGTCACTTTATTGCACTGTAACTAATGTACAAGTCACTTTATTGCACTGTAACTAATGTACAAGTCACTTTATTGCACCGTAACTAA
Source organism: Eupithecia insigniata (assembly GCA_947859395.1). Classification (NCBI taxonomy): domain Eukaryota; kingdom Metazoa; phylum Arthropoda; class Insecta; order Lepidoptera; family Geometridae; genus Eupithecia; species Eupithecia insigniata. The sequence goes on along the minus strand of OX402011.1, from coordinate 2,500,332 downwards.
TGTACAAGTCACGTCACGGTTTAATAGCGCTCGACGAAAATGGAGGGGGGTAATGCGCAGGTGAAAAGCGGTGTAAAAATCTAAAAATCGACTTCTGCGCATCAAGGTCAGCGCTAATAAACCATGACATGACCTGTACAAAACGCGAATTTCATGAAATCAAACATCACCCATAGATTCATAAGGTATCGCAGATAACAATTCCTTTTGGGATTCAACTATTCGAGCAGCAGTATGGTTAAGCAAGCTTTGCAACTCCATCTCAGCTACCGATTCGTTAAGTGTTACAACCTCAGGATAAAAGTCTTGTTTTGCTTTCACTATTTTATTGTACGAAGGTAGAAATATATTATTCCGTGAATTAATAAATTCGCGAAACAAAAGATACTGATGCTTCGTAAGTTTAGTTTCCGTTACGAGAGAAAGAACATCATTAGGGCTCACTTCACTTCTGCCGACGTCTGATGTTTCCTTCACATTTCTCACTGCTGACTCATCCATCTGAGCTAGTACTGCTAGCCTTCTACGCTGTTGTCGCTTACTACAAGCCGCGAAATCATTTTGGTCACCCAGCAGCAGATGTGGTCCTTGATGATGATGGTTGGTCCAACAAATCTTGCGACGTATTTTTGGTCACCCTAGACATTCTCGGTAGATTAACACTTTCTATCGCAATTAGCCAATCAGAATGTTTACTAAGGACTGTGCTTTTCTTTCGAGAACTACATTTCCATAAAATGACAATACGATCGCAAATATACTTGATGACATTCTCAAAATTACTAGTATCCACGTCTTTTGTATCCGGAATCCTGTTTATTGACTGATGTAACACTTCACGGCGTCTTTCTGTCTCTGTACCAGTCGTAGATAGCCACAGATAAAGCCCTTCGAAAAGGAACCGACATAATTCGCATCTGAAAAATGCAAATAAAGTTTGAAATATTTTCATAAAATTTTACGCCTTGGCCAACGCGCGGGTAGTAACAGGCTTATAACTCGGCAATCCGCAAGTTTCCGCAAGAAACTGTTTATGGCCTTTAGTCTTGACAAATTTTACTTCATAATGATCAAAAAGTTATCATTAAGCACGATTAAGAACAAAGTTAAAAGTTTAAGTAAACAAAAACTTTGCAGTTTTTATAAATCAAATTTGGTCTTTGCGTGAATCCATCATAATTTTACATAAATATATCAAAATATATATAATACATACGTATTAATCAAATCATCATACCTGATTGTTGAAACTCCATTACAAAAATACAAACACAAATCAAATTTTTTTTAGGAATAAGCCACTGAATTGAACGTGAATAACGTTAACTTCCAAGCGCAACGCACGGGACCGTAACTTTGCAGGTTCGTAGAAAATAAACGCAACTGCTTATCGTGTGCCTGTTTATCGCTAAAAATTGTACGGTTCCTTGGCAATGACATGACACCATTCAATATTTAAAAATAGTACCCTAATTTTTTTGAATATTGACCTAGGGCGAAACCATCGTACTATGGTACATTCCGTTGACCTAGAATCATGAAAGGGCAAAAGCAAGGCCTTATAGCACAAGTATACACAAAAAATAATTATAAGCTAGACAGATAGTTAAACAAGCTTTTTGTTGCCCAAATAAATAAAAATAAAGGGAAAAATCCGAAAACCGTAACATTGTAGTAAATTAACAAAAAAGTTTTATTCGTTTTTGCAAGCCTTCAAAACCTTACCTAAATCCCGTTGACCTAGAATTATGAAATTTGGCAAGAAAGGCGGTCTTATAGTTACGGAACCCTCGCGCCTCGGTGCGGGAGTCCAACTCGCACTTGACGCTTTTATTGTAATATTTTATGGCTAGGATCCTCTCTCACAAAGGAACTTAAATGGGTACGAACTTAGACTCGGAAAAAAAATTCCAAAGACTGACCCCACTTTTTATTAACCGGATTATGTATTAACCTCATACGTGCGCGTCAGAAATAATTATCCCCTTGGGGGTATCAGGGAGGTACCTACTTATTTGAGACGCCACTGTACTTCGAATGATTTTTGTGTAGTTATCTGACACTTTACATTACCTTGATCGAAGCTCCCAAACGACTGAAGCGATTTTAATAAATGAGTATGGTGCTTAGCTAAACCTTTTACTTTTAGGTAGAGGTCACGTCACGGTTTAATAGCGCTGAACTTGATGCGAAGAAGTCGATTTTAAGATTTTTACCCCGTGTTCATCTGCGCAGAATCCCCCTCCACTTTCGCCGAGCGCTATTAAACCGTGACGAGACGTGTACCTAACACTTTTACTTGTAAATAAATATTGTGGGGGGACAGAAAAACAGAGCAAAAAAGTATATACATATATTTTAAAATAAATTAATTTTCTTCATCAATTTCAAAATTTCTGCGTTTTTAACTATGTTTAAGAGATCCCAAATTCCCAACGCGTTTATGTTGCTGTTGCGACTACCGCGGTATTGCGGTGCCTCGGCCATGTTCGCACAGGCACGCAACGAAACCTTCGATGCCATCTGGCGACAAAAATCAGCTTCACTAATTGGTAATGTAATTTTAAACTGTAATTTACAAATTGGTATAAAGGACAAAATCGATTATTAATTTAAAGTACCTTCTAACCTCTAGTTATAAGCCAACTAACACAATAGATTGTATAATTATCTGAATAGATAAATTGGATTAAGAATTAGCTATATTTATGTAATATATCTTTATGTTTTCATTTTTCAAAATAAGTTGGTGAAAAACTCGAGTTGGGTTTATCATAGTTTTCGATGAATCACTTGTTATTCGAATTGTTGATTAAATAGCCATAGGAGTTTTCCGGCCCTAAATCGTAACACAGGCCAGTGTTTTAAAACACAGTTCGTTCATTAGAACTAAACAGATAACATACCTATAGAGGTTCTTCATAATACGAACTTCTGTGGGACTTCAATGAAAAGTGCAGTAACTAGCATTTTTTACCAAAATAGAGCAAATTTTTTATAGATACATTTACGGAATCGCCCAAAAAATTCCATTATTTCTTATTTACTCATATTTGTGTGATGTCGTATATACTAGAAATGAGTCCGGTATTCAATAACTAACTCAGTACCTGTTAGCATGGTCCTAAAATATCTAACGCTATTGTAAAATCCGCATACCGCTAGGGAATAACTGTGCAAAGCGAGCATCGCGCCTAACTGACCGTGAGCCATAACCACCCAACGCTTCAATACCTATACTTACCTAACTATCATCTACGCATAGGTACTAGCGGACCGTTCACCCGTAAAGTTATGTAGCTGCAACAAGTATTTGGTATTTCTAACCAAATCGGTTAGAAATACATATATTGGGTAGAAATCAGGACAGGTATAGAGTATTGTAACGTTATTGGGTACCAGTTGGTACTAGCGGTATTGAAAGAAAATACCCAACTAATAACCGGTAGCCAAAATATCGAATAACTCCCATCCTTAGTATATACGATACATACATGCGTCGTATATACGAAGGCGCGGGCAGCAGCTAGTTTAATATAAAACCATTATTTGTGGAGCCATGCTCACCTATTGACAAAAGTGTTCTGATAAGGAAACTATTTTTAACCGACTTCAAGCACCAGAAGGCCACACAATTCATTGCGTATATTATCCACTTTATAAACGTAAGCATGCCTTGCTGTTATTTATTTTGGCAATCAGCAATGACTTGCCAAATTACCATAGCAACTGAGAATTGGGGCCATTAAATTGGAATTGATAGATACATATATATAGATAATTAAGTATTTTCAGTCTTCACTTTGTCATTTGTTTAGAACATTGTCATTTAATTGGAATATTTTCATAGTTTAGTAAATTAAGTACTTTGGACCTTCACTCTGTATTAACCTATTGATAACTTATTACAGAGTGAAGGTCGAAAGTACTTAATTTACTAAACTACTACTAATTTAGCCAAAGATTGTTAAAATGTAAAAAAACTATATTTTATAAGTAACCAAAACGTACGGGGGAGGCCTATGTCCAGCAGTGGACGTGTATGGGCTGATGATGATGATGATGATGATGATGAAGTAACCAAAACAATTATGTAATATGTAAGCTGTATGTTTCCTTAATAAATAAATAAATAACTCTTTATTGACATACACAAACACAAAAGACAATACAGACGGTAATGCTAACAAACAAAGAAGTACAAAAGGCGGCCTTATCGCTTTTAGCGATCTCTTCCAGGCAACCTTGGGATGGAGGTCTTCTTCATACACACGCTAATTGAATTGGATAACAACCCAATTAGCGTGTTCTCGGTGACATCATCGCGGCAATTTATAAATTGACGACGTAAGTCCGCCTGCGACGCAGCAGGAGCATGCGGGTTCGATTCCCGCCTTCAGACAAATATTTGTCGCGGTGTTCTGGGTATTTTCTCTGTATAATAAAAAATATCTATACATGTAATATATCTATCACTATCAATCACTCTGGTTTAAAAAATGCTTAAAAAACGTCACGTGGTTAATGGACGACCCCTAACTATCATAACCACCACGCAGGCGGATGGGTGTTAAAAATACACAGAAAGAAGCTACTACCTTCCTCTGGTCGGTTTCTTTAGTTGGCTCTTACAATTACAACGGGCTGAGTTGGAGGGGTCAATTCACACGTCAGTCACAGCGGCCGTTCTCTACCACAAATCAACTTACTAGCACGGATATCTCCAAGAAACTCGACGACAGCATCGATCTCCAGTTCATCATCATTATTGTCCCCAGCTAGATGGAACTTCCGTCCGAAGTACCGAGCCAACGCAGTGGATTGGGCTACTTGCTTCCCGTTCACTTCTAGAACTGGCATCTGGCCGTATGGAGTCTCTGCGAATAGAAATTAGATTTATTAGACTAGCTTAGCTAAGCTTAGTTAAGAACGGAACGGATAACCTTATTCCCAATACAAACGTACTTTCCGCTTCATTTGGAAACTATGTCCCCGATCTTATTGAAATTTTTCATAGGTACGTGATCGGATGAAAAATATCTATGTTTGCAGCAGTTTAGTTTTTGAAAGAACATAATGATTTTGACCACCAAATCGAGTCATCTTCAAGCGATTTTTTATGCACGATAGACACCTTTATTCGAAAATCTGTCGCGCTGCAAACATCCTAAATATATTCAACATTGGGGGAGGTTTGTAGCCTTCTCCAACAATCTTAGACGACTTTTTCAACGATACCTTTAGCGACTCGTAATATTTAGTCATCATCAGACCGTATACTGCTGAAAATGGGCCTCCGCAAACGATGACGCCAAGCATAGCGGTCCTGAGCCGCCTCCATCCAACGACTCCCTGCGACCGCTACAATGCCGTCGGTCCATCGAGTAGAACTTCCCACACTCCTTTTCGCATTGTATCGCTGTCGTCACTCGAGAAACTTTACTCCCCAACGGTGATCGGTTCTACGAGCAATATGGCCAGGCCATCGCCACTTCAGCTTGCTAATTCTGAGAGCTATGTCGGTAACTTTAGTTAGTAGGTACTATAGGTTACCTATAGTAGCTGTGAGTCACGTGTTTGTAAAATCTAATGGGAAATAAATTACTTTGTATTTCTTTTTCATGAGGTTAAGGCTCGATGTCCACGAAAAAACACGGACGAAGGCGCGGGCAGCAGCTAGTTTTATATAATCGTCGGTAGGTAGGTAATCAAAACGTCTTCGAACAAATATTCTGTCAAAACATTTTTATCAACATGTGATAACTTATCTACTTACTATATGTATTTGGTGTATATAGATCAAAACACGGCATGAGGTAGGTATTTCACTCTCTTATCTGTGATTGCGTAATCCTTCTAATATTATAAATGTCAAAGTTTGTATGAATGGATGTAAATACATATGTATGTATGTATGGATATTTGTTACTATTTCACGCAAAAACTACAGAACCGATTAGGCTTATATTTGGTATGGGTATTGTTTGGGACCAGGAGTAACATATAGGCAATTTTTTATCCCGATAAAACGCGGGCGAGAGCGCGGGCAGCAGCTAGTTTTACATATTTTGTTTGATTTGAAGGTATAGTCGGTCGAGTCTTTAATTGGCCGCGACTTCACCCGCTTGTTGCATTAAATCAATACTCCTATTCCAAAACCTGGATATTTTTTGTACGCAAAGGTTTTACAAAACTAATTAAAAAAAAATATTTTACGACTTTGGTATCATCGAAGCAAATCACAGAAGATCGAAGCAAGGTTGCCTGGGAGAAATCGCTCTCAGCGATAAGGCCGCCTTTTGTACTGAATTTTTTTTCTGTAATTTTAATAGGTACAGTAAAGTGTTCATTCATTTATCGAAATAATTTTAAGATTTGAAAGCTTTCATTCATCCTTTAAATGATCGATCTCTCATTCACTATATTTAATAACGGGATATTTTCCATTATTTGAGTTTTCAGTTCTCCAATTCGATCGTTCGTTCGTTTCGATCTCTCATTCGTTTTCGAATTCAAATTTAAACATTTTTTGCTACACCAGTATGCGTTATTGAAGTTTGTGTTAGTTCTTAGTGATAAGGCACAAACAGCAAAGTTATCAACTTTGCTGTTACTTGTTGTTTCCTGTTGTTGTTTTCGTTGATAAATGTTTTTGTTGACATAGGAATATCTTGGATTCTAAATCAGAGTATAGATGGTTCTGAATAGAGTTCATAATCTTTACTTCCTTAAGAATGAGATGAGAAGTCGTTAGAGTTCTGTTGCGCGGCGGGCGAAGCAGGAGGTAGAGGGTTCGATTCCCGCCTTGGGACAATTGTTTGTACAATCTGCAGATATTTGTTCCGGGAGTTCTGAATGTTTTCTATGTATAATAAAATATGTATCTATGTAGCCGAACATATAACTTCCTCCTTTTTTCTAAAAGTCGGTTAAAAAGTACTAGAATTTAATGATAATAACATCAGTCTACTCACTAGGCTTGAACTCCTGGAACTGGTCGGAAGTCAGCCTTCGGTCTTCGAACGGGTAGTTTCCGTACACCATCAGCATCCTCGGGGCTTCTCCCAGGGCTCGCACGTTGAAGTAATAGTACACAGGCGTCGACATTTTACTAGAAAATAATATTTATTCAGTATTTATTACACCATAGGTATTTATTGGTATTAATTAGGTAGTATTTATTACACCTACACATGTTACACTTGATGAGTTCTTTTGTTATTTCATTTGATAAACAGGGTTAGTCCCACCAATAACATACAGTTAACGCATAAAGCCTATAACAACAATTTTGGTTTACCGTCCCATGTGTGTATGTAACCTGCTAGCAGGGATGTTAATACAAGGGACCGAGGCGTAGAAATCAGGACAGGTATAGAGTATTGTAACGTTATTGGGTTCCAGTTGGTACTAGCGGTATTGAAACAAAATACCCAACTAATAACCGGTAGCCAAAATATCCAATAACTCCCATCCTTATCTGAAATAAGTATAAAAAAATTATTGCGAGTTCTTTTGTTATTTCATTTGATAAACATCGGTCCCTTGTATTAACATCCCTGCTAGTAGGTTACATACACACATGGGAAGGTAAACCAAAATTGTTGTTATAGGCTTTTTGCGTTAACTGTACCTGCCGAAAACTCCTGGCATTCACTGGGAAGGAAATAACTTTGTATCAGTCGATTTAAAATGTCGTAGCATTGCTTGGGACTCAAAGTATGAAGTTTAAAATTCAGAGAACAATAGATGTGGCATTGGTGGGACTAACCCGTCTATTATAATTATAAACCAAGATTTACAGATGATTATGGTTACCTACAAAGGCTGATTTCTTACGAATAAATAAAATTAAAGTACATACTTCAATTCACAAACAGATATGTGTACTGATTTTTATTTTATTTTCTGGGTCGTCCTGCCGCCTTCTTTACTTGGATTTTCGGGACCCCTTGTTTAAATCTTGGATTTTATTATTTTACAACTGTATCCGCGGCTTCGCCCCCGTTGAATTGAAATTTTTGGGCAGAACCCTAATTTTTTTTGTTAATTCTCCTATTCCGGACGGAGCTATATCCAACAAATCATTAAAATCGGTTCAGCTTTACACAAGTTCAATAAGTAAAGTAACTAACACGACTTTGTTTTATAAAGTATAGTATAGATAGTCAGCACTTCCTTTGGCTGAAAAACAGGTTTTAGTTCAGGGACATGCATTATCGTATCCCATAAAAAACAGGTTTTAGTTCAGGGACATGCATTATCGTATCCCATAAAAAACAGGTTTTAGTTCAGAGACATGCATTATCGTATCCCATAAAAAATATAAGATTAAGTACTCTTTGTTAGGTATCCTTTTAGCCCTCAAGTTATTTTTGAATAAGTTATTTTATTTAAAGGTCTGGAGATTATTTTTATTTTCCTAGAAAAGCGGGTGCGAAGCAGCAAGCAGAAGGAAGCGTATTGTACAACAAAAGAAACAAAATCTCAAAAAAGACTCACCAGGAAGTTTATATGTGATCAGCAAAACAAACGTGTGAACGCTCGGTTACCGAAACTGGTCAAATGAGACACAGCGGACGCCAGCCAGCGGCCGACTTACACAAATATCTGTATAGAATGACTAGCGTAAATTCACCATAAAAAAATTGTGGTTTACCTTGACCATAAATGTAAAAACATAATTCATGTTGTCTTAGAGAATTTATAATGAAATAATTTTTCTCACCACTACCAGTCGCATGCACGAACATAAAAAGAAGGTACCTTGTTATAATTAAAAAGCGCTTATTAATATACAGAACTGGGGTGATCGAGTTAGTCAAGTTTAAAGCGACAAGGTCCTAAAGGCCGTTTGTACTTAGGTATGTGATTTCGATTGCAACAAAAACAAAGACCAGTCATGCAGATAGTGATTTTCTTAAGGGGGCTCCGTGAAAAATTGCCAAATTCTGTCCGCACCGTTTAAAATATTTACCTAAAACGAATCTTAAGCAAGTAATAATATAAATTACAAATTATGACAACTATCTTAACAAAATATGTCCAATAAGATTGAAATTGTTTCGGAGAAATATAATGTTTTATTTACTTAAATGTTTATAGGTATGCATGTATTTTAAAGGAAAGATATGATATTTAATTTTAATGTTTATTAATTTATTTGGTGTTTTCTGGTTCCTGTGAGGGTTAAAACCTATCTACTCATGTATTTTTTTTTTCAGTGATTTATTATTATAAAACTACAAAAAATATTGTAAGATGAAATATTTTATCGTTTATATATTTATGGTTCATAATTTGTTTTTCATTGTTACCTATATACTACTTACCTATATTAGATTACTTTACTAGGAGAAATCTGAGAGAAATCTTTAAAACGGGTGTTCAGAATTAGGCATCTTTCACGGAGCCGCCTTAAGTTTTAGAAATGTTTAAGTTTAGTGAGATTTGAGACTTAATTGGTATGTAGACTAGGTACTAGGTACTTATGTCACTAGCTGCTAGCTTTGGTAATAGCTAAGTGGAGAGCCTAAAATACCCCTCCAGCTCACCTCGAGCAAAATTTTACCCGTAAACAGCATTGAAGCATCGAAAAAAGTTATGACAGAGAAACTAATCCATGGTAAAACCACAGTATGTAAAACCATGCCATAATATTTAATTGTGTAGGTTTATACGAACGTCAAAAAATGCAATGAATTCAAAATAGGTCTGTTCGCTGCTTGCCCCCTTTATGATTTCGTCTATTATTTGTAGCCATCCATAGAAATTGTGGATCTTTGCCCCCTTTTTGAAATCCTGTACTTTTTATTAGTTCATAGCCCCAAGCCAAAGTAACATTACCTAATCTGTGCCCAAGCTAAGAAGAGATTTTGGGTAAGTACGAGATGACTGATATACGTAATACAATACATAGATATTTTTACTATACATAGAAAATGCCCAGAACACCCGAGACAAATGTTTGCAGATCGTACAAACATTTATCCCAAAGCCGGAATCGAACCCGCAACCTCCTGCGTCGCAGGCGGAGCATCGCCCGCCGCGACACATCGCTCGTCATTGTTTAATCATGTATGTTCAATTTGTTATTTCATAGCATGAAGCCCCATAACTTTAAGTTTCCATCACCTGTCACCAAAACTTATAACAATGCAGTTCAGGAATTCCGCCATATTGTAATCACAACGTACCAACACTTCAGTCGAAACGATAAATCAAAATGGTTGCTCGAGAGAAACTAAACGTGATAAAAAACTGATTGATACGTGTTCTGAACCTGACCACTGGCGTCAGTAATGATGATACAACCAACTACTGGGTGTCCTAGAATATCTGAATTTTGTTGACATCGCTCCCATTTACCCGATAAATTTTCCCAATATCCATTTAAGTTGGGGGCTGGACGAGCGTAATTTTTTGATTTGTAATTCGCGTAAAACGATTAGTTTCATACTAAAGTCCTATTCATGTAATACGATGAGTTGTCATTTCTGTTGAAAGTAAGTATTAAACGCCACTCGCAAAACTACGCTCGTTTGACCTCAGCTTTATTGCTGATATCCTACGTGATTAAAAATCATTTCCAATACATTTCACGTCTTTAGTAAATGTCGTTTATACTAAGATGATTATAAAAATCAGCAAAACGACGATTATAACCTTTTACTGGCAACGTCGGGCCTCACAGGCCCGGGGGCAGTAACGAAACGTTATTTCACCCCCTTAACCAAGCGTCCCCGGCTTGAGCGTCTCCGTACCTTCAAGGTAAATTGCGCCCACGCCGTGGACAGGGATGGTGGTATCGGCGGTATTGAATTCGGATAGTTATGTGGATTTAAAGTTTCACTGAGGCCTCTCAGATCCTGCGTTACCCACTGTCACTTTTGTGATTATGCATGTGATCTAAAATTTATTGTATTTTATAAGTTAATTTATATGTAAACTAAAATAAAAATATGTTACTATCTGTAAGAATGTTGAGATTTGTTTTTTATGAACAACTGTCGTTTATGTCGTTTTTTCCTAAGAATAAGAGAGCTAATTCTTTACTGTCATTTCCTTAATAAAAATTATAGTTAGAGTATTCAATATTATTGTATCTAATAGATAAATATCCGTATTAACACAAAATAAATAGTTAGGCTACAGTTATTCGTTTTTGTACAATCACCTATATTCAACAGAGGCCTGTCAGGCCCCAGGTCACCACTTACGTTACACAAAAACCACGTCCCCAGTTATATGTTGAATAGTTCCAATTGTTGATTCTGTAAAAACATAAAATCATTCGATGGTTAGAAAAACAGTTAACGATAGGTTATCTTGCTTGTAATATTATTTAGTTAGATTTTTTAAAAGAATACCAAATATTTACCAAATGCCTAATTGTTGACATTGTGTAAATAGTTCTGTGACACCCTGTACGTTAATTTATCTGAAGCACTTACGTAAGAAGTGTCCGGTCGGCTACATACCCAAAATGAAGTGATAAATTGGTTTGATTAGCATTGTATCTTAAATTCGTGGAATTTGCGCATTTAATTTTTATCTTGCTTTGCTTATAGCTTCGCTAGACAAGAATAACGTAACTATATATTTATTTTAGTTTTTATTAAATATAATAACGTAGCTTTTTTATAGTCGATAGACCTTCGTTTGACGACAATCTCACCTGATGGAAAGTGACGATGTGGCCGACGGTGTATCAGGAAGATCTAGAAGACACCTACCCCCGAATACTCAAACGCAACTCTTAAGTACCTACGTCGTAAGTGGCGAATTTTTGACATATTTTCATTAAAAGCTGTCAAAAAATGGCGACTTGAGACGCGCTTACAAAAATCTGAGTTGCGTTCGAGTATTCAGGCGTTATTCATTCACTCTAGTCTTGAAGAGACCCAGCTTGTAAACGGCCGGAAAAACAGAAGCAGGCAGCGAGTTCCATTCCTTAGGTGAAGGTCAAGGAAAATCACTTAGTACGACGACCTCTATGGCGCGGTGGGCGAAGGTCCATCTACGACACAGGAGGTTTCGATTCCCGCCTCGGGACAAATGTATGTACGATGATCTGCAGATATTTATTTGTTCAGGGTGTTCTGGATGTTTCTATGTATAAAAAAAATTATATCTAGGTAGTGTATAATTATAAAATACTATAATAAGTATATTATTATACCCAGGGACGAGGGAAAATTCTCGGACGTAGTCTTAGTAACAAATAAAGTGAAGCCCTCGATAGTCTGTCCACCCTGTGTACGTACGCTACTCACTGACACATTGACATCAATAGTCTGTCCATCGTCCGCCATTACGGGTTTAGACACCAACAGATTTACCTAATTGTAAACAATGAAAAATGCCTTCTTGTGTCGTTAAATCTTGCCGAAACCACAGTCATTTCGTCACCAAGAATAACGGGATCACATTTCAAAGGTAAATTTCTTATTTCATCAACTTATTTCTTCGATTTAACTTATGTTTGTATGTAATGTACATATAACAGCTTTTTCATCATCATCAGCCCGTATACGTCCACTGCTGAACATAGGCCTCCCCCAAACGACGCCACGAATAGCGGTCCTGAGCCACCTCCATCCAACGACTCCCTGCGACCGCTACAATGTCGGTCCATCGAGTGGGAGGTCTTCCCACACTCCGTTTCGCATTGCATCGCGGTCGCTACTTGAGAAAATTTACTCCCCAACGGTTATCAGTTCTACGAGCTACTACATATATGGCCTGCCCATCGCCAATTCAGCCTACTAATTCTGAGAGCTATGTCGGCAACTTTCGGACCCTATCGCGTAGAGAAACTCCGAGCTTAGCTCGCTCCATAGCTAACTGGGTGACTTTGACAGCTTTTTACTTATCCTACTGCTACTGATATTATAAATGTCAAAGTTTGTATGGATGGATGTATGGATATTTGTTACTCTTTCACGCAAAAAACTAATGAACCGATTAGGCTGAAATTTGGTATGGGTTTAGTTTGGGACCTGGAATAACATATAGGAAACATAACATATATTTTTATCCCAATAAAACGCGGGCAAAGGCGCGGGCAGCGGCTAGTAACAAAATACTATTATATTGATAATTTGAATCGTTTTCTATTTATTTGTTTCTGCTAATCTCCATAACGGCTGGACCCATTTTGACAAAACTTTCACTGACGCTGATGCTACACAGGTACCTAGCTGATGATATAGGTAGAATAATGCGCCACAGAGGTCGTGTTAATAAAACGAAGAGCGTGTATTTGTGCATTTTGTTTTTATTATTAGAAACTATTATTCTTCCCAGTAATAATTTTAACTAATCATAAGTTATCATTTCAAATTGCATTCATAAATATTTTTTAGGACAAGGCACTTAAAAACATGAAAATAATCGGTATTTTTTTCTTCTGTTGGCAACTCTATTAAACACTCACACTATTAAAATATCTATATCAGTTATCTAGTACCCATAACACAAGATCTGCTTAGCTTGGGGCTAGATAAAGATAATGCTGGTATATATGTATTAAGTAGGTATATATTAGGTACGTTGTGTAGGTATCATTATATTATATTTATAATTCGTTAAACTCAAACACTACCGTCTATATTGTTTATTTATGTCCAGTCCATCCCAAGGTTGCCTGGAAGAGATCGCTTAAAGCGATAAGGCTACCCTTTGTACTTCTTTGTTTGTTAGCATTTCCTTGTTGTATTGTATTTTGTGTGGTAGGTACAATAAAGAGTTATTTATCTATCTATCTATGCTGTGTGAATTGACCAGCATTATTTATTTACGAATGAATGGTATATACACCAGATAAGGATGGTATTGTGCCGTCCGTACCTCAAGCAATCATAATGTTGACGGCGTCCATACACTTTCCGTCAGGTGGGCCACATGCTTGTTTGCTACCTTGGTGGTATTTAAATATTTTTTTATCGTTTTTAATAAACTTTTTTAAAAACAAGCCTTTTTTATTTTCTAGGACCGAAGTGCAACGAACCCAAACTCGACGTGGTAATTTCGTTTTTAGGAACTCGTATGGCCACCTTCAGTCTCCATCCCAGGACCAACGGCTTAACGTGCTTTCCGAGGCACGGGAATGTAACACCGCCAACTTCCTGACTCCGGGCTGCTATTGTGAATTTTTCGGGCTAGAAAAGCCCCAATAACATTATTTGCCCGACACGGGATTTGAACCTAGGACCTCATTATCAGAGCGATTGAATAAGGTGACCGCTAGACCAACGAAGCAGTCCAGTCAACAAACAGTAATAATGAGTCTTGAAGAGTCTTGAAGAGTCCTTTCTCTTTTATCAATAATCGAATGATAAACCTTTCCCACGGTTACTTTTTGTAGCGATACAAATGCGAGACTGGTAGGGTAAACTTGCCTAATTTACCCCCTAAAGAAAATCTTCTGTAATGAGCGGTTTTCGATTTGCATTTTTATAAAGGAAAAAATTAGTTCCTAATCTCTCAATAGGTGGCAGGGGGCGTCAACTGGAAATTAGGGTATGTCAATGTCAAATAAAAACTTGAAAAAGTTTGTTTTCCTTTCACTTGGTATTGGCATTACCCTAATTTCCATTTGACGCCCTGCCATCTATCGAGATATTTAGAACTAATTTTTATTTTTTTATTGTAAATCGAAAACCCCTCATTTTGGAATAGGGAGCAGCGCAACGCCAGTCATCTGTCACATGGCAATATGGCCGACTGTTAGTTACATTTTGTACAGCTGGAAACGCTAGTAGCAATTACGGCTCAGATATATACTACGTGCCAAATAAGGTGGCAATACAGGTCGTTCACCTCCTCCACGAAATCGCAAAATATTCTAGGTAAATTATCGCTATTCTGTCACTTTCCATACAAACCTCAAACGATATCAGTGTCGCCGGAGTATCATGGTACAAGCGTACTAGGGAGCAAAAGACAAACAACACAACCCAAAATAATTCGAAACCGGGATTAATAACTGACTTTTTACGTTTTAATTAGTTGACGTATTGGAATGTTCTAAAATACCAGAATAACTTTAAACCGGTGATATTTTAATTAATTATCGAATAATATTATGGTTACGAGTATTAAACTACATAAACATGACTGAAAAATATATGTATTGTGTACAAAATAAAAATGTATGCATCAAAAATGTTTATAACTTCAAAATAATATAGGTCTATAATTTGATGCGTAATTAAAATAATTTTCCAAACAATTGTATAAACCTAAAAATTGCTAAATTTTAGGTTGTATCCCATTTCGATTTCGTGAAGGCGATAAGTTCAACGACCTGGATTGCCAAGCTATCTGGCACCGAGTATAGGCCCGGTAAAATTTAAGCGCTAGTACGATTTAGGCAAGTTTACCCTAAACGCACGACAGCATTGCTACAAAAAAAAAATACTCGTGGGCGCGCGCTCTAAAATACGACTTCAATTTTCAGTTATACTCATGTGGTAAACATCAGTGAAATCACTCACAAATATTTGGTCCATTCACAATCATCATTTTGTCATCACTTGCATAAAGTATACTACAGTTCACTTTGGAATCATTATGGATATTGAATCATTCGGAATGTTTTTATTTACTCGCTTCTTTGAACTGCTCACACCAGTGGCTTGGCTCCTTTTCGAAAGCCTGCAAGAAAGAGAAAGAGTTATGAATATAAGCTGTTTTATTTTTATCACCCGACTACCGAAGGACGGGCTATGAGTTTGGCACTCTAGGTATGTATGTATGTATGTAGCCGATTTCTATTTCCGATTCTAGTAGATTTAGTTCTAGTAAATTATAGTAAATTTAGCGGTGCGAATGATGAAGGTGGAGGAAAACCGCTTAGTACGAGTGGATGGTATATCCACCAGATAAGGATGGTATTGTACCGTCCGTCTGCTTGTCCTGGAGTGGAATGGAGATGGTGGGATCAGGTCATGAAGTAAGTTAATAAATTCATTATTAATGTAAGCGGGTTAACTACGAACCTAGTTTGTGTTGGAAGAACACCAACGTTTCATCCCTTAACGAGAGACTTCATCAGGGTGAGTGCGGTTCGCGTCACGCTCGTTCAGCGTCGCGTTATTCAAACTAACAACACAAACTAGGTTCATAGTTAACCCGCTTACATTCATAATGAATTCGTCAAACTAAGGAAGTTTTTATAGTAAAATCCTACTAATAAATTTGAAAGTAATTCTGTCTGTCTGTCTGTTACCTTTTCACGCCTAAACAGCTGAACGGATCTTAATGAAATTTGGCAGGGAGGTAGATGGTATACCGGGGAAAGAGACTGAAAAGCGCGTGCGAAGCCACGGGCAGCAGCTAGTAAGTTAATAAAGTTCAAATCGAAGTAATATAATTTCCACCTAACCTTCCCCATTTTCTCGAGTATGAACATCTTGGGCACCTCTATTTCCGCTCGCTGGCCCCATCCAAACACATTTCGCGCGAAATCACCCTCCCCTACCTGTAACAGTGACAAAAAATTTATCTAGGTTGCCTGGAAGAAAGTGCTCTCAGCCATACGGCCGCCTTTTGTACTGTTTATTTTTTCATTTAGATAAAAGATTTTGTATTAATGTTAATTTAAGTACAATAACGTGTTCATTCATTCATTTAATATGCATCAGATCTATCCTGCCTTGGATCTGATGCATTTTGTGGTACCTAAGTATTCCATTCAAATCTAATTCACACACAAGATCTAAAAGAAAGTTATGTCACTATATGAATTACGACGACAGCAAAAAAAGGTATAAAAATAGGTCTAAAAATAAGTCTTTAAGTAGGGATGACATTTTTTATCCGGACGGATCCGGTCGTATTGACCAAATCAGTTTTTTTTTTAAAGCAGAACCTTTGTTAGTTTTAATAGAGCTCACCTTATGATAACTCAAGTACAGTTGTCTTGTAAAGGTTGTAGTGAGGACCTTCCTCCCAGCATTATCATTTTCCTCCAATAGGCCAGCTTCTTCTAGAAACCTCCACATTTCCTCTGAAATCAGAGTTTAGATGGTTATCCTACTAATATTATAAATGTGAAAGGTTGTATGGATATTTCTTACTCTTTCACGTAAAAACTACTGAACCGATTAGGATGAAATTTGGTATGGGTATAGTTTGGGACCCGGAATAACATATAGGAAATTTTTTATCCCGATAAAGCGCGGGCGAAGGCGCGGGCAGGAGCTAATAAACCATAATAATGTTACATTTAGCTATTGATGATGTTATAACAGTAGTGTAGTTTCATGGGGCAATACCATGAAGTATGAGGGGCTCCTTATGAATGTAAGCGGGTTAACTACGAACCTAGTTTGTGTTGGAGGAACACCAACGTTTCATCCCTTAACGGCGAGGCAGAGCGGTTCGCGTAGCGCTCGTTGAGCGTGCGGCTATTGAAGGGAGCTTTATAACAGGCTACCCGAAGACATTCAAGGTGATGGAACATTTGGCGTGTTTAAAACCAAATTGCAAAAATATATATCCGAGAATATAACACTACTGTATAGACCTAATTTAGAAATAAGTAAAATAACATAATATTAAAACTTAGCTTAAGTATCTTATGTAAGTAACATGTTTGTAGTAAATAGAAAAAAAAATATGTTTATGCTGAACTAATGAGGCTCCTTGGGCATAACAGTGATTTCTCACGTCCTTGCAGGTTGGCGCGAGATTAAATTTTATTGTAGTTTTTATTTTATTCTGCTTTCTTCAAGCAATAAGTCTAGCGGAAAAGTAAGTTGGCCTAAATTGTAAACAATTTCTATTTACTTATGAAAAAACTAACTTCAGCTCATTGGTAGTTTTGGAGCATTTGGGAAAGGAATAAGAAAGAGATTTTGGACTAAAAATCAACATTTTCCCAAGTGCTCCCAAAATATAATTAAATCGAAGATGGTTTTAAGATGGGTTCACAGAATGATTTGCGTCAAATTACATTTTCGTTAAATTTTATTCATTTTAAAAAACAAAAAGAAAATACATTATTATTTGAATCTCGCGCCAATCTGTGACGATCGTCCTTAAGCAAACTGCATTAATAAGTAATTATTACTAATTATTGCAGTTTACAATTACTATTTCATAAAATGTCCAACCTGTCAATTGGAGTACTGATGGCACAATCTTAGTTATGAAAAAGCTTACAAGATTAATACCAAAAATTCATTAAACTTATTTTGTTTATTCAATCTATGATAGACGAGAAGCCTGCTATACTACACAGTGTTGAGTTTATTTGAGTTTTTCACTGCCTCATACATAACCAGTTGTTGAGTTTTATTATTGAAGAACTTTCAGGCTATTCACAATAATCTTAGCCTGTTACATGTTTTTATTTTCCAACAGACCGGCTAAAAAATGTTGAAATCTTGATCACATAAATACCTTCTTTGACCGGACTGCCATTCATGAAAATGTGAGTGAGAGCAGCCATCAGCACTCTCCGCTGTGTCATGTCTGTGGTCGCTGATGGCATAGACTCACATTCCTCAGACAGCACCACAACAAAGTGGACTCCGGTTTTGAGCTTCAGCTCTACTAGTTTGTAGCCATACACCTGGAAGGATTCGTGTATTATTTGAATTACTAGTTCCTGGCTACATATGTTTTTGCTAGATAGAAAGTAGTATATACTATATCATATTTTCATTCAGTTCTATATTGATACAAAATTTCAGCCCGATCGCTTCAGAAGGTTTGTTAAGAAGTGGTTACAAACCTACATATAAACATCCAAACTTTCACTAGAAAATGGTCTAGAAGAGTAAAAGAGACAATATGTACAAGTCGACAGGTTGAGCTAAAGCAGCAAGATGAAGCCGGCAACATACTCCACACACACAGACGAGCGTTTTATTTAAAAACCTACATAAAAAAAATATGTCGACGAGCGACGTCCACAACAAGCTCGTTATTTGTTGTAACATAGTTCTCACCTTTTTCAAAAGGTTTTGAGCGCCGCGCACGACACTAGCCACATATTTTCCCTGAGTTTGGCACACATTGGCGAGGTGGTTCGCGATTTCAAAGCGTTTTATCGGAATCTTGCTGCCTTCCCGGCAAATAATGAACCGCACGCATTCGTTGATCGCATCATCTAGCTCGGGCAGATCTTCGTCACCTTGCGCCTGTGATCTATTGCTACGTCTCTGGCTCATGATACACTCGATTTGCGGTTGAAACAACGAGAACGAAAATTGTTCGTAGGGAGGAAATGAGAAACTCTACAATTTGCAAAACATTTGCAAAACAAAAACAGAATAATGACTTGACTTCTTTGCCACTTTTCTGCCAGTGTCCAGTTCATGGAAATTTCTTAGTCTTGGAATGGAGGCGGGATTACAACAATAATATGAGCGGTAAATTTGAAAAACACCAATCAGATTTTAACTAAGAACACAAAATAAATTAAATTATAAACAGATTAAAAACAACATAAATATAATTATTAAAAACAACACAAATATAATTAGATAAAGAAGATATTTACAATTTTAACTTATTTACATCCGAACTTTCATTTACATTTATATTAAAACCAGATAGGGAAACTAATTGTGTCAATTTAGCGGCAACGTTGGACGGTATGTTTTCAGGGTTCGAAGTGATAATATTTATTAATAATGTGAGGAGGGTGTCTATTAGACTCTCACTGTGAGGAAGTACTTGGTTGGCCTTTAAACCACAACCGTTTGGAAGAGAAGAAGGGGGATTGGAAACTATTCCTCGATGAGAAGCTGTATCGTAGGACTTGCTAAGAGGGGCTCGAGAACGGGGAGAAGAAAATACAGTCTTAAAATGAGACTGGGAAGCCTTAGGGGCTATGATTTGAGGACAAAATATAAGGAGAGGGAGAGAACAGCTCCTCCAGAGGGAGAAAAAATCTGCTGGGAGAGTGGAAATTGCTCCTGGACAATTTCCGAATATGAACGTGAAACCCTTGGAAATTGTGTGGCTGCCTCCTCAAATGATACAGCATTGGAAGCCAACACAGATTTAACCGATTTTTGCCTTACAAGTTCATGGCAATTTTTACTAGTGGCAAAATGCTTACCTGAACAATGCAAGCAAGAGGCCTCGGTCTTAGATATATCGCCAGAGTGTTCCTGGCCACAACGAAAACAGTGGGGTTTGGATCTGCATTGGACTTTAGTATGTCCATAGCGGCAACAGGAGAAGCATTGGATGGTGAGGAACTGATAAATTTCGACAGGAATCGAATTATAAAATAAGAAAACCCTTGCTGGTAGAATTTGTCCTTGAAAAGTGACGACCACGGATTGGGTCGGAACCCAAGAAACCTTACCATCCTCAATTTTTTACCTATTCAATCTTCGCGCTTTTAAAACTTTAGCACCTACAGGATTCGAAACGGATTCCGCAAATTCCTCCATGGAGAGGTCAGTGGGAACGCCTCTAATGAGGCCCATACGGGTAACATTGTAGGTGGGGATGACAGCATGTAGTTTGTACAATGAAAGGGTTGGAGAGATGATAAAAGAATTAGCGTCTTTGGCAGATGAGAATACGACGCTAATTTTATTACGGCCTACACGTTTTACCCCACCAGGGATAATATTTTCAAATTTATTTTTTTGTAGAAATTGGCCAAACTGTATTGTCTTTATGGTTGTACCCGCGGATTGGTCTGTATCAGTTCTTGAAACATGGACCACATATGGACCCTTATCAGTCGAGTTGTATGATTGGATAGCCCCAATCACAATGAATGGATCAGTATAAACAGTCTGAATAGATGGATCAGAGAAATCAGGTGAAGCAACTTTTTTATTGGGCGTGTGAGCCGACCTGTGAATATAGTTTCTTTCTAAAATTTTGCGTTTAGTCGAATGAGATTCGGACAGAATAGGGGGAGGAACAGGGTCAGGTGGAACAGGTGCCGGCTTTTGAGCCGGGTCCAAATCATCATCTGAATCCATTTTTTATTTGGAAGTGCCTATCACAAAGGATTTTTGTGACGCCCTCCCAAAGAATATGATGAAGTAGGTAAAATTGCAGAAACTACGTTATCTACCTACCAATACCTTAGAAAAACAACACAACACACATCTGAATCAAATTGGTGCATACAAAAAGCAATAAATTTGAAATTTCCCACAAAAACTCTCCAAACACAACTGGTCGTTTCCAATGGCGGGCTGACAGTCCAAAACAGGAAGAATAGAATTCCTCAGAATGACAAAACACAGTATTGAAACTGACAGCAAGAAGGAAAATGACAGCTGTGACAGCATTCAATTTGACACATGCACAATGATTTAATTTTTTTATCCATCTTTTTTTTCACATACATGGTAGAGGTTTTTTTGTCCTCTTGCTTATTATTTTAGGCAAGGAATTTTTATACTAAGTTACGTTAGTATATAAATTCCTTGATTTTAGGTAAATCCAAGGAATTTATATACTAACTTGGGTAAATCATTTGTTTTGATAATTTTTGTTTTTATTTCTGCGTTCACAGAATTCTTCTTCTTCTTCGTTTAGCTTTCCGGCACCATTAAAAATCCCATTAAATAGTTGAAGTTGTTTTTCATTGATGATCGTTGATGTCTATGCCTCCAAATATTTGGTATTTACCGAAGTAAGAAAAAAATGAAAATGGCTGATCAGTAAAGACGTGTTTTTTACACAAAACTAAAGAAAACAAAACTAACGTAAGACAAGGCAATATGGCCAATAACGCTATCGCCTGTTCATTTATAAAATGAACAATGTAACAAAATTTTTTACCGAAGTAACATTCGGTAAAGATCTATTAACTTAAAAGGTTACGTAAATATATAATTCCTTGCTTAAAAGCATCAACACCAGTAGCCTTACCATGGCTTTTAACATAACATATAACGTAACACATGACGTAAATCGTTATCAGCGTTATTTGCGCTAATTTTAACGTAAACAAAGCGCTACGCAAATTATAACGCGTTATAAAAAAAATACAAAATAAATTAGCTCTTATAACCCATTATTGGCGTTATAATTACCGTGGCGCGCTATTTACGTTAAAATTAGCACAAATAACGGTGGTAACGCGTTACTAAGTGTTTCCTTTTATGTATATAATTCATTGTAAGCCTGCAGAACGGTCGACCGAACGATAGAATTTGGGTTTCGATCATTCACTCACGGGTCTCGATCGAGTGTGATACGAACAATCACGATCGACACAGTAGCCTAATTACGTAAGGGAATCAGTTAACGCAACGCTACGCAAGCGCTAATATTAGCGTACAGCGTGTAGTTACCGAGTGACGTATTAGCTACGCTTATAAGTATATAGGTAGGTAATCTTGAAAAAATTACCCATTGATGTATGAAAGACCAATCGTTGTAGGTAAAAATAAATCGTGGAAGGCATCATAGTGAAGTTTCACAGAGCTCAAACGTTGCATGGCAGCAGAAAGTGGGATAATTATTTATTTTTACTTGACTTTCCACCGCGAAGCATAAATCCTTTGTCTACGCATGTCACTGATTTTGACAAATTCCATTTGGCAACACCAAACAGAAAAAAACCCCTCCGGCTGTTTGTCTATACTAGGAAATCAGTGTCCCCACCTTAGTTTATTTTACCCTAGATTTAGGATATTTTAACGCAAAACATTATATAGGGGAAATTTGACAGTAGGTAAATATTTTTAAGGAGTTTCTTTTATCGTTTCTGATGGTGGCATAGCGTGGTCATGATCTACGGACCTCTGGGTTATGTGGAAATAAACTAATAAAATACTTTTTGACAAAACAAAAATTGTATTTTTTCGACAACCAAACTTGAAGTTATTCACAATAATATTCAAATCTGACACCCTGTCTAATATTCACCAATTCAAAATATTATTCCCATTGAAGTTTAAGTTGCACAAGAAGTGTTTATCTATGGCTAAAGACTCCTTCCTCTAATAGTTTCACTAAAGAAGAATTACAAACGATTACGAAACAAAAGTAAGTAATTTTCAGGGTAATAAAAAAGGCAGTGTTATTTAAGTAAACGCTTAATTTGTTAGGTGTATAGTACATTTAAGACACATGCGCTTAGGCCATGAACTACACTAGATAAGTTTTCAATTAATGGGAAGATCAGATACTAAGGTTTTTGTAATTATAGCGCGTAAGCCCTCATACTCGTTTATTCTTAAATAAATTAAATGATATCCCAAAAATTTTAAAACAGAAAATATGTAGTTTACTCACAAAAATAAAAAATTTTTGACTCTCGCCATGGACCAAAAACCTTAAGGGCACTTAGCGTTGACATAGAATCATAAAATAAAGCAAGGTCATGTCATGGATGTGTGGTTATGTTGGACCCATGGATATGTGGGTAAATTATAGAGATGAGTCCGGTATTCAATAACTAACTCAGTACCATTAGCATGGTCCTAAAATATCTAACGCTATTGTAAAATCCGCATACCGCTAGGGAATAACTGTGCAAAGCGAGAATCGCGCCTAACCGACCGTGAGCCATAACTACCCAACGCTTTAATACCTATACTTACCTAACTATCATCTACGCATAGGTACTAGCGGACCGTTCACCCATAAAGTTATGTAGCTGCAACAAGTATTTGGTATTTCTAACCAAATCGGTTAGAAATATATCGGGTAGAAATCAGGACAGGTTTAGAGTATTGTAACGTTATTGGGTGCCAGTTGGTACTAGCGGTATTGAAACAAAATACCCAACTAATAACCGGTAGCCAAAATATCCAATAACTCCCATCCTTAGTAAATTATTTCTTAAAGTCTCTAGAAATAGGTTATACGGTGTTTATATGGACATCATTTCGACATCAACAAAAGTAACTAACGATGACTAACTTCGTAGGTTGCATTTACAAATAAATATGAAAGCGTCTTACTAGAATACTACAAGACGAGATGAAATCTCAGTACCTACCTACATAAAAAGTAGGCATGCGCTAAACGTGTATGCGACTGGATCGGATGTGATCTGACTCCGGATGGGTTCGGATACGTATCCAGGATACGACTCCGCGGATCTGTTTGGATCCGCCTGCAGTTTCGGTTCCTACATGTCCATTAGATCTGTTTGATTCAGTGGATCTGGCGGATCTGTTAGAATCGCTTGCAATAACGGTTCCTACATGTCCATTGGATCTGTTTGTATAGGACAGGTTTGTTTCGGTGGATCTAACGAATCTATGACAAATACTTTCCTGTTTTTTACAACCATTGTTCTAGATTAGTGAGTAGGTAGTTACAAAAGTTTTGTACTTCTAGGTTCATAAGACTATATTATAGTATTGTAGTACCTACTTATTTAAATAAGTAGGTATATTATATATTTATTTAGCAAATTATCATGTTGTATAATTTGTCTGTAGTAGTTACTTGTTTGCTCTTAAATGGATCCAGATCCGTCGATTGTACACGTCCGAACCCAAACCGAAGCTCAGATCCACACAGCTCCAATCGCTCGTTACATTCATCCGACTCGATAAACCGAGACCGATGCGGCGCGGCTAACGTGTCCGCGGACACGCCAAGAACGCAAGTCCGGAGTGGAATCACACAGATCCAGGAGCGGACACGACTCCAGGATCCGTTTGACTCCGGATCTACGCACCTCTAATAAAAAAAAAACGTATGCACCTATGCACAAACTAGTAAAATATTACAAACTTACAAAGGAAGTATAAAGGAAATACGCACTGAGCACTAAACTAAGAACAAAGAAAAATATGGCTTGAAAAAGTTTCTACGTCTTTATCACTAACTCATGCGGCCATATTTATTTGAACGTTAATTTTATACGCCTACAAGTTGACACCAATAATTTTAGCACCAATTTTCGATTGCCGAAGTACTTTTTCCACGATTATAAACGCATTTAGCGCGTAACTCGGTAACTATACGCCTGGAAGCTTAAATAAATGCACCAATCGCTTATAAGCACCTTTTTGACAGTAATCTTACGTGAACTGACATTGGAGGTTGTTATATTATGGGTTCATTCAGATAATTCGCTTCATAGCTCAAAGAACATAAGCCCAAACTAGCGCAACATAAGCGCATGCGTAGCGTTGCGTTACCCAAATCCGAATCCTCGTCTACGTTCTGTGCTACGTTCGCCATAGAAGCAAAGAAGATAGAGACAATAACAAGATACCTACGTAAATTAGAAACACCTAAATTGCCATAGAAACTTTTGTCTATTCCTGCTTGCGAAGGACGGGGACATATGTAAGTGGGTGATAGACGTACGAACTTGAAGTACGCGGTTTTTAAGATCGCGAACTTATTTTGCTCGACGTTGGTGGGTGACACACGTGAAGTATATACAATATATATATGAAAACTTGTTGTACACTCATAGAAATATCGATCTATTCCCTAAAAATTGCAACATCCATAATGTAAATACTAGAAATAAGAATAAACTCGCTGTGCCTAATACTAGGTTACACAATATTAATGTATCTTTTAAAGGGCAATGTATACACTTCTACAACAAAACTCCGAGCGAGTTGCAAAAATTTCAATATAAATTCAAACAAATAAAATTGTCAAACATATCCTTTGTAAAAAGGCTTATTACAAAATATCAGACTATCTAGAAGATAAAAAAGCTTGGGACGGATTTTGCTCCAACTCGAAAAATAACAGCTAACAGGCTAAAGGTTTCTTCGTCGCTTCTTTACTTTAGTCTACACACCGAAGCGACTGAAATCAATATATCACTTTATTTTCATGAAAGTGTTTAATTTTAACAATTTGACCTTTTCTAAGTTAACGTTTATTGAATTTACGGAAATATTTTTTTATACTTTCTTTTTAAAGAAGCTTTCTTAGTTTTGCGATGTCGTCGACCGAAAACAGAGCGGAGGCGGGTGACGAGCAAAATTTCAAACTGGTCTGATCGCCAACGAACTTACTCGGCGGCGGTTTTAAAGTCGAGTACTTAGGGTGACACACAAGCGAAAAAGGTCGACGAGCCACAAGTTTGCGAACTTACTCGCACGTCTATCACCCACTATAGACCAGTTAGTATACTTGGGACCATTAACAAACCCAAGCAAACTTCTCTCTATATCAAACAGGATACAATAACTGGACTTGTATAAAAAAGGTACTCTATGAATATTACCTATTAAACCTACTACATGCTTACTACCAAAATTTATGATGGTAGTTATCGTAGGTTATCGTCGTAGTATTGTATTCTCTTTGATTTTTGTGCAACATCAATCAAAGAGAGTATTGTATTTATTGTATTCTCTTTGCAAAGAGAATACAATAGCAGAATTGTGTCAATCCAGACGCAGAGTCATTAACCAAAAAGGTGAAGTTGAACTTGAAAGAGAAGAAGTTGAAAGGGAATACAATACTGAACATCAATAAAATAAAGATTTCATTAGCACTGATAAGCACTAATGCCGCATTACGGTAATGACGTGATAATGAAGAGTTTTGTGCAACTGGGTGAAGCACCCAGTTGCACAAAACTCATTATTATCATGTCCAAACAGTTTTGGTTTCTCGGCCAAAAGACTACATTCCAAATGGACTGAAATTCACTTTCGGTGGCCTTGCCGGGTACGAAAACTTGAATTATTTTTACAACACCTTTTCCTTTACCCTGAATCAATGTCATTATCATCTTACTTAGCGTGCATGCTTGTTCACGAACAATCTAGCTAGATAACCACTGATGAAATGAAAAAGGGAAGATCGGGCACTAGTTCTTGAAAGTGAAAGGCTAAAACTAGGTTACACTAGGTTCACCCGCCTCAGTCACAGTCGGATCAGCGTTCTTGTTGCGCGCGCTTGCTACAACGTACTATTGTGTGATTTATTGACTAAAATACTACAGCAATGCCTTCGTTTGCGTTCACTGTGTACAACTAGCCCCAAAACAAAAAACAAAGACCAAGGCATCACTTTTCACTCGTAAGTACCTTTACCTTACTACCTACACGAAAACTTAAAATTTTGCATTATTTCGCAATTTGTAAACAGGATAGGGATAGATCTATACGATACATTCATGCGTAAAAGGATATAGCAATACAGGTCTGACATCATGTTGGTCATAGAGGTGCGCGCCGACCTATGATATTTGCCGGTGGGTTATGCCCCTTTTTTGAGCAGTACCTATGAGCGTTGCCACTTGGAGTATGCCTCCGAAATCTAGAACTGGAAATATCTATCGATAAAGATAGAGTAGTTGGAGTGGATAGATAGTATACAACGCAAATATCTAAGGTAGGTACATAAATCTTAAACTGCGACTGGATGAGTGAGTCCGATTACCTTGGCCAAACAACATCATCTTCCACTGTATTTAAGGCGTGATTTTGCAGATTCTAGTCTATTTGTCTCAAATTTTTCCCAAACTCTCACACAGATTGTCCAGAGTTGCAAAGGAAAATCCAATGATATGTTCCAAATAGGTATTTTAAACAAACCAATTATTTTTTATTTACCTCCAGTATCGACTATTTACCGCCAAAACTCCTTTTTGTATCGAGCGAACATAATACATAATACAATATATTACATAGATACATATTTTTATTATACATAGAAAAACGATCAGAACACCCTGAACAAATATTTGAAGATCGTTCAAATCTTTGTCCCGAGGTGGGAATCGAACCCGCAATACCCTGCGTTGCAGGCGGACCTTCGCCCACCGCGCCACATCGGGCGTCAATGTGGTGCGGTGGGCGAAGGACTATTTCAAATGTATGATAAATTTCTATATAATATAAACTAGGCTTGAGGCGTATTTATCGTCACTAATAAAAGTCACAGGTATAGAAAATTGGCGGTATTTCACAGTGACAGAAACTAATTATATCTGTGACTGTTTCACAGGCAGTGCCCGTGTCACGAGTGCATGATATTATATCGTTGTTATTTTATTAGGTACCTACGCAATAAATCGCTTCAGCTAGTTAATATCGCTTCTATATTCTCTCTTTGATAGTATCACTAAGTCAGAATATTTTATACTTTGAAACTTGAAAAGTATACCGCAATGTAACAAAGTTGTTACTTGGCGTTAAACACATACAATTCAAGAGGATTTTTCGTTACGTAGCGGTTCTATTGCTGTAATAAATATATATCATTCAATCAGTAAAACAATGAATTTGTACGCGATTGGTAGAAATACTAGCTAGTATTTTGACACTGGTATTTGTCACAGATATTTTGAAGTCACAGTAACGTAAGTCACAGGTATCCAATTTTGCCTAGTATAAACAAGACTAATATAAACTCATAAATAATTCTCTTTTTAGAATGGGAGCCACTTGTATAGTCCATCCACTAGATCTTATCAAAACTCGAATGCAGCTCAGTGGAGGCGGCAAAACCTCGTTCACAGTAGCGCGAGATATTGTAGCGAGAGATGGCTTCTTTGCCGTGTACGCTGGGCTATCGGGAGGGTTTCTGCGGCAAGCTACATACACAACTACACGACTTGGGATGTATAACTCCATGATCGATGCTTATAAAGAGTGAGTGTGTATTAAGTTAGTTCATTCTCATTCATTCATTCTTTTTATCCTTTTCACAAGTTAGTTAAATTTGACGACCTCAGTAGCGCAGCGACCGAAGCTCCAAGGAGGAAGCAGACTAGCGGATTTGATTCCCGCCTACTTAAAATGTAGGTACAATACATTACACCGATAGAATTTTTTATTATACATAGAAAATACCCAAAAATGTTTTTTATTTATTTCATTTCAAACGAGCGCGATTCATTTCTGTTTCCTGTTCCCCAGGAAACAGAAATGAATCGCGCTCGTTTTTTGTATATTTTACAGTGATTTATTATAAAACTACACAAAATATTGCAAAATGAAGTATTTTAACGTATGTGTAGATTATTGGTAATTTTTCGTGATAATCTTCATTAAGTGTATGAACCATAAATATTATTAAAATAAATAAGAACAAGGAAAATAACAATCAAATAATATAAAGAAATTAAACTAGTATTTACAATTGAAACAATTGAGCTAACTGCAGACTGTTGCAAACAATCTACAGATAGCTCAACTGGTCCATATCAATACCAGTCGGAAGCGTCCCCAAGACGCTGGCTGCATTGCCCCGCTGTATGGCAATGCTAATGCGCTGCGCCAGATACTCACCAGCTCTCGGGTCACGCGTCGCTTCGACCAGGCGCTCAGATAATTTTTTGAAAACCCGGAGAGCCTCGGTACCCCACGGACCTAGGGTCTCGACTCCAAGGGGAGCAAATGCGTAGGCTCTGTCGAAGTATATTAGAAGAATTTTAGAGAAAACGGCGAGGACAGAAATTGGCATTTTTCGCGGAGCCTCCTTAAGTTTCTAATCTGCTTATGATATCAGTACCTACTGTTCAATTATTTATGAGTCAAATAAGTAGCATATGTGTTTTTATGGGAAATTTAAAATATTATTCCCGATTTCTGGGAACGAAAGTCGGGAAATGTAGCGTGTGAACGTATTTCTTTGGCCGCTATAATAATAAAAATTCTAAAATTAAAGGTAAGCTAAGAAGTTGATTATTTAGCAATTTTTGCTCTAGGTTTGTCAAGGCTTTAATCTCTTGAAAATATAGCAGTTGAATTTTTCACAGAGTGAGCACAACTATGGTCATTATAAAAAACGAGCTGTTCTGCGTTTTAGTGTAGCCTCCCAACAGTGAAATTTACATTTTGGACGTTTTACTAGTAAGTCGTTTTGCCGCTCAAGACATTGCCACCATAAAGACGTTTTAATGTGCCGACGTTCTGCAAACTACTTCATTTTCCTTGATAGACCTTCTGATACGGAGCGGGTTGAAGCCTTGTGGCGAGGATATCCACTCCGGATCTGCTAGTTATTTAGGTAGGAGTATGAACAAATGTGTGCAATTTTAATAACATTGCGGCTCTAACAACCTCGGACGTATTTTGCTACAGAGATCATGGTCAATCAATCAATCATGCATGCTTCATTTAAAAATGTTGGTATTTATCCAACTACGATAATAAAAAAATGCCTAATTGACAGGTGACCCGAGAGCTGGTGATAATCTGGCGCAGCGCACCAGCATTACCATACAACAACGGGGCAATGCAGCCAGTGTCTTTGGGACGTTACCTTTAGATTGTTTGTAACAGTCTGCAGTTAGCCGAACTGTTTTATTAATTGCAAATACATCTAGTTGTAATTTTATATTATGTTTATAAAAGTATAGTTAATGTTTTGGTGCTTCCAGGCGTAACAATGGCGTCACGCCTAATTTCAGCAGAAAGTGCCTGATCGGCGTAGCAGCTGGTTCGATCGGCGCGTTCGTCGGGACGCCGGGTGAGCTTGTACTCATCCGAATGACTGCGGACGGGGCGCTACCGATGGAACAACGGAGGAACTATAAGCATGCTGGTGATGCACTAATCAGGTAAATATAACGGGAATCTAAGTGTTTTTGTTTTTATAGTGCTTACACACACTGAGATTATTCTAAGATCTAGTCTAGGTCGTAACATTTTTGTTGGGATATTAATTATTTTAAATAATTATTTTAATTATTAAAATCTCCCCCTACATGGGAGACCATCCACTCGATGG
Organism: Eupithecia insigniata; assembly: GCA_947859395.1. Taxonomy (NCBI): domain Eukaryota; kingdom Metazoa; phylum Arthropoda; class Insecta; order Lepidoptera; family Geometridae; genus Eupithecia; species Eupithecia insigniata. The sequence goes on along the minus strand of OX402011.1, from coordinate 2,469,711 downwards.
ACCGACGACACCGTAGCGGTCGCAGGGAGTCGATGGATGGAGGCGGCTCAGAACCGCTATTTGTGGCGTCGTACGGGGCCTATGTCCAGCAGTAGACGTGTATGGGCTGATGTCATGATGATGATTAATTATTATCGAATTCTTAGAATGGGAAATCTGTTTGACGTCTATTGATTTCTAGGTATCACGCGATATACGAGTATTTTAAGTTTTAGAGTAGGTATGAATGTAATTTTTTAACCCACTAGGTAATTAACGGAGCGAGCCGATGGTCCACTTTATGATAAGTGGTAAGTATATCATAATTAATGATTATTCATTGGGTATTTATCGCGTACCTTTTGTTATTATTTCCCCTGCGTTACTATAGTATTACAGCGATCATGGTCACGGTGCAACTGGCTGGATGTACGAAATTGGTATAACCATGGTCATAATGACGAATACCTCGCACAGAGATGTGTGCTCTGCTAGGAATACGAATCAGAATCAATAACTTTATTTCTTTAGGCTTACCTTCCAAAATAAGCACTTAGACAAGTCAAATTTTGTACTCTAATAGTAGATTGTTTTACAAGGGACTAAACCATCCCATTATATACGAGGTTGTTATACTCGTAAAAGTTTGTGATTTGGAATGAAGAAAATTCTAGAGATTTAGCGCCAATACCATCTTTTTTTTTAAATCTCTATTTAACCCGCAACGAAACAGTTCGCATTCTACCGTGAAGGGAAGAATCAACCTTCATAAAACATCACCAAGACGGTTCTATTTTCAAAAAAAAAGATTGACCGAGCACCATTTATGTAAGAGAACGAATGCTTCGTACGGGCTGATGATTTTAGACAAAAATTAAAAAGAAAAAATACTTTTTAGCCTGAGGTATTAAACTCGAGTTTTAGGCCCGCTAACCTACACTATTATGATACACTTTTTGAGCAAGAGAAGTGAAAACATAGTTATTATTATCAAATAAGAAATAAGGTGTTATTGTTATTCTCTTCACTTCCAATTTTTGTCCACTATTTTTTGTTTTACTTATATATATATATAAGTAAAGCGCAAGCAAAGTAAAGCGCTATACCCCTTTTTGTTATTCCAGATGTAGTACTCATCTATTACTATACAAAATCTTTGTCTGATCCATTCAGAAGTCGTGAAGGAGAAGCAAGCACCAAAATTAGATTTTTTAAATGATTTGTTTTTATGTGGGTCGTGTATTTTTCCAGAATAATCAGAGAAGAGGGGTTCCTGAACCTGTGGAGGGGCGCCACGCCCACAGTAGTGCGTGCCATGGTCACGAACGCGGCTCAACTTGGAACCTACACACAGGTAACTAGATTATTTAACCTCTAGTGTTCGAAAACATACAGCAAAAATTGTAGGTGTGTGAAGAATAAACTGATTGATTGAAATATAATTGATAGCATACTGAAATAAACCTTATTTTTAATACAGTTAAGGTTATATTTTACTACGGTCCTACATTGGTCTGACAGTGGGGCGAAATAGGCTACATGAAGGGATCGTCGTTTGACCACTATCTCATTTGAGAGAGAGAGAGAGAGAGATAATTTATTTACCCAAAAACATATACCATATTTTAAATATAGTAGATAACATTAAAAATTAGAATATAGTATGCTTATATATATAGCATTTGCCCAATAGGGTAGACTGGGTAGGGTTGTGCCAATTTTCAGTTGATCGCCCATAATTTCGTTAGTGTTTCAGTCAGCTGGAACCAAGGAGCGTTTTATAGTGAAATGGACATTGTCCACCTATAAATACAACAATTTTATCTGTAAGTGCAAGGGTTAACTTATAGGAGCCATTTATAATATTAGAAAAATTGTCACTACTCCCCACCCCAAGGACGGTTGTGACAGTGCCTGGGGGTCGAAAGTGACAGGCTCAAAAATACATACAAATGTATACTATATTTAACTTTATTGCACGTAATATATTAAATACAATCATTTTGTGATAAAATACTTAGATAACAAAGCCACATTTACATCATTTAATACCCAGAAAATTACCTACTACATAATAAGGATGGGAGTTATTGGATATTTTGGCTACCGGTTATTAGTAGGGTATTTTGTTTCAATACCGCTAGTACCAACTGGTACCCAATAACGTTACAATACTCTATACCTGTTCTGATTTCTACCCAATATATTTCTAACCGATTTGGTTAGAAATACCATCCAACCGATTTGGTTAGAAATACCATCTAACCGATTTGGTTAGAAATACCATCTAACCGATTTGGTTAGAAATATCATCTAACCGATTTGGTTAGAAATACCATCTAACCGATTTGGTTAGAAATACCAAATACTTGTTGCAGCTACATAACTTTACGGGTGAACGGTCCGCTAGTACCTATGCGTAGATGATAGTTAGGTAAGTATAGGTATTGAAGCGTTGGATAGTTATGGCTCACGGTCGGATAGGCGCGATGCTCGCTTTGCACAGTTATTCCCTAGCGGTATGCGGATTTTACAATAGCGTTAGATATTTTAGGACCATGCTAACAGGTACTGAGTTAGTTATTGAATACCGGACTCATCTCTACTACATAAGTTCCTGTACTTAGTATTACCTTTAGATAAATAAGAACCTATTGTGAGAGATAAATAAATGTTTTATTTAATATTATTATAACATTTAAATCACTTGTAACTAATATAATAAGGCATCTTTAATTATTAACAGTCTTCATTATTAATCAGCTAATAGTTAATTAAACTTCTACTCAGCTGTATAACAGCTGATTAATGTCATCTTGAATTTAAAATGCACATAAATCGTTTAGAAAGAAAAAAAAATACTTACCTTAGTCACTACTGTATCCAGAAATTATAGCACAACCGTACCCATTCCATTCATTCGCAAAAAATTAATTGCCATGACTGTAACGAACAACGTACGTTCAAAGTAATAACTGCTATTTAACTACTAATCTTTAAGCTTTTACGAGAAAAAACACTTATTACTCTATCTGTACACATAATACGACAATGACATAAAGAAATTTAACAAAAAAACTTACTTTTTCATTGAAAAATAGTAATGTGCTACTCTGCATGCAGCTACATCCCGCGCTGGCTGACAAAATACCGTGAAACACGTTTTTACAGACATGCCGCTCATCTTCCCCCTTGCACCCGCCCCCGTAGCCCTTATAGTTTCGCCTATATACGACGACTGTCACGACCGTACCCTGGCACAACCGTACCCAGTCTACTAACGTGCTGGTTTTCGGGCAGGGCCCGTGAGAAGTGACGTATGAGAAGTTACAGAGTCATGAGATAACCAGTCTGCTTATTTACTAACTTTGTACATGGTGGGTAACATTATACATTATGATAATTTAGGTAGGTACGTACACTAAAGGATCAATTAAAGATGAGTACCATGATGAAGGCCTGTAACTAGATGTATCAAGTTGTAGACGGACAATCCCTCCATCTTCCCATAGTCCTGCCAACCTTATTATATTGACCGAAACTGTGAGAAATGAGCCACTCAGCTCAGGTGACTCAAGACTCTACAAATCGTACACACCTTGTCACGAACACTCTCCCCTTTCTGGGGCATGTCACATCACATCACAGATATCAGTACCGGGCTTCTCCATCCCAGCTCGCGGACGGACAGACGGACATTGCGAAACTATATTGTTTACGAAACCCTAAACATGGACTGTCTCGCTGTCGATTCAGCCATACAATGACTGGTAAAACTGCACTAATGCTACTATTCCATTTCTAGGCGTCCCAGATGTTCACGGGCGTGGTCCCCGCCGGCATCAGGCTTCACTTCTGTGCGTCCATGGTGTCGGGGTTTGTCACCACCATCACCTCATTACCCATAGACATCATTAAGACGAGGTCAGTTATTCAGGGTTTACTTCAATCCGCTATCCGTTAAGCCATCAGACCTGCGCCTGACCTCTCCACGGTCCTGTCGCACTATGGGTCAGGAGCGTAACTATCGTCTCAAAAATCTGTAACTCTCAGTTTTCAAAATATCTAAATGAATCATTCGCAATTATAAGCAAATATGTACTATAAATTTAAACAAAAATTATAAATAAAAAATTTATGAAAAAAAAAACCACTAAACTAAACTGTCATATTTTTTAGATGCTCGCGGATTTTACCTAATCCCATGGACATAATTAATATAGAATTCAACATTGACATTATAAAAAATAATACTCTATCCATAGACCTCGAAATTTTTTTCTATGACTCAAACATTAATTACTATATTTTGGGTAAATAAAATTAATATTATAAATTTAAACTTTATATGTTAAATTAAAACAAACATTACAAAAGATAAATTGGAAACGAATAGATAATTACAATAGTAGAGGTACTTAATATTATTAATAAATTAAAATAATATACTTATAATAAAAATTCTAATAATCATAATCTAAACACTTCAATCTAAAACACTTATACGAGTAATCAATCATATTTTAAACCGAAATACAGATCTTATCGTTGTATTCCCAGGCTTCTCCGCTGTTGTATGGAGATTGCTTATGTCCCTGATGATGAGTCACCATAGGAAGATCAAAAATTTTGGTAAAAACTATGAAACTACCGTGGATATTCCTATAATGATAGTATAATATTGAAAATAAATACTAAATAAATGTTAGCAGATAATCTAAGTTTACGTTTACAACAATCATTATTATAAACGGTTAAACAGATTTTATCGTTTTTTCCATGACAGGGACACAAAAGGATCGGTAAAAAAATTGATTCACCCGAATTCGATTTCGTTAAATTAAAAATCATATATAGAATCATATAAAGAATAAAGGTCTATCATGCATAAATAATCGCTTGAAGATGACTCGATTTGGTAGTCAAATTTAGTTTCGCTCTCATTTAAATATCATTATGTTTTTTCAAAAACTAAACCGCTGCAAACATGTGGCTATTTTTCATCTGATTACGTATGGAAAATTTCAATAAGATCGAGGACATAGTTTCCAGTTGCCTTCATATCGTTTTCTTCTGATCTCTGCATAATAGCCTTAGTATAGCTACTTCTGATTCCCATTGTGATCGAAGTTCCTGTATCTACCTTAATTTATTTAAATTAATAATAATTACCTGGCTAGTCTCCGTTGACACTGGCCGCCGCCGCCGCCGTAGCCGAAATTTGGCTAGGAGGACATCATCACCATAGTATTAATCAGGTCAAAAAAAAAAAGAAAAAATGCTACCAAAGAAGTGGCCGGGGCAAAAACTAAGTATCGATTGAAGGAAAAAATTAAACAGCAGGGACAGAGTCGGGTTTTTATAGCTTTAAATCATGATCCAAGAAAACAGGTCTGCTCCTCCGGGATGAGACTTGCCCGCGTCACTGTTCAGTTGCCACTTTATTTGAACAAAACGTAGAAGTTGGAAAACAAATGTGTTATGGGTCAATTTAAAAATCAATAACAAAATGTCAATCGTAAGTTATATTTATTAGACCAGTCAAAATAGCGTGTACGACATAATTGGTAAATACAAAACTACATAGTTTTATCAGATTTATACAGGTAGGTAATACAAGGACTTCGGGGAGTAACGATTTTACGCTACTGGTAATACAAGGAAACAGATTCGAATTCTCACTCGCCGATGGCGAGGATGACGTGAGTGACACCCAAGTTACCATCGTTTCTCGGAAGACCATATCCTATATAATTAAACCATGCTTTAAATTATATAATTTACTTGAAGACTAACGTCCTTTCTATTTTTTTCAGAATCCAAAACGCAGCGGAAGGCACAAGTCAACTAGCAGTGGTGACCAATATACTAAAGAACGAAGGTTTCTTCACACTATGGAATGGCTTCCTGCCGTACTACGCGCGCGTGGGACCACATACGGTGCTGACCTTTATATTCCTTGAGCAAATGAACGCGGCTTACTTCAGATACACGGCAGCGAGTGAACGGTCATAAGTGAAGTAAATAGTGGCGTTTGATGGTAGGTCCTAAATCGGTGGGCTCTAACGTTTTTTTGGGGGGGGGCTATGAGCGTATTTTTGTGAGTCGCGGAAAATTATGATTCATTTGGCGTGCTGGGTGCCACAAACAGAACTTATGTATTAAGCGACTCATTTTACGCGTAAAGTCTCACTTTCAAATAACTTTCATAAGGTGCTATGTTTCGTGAGGGGCGGGAAGTTTAAATAAAAAGTCGAGTGGGAGTTAGACTCGCACTTGATTAAACCGTTTCACAATTGAGTGACAGACTAAACAACTGAATTTTCTTGTCGTTGTTGTACAATTACAAAAATTTATGAACACAAATTGTCCAAAAGTAACGGAACATTTTATGAAACTAACGTTTTACAAAGTTAATATATTTTTCTCACGATTGCTGTAGTAATTTATGAAACAATACTTAATTTTCCAAAAATCTATATTTTTGTCAATAGGTGGATGCGTGCGAATGTGTATGATTTTGATTTAAATTTTTGCAAAGCTAAAAGTTCAAACCCCAACGCTTAAAGCTCACACACATCACTGACAAAATAATATTAAGTAAGTAAAACATTAGTTTTAAAATATGTTTAGCGAGTTTTGGAAAATAATGTATCTCATAAATTACTGTGCAGTACTCGTGACAAAAATATATTAACTGAGAAAACGTTAGTTTTATAAAATGTTCAGATACTTTTGAAAAATTATCGATGTTCATCAATTGTTGTAACCACCACAAGAAAATTTCGTTGTTTAGTCTTGTCACTCAATTGTGGAACCGTTTAGTGTTAAGATGTTTTGTAATTGTAATGTTGGATGTGTTCATGGAATTTCGTTGCTGACTGTACCCGTGTGGTTTTGGTCGCTTGCAAAAGCCAAAAACAATTTTTTCTGTGAATAAACTATAATTTTACGGTTTTCGGTTTTTTTTCCTTTATTTGTGGTGCTTATATATATGTATACACAAACAGCTCACACATACAACTAGATCATAAAAAAATTCGCGGCTCGCTTCGCTCGCCGTTGATTATACAGAGTAGGTCATGGTAGGAATAATTCCTTTCTGTAAAATTAGCTTATCTTGAATATTTCAGGTAGCTGCCCTCTATCTAGGTAACGTTCGTTTGTAACGGCCTGTACAATCTGTTGTCCTCCTATTTAGTTCTTAATCGCCAACAAACTTTTAAATTGTTCTTAGCTCATTATCGTTGCTCCTTGTGTGTCAAAAATGCCTTGCTGCGCTTGCTGTTATTATATTCATAGATTTTTATCGACTATCGTAGTCGTTAAAAATTTGAGGGCTCCATCCGCTCTCTGACATTTATTTTTCTCATCTTCACTTGTTTGTGACCACCCGAAAAGTAACAAAAATTTCGACGTGTCGCTATGCTCGCCGGTACCTATATGTTTTTAGTACTCCTAGCTTTTTTGTTAATTGAAAAAATGTCGTAGCTATCTCCGCTATCGCATCTCCGTTCGCTATCATTTTTCTTGCTTACTCATCAATCATCATCCATCGCGCTGTCCATCGGTGCTTGGTAGAAAAATCGGGGGTACCGGGTAGAATTTTTGATTAAAGTTTATTTTCTTTCTTCATCCTGATCCCTGCTCAATAAAAGGTTGGGAGCCACTGGCCTAACCGGATTGGCACATCTTCTCGTCCATAAAAATTTACCTACCTTCCATTGAAGTACATGAAGTGATAACGCGTTTCGGGAGAAAACGTAAAAGAAAAATTGATTATGTTATTTAAATATAGGTATTTCTAAGTACTTAAGGGACCAATAAAATACCTACCTACTTTCTTTTTTGTATCTACGATTAAAAATGTAATTATAGCTTCTTGTGACTTGACCACGACTATGTTACCTTGAGACAAGGAATTTATATACTAACTATACTCCAGGACGACACGGATCGAGTTCAACGGATCCAGTTATGGTGTCAAGGTAGTAACCTTGACACCATAACTGGATCCGCCTTTGTCCTCTTTGTAGGTATGTAGTTATTATATCCTCTTTGGTATATAGTAGGTGCATATAGTACCTAACCTACATACCTTATCTACCTCTATGGTTAGGTAAGGTACCTCTACCTGCGTACCATACCTTTACCCACTTTGTAACCCACCTTCGTGGTTTTTATGACAACAGATTTTTGTCTGTAAAGAGAATTAAAAAATATAATCTAGGTCTATAGAGAATTTTTGACTTTTCAAACCAAACCACAACACATCAAAAAAATCAAGACTATAGAAAAAAATAACAGAAAGCAAAAACAGGATATTCCCTTCAAAATAAGGAATCTCCGACATGACAGAAATAATTAGGTATTTGAAGACCACACCAGCTCGTCCCTGGACTACACCAAGTTTTTCCGAAATGCAGATCAAGAGGTTCATCATCAGCCCATATTATGTTCCTAATGACATCGCTGAGTGTAATCAATCAATGAGAATAAAACCACTCCAAATGTAACGTGTAAGTCTCCTCTAATTATTTGTCCCGGATAAGGCGCACGCTATACGCTCGATAATTATCACGATATTTAACGTGATTTTATCTTGCAAAATTATGGATCGAATCTACATAGTAGGTACACATTCGATACTAATCGCGACAGTACAACGGTAGATTTCATTCACTAAAGACCTACGTTACATACTCCGAAGCCAGTAACGTAATGATGTAATGAATGACTATAAATAGAAATAAAAAAAAAGTTAAATATCGTGATAATTATCGAGTATTGGTTCCGTTGGTCTCAATTGGATCAGTAGTACCTACTAGGTACTACTGATACTGACCAATACTCTATATTTTAGTAGGCCGTGGGGCCACGGCGTACGAATATCGACCCCTCCAACTCAACCCGTGGATGTCGTAAGAGCCGACTAAGGGAACCTACCAGAGGAAGGGCAGCAGCTTCCTTCTGAGTATTTATAAACACCAACACTGCGATCACTAATCCGCCTGCCAAGCGTGGTGATTATGGCAAATCCCCCCCTACATGGGAGACCATCCACTCGATGGACCGACGACATCGTAGCGGTCGCAGGGAGTCGATGGATGGAGGCGGTTCAGGACCGCTATTTGTGGCGTCGTACGGGAGAAGCCTATGTCCAGCAGTGGACGTGTATGGGATGTTGATGATGACTCTATGTTTTATCAGGTAGGTACGCGTACGGGTGAGTGACGTCTCTAGCAGAATCTACTGTTAATTCTATCAACCGTAACAGCAGGCTTACCATGGACGTAACACATTTATAACATATCAGAATCAATAAGTTTATTTCTTTAGGCTTACAAAATAAGCACTTAGACAAGTCAAATTTTATACCATAAACATAGTTATTATTATAAAATAAGAAATAAGGTGTTATTTTTATTCTCTTTACCTCAATTTTTTGTCCACTAGTGGAAGAAGTGAAAAAGAAACCACTAGCACATTATAATATCACTTATGTGTCTAATACATGGTTATTTTGCCTATCTAAATCTAAATTTAATGTGATTTAGATACATGTCAATATTTCTATAAAGCTAAACAGAACATTGAATTTCTTACATACTACTGACAGTGCGGAACGGAGCGACATCTGGCCAAGTATTAACATCATTGATGTAATCATCTATGGAGTAAAAGGCCTTCCTGATAAGATTTTGTTTAATGTACTGTTTAAATTTACGAATAGGGAGTTCAGTTGCTTCAGATGGAAGCTTATTATAGAACCGCACATATATTGCCGATGCTTTTGATGCATTCTTCTCCGATATCCCTAAAGTTGTTACCCGGACTCTAAACTCCTCCCCTTCGATGGCGGTTGAATTATTAGAATCATCTGTTGAAAAATGTAAAGAGGTCTTTATATTTACTCATGTAAATGCCAATTATATAGTCAAAACGTTCAAGTCTATTAACATCAAAAATACTGAGGATCTCTGGGGTATCTCAACCAAAGTACTAAGTTCAATTATAAAGGAAGTGGCTCCTTGTTTGGCCTTTATTTTCAATAGTTGTGTCGACGCAGGAGTTTTTCCTGATCTCATGAAATATAGTAAACTGGTTCCTCTTTTTAAATCTGGAAGTCACACTGATCCGGCCAACTACAGACCAATTTCAATACTTCGAGCAATAAGTAAAATTTTTGAAAAAATTATTTTCACTCAGTTGTCCTCTCATTTCAACCTTAATAGGCTACTCCATAAAAATCAATTTGGCTTCACCAAGGGTAGATCAACAACCGATGCTGGTACAGTTTTACTTAAGCATATATTGGATGCCTGGGATAAAGCAAAAAACGCTATTGGTATATTCTGTGACCTTTCTAAGGCTTTTGATTGTGTAGATCATGCTACCTTAATTGGAAAATTGAAACACTATGGAATTCAAAACAAGGCACTGGACCTTATGCAATCATATTTATCTGATAGAGTTCAAAAGGTTGATATTGGTAAAGAAAGATCTAGGGGCTCAAAAATTGAATTAGGCGTCCCGCAAGGATCAATATTAGGTCCTTTCTTATTTTTAGTATACGTAAATGATCTCCCCTTTTTAGCAAAAGATCTGTGTGATATAGTCTTATTTGCTGATGATACTTCACTGATTTTTAAAGTTGACAGAAATAAATGTAATTATGACGATGTAAATGATGCGCTTTCACACGTACTAGATTGGTTCACCACCAATAACCTCTTACTCAATGCTAAAAAAACCAAATGCATTAAATTCATGTTACCTAATGTAAGAGAATTTCCAACGAAGATAATGCTAAAGAATGAGATTGTTGACTTTGTAGACTCTACTGTTTTCTTAGGGTTACATATTGATTCCACTCTTCAATGGAAACCCCAAATTGATGCTCTCGCAGGCAGACTTAGTTCAGCGGCCTATGCAGTTCGAACAATTAGATATATTACCGATGAAGATACAGCTAGGTTAGTTTATTTCAGTTACTTTCATAGTATTATGTCTTATGGTATTTTGCTTTGGGGACAGGCAGCTGACATCCAGACTATCTTTGTTCTCCAGAAAAGAGCGGTACGCGCAATTTACAAATTAAAGTCACGCGACTCTTTGAGAGAATTATTTAAAGAAATAAATATTTTGACAGTAATATCGCAGTACATCTATGAAAATCTTATGTATACGCACAAAAATAGAGATAGCTTTTTGAAAAAGTGTGATGTTCACAATAGAAATACAAGAAACAAGAACAAATTACACATCCCAGCATATAGATTACGAAAGGTAGGGAAATCATTTATGGGCAATTGCGTGCGCTTCTATAATAAGCTTCCATCTGAAGCAACTGAACTCCCTATTCGTAAATTTAAACAGTGCATTAAACAAAATCTTATCAGGAAGGCCTTTTACTCCATAGATGATTACATCAATGATGTTAATGCTTGGCCAGATGTCGCTCCGTTCCGCACTGACAGTAGTATGTAAGAAATTCAATGTTCTGTTTAGCTTTATGGAAATTTTTGACATGTAACTAAATCGTATTAAATTTAGATTTAGAAAACATGTATTAGACACTTAAGTGATATTATAATGTGCTAGTGGTTTCTTTTTCACTTCTTCCACTAGTGGACAAAAAATAGAAGTGAAGAGAATATCAATAACACCTTATTTCTTATTTGATAATAATAACTATGTTTATAGTATACAATTTGACTTGTCTAAGTGCTTATTTTGTAAGCCTAAAGAAATAAAGTTATTGATTCTGATTCTGATTCTGCACGCAATTGCCCATAAATGATTTCCCTACTTTTCGTAATCTATATGCTGGGATGTGTAATTTGTTCTTGTTTCTTGTACCTATTTCTATTGTGAACATCACACTTTTTCAAAAAGCTATTTCTATTTTTGTGCGTATCCATTAGATTTTTATAGATGTATTGCGATATTACTGTCAAAATATTTATTTCTTTAAATAATTCCCTCAAAGAGTCGCGTGGCTTTAATTTATAAATTGCGCGTACAGCCCTTTTTTGAAGAACAAAGATAGCCTGGATGTCATCTGCCTTTCCCCAAAGCAAAATACCATAGGACATAATACTATGAAAGTAACTGAAATAAACTAACCTAGCTGTATCTTCATCGGTAATATATCTAATTCTACGAACTGCATAGGCTGCTGAACTAAGTCTGCCTGCGAGAGCATCAATTTGCGGTTTCCATTGAAGAGTGGAATCAATATGTAACCCTAAGAAAACGGTAGAGTCTACAAAGTGAACAATCTCATCCTTTAGCATTATCTTAGTTGGAAATTCTTTTACATTTGGTAACATTAATTTAATGCACTTTGTTTTATATAACGTAACACATAACGTAACGCTTTATCAGCGTTATTTAAGCTAATTCTAAAGTAAATAACGCGCTACGTTAATTATAACGCGTTTAAAAAAAATCACAGGACACATTAGCGGTTATAACGTGTTATTGGCGTTATAATTACGGTAGCGCGTTATTTACGTTAAAATTAGCGCAAATAACGCTGATAACGTGTTATTATAATATAATATAATCCATGGTAATGCTACAGGTCCAATTCTGTACATTGAAGAGTTGTTTTTTTTATAGGACCCTCTATTTTCGATACTGTAGCCAAACTGTAATTTTTTCTATCATGACTGTCCGTCTTGTTTCTTGGCCGCGTACAAAAGAAATTAATAAGTAAGGACCATGTAAGGACCTATGTTTTTCAATTGTTTCTCCACTTGTCACGTAGATTAGAATCGTAATATATTATATATTTGGTGTTTACTTATATTCAAAATCACAGAAGACCTACTCTATGATTTGACACTAACAAATCCAAAACTATGTACCTAATTGACAGTGAAATTCAGTTACATCAAATTGATTGAAAAGTCCTGCCAGCTAAAGGCTTTTTCGCTGAAATTAAGGAATTACGTATTATTTCGGTTTTGAAATAATATGTAATTCCAAATAAATGTTAGCAAGGATTAGCTATTATTAATTAATAGCCACATTTAAATATAAAAATGTAGTCAAATTTTGACCAACTTTTTTTACATAGCAGCAAAGGTATTTTGCTATGTTACCATTTTAGATTTAGTAATATTAGAATGAAGAAATATTTAGTAACAATTCCGCGTATAACCTTCTCTGATAGTATTCATCAAAGTAAGTTGTCTACTAGTTTCGTTTGATGAATACTATCAGAGAAGGTTATACGCGGAATTGTTACTAAATATTTCTTCATTCTAATATTGTGCAATGGATTTCCGCAAAGTAACGCCTGAATCTATTATTTATCTTAGATTTAGTAATATCAATCAAACTCAAACAATGTCTTAAAACATCATGTTGTTTTCGAGAACCTACCATAATTATCATGAAAGTTCCATTTACTCATGTTAAATTCAAAACGCAGCTTAAAACCCTGGGCCGGCCGCATCGCACGGACGCAAATCCACCTCGCAATAATGCGACCCGCTGCTGCGGTCCGACAGTGTGCGATAGTTCATAAAAATTGTTTTCAAGCGATTTGAGCGGGAATTTAGGGAATCATGTTGGCACCAATCTGGCAGCACTGAGCACTTATTATCAGTCAGCTGGCTGCAAGGCTGCAAGCAAGGAAAGGAAACAACAAACCAAACTTGCTTTGCTTGCTTGAATTGAATGTTTTCCGTTTCGTTTACCTTTCTCTGTGCTATTATAAAGTGCGTCTGTTGTGAATAAGCTGAAGGTTTGATAAAATGGCCCAAACAGTCGTGGTTCCTCCGCCAAAAGAGCGGTACATTCCAAATGGACTGAAATTCGCTTTCGGTGGCCTTGCCGGGTACGAAAACTTGACTTATTTTTACAACACCTTGTCCTTTACCCTGAATCAATGTCATTATCATCTTAGCGTGCATGCTTGTTCACAAACAATCTAGGTTAACATGATAGAAAACTTACAGTAAACCTACAATACATATTGGTTGATATCATTCTTATTGGTTGATGTTAAACTACTTACAGCATATTGTATTCTCCCATGATGCCCGCTCAAGTTTGCTAACTTTTAGATCAAATAAAAAAACAGACCTCAGTAGAATTAATATCATGTTACTTACATTAAAGGTACCTATTGCTGTTACATAATAAAATTGTACATGGTTGCACAATTTGCAATTATGAGTTTTATTGAAATGGCCTTCAGTTGAGTTTACTGTGCATTCTGATCCCAGGTATTATCCAAATCTTATGTTAAGATCAAAAGGATTTATGACATGCTGGCACATAGCTTATACTGGCCCTTTACTATATGTGTAGGTAGTCTGAAGTCAAAGGGCTGGTAAATTAACAAAATGTTTATTTATTTACTAACATATTTTCATATATGAATAGAATCAAATTAAAACTAGTATTTACAACTAAAACAGTGAAGCTAAGTACAGTCTGTTGCAAACAATCTAGAGGTAGCTTAACTGTGAGGATTTGAGTTGACTCTCTTCATTATCTCACTTAAGTACATTACAAAAGACTTATGCCACTAAAAAAAATTTTAATTAACTATCCCGTTAACAGGATTTATTCCACATTTAAAAACTAGGGACCATATTCCACTAAATTAGTCGCTTCACCATAGCAATAGTATCATCTCAGAATGATACATTTTGACATTGTACTGTTAAACTATAGATAGAGTGATGTGTGTCAAAAGTGTTCAGGTTAAAACCAACACATCAATCTCTCCATGCAAATAGCACCACGTGCACTATCTAGAGTTTCTTTCATCTATGGGCGATTCTGGCTCAAATCCCATTGTCATAGTAAAGTTAGCAGTAGCAGAATTCAGCACCAGGACTATTTCAAAAGTATGATAGAGTTCTATAAAATTTTAACTCATAAGTAATACTTCTCTTTTTAGAATGGCAGCTACCTGCGTTGTCCAGCCACTTGATCTGATCAAGACTCGAATGCAGCTCAGCGGAGGCAGTAAAACCTCGTTCACAGTAGCGGGAGAGATTGTAGCGAGAGAAGGATTCTTTGCCGTGTACGCTGGGCTATCGGCAGGACTTCTGCGGCAAGCTACATACACAACTACACGACTTGGGGTGTATAACTACCTGTTTGATGCTTATAAAGAGTGAGTATGTATTTAGTTGGTTCATTCTCATTCATTCTTTCTTATTCTCATAAATAAGTTCAATTTGAAGACCACAGTGGCGCAGCAGCCGAAGGTCCGAGGAGGTAGCTGTTTTGATTCTCTCTGCACGGGTCAAATAAATAAATACTGGACAATTCACACAGCATCATCTAGCCCCACGGTAAGCAGTGCTTGTGTTATGTCCATAACACAAGCACTGCTGAGCGTGGGGCTCTGTAATTATCTAATAACCAAAAGATTCTATATGTTTAGTAATATTACTATGCCACTAATCTTTTTCCCACTATTGCAAAGTAATTTATGATTAGATTGTGATAATGATTTATATCAGATAATGTTATACTGGCTATCAACAGTCAGTGCCGGAAATATATTTTTGCGCCCGGTGCTAGATTCCATAGCGGCTTTAGGATCTAGCACCAGGCGCAAATCTCTCACTGTCGAACAGTTTATCTAACCTAGGGCGCTCTCGAACAATTATCTAACCTACATATATGTATAAGACAAAGTAGCTTCCCACTGTCTGTCGCTATGTATGCTTAGATCATTAGATCTTTAAAACTACGCAACGGATTTTGTTTTTTAAATAGATAGAGTAATTCAAGAGGAAGGTTTATGTGTATAATTTAGTATCAGCATTGCACCCGTGCGCAGCCGGGACGGATCGCTAGTAACCAATAAATATAAAATAAAATTAATAACGGGGAGCAACGTTCATAGCAAGTTGAACAACGCTCACTGAAGTTAGGCAATGTAGGGCGCGGACTTGGATGGGCGCGTCATTTTGGCATATTGCTTTTTTGCAACCCACCGATAAATCTGTTTTTAGATTTTCTCTTGTTTCTTTTGCGATAGTATATCAAGTATGAATAGAATATAATTTGCCTAAATCTACCACACATTACAAGCTTACGACTAATTAAACCTAAGTAAAGATATTTATTGCGCAGTAGAGTTTAGGGCAAACATGGCCGTCCCTCAGCATCGTCGCATCATCAAGTATGGAACTTCCGTTCCATCAGCCCTTTGTGTGTGAGTCGACTTGCACTTGGCCGGTTTATTTACAAGAAGTAGTCGAATACAAGCTACGTACTACGTACGTACCTAATTGTTACTAGAATCCAAGATATTTTAATGTCAATAAAGTTATTTATGAATTTAATCTTAAAAACTGATAACAATAACAGAAAACAACAAGGTAACGGCGAATCACTAAAAGAAAAAAAAACTCAAAAACTCTTTAAAAAAATGAATTGGTTCAATGCGTGTTTAAAACGGATGAGACAAAAGAAATGATTGAAAGTTTTCAAAACTAAAAATTGTTTCGAACTTCTGCGATTTGCTCCAATGACGCCGTCGTAGAAATAAAACTACCACTTCTATAGTTTTGTTAGTTAATTAGCTCTTTTACAAAAAAATACTAGGATTTCTAAAACCGAGTAAGAATACGATAAAGATAATTATAGATCAGCATATACTACAAATCTATATTCCAGCTATACTCTATGCTTGTAAACAACTCTAAACACAAAAATCCAAAATTCTCTATAAGGTGTTCGAAAAAATATTAGCATCTTTATGCTAGTAAGAAAGAGCTCAAATTTACTTTTGTACCTTTATTAAGTCAGAGAACCAAGTATTTTATCGTAGTAATAATCACTCATGTCACTGGTATATATGTATTTATTTTATCTTGACCCGCCGTGAACCAATCTCCAGTCTCCTGTTGCACAGTCTGCCGGGTCTCCACTCTCCAGTCAGTCACCTACTGATAATCATATTGTAATATACATTGTAATATAATACAAGGCCCGCTTCCACCATAGCGGAGATGTTTCTAATATATATTTTAATATGTTCAATAGAATCTTGAAAAAAATATGGTTAAAAACTAAAACCCGATTACATAAAAGTCTTCACCTATATATACAAGCGTTCACCTATTATTGTCTTTATCATTTTCTTTTGATACTTAGGTAGTCGGAGGCCTTTGTTCCTACTTGTATCCTAGTCATATGGGATGGGTGCCTCCGACTACCTAAGTATCAAAAGAAAATGATAAGGACAATAGGTGAACGCTTGTTTAAAAATTTTATGTAGTCGGGTTTTAGTTTTTAACTATTTTTTTTTACACCTTTTTGCTGATAGCTTGAGAATCGTTAACCTCACAAAAGTTTAAAAACGGTTTCGGAAAGTACAAACAAAGATCTTTGCAACGATACCACACACGAGCATATTTACTAACATTGGGATTTTCGACCCTTACTTAGACCCCCGCTATTGCGTTTATTTACGTTATATATATATATATAACGTCACATAACCTATAACCATCGGGCTATTAAGACGAATCATACGACACCTCCTTTGTTTAAATTGGACCAGTATTTTCATCGCTCCGTGGGAACATAAATATCGGCTACATAGTACATACATAGGGTTGTCAAACTCATAACCCTCGTCCTTCGGTAGTCGGATAAAAAGATAATATTTCGTCATGCGACGCTATTTCGACACTACTAATTAACCTTCGCTTCTCTTCGATGAAACCGGCCCTTTCCCGATATACTCGTACAGTGAAATATCAGCGAATATTATCGCATAATGTGAGCTAATCGATAATATTCGCCATGTTGTGCCTTAGAATTTACACCAACCCAAATCTCCCCGCGGGTGTCGTAAGAGGCGACGAAGTGATATCCTCCAGAAACGGTCTCCTCGGGATAGCGAACTGCGATCCCCAACCAGTATGCCCGGTTGGGGATCGCGTTAC
Organism: Eupithecia insigniata; assembly: GCA_947859395.1. Classification (NCBI taxonomy): domain Eukaryota; kingdom Metazoa; phylum Arthropoda; class Insecta; order Lepidoptera; family Geometridae; genus Eupithecia; species Eupithecia insigniata. Next base: position 2,451,793 of record OX402011.1, on the reverse strand, counting down.
TTAGGACCCAGATATATGTACATATGTATGTAAATTGACGTGAATTGGGTTACACTAGAACCTTTTTTCTCCATAATAATCTTTATCGAAAAAGCTTCGAAAAATATAATAATGGGACAAGACAGGGTCTACTTCTATTCAAAAAGTGAAGTAGAACATCTATTTTCATAGTTACTACCTTATTTTTCCTAAACTGTCAATCACAAGATTTTTTTATTGTCATCACCGTATTAAATAGTGGACTACCGAAAGAACCGTCGGCTTATTTTTGGAAATAAATGTCCTCATTAACAGATAATAAGCAATAATACATGATTGTTGCGCTTACGACGACGCGACGTTCTGCTCTGTATGCTGAGTGCGTAACTTTACTTTCTATGGAATTTCTATTTTTAAAACTTCCCGCTTGGAGCGCTGTTCAGGAATTTCATAGAAAATAAAGTTACGCAAACTTTGTAGTAAACAGTATGGCAGTTCACACTCAGCATACTGTCCCTCTCCTATGAACGCGAAATCCTATGCCTATCCTGTTCACAAAATGGCGTCATATGGCTCCCTCTTAAATGGAACAGTGTGCAGTTTTTTTTTACCTTAGATTGAGCCCATGACTCCTCACATGACTTTTCTATCTCATGGTTTCTGATTTGTCCATCTCAACTAATTAAAGTGGTAAGTGGAATGAGCTGCCTGCGTCTGTTTTCCCGTTAGAGTACAATCATGAAGTCTTCAAATTCAGGGTGAAAAGTTCCTTCTAGGAAAGCGTGCTCCATCTTAGGCCACATCTTCACTTAAGAAGGCTACGAACCTCTCCCAAACAAAAACGGATTTTCCCATGCGGATTTGTTGTTGTTTCACGTAAAATGAAATGGGGCGCCTTTTTTTGATATTTTTTCGTACTTTCCGATTAATTTTGAGTAAACGATTGATTTCAAAAATATTTTTGTTTATTTATAATGTTGAATATATTTAGGATGTTTGCAGCGCGACAGATTTTCGAATAAAGGTGTCTATCATGCATTAAAAATCGCTTGAAAATGACTCGATTTGGTGGTCAAAATTACTTTCACTCTCATTTAAATATCATTGTTTTTTCAAAAATGCAGTGGTTTAGCACTCACACTATTTTTCATCCGATTACGTATGGAAAATTTCAATAAGATCGGGGACATAGTTTCCAAACGATGTGGAAAGTACGTTTGTTTGGGGATAAGGTGAGATGTTGGCCAAATGCCTGACCAACACCAAAAAATATTAGCTTTTAGATATAAAAACCCACTGTATACGCTGGACAACGCTTCGAATTATTATTATTACACATGACCAAACAACGACCGCGTACTAAAATTACCGTCTCAGTTGACTGTTAGTAATACGTCATGGTAATTGTTTGTGCTAACAATTCCTATCAGTTTACTAACAAGGCTTCGTCAAAGGGTATTGAAATGATGTAATTCTACGAAATGTATACTATCTTTATATGGCTTTGGTTACCATGCGATTGTTGCTGGTTTGTTTTCGAGACACATACAGATTGAATAAGAATTAAATATTTTTATTTTATAAACAGAATTAAAGTACTCAATAATACTTATACACAAGCCTTAATATAAGAGAAAACACCTTCAGATAGAATAATATTAAAATATCTTTACTTATAAACAGTAGCGTGAGTCTGGCTGTAATTTTAATTTTGTGACGTGTCCAAGAGTCCTGTAAGGTCTAAAGGAAATAAAGCACTTTGATATTTGATATTGATATATATTTGATATTTGGCCGGAATTTGGTAACGAGACGTGATCGTGACCTTTTTCCATACAATTTGGTACAGCGCCTCGATCGTGCGTACGTGGAACTACGCTTCGATCGCTTTACGTTACTAATGTGAGGAGAGGTCCAAATCTCTAGGAAAAGGACAGAATTGCGAGTCCGAATGATGCTGACGTTACTAACGTAAAGAATTACTTATTTATATTTAAAATAGTATAAAACCGTATAGAGGTATAAATAATATCTCAAAATGCTTATCATATTTTTAGTAGCAAGAATTGACGTGAAAATATTTTTTCTCTATGGTCAATCACAAAATAATATTTTGTAAAATGTTGCATTTTTCGTAGTAAAAATGCGAAAATAAATTGTTACGCTTGATTTCAAATGAAGATTTAGTATAGTTTATTATCTATATTATTTTTGCATTATTTTAACGCTGCTAGTTTTCTAAGAACTACCTTATTTTAGAGTTTGTTGAGTTAGCTTTAAAATAATTCGTAGATGCTACAATCTTACATGGTGGATCCTCCACACATGATCCATGCCTACCTTAATTACAATAGACTGTTTTATTACTTAGATTTTTATTTTTGTCGTTATAACAGTAGCTAAAACACATTGTGTGTTTTTTTAACTAGTGTGTTTAGTGATAAAGCGATTTGTGGTATGTTCCTTACTTTTGTCGGTGTGTTATAAAGTGATAAATAATACGTAAGCCCGTAAAAAAGGCGTAAATAATATTTTTGAAGAATCGCGACTCTAACGCCATCTATTAGTAATGCCCCTTAGGTTCATAGACCGTGAAGTTCTTTATTTTACTCAAAAATGGCGCTAAAAACGCTTATTTATTTTGTTATTATAACATGTAGGAAAACCGATATAATAAAAAAACGAAGAATTTATAGGCAACTCATTTTGTTATACAATAAAATAAGCAAATAAATGTCTTATTCCAGCCTTTGAGTCAGGTGGTCGTGGTGAACATCAGTGGTTCGTAAATTAGGTGCGTTTCAGATACCTGTTCCTTACGTCTCTGCTCGATAGCTACTCGACACGTCCACGATAGCTACCGGACTACCGACAGTCGAGACGATCACACCTTGCCAGACTTGCCCCTCTGAACTTAGGTAGGTACTCAATAATACACAAGTCTTAATTTAAGAGAAAAAACACCTTTAGACTTTATTTATAAACAGAACTTAGGTAGGTACCTACCTACTCAATAATACATATGTATACACAAGACTTAATTTAAGAGAAAAAAACCATTTTTTGCCTAAGAAAAATATAATATCTTTATTTTATAAACATAAATTAAGTAGATAGGTAGTGTAGGTACTCAATAATATTTATATACATTCAGCATCTAAATTTGCATTGTCTCAGCATGAGTTGGATGGCTAGATAACACCCACCCAACGCTGGTTTTCCGTCAGAGCTTCCGTTGGTGATATTCTTATAGATTGACCACATTGCGGGTGAACGTACTATACTGAAGCCTGAACGTACTATTCTGAATTTATTTCTGTAACTACCTAATTATATATACCTACAATGTGTGTAAACAACTCGACATAAAAATTCAGAAATTTCTTTTGGCGTCGATTTTGAAAAATAATCGGAAAGAGCTAATTCGACAAGCAGTGCTAATTCTGTAAAAAATCAACACACAACAACACGCATCACGCGACGTGTTGCTTGTCGACGCACCTACGTACGTACTTACGGGAGTGCAGATCTGCATCATCGTGCGGGTTTTTTACGCACTCACGCGCGTAGTTGTTTTTAGTGTGGATTCACGGCGGCTCTGACTGCACTCGCTTCCATAATCAAATAATCACGCACGGTACTTGCGTCACGCCCCGCACCTACGCGCGGGGGTGCGTGTTTCTCCGCGTTTGAGCGCGTGATCCGCATGAACGCGCGTGGATGCGTCTTCTGTGTGTTGGACTGTGCATGGTTTCAAACGGAGATGCTTACAAGCAACGTTAGAACACGCATTCACGCAACACGCAGCGTGGTGCGTGGCAGTGTGTTGATCGCCGGCTAAGAAGGGAGGGGGGAATGCTTGTATCTTGTGTTTGGCGAGAGTTCATCATCAGCCCATACACGTCCACTGCTGGACATAAGCCTCCCCCGTACGACGCCACAAATAGCGGTCCTGAGCCGCCTCCATCCATCGACTCCCTGCGACCGCTACGATATCGTCGGTCCATCCGGTCCGTCCGGAGTGGATGGTCTCCCATGTAGAGGGGGATTTGCCATAATCACCACGCTTGGCAGGCGGATTGGTGATCGCAGTGTTGGTGTTTAAAAATACTCAGAAGGAAGCTGCTGCCCTTCCTCTGGTAGGTTCCCTTAGTCGGCTCTTACGACATCCACGGGTTGAGTTGGAGGGGTCGATATTCGTACGCCGCGGCCCCACGGCCAGAGTAGGTATAAATCTATGGATATTTCTTTCACCTAGCAGCATGGTCGATTAAATTACGGAATTTATACAACTCGATCTCAACATTTTTATAGTATGGCCTCACATTGACCCCGAAACGTTATTTCGAGATACTGCCGCCTATCGCCTATTTTTGAATACGATAATAATATTGGTTTCAATGTTTACTGAATCTAAAAATTATAGATACAAAAGTATATATGTATACACAATAGAACCATTTAAATTGAAAACGATATGATACTCAAATTTACCGCGTTTTTGACTAGATATATTATTAATTATGATTATTGAATGTATATTTTCTGGCGCAGCGCATTAGCATTGCCATACAGCGGGGCAATGCAGCCAGCGTCTTGGGGACGCTTCCGACTGGTATTGATATGGACCAGTTGAGGTATCTGTAGATTGTTTGCAACCGTCTGCAGTTAGCTCAATTGTTTCAATGGGAAATACTAGTTTAATTTGTTTATATTGATTGTTATTTTCTTTGTCAATAAAGTATTATTTGTCATAATTTCTTAGCTAGGGACTAGATAATGCTGTGTGAATTGTACAATATAATTTATTGACCTATTTATCGCGTAGGTACCTTGTCAAAATGTAGATGAACAAAGTCTATAATCAAGCCCTATTGATATTTTCTTTTTATGATTTCTGGTCGCGTATCGTCGCCCATACAAAAATTATTACCTAGGCAGTAAACATTCTACCTAACACATAAGAATATGTAGATCTATAAGTATGTACCCACTTCCAATACATAGACATCTAAATAATAAGACACTATTAGGTATTTATATTTCTGGGTTCTAAAGTTGTATCCGTCTTCGCCACGACAGTAGGTATATAAGCGAGTAGAGACTGAAGAGCATCAAATGCCTGGTGCGTTTCGCCAATGCATTGCAAGCGGTCATCCCGGGTACGCAGCACAATGTCCGGCCTGTCACAGTGCTGATCTACCAGGACGACGGCAACATCATTGGTAGCGAGTATTTTATGTCCTTCCTCGTAGTATGAACTCAAATCATGCTAAGTATCATTCGAATCCATTCAGTAGTTTTTGCGCTATTTTAAGCCGAGAAATGTCACTTCCATCCCCACTCCCAAGGAAACCTTAACGAATTCCAGGATAAAAAGTATTACATGACTTTCGTCTTAGTTTGAACTTAAATCATGCCAAGTTTCATTTGAATACATTCGGTAGTTTCAGCGCTATGCGCAGCCTACTGCGGGGGGGCCACTACGGGGGGCTACTAGAGGTCCCACTGCTGGGCAATGGCCGGGGGCTAATGAGAGATTACCACGGCGGGGCAATGTGGAGGGCCCACTTCGGGGGGCCATCTGCCGGCGGCCCCCACTTCCAGGGCCCCACTGTGGGGGCTACTGGGAAGGTCCGGTTGCGAGAGGGGCCCTACTGCTGGGGTCCTCAATTCTGTGGCCCCCACTGCCTGAGGCCCCACTGCCAGTGCCCCCCTAAATGGGGGGCTATGGCTCTCTACCGCCTTTGCCCCGCGCGCCATCCTGCAACGCGCAAAATTTCACTTCCTCTCTCATAAGAGAATCCTTCTGAATTCCAGGATAAAAAGTATTTTATGCCCTTTCTTGTAATATGAACTTAAATGATGCTAAATTTCATTTGAATACCTTCAGTAGTTTCGGCGCTATGCGCAGCCAAGAAATTTTACTTACATCCCCTCTCCCAAGGGAACCCCATTGAAATCCGGGATAAAAAGTATCCATGTCCTTCATCATAGTATGAACTCAAATCCTGCTAAGTTTCATTTGAATACATTCAGTAGTTTCGGCGCTATGCGCAGCCAAGAAATTTTACTTTCATCCCCTCTCCCAAAGAACCCCATTGAAATCCGGGATAAAAACCTGCCAAGTTTAATTTGAAAACATTTAGTAGTTTCGGCGCTACGCGCAGCCAAAACATTTTACTTTCATCCCCTCTCCCAAGGGAACCCTATTGAAATCAGGGACAAAAGGTATCCTATGTCCTTCCTCGTAGTATATACTCAAATCCTGCCAAGTTTAATTTCAATACGTTCAGTAGTTTCGGCGCTACGCGCAGCCAAAAATTTTACTTTCATCCCCTCTCCGAAGGGAACCCTCTTAAAATCCGGGATGAAAAGTATCCTATGCCCTTTCTTGTAATATGAACTTAAATGATGCTAAGTTTCATTTGGATACATTCAGTAGTTTCGGCGCTATGCGCAGCCAAGAAATTTTACTTTCATCCCCACTCCCAAGGGAACCCCATTGAAATCCGGGATAAAAAGTATCCATGTCCTTCATCATAGTATGAACTCAAATCCTGCCAAGTTTCATTTGAATACATTCAGTAGTTTCAGCGCTATGCGCAGCCAACAAATTTTACTTTCATCCCCTCTCCCTATTGAAATCCGGGATAAAAAGTATCCTATGTCCTTCCTCGTAGTATGAAGTCAAATCCTGCCAAGTTTCATTTCAATACGTTCAGTAGTTTCGGAGCTATGCGCGGCCAAGATACAGACAGACAGACATGATGGAAAAAAAATACATTTTTGGCATCAGGATCGATAATAGAGTTCCTTCAAAAAAAAATTTCAAAATATCTTCAATGTACAGAATTGGACCTGTTACAGTTTTATTATAAGTATAGATTACATATACGTAATATATTTTCGACTTTTAAGTATAATATTGTATAATTTTATTTTATGTATTAATGTTGTATAAACCCTTACCTTTCTTTAAATTTTAAATTTTCTATCCATCCAAAGGTTGCCTGGAATAAATCGCTTCTAAGCAATAAGGCCGCCCATTGTACTTATTTATGTTAATGTGCATACTAGCCCGTTTAACCCTAGAGTAGTCACGCGGATTACACCTCATTTGTAGAAATCGGACCAGTAGTTTCAGCGCTACGAGGGAACATAAAAATCGGCTACATATACATACATAGATAGGGTGTCAAAATTATAACCGCAGTACCTCGTAGTCGGGTAATAAAAAACTATTTATAAATTTACTTACTGTAGTCTAGTAACTTTATACATCAGCGCTTGCGTCATATCCGGTGTTCATAGTTCTGATTTATTGCTGACTTGTTTATGATGTTGGCACAATGAAAAATCAAAGTATGTGACCACGAGAGCCGAACGCAACTTGTCAAAAATCGAAAAAAACGCGAATATTTCCGATTTTATTCAGATTTTGGCGGTTATAACCCTAAAGTCCTATTTTTTTATAGTTCTTTATCAGGAGGTTTTAAGACTTAAGTTTGTTACAATATTAGACTTAAATTGTCTCTGTATTTTCTTTAATATTTAATTTTTATTTATACCCGTCTTCTATATTCCGTGACGTCACGAAACGCTCTGTCGGAAGACCAGCGTTGGTTGTACGCAAATACAACTAGCCCGTGCTGAGACAGGGACCGTGACTCTAGCAAACTGTTTTCTTTTCTATGTTCATTTATTTTTAATTGTGTGTGTCTGAGTTACAAATATACGTTTCTATTTCTGTTTCTAATGATTTTGCGGCTCTAACAACCTCGGCCGTATTTCGCTACAGAGATCATGGTCATACTGAGATGCCAGATGCTGGAATTTATAAAACAACAGTCATAAACAAAATTAGCCTAATCGACGCGTGATCCGAAAGCTGATGAGTATCTGGCGCAGCGGATCAGCATTGCCATACAGCAGGGTAATGCAGCCAGTGTCTTTGGGACGCTTCTGATTGTTATTGGATCAATTGAGCTAGCTTTGTTTTCAGCAGTCTGCAGTTAGCCAAACTGTTTCAATAATTGCAAATAGTTATAATTTTCTATGTTTATAAAGGTCTTATTAATGTTTTGGTGCTTTCAGGCGTAACAATGGCGCCGCGCCTGGTTTCGGCACAAAGACCCTGCTTGGCGTAGCAGCTGGCTCGATCGGCGCGTTCGTTGGGACGCCGGCAGAGGTCGCCCTCATCCGTATGACGGCGGACGGAAGGTTGCCGAAGGAACAACGTAGGAACTATAAGAATGTTGGTGATGCGCTTATCAGGTAAATCAATGGGAAATACATATGTCGAAGTTTCTATCGATTACTAGGTATTCAAACCATGTCTAAAAAGCCATAATGTACCATAGATGAGATTTTTATACTACTGATTGACGGAACATGCCGATGGTCCGCATCATGATTAGTGGTATATCCATGTCCTTAATGAGAAAGCACATGGCAATTATGCTAGGAATGCGCTTTATTATTTTTTATTCCAGATGTAGAACTCATATCAAAGTGCTCTTTTAGACCTTTCTGGACTCTTGGACACGTCTCCTACTTATACAAAATTTTAGTCCGATCCATTCAGAAGTGTGCAAGCATCATAAGATTATTAAAACTAATGTGTTTTCACGTGGGCCTTGTATTTTTCCAGAATAATCAGAGAAGAAGGGGTCCTGAAACTGTGGAGGGGCGCCACGCCCACAGTAGGACGCGCCATGGTCGTGAACGCGGCTCAGCTCAGCACATACTCACAGGTAACTGGATTATTTAAACCTCTAGTGTTCTGAAACAAGCAGCAAAAATAGATGTTTGAAGAAAAACGGATTGTATGAAATATGTAATGGATCTTCTCTTCTTTTTCGTCATATTCTTCATTACTGAAGGTCATGCCCGTTTTGGAATGTCTTCATCGAGGAGTTGACCAGCTGCTTCCACGCTACCCTATCTTCGGCTTAGCTGAGAGCAGTAGTCACTGGGAACCCCGTGATCTCCTACACTATGTCAGACCAGCAGCTAGGTGATCGTCCTCGTGGTCTTTACCCACCCACTTTACCCACGACAACATGTAATGGATAGAATACTCAAATAAACCTTATTTATAATACAGTTAAAGTTATTTTTTACTGCGGGAGACCTTGGTCCGACAATGGGGCGAAATAGGCTACATGAAGGGATCATCGTTTGACCACTATCTTATTTGACGATGAGTACTTAGATAAGGAAATATGATTATTTACTAACTTTGATAATTTAGGTACGTACGTACACTAAAGGATCAATTAAAGATGAGTACCATTATGAAGGTAGGTGGTTAGGTGTAGTTAATTAGTACAGAAATGCAATGTCTGTGTAGCGGGCCATCAATCTTGTCCGCTATCATTCGCAGGATGCTGTTGGTGCTCCCACGGACTCTGCACAGCAGTGAGGCTGCTTTTTTCCTCATGCAGGTGGCGAACCCGTCTGTGCGTGCCGCGGCGAACATGCCGGACGCGCTGCAAAACCGCGGCAGCCCCAGCAACATCCTGAATGCATTATTGTATTGGACGCGAAGAGCATTGACGGATTTCTGAGTATATGTGAACCACAGGCTGCTCGTGTAGAATGACTGACAAAATGATTTGAACAGAGTTATTTTTACCTCTTCTGAACAACGAGCAAACCTGCGGACGAGCATATTAGCTCTAACCGTCAACGCTCTTCGCTCCATTTCTATATCTCCTTCATCTCTAAGATTCTCAGTCACGTATGAACTCATTTACTCTATTTATTGTATTTCCATTCAATATAATTGGAGGCACAGAATTTGGGCTTTTACCGCCTGGCCAGAACACGTATTCACTTTTTTTTACATTATACTGCAAGCCATGACTCGCAGCATAGGCTTCACAATATGCTAGAAGACTTCTAAGAGCCCCGATAGATGGCGCCAGCAGGACCATATCATCAGGATAGCTTAGATTATTGACGTTAACTCCGTCAATAGAGCATCCGACTGGCATGCTGCTGAGGCCATCTATCAGGTTGTCAACATACAAGTTAAATAGCTTTGGAGAACTTACACCCCCCCCCCCCCCCCCTCATAGTTGGATGACTTTTCTCACTTCACTAGCTGTAATTCGAATCAGGGCAGTATCGGAATTATGACTGGTACTATCACCGGGCGTCCGCTGCACACCTGACTTCACTACAGGTGAACACACACTAAAGTGTTCCATGAACAAATCTGCCACCTGTTTAGGGTCAGAGACCGCGTCAACACTAGTAGGTAAATTAGGTTTTGAATCTAATTTTTTAATGCTATTCCAAAACTTAGAGAAATTTTTAACTATTTATGACTAGCGATAATATCCATTTTGATTTGTTCTTGGTTACATTGACACCATTTAAGTTTAGCTTTAAATATTTTACGACTGTTGCACATCTCTTCATAAATTAACCCATTACTCGGTTTTCCATACAAAAACCATTCATTTAATGTAAGCCTAGCCTCCTTGTGCGCTGCATTTACATGTTTATTCCAGCCAATTACATTCGTCCCTTTTTTATATTTCCTAGGTTTACATGTCAAAATAGCTCCATCAGTCAAGACATATAAATTATTAATTATAGATCTATGAGATATGTCAGAACAATTATTATCAGCACACAATACAAATTCATTTGGAAAATTAATTAGTTTTAAATTGTCGTAACAAAATTTAGAATACATATTTATTTGAGGACAATTTCTGTTACCCCAGATAATTTTATTTATAAATAAGTTGTTATGATTTACTGGAATTATTTTCTTACGAACTACATTCAACTCACAGCTAATTAACACAGGCAAGTGGTCCGACCACATAACGTCGTAACATCCCTTAATGTCCTTAATGGTTTCCCAGGCCGCCTGCGTAACAACGCAGTGGTCAAGCCGCAGGCGGCAGCCATGCGCGTCACTCACAAACGTGTATTCACTCGAGTTCATACCTAGTTTCAATATATCGGCGCAGCACCACGTTTGTTCCGCACAAAAACTAATTAATTCGTTACAAAATAACTCGGACGGATGCGCGTTAAAATCACCCAGGATGTACACCGATTCAATTTCACTACTCTCAATTATCGCACTTATTTCGCCTAAGCACTCTGCAAACTCGGTAAGATTATCGATGCACTGGGTAGGCATGTATACACTGAAAACTATGAAGGACCGGTTTCTTATCTCGAACCGCACAGCTGCAAGGAGCGCGCTTGCACAATTTATTACTACAATGAGTGGTAACTGCACTAAGACTACCTTTCCATTCCCAGGCGTCCCAGATGTTCACGGGCGTTGTACCCGCTGGCATCACGCTTCACTTCTGTGCGTCCATGGTGTCGGGGCTCGTCACCACCATCGCCTCAATGCCCGTCGACATCATCAAGACAAGGTCAGTTATTGATGGTTTTACTTCTATCCGTTGATCCTGCGCCTGACCTCTCCCCGGTCGGTCTGCCGTCCCATCGGATTATAAGAGTGAGCGAATAGAATGCATCTGTTTTTGCGCGCACACTTGCGCACATGGCTAGTGTCCGTTGATTTTCCGCCGTGGCCTAAATTCGGCTAGGACGGGATCATCATCATATCATTATGATGATGATGATGTCCTCCATCATATCTATGACGACCGAGGTGGCGCGGCGGGCGAAAGTCCGCCTGCGACGCAGGAGGTTGCGAGTTCAATTCCCGCCTCGGGACAAATGTTTGTACGATCTGCAAATATTTGTTCAGGGTGTTCTTGTCGTTTTTCTATGTATAATAAAAAATATCTATCTATGTAATGTATTGTATTATGTATATCAGTTATCTAGTACCCATAACACAAGCTCTGCTTAGCTTGGGGCTAGATAATGCTGTGTGAATTGTCTAGCATTATTCATATATTTGTTAATCTAATCTAGAAAACAATTAAAAAAATTGCTACCAAAGAAGTGGCCGGGCCAAAGACTAGTACTGATTAACGCGTTCACTGCACTAATAGTCTGACAGGACACGCAGAACTACATGTGCGTCGTTGGCAATTAAAGTGTTAATATATAGGAAAAATGAAACAGCGGGGACCGAGTCGGGTTTTTATAGCTTTAAATAATTTAATTGAAGACTTACCGTTATTTCTATTATTTCAGAATCCAAAACGCAGCGAAAGGCACAAGTCAACTAGCAGTGGTGACCAGTCTACTCAAGAACGAAGGTGTCCTCACACTATGGAAGGGCTTCCTGCCGTACTACGCGCGCTTGGGACCGCATACGGTGCTGACCTTTATATTCCTTGAGCAAATGAACACTGCTTACTTCAAACACACGGCGTAGGGAACGGTCTTAAGTGAAGTAAATAGTAGCGTTTGATGCTAGGTCCTAAGTCGGTGGAAATCTAACGTTTTTTGGCTGGGCCAACGAGCGTATTTTTGTGAGTCGCATACATCAAAATCAATTTTATGGGACCCAGTTTATGGGAGTTTATGGGAGGAGAAAAACAAAATCAAGTATATGGGATTCACTATAGTAAAAATGAGAAATCATGTTTATAATCAAGTTCATTGTGAACTAAACTTTATATCAATGTAGTAGGGTCGACAATAATATTAAGTTAACAAGTGGTGATTATTGATGTTAGCAAGTAAGTAAATCTGAGTCTTAATAAGCCAGGACAGATGGTGTCAAAATCAGCTCAAGCACTTGATAAGGGAAAAATGACAGGCTGGTCAACTAATCTTTTTTCGGAATCAATTCAAGCATTTAAAAAGAGGTTAACCTTTGATGCTTCGAGAAACGGGCGGTTAAAGTATTGTTTAAAATATATACTTAGTTAAAACTATCACACGGGGTGATTTCGTTCGTCCAAGATTGCCAATTTTGAAACGGGTTTAAATATTCTGGCCCTAACATCATTTACCACACTGTTTTTTTTTTTCATCGCGGCGCACATTGTTTATTATATATTAAGTTTATATTATTTTTGGATCGTTAAAAAATGTTCTTTAACATAATTTCCAAAAGCCTCGCCTAAGATTTCTGAGATATCATTCATGATTTACTTGACCTTGAAATAACTATGTACTTGATACTGCCTATCTATTTTAATTTGAACTGAATTTTGCCATTTTAAATTCTTTTGCAGTGCCATACAGGTTGCATGTACTCTTGACTTAAGCTAACATTAAGACCTAAGCTGTATAAATGTATATGTGAGCAAAATTAATAAATATGTATTTACATACTGCCTGACCTGAAATGTGCTTACCAAAGAGTAACACTGGAGCTCAGGTTACATTAGAAAAGTTTATAACAAAGGCAGTCCTTAAGTTTCCTTAAATTTCTGCGCAGTTTTAAAATTTTTAATAACGTAAGAATCTTCTACGAAGTATTAGAAAACATTTTAAAAAAAGATGAATGAAATCGGTACAGCCGTCCTCAAGTTATAGCGTGACCAGGAGAAATAGAGGTCCATTTTTATATATTCATATATGATAAATATATTAGAGCAATATTCATTCGTTTTAGTAATTGCAAATATTTACAATTGTACATAGCTAAGGAAGCTTGAGTTCTAATTATACTTAACTAGAATTAGTACATACACCTGTTGGGCAAAGCAATTTATTATTTTGTAATGTAACAAAGCAATTTATTATTTTGTAATGTAACAGATTAGGTACATAATTTTTCCCATTGTTGTTCACACACATATAAGAATTTAATTAGTTATTTTCATATATTATGTGAATATCCCAGAAACCTGACGATTTAGGAAATTATTTTATAGAATTTTTTATTTGTTTATGTGTATATCCCCCCTATCCGAATATAAACGCATTATAATGCGCCGCGATTTTGGAAAAAAAAATTCGATCACCCTTCATACAAAAATCTTAAAACTCCTTGGCTTGTTTCTAAGATTTAGTAGCCTAGTTCTGTAAGCTTAATATTTATTGCCAAATTATATAATATATTTTTTTGCACTAATTATCAGATTATATTATATGGTGCAATGATTTTTTTACACAACGCTATTTTTTTTTTAAATGTATTTAAAATCATAATGATAGTATTTATGTCTAACATTTCCAGTTTAATTTAGATTATTTAAAAAAGATTTATTTTTGTGAACTTTTTAAAATTATATTTCTGTTTTACTTTTAAGCGCTAAAAGCGTCATTAATTATTATCTTATCTTATCTTATGATATTTCCGAGACCTTTGATAAACTTTTTTATTTCTTATATTATTTTGCAAAACATTATATTTCATAATTTACCTTTTTATAAGTCCGGAGATTACAATCATACAAACTTAACCTTTTCATATAATAAATAGTATTTATACGACAGCTCCGCACAAACGATAATTATATTCAAATAATCTTGTGTAAATTGCATTTTAGAACGTATTTTGCTTGTTTTAATGTATTTTTCTCGCGATCACGATTTTTCTCCTACTCTCTTCTTCCTTATACTTTGTTTGTCTGGAAGAAAATTATCGCTTATAACGATAAGAACGCCATATATTGCTGTTTTATTGAATAAGTACCAACTGTTCCTTTAGTTACTTAGTGTATTAATATGTATTGTCTTGTATTATGTATTGTACCTATCTGTTAGAAACACGTCTCGTCACGGTTTAATAGCGCTCGGAGAAAGTATAGGGGGTTTCTACACAGGTACAAAGCGGTTTATAAAGCTAAAAATCGACTTCTGCGCATCAAGGTCAGCGCTTTTATATACCTATATTTTACAGATTTTGTAACTATGTTTGTCAGATTTTGCTATTGCTATCTTTTGGTTCCAAACCCAGTGACTGTTTTGGGAACAGACAAATTCGAAATACATAAATAAATATCCCGTAAAACCTATCACGGTGCAATTTTGTTATTATAACAAACTTCTGTTTATAATTTTGTGACTAACGTTTAATTTATATTTAATAAATGATTTTTGTTTCCAGTCCTGTGTTTAATTTTGGGTCTGTGATTTATTTATTAGGGAATCAGATTTCATTATGTTAAGGCGCATAGTAATGCGACACTAGCGCCTCTTAATTTTTTCTTGTATTATCGTTATGGAAAAGAATTACCAAAAGTTCTCACCGCCAATTGATAATACCCAGTATGAACAATTTTTCGATACCTTTGTAAAAGTTTTGTTTCATTTAGTATTAGCAGAAAATGGATAATTGCGTTTAGTGGCCATCAAGGATGATGAAAGCTGATGGCGCTAGTGTCGCATTACTATGCGCCTTAAAACTTTCGATGTTGGAATATACGAGTAAAGTAAGTTCTTACAATGGAGATATTTAATTGTATAAAGTTGCTTTGATCTCATCATTTTAACAGCCCTTATACGTCCATTGCTCGGCATAGGCCCCCCCATAAGACGCCACAAATAGCGGTCCTGAGCCGCCTCATTCCATCAACCTCCTGCGACCGCTACAATGTCGTCGGTCCATCGAGTTGATGGTCTGTTGTTAGTTGTGGATGTAGGAACAATTATACCGAAGTATAAAATCCGTAACAGAAGGAACATTACCTATCTTATGTAGTTATTGTATCCTCTAGGTACATATTATAGCCCCAAGTATAGCCCTCTCTCTGCTCAAGATTCTAGTGGCCTACCTTTTTTTTATTGTTAATGGTAATGCCTTTGACCACCATCTCACTCGGGAAAGTGAAGATGTGGCCTAAGATGGAGCACGCTTTCCCAGAAGGAAGTTAATCACTCGGGATTTGAAGACTCCTAGATTGTACTCTACTGGAAAAACAGAACAGGGGGGGGGGTTAGCAGGCGGATTGCTAATCGCAGTAAGGTGTTGGTAATACACAGTAGGAAGCTGCTGCCCTCCCTCTGATAGGTTTCATTATACATTCTAGGTATGCAGAATTAAGACCTGGCGTCGTCAAGAACGTGTTCGTGGTTCTGGGTCCTGCAGTCCACGCAGTATCAGTGACGCACGCACGTCCAGTCGACATGACATGACACCCCGAGCCGACATGCCGCGCGCGCTCTTTTACTCAGAACAGTACATATATTTTTCAGACTTCTTTGTTTATAGCAATCAATAGATTAAATATATAAAATAATATAGATAGATAGAAAATTCTTTATTGCACACTTATTGGTAAGAAACAGATATACAAAAAAGACAATTATAAAACTAAGTTACAAGTGGCGATCTTATCGCTCGAGAGCGATCTCTACCAGACAACCGTGGATGGATAGGATATATGTAACATTAATCTTAAGATAAAGTACCTACTGCGCCCGCTCCCTTACAGGGTAGTTTAGGTACATACGTGTACTTACACTATGTATGTTTATGTATGCAATTAATAAATACTTTATCTTATCTATGGTAAGGTATGGTACCTGCAAGGAATTTTTATACTCACGTAGTATATAAATTCCTTGGGTACCTGCGTAACAATAGTACAAGTAAAATTAACAAGTAAAAATACCATAACCTGTGCCATAACAGTACCTAACCTTCCTTCTTGGTTATTTTTGACAACAGATTTATGTCATCAGTAAAGAGAATTTCTGACTTTTCAAACCATAACACCATTAAAAAATCAAGAATACAAAAAAAAAACAGAAAGCAAAAACAGGATATTCCCCCTCTCAAAATAGAAACATCCCCTTCAAAAGAGAGAATCTTCGTCATTCCCATAGAAGCAGGAAATCTCCGACATGACAGAAATAATTATTTGAAGACCACACCAATTTTTTTCTGAACTGGCTCACAGCAGACCAAGACATTCATCATCACCCCATATGTTCCCAATGACATTGCTGAGTGTAGTGTAAATCTCGTCCAATTTGTCCCGATTAAGCAAATGTTCACTTACCTAGGTATTTTAAAAAAGGTAGGTAACAATTTTTTTGTAGAAGTAGGTACCTATGAGTGTGTGTGTACGTACCAAAGGGGTAAACTCTGGATCCAAGGGGTAAACTCTGGTCCCAGTTTGAAAATTCTTTTAAACTGACACTTTCATGGTCCAACGCATATGTTTAACTGCACAAACATGTCAGGCGAATTTATCTCCTTGTCACGTACCTATGTAGATTGGAATTATATTCTAAATAACTCAAAATTGGGGTTTATTTGTAGCTTTCAAGACTTCAACATAAGGTTCGGTGCGCCACAATGCTGTAAACCATACTACTCACTGCACTACTAGTACTACAACTAGTAGTGCAGTTTCAAAATGCCTTATCAAGACAGGGAACATATCAAAAAGGCCCCCACCATATTTAAGACGCTTGTGGGACTGGCAAGCGGGTGAGTACCAGGCCTTACCCATCTACCTACTAGAATATTACAGGTGTAGGTTGTCAAAAAGGCCCCCACCATATTTAAGACGCTTGTGGGACTGGCAAGCGGGTGAGTAACAGGCCTTACCCATCTACCTACTAGAAGATTACTGGTGTAGGTTGTCGTATGGTGTCTATATTTGGCTTAGAATTAACACTACCCAAACTTGACTCATGTGTGTCGTAAGTGATTAAGCAATATTCACCAGGGGCGGGCAGCAGCGTCCCAGTGCATAATTGGTCCACCGGTGAAATACCTACCTACAATTGCCAATCCGCTCCGCTAGCCAAGCGTGGCGAAAATGGCAAAATCCCCTATCTGACGCTCCCGCGTTACGTTTTCTCTCCGACTGCCATTCGGCTAAAGCCTCCTTATCTATCCAGCTCGCTAGCAACCTCCGTGGTCCACCCCTATGACCTTCTGAAGACACGTATGCAGCTCAGCCTCAGGAACCTGAGAATGGTGCCTCTGGCGAAGTGCATCGTCAAAAACGAGGGAGGCTATGGAAGTTTATACAAAGGTGAGAGCATTTTTTATATCATTGTGATTTTTGTTTCGGCTAGAATCATAGAAATATAAAGCCCTATATTTATTTGGTTTGATCCCACGTTTACAGAATCTCAATACTACAGATTTCTAATATTTCAGAATCAGAATCAGTAACTTTATTTCTTTAGGCTTACAAAATAAGCACTTAGACAAGTCAAATTTTATACTATAAACATAGTTATTAATATCAAATAAGAAATAAGGTACATATTATTGATATTCTCTTCACTTCAATTTTTTGTCCACTAGTGGAAGAAGTGAAAAAAAAACCACTAGCACATTTATAATATCACTTAAGTGTCTAACACATTGTTATTTTGCCTATCTAAATCTAAATTTAATGCGATTTAGATACATGTAAATATTTCTATAAAAACAGAACATTGAATTTCTTACATACTATTGACAGTGCGGAACGGAGCGACATCTGACCAAGCATTAACATCATTGATGTAATCATCTATGGAGTAAAAGGCCTTCCTGATAAGATTTTGTTTAATGTACCTACTGTTTAAATTTACGAATAGGGAATTCAGTTGCTTCAGATGGAAGCTTATTATAGAAGCGCACGCAATTGCCCATAAATGATTTCCCTACTTTTCGTTATAGCAGATAGAATATAGCATATAGAATATAGCATGAAAAAGCATGAGATGTGTAATTTGTTCTTGTTTCTTGTATTTCTATTGTGAACATCACACTTTTTCAAAAAGCTATCTCTATTTTTGTGCGTATACATTAGATTTTCATAGATGTATTGCGATATTACTGTCAAAATATTTATTTCTTTAAATAATTCCCTCAAAGAGTCGCGTGGCTTTAATTTATAAATTGCGCGTACAGCCCTTTTTTGAAGAACAAAGATAGTCTGGATGTCAGCTGCCTTTCTCCAAAGCAAAATACCATAAGACATAATACTATGAAAGTAACTGAAATAAACTAACCGACTGTATCTTCATCGCTAATATATCTAATTGTACGAACTGCATAGGCTGCTGAACTAAGTCTGCCTGCGAGAGCATCAATTTGCGGTTTCCATTGAAGAGTGGAATCAATATGTAACCCTAAGAAAACAGTAGAATCTACAAAGTGAACAATCTCATCTTTTAGCATTATCTTAGTTGGAAATTCTTTTACATTTGGTAACATGAATTTAATGCCCTTTGTTTTTTTAGCATTAAGTAAGAGGTTATTGGCGGTGAACCAATCTAGTACGTGTGAAAGCGAATCATTTACATCGTCATAATTACATTTATTTCTGTCAAATTTAAAAATCAGTGAAGTATCATCAGCAAATAAGACTATATCACACAGATCTTTTGCTAAAAAGGGGAGATCATTTACGTATACTAAAAATAAAAAAGGACCTATTATTGATCCTTGCGGGACGCCTAATTCAATTTATGAGCCCCTAGATCTTTCTTTGCCAATAGCTACTTTTTGAACTCTATCAGATAAATATGATTGCATAAGGTCCTGTGCCTTGTTTTGAATTCCATAGTGACTCAATTTTCTAATTAATGTACCATGATCTACACAATCAAAAGCCTTAGAAAGGTCACAGAATATACCAATAGCGTTTTTCGCTTTATCCCAGGCATCCAATATATGCTTTAGTAAAACTGGACCAGCATCGGTTCTTGATCTACCTTTGGTGAAGCCAAATAGATTTTTATGGAGTAGCCTATTAAGGACGAAATGAGAGGACAGCTGTGGGAGAATAATTTTTTCAAAAATTTTACGTAGTACGTGTAAGTATGGAAATTGGTCTGTAATTGGCCGGATCAGTGTGACTTCCAGATTTAAAAAGAGGAACCAGTTTACTATATTTCATGAGATCAGGAAAAACTCCTGCGTCGATACAACTATTGAAAATATAGGCCAAACAAGGAGCCACTTCCTTTATAATTGAACTTAGTACTTTGGTTGAGATACCCCAGAGATCCTGAGTATTTTTGAAGTTAATAGACTTAAACGTTTTGACTATATAATTGGCATTTACATGAGTAAATATAAAGACCTCTTTACATTTTTCAACAGATGATTCTAATAATTCAACCGCCATCGAAGGTGAGGAGTTTAGAGTCCGGGTAACAACTTTAGGAATATCGGAGAAGAAAGTATCGAAAGCATCGGCAATATCCTTTTCATGTATAAGAATTGAGTTAATAATTTTTAACCTTATTTCTCTGGAACGTGGCTTTGATTTACCCGTTTCGTAATTTATTAGTCTCCATGTTGTTTTTATTTTATTAGATGAGTTTATAATTTTTTTCCTCAAGAATAGGCATTTTGCTGTGTTGCAGACTTTCTTAAATGTTTTCGAGTAGTTGGTTACATATAAGAGAAACACAGGATCATGTAACATAGCTTCTCTAGCACCATAAAGATCGTATAGTCTATCCCTACTTCTATAAATGCCAGGAGTTGCCCAATCAGTAAACCCGACCCTGTCTCTAACTGTGCATGTTTTAAGTTTTAGATTCCCTTGTCTTGTCTACAGGTAGTCAATACAATACTACAGATTCCCGTATCTATAGATTCTCATGTCTACAGATTCCCATTTCTACATATTCCCATGTCTACATAATAATATTTCCAATATTACAAATTCCCAATATTACAGATGCCCATGTCTATAGAGTCCCAGTACCTACTACAGATTCCTATATATAGACAAGGGAATCTGTAGAAATTTTAATAATGGCTTGATTGCCATGCTGTTTTAATAAAAGGTAGATATGTATGTACATGATTCTAAAGTGAAATCTGCCCGTCTTAAACGACTGAACGTTGATTTTTGTAAATTATGGTTATTATATATTAAATATTATTTTGAATTTTTATATTCGTTAGAAAAAGTATAGTCCACTTCCATATTTTAAAACAAAATCATCATCATCATCAGATATATGCTCTCTTTTGGAGTCAAAGCTCTCGTGCCACTCTTTGCTTTATTTTGCATTGTGATGAATGAAAGCTTTCAAAACTAAAAATTGTTTCAAGCTTCTGTGCTTTGCTTAGATGATACCAATGTCGTTAAATATTTTCCACCAATATTCCTTGGGTTTTCCAATTCCCTAAATTTAATCAAAGAATATTTCTGTATCTTAATGAATTAATTATTTAAGCTTCAAAATTTTTACAACTTACATTATTTTAAACAACTTATTTTTTAAATTGTTGGTTTGGGAATCTGTAGTGCTAGAAATATGTAGAATTAGTCAAACGTGGAGATGGGAATCCGTTCGATTATGAGGATTTTAAGTTGAGAATCTGTAGAATTACAAATCTGTATAGTTGGGAATCTGTCTTCTATATTTCATTGTTTTTATCAAAAGAGACTCAAAAACAACAAAATTACAAAGAACTAGTATTTTTTATTTTATGTTATTTCCTAAGGCTAAAAAACTATTTTATTACGATCGGTAAGTCTTGATTTGTACGATCTGCAAATATTTGTTCAGGGTGTTCTGTACGTTTTCTATGTATAATAAAAAATATCTATCTATATAGTGTATTATATTAAGTAGGTACATCAGCTAGTACTAGTACCCATACCACAAGCTCTGCTTAACTTGGGGCTAGAAAAAATACATTTTTTACTATAAAAATATAAATATAATAATATAAAATACAATAACATATAAAACTAATCTACCGTAAAAATATATCAAAACGCTGGATCACCGGCCGCGAAGCTAGGCTCAAGCGGCCGGTGACTAGGGCTGCAGAGAGATGAACTTACTGACGTTACGCGCCGAGTCCAGGAGTACCGGCTTTTGAATCTGACCCTTGATCCAACTTCCTAGCGAGAGTCTCTTTAGATGTTGATCGAGGCTCTTCGCTATTACGCCGCCGTTAACTGAAACGACTATCGGAACGATGGTCGCTGATTCAACATCCCACATGCTGAAAACCTCGTTAGCCAAGTCAAGATATTTACTAAGTTATTTATTATTATTATTTATTATCTACCTAGATGAGATGAGAATAACCGATGGTTGGTTATTCTCACACTAATAAAATTGGATTGTTTTGAACTGCAGCCAGCGTCTTGGGGACGCTTCAACTGTGATTGATTTGGAAAGTTGAGCTAGCTGTAGTTTGTATGCAACAGTCTGCAGTTAGCTCAATTGTTTCAAATTTAAATACTCGTTCTAATTTATTTATAATGAAGTAAAATTTCTTAGGCATCTCGGGATCATTCTTTATTTAATAGCAAATCACAAATCGGTCCACAATTGATGGAGTAGGTAATCGACGCACATAATCCTACTAATATCATAAATGTCAAAGTTTGTATGGATGGATGTATGGTCTGGATATTTGTTACTCTTTCATGCAAAAACTACTGAACCGATTAGGCTGAAATTGGTATGGGTATAGTTTGGGACCTGCAATAACATATAGGCTATTTTTATCCCAATAAAACGCGGGCGAAGGCGCCGGCAGCAGCTAATTACATAAATAATTTGGCGTGTTGTAAAAAACGATAAACAGACTTCAAATTCCTGAACCTACCTCTTAATTACCCCCGTTGCTATGAAAACTCTTTGTTACCACTCATTGTGATAATTTGATTGTTTCAAAAACCTAAAAAACTGACTTAGAATCCCTTCCGCACTAAGATAAATTTGATTTTTCACCAATATTCCTTGGGTTTTTAACCCCTTTTTGAATCGGAGTATAGGCTCATTTTAGTTCTGAGTGAAAGTGTGTGAATGTTGCTATGTGAATATCTTATGAGGTTTTGGTGGTACTAATTGGTTAACTTGGGTTGGAGGATAGCTGTCTCTTTCCTCAGACCAGCAGGCTTGGGATGGTTTTTGAGTGTGCGAGTTCTCATATGTTGTAAAGCTAAGTGATTTTTTTATTAAATTGTTTCTCACATTCATTACAGGCCAATGGCTTCTCCGCTGTGTGCATTTTCGTAGGTGAAACAAAACAATATTTTCGTTAAAAAAAATTACAAAAATGGCAGCCAAATTTCTTATCACCTATGTGAATTGTCATATGAGAATGTACAGAACCTTTGTGACTAAATTGTTTTTTTACATACATTGCAAGCAAATGGCTTCTCACCTGTATGGATTCTCGTATTATGTGTAACTAACATTATGTACCTTTTTGATTAAATTGTTTCCCATATACAATGCAGGAAAATGAATTCTCACCTAAATATATGGATTCTCATATGTACAACTAAATTCACTTTTCGATCAAATTGTTTATCACATACATACATTGTAGGAAAATGGCTTCTCACCTGTATGGATTTTCATATACAATACAACTAAATAAACTTATATGCTTTATTGGCAAAGAAAATAACAATCAAATAATATAAACAAATTAAACTAGTATTTACAATTGAAACAATTGAGCTAACTGCAGACTGTTGTAAACAATCTACAGATAGCTCAACTGGTCCATATACAACTAAATACACTTTTCCATAAAATTGTTAACACATTACAGGCAAATGGCTTCTCACTACTATGGATTCTCATATGCTTAACATAATAAATAAATAATGTTGGACAATCCACACAGCATCATCTAGCCCCAAGCTAAGCCGAGGTTATGTTATGCATACTAAATGACTGATATACTTACTTACTATTATACAATATGGATAGATAGATAGATAGAAAATACTTTATTGCACACTTAACAAAACAGTTTACAAACAATTTGAACAAAAAAAGAAATGTGACAATTGGCGGTCTTATCGCTCACGAGCGATCTCTACTAGACAACCTTGGATGGATAGGATCGTTGGATTGAATACGGGGATCTGTGCGCATTAAGACGCTAATACAAATTACAAAACTAATAATTTACAAATCTTACATACGAATACTAAGACAAGATAAATAACAAGAATACCTAAATACATAAACCTATCCATACATAGTTATATATATATATACATATATGCATACATTTTACTAAGGGAAACTAGGGTATGGTCAGTGACAGCAGGACAAATAGTGTTCCTTTACCATGCCCTTGAATAATGGTAGTGACTTTGCACGCCTTACTGAGACTGGCAATGTGTTCCAGAGCTGTACAGCACGGGCAGTGAATGAGTTGTCATAGAAGGAAGTAGAGTGGACAGGGACTTGGAGCATAAGAGTTTCTGAAGAGCGCAGAGAAAGAGTGTGAGATTGATGAAGAAAAGTGAAACGTTCCTTGAGATAAGAGGGTGCAGAAGAGAGAAATAAGATATTATAGAGAAGAGATAGAATGTGACTATTACGGCTGTAGGTAACCACTTGAGCTTCCTACGAAATTCCGAGACATGGTCATATTTGCGCAAGCCAAATATAAACCTTATCCCGACATTCTGCAGACGCTCAAGTTTGTCAAGTTGTTGCTCAGTAAGATCAAGAAAGTAAGAATCAGCGTAATCAAGTAATGGAAGGAGAAGAGATTGTGCAGGAAAAATCTTAGTGGCGATAGGGAGAAAGTTTCGTAGTCTTCGAAGGGAACCAGCTGAGGCAAACATCCTACGGCTGATTTCAGAGAGCTGCGGTCCCCACGACAGATTCCTGTCAATGAGGACACCTAAATTTTTCATCGTTTCGCTTTGCCCCACGGGAGTCCCATCAAAGACCACAGTTGAAAGACTACTCCAGTTTACCCGGGCTATCATCCGCGAGCTTCCTACAGTGATCACCTGCGTTTTTGCAGGATTGACTTTGAGACCAAAGCTTTTGCTCCAGTCAAGGATGCGATCTAGGTCATCGTTGATTGCGGAGATAGTATTAGGTAGTTGATCTACCGGGGCCTACGTATAAATTTGGAGATCATCTGCATAGAGGTGGTACGATGAAATTATTTTATGTGATATTGAGGTTATGAAAATAGCGAAAAGGAGAGGTAAAGAACGCCGCCTTGAGGCACGCCCGCAGATATATCGCACCAAGATGAGCACACATCATCCAGTCCAGTACCAACCAGTCAGCCACTGCTGGAGATACGTTTAGAGAGCGTAATACTCCAAGGAGAATATCGACTTCAACGTTATTAAAAGCGTTACTGAAATCCAACAAGCAAAGGACAGTTATTTTTCCGTCTTCCATCCCAGAGCGTATGTCGTCAGTTATTTTAACCAACGCGGATACGGTACTGTGGCCTGGGCGAAAACCGGACTGAAAGGGATTGAGAAGATTATTTCTGGAGAGGAATGTGCTGAGTTGTTGATGGACAAGTCGTTCAAGGACTTTGGACAGGAAAGGAAGAATGGATATAGGACGGAAATCGGAAAAAGAAGCAGGCTTTGTTTTTTTTGGGATAGGAGTAACCAGGGCTACCTTCCAAGCAGTTGGAAATAAGCCAGTAGACAGAGAGTAGTTTAGTATGTATTGGATTACAGCAGCTATTTGAACAAGGATGGGGAGTATCATATTACGACTAATGAGATCATCGCCAATAGCCTTAGGTGATATAGATGTCACCGCTCTCTTTACGTCACAGACAGTAAACTGACTAAAATGAAGTGGTGAGTAGTTGGGAATCGGCGTAGAAGAAAGATGAGACAAAGTTTTCGATTTCAGTTGTATATCGAGATCGGAGATGGAAGTGAAGTGTTTATCGAGAGAATTGAGATCAAACTGTGCAGGAATTTTGGTAAGTTCTTTAGATTTTCCGATTCCCAGTGACCGTAGGAACTTCCAAACCTTAGCAGGATCAGAGTTCTCTACTAAAGTATGGATATAGCGGCGTTGCACGTCACGACACGCTCTATTGCAGTGATTCCGTCGATCTATGTACCTTTGTTTGTTTAGCTCGGTAGGTTTGCGTTTTAGTTTCCCTTTGGCCACACATTTCCTATGCATAAGTGATTTTAATTCAGGTGTTATCCAAGGCGCAGGAAGGTGCTTTAATTTAATCTCTCTGAGCGGGGCATGCTTGTCGTAGAGGTTGGTTATGATACTATTAAATATCTCTACTTTGCTATCAACGTCTGGAACATCAACGACCTCAGACCAGTCAATACCCTCCGCATCATGTCGTAGTTCCTCCACATGAATGCCGCTAAAATTTCTCTGCAGAATTATCTGGGGCTTGGCCTTAGGAGGACGAATTTTGTAGGACATGTATATCATGTCATGGTAAGAGAAAGCACCTGCCTCACATTGAATATATTTGGCTACCTGAGAAGGAGACGAAACTATTATGAGATCAAGAAGAGAGGGAGCTGAACGAGGAAAGAAATGGGTAGCGTTTAGAGAAAGAATGGACAACGGCTTATGTCGTTTGCTGTAACACCAGGCAGCTTCACCTGCTTCACCAAGATCTTTGCAACTACCTGTGCCACATCTTCCTTTTGCTGTTCGGGCACTCCATGAAGCAGCAGTATTTTTCGCCGGCCTGTCATCTCCAGATTATCAAGTTCTTTTGCCACGAATTCTATTTGTGTTTGAAGTGCTCGCAGACCCCAGTGACAAAAGTCTTGAACTCCAAGTAATCTGTCGACAAACCAGCCACAGTGGAAGGTGCGGGACTCCTTGGCAGCCCACTCTCAAACTGCTCCATCCTCTGGGCAAATGACTTGGCCAAGTCAGACATTGTGCTTCGGATATCTTCCATCTTGGTTTTGAACACTAATACTGTACTAGTGAAGAAAGTTGTAAAGTGTAGTGTAGAGTTTTTTTTTTGGTTGGAAAACACTGTATGGCAGGTGGGTGGGTTTACTGATTTAATTTATGCATTTATTTTCGCAAAATTTGTATTATTTATAAAATTGAGAATAAAAACAAACACAGAGAATGTATTTACAGTTTCACAGCTACCCCCGAAAAATATATTACCTATATAGCATATATTTTTAGAAAGAGATTTTATATTATCATAGAAAATACCCAGAACACCCGAGACGAATATTTGCAGATCGTACAAACATTTTGTCCCAAGGCGGGAATCGAACCCGCAACCTTCTGCGTCGCAGGCGGACCTTCGCCCACCGCGTCACATCGGTTGTCATAGCTTTGATTAAAATATTTCTCACATACATTGCATTCATCTGGTTCTGTGGTCACTCCTTTTTTATGGTAAGAAATGAGTGATCTGGGCCCGTACTCGTAATAAAGAAATCGAAATTTCTGATAATTTTTCGTGCAAACGCTAATCTTATGCAAGCGACATTAGAGTTGGTTTTGCACGAAAACGAAAAAGAAACTCCGATTTTCCTTTTCCGAGTAGGCCCCCTGGTTCGGATTGGTTAATATGAGCGTTGGAAAGAAGTTGTTCCGTATCATTATCTCGATCACTAATATCTTCTTCAAAAGTTAATTCACTTTTCATACATTCTTCCCGGTCTGTAGTTATAGCACTATTATATTGTAGTTATTCTGTATGGAAATTGTTTTGACATAGACCTCTCCCAGATTCTTCCATAATAGTCGGTCATATGTTTACCTAATATTGAATACCATTACCTACTGCAGGGTTTGTAAATGATCCCAGGTTAAATATCACAATTACTTTATATATTTATTAATCTTAGGAAAACTTACGGCTAAACATGAATAAAGAATATTACATATAAATTTAAGGAAGGCCAATTAAAAGTTTTCACAAGTAGTGTAAAGGAGTATTAAAGATAATAAGATAGATAGATAGATAACTCTATTGTACCACACAAACACAAAATACAATACAACAAGGAAATGCTAACAAAGAAAGAAGTACAAAGGGCGGCCTTATCGCTTTAAGCGATCTCTTCCAGGCAACCTTGGGATGGACTGGACATAAAAGAACAATATAGACGGTGATGTTTGAGTTTAACGAATTATAAATATAATAATACCTACACAACGTAATATATACCTACTTAATATACATATACCAACTTAATACATATACACAACTAAGTTGTGGTTGAGGACAAACAATATAGGTATGTATTTGTGAAATTAAGAAGTGATTATTACAAGAACGTTTGAAGCTACTGGGAGAAGTGTTAAACAAGTCAACTTCTTTGCCATTGTACGGTCTATATCGTGATTTAGATGATAGGATATGCAGAAGATTATGGTTTCTTAGAGCTGCTGGAGTCGTTACATATCAATATTACATGTGTACCTGGTAGGAAAATATTTATTCTGTATTTGATATTGTTTTTTATTTAAATATAATGTAGGAAGGTACAAAGACACTGTGGAACTCTTTTCACACACAAGTTTATAAATAAATCTAATAATAGACCCAGAGATCCATATCATATTTAGTTTTAGTTTAGTAACTCCCTCGCTCCGCTTGTAAGTTAAATCTAAAATCCTTACGCTCGTGATTCAAGAAATCACCCTATGAATA
Source organism: Eupithecia insigniata (assembly GCA_947859395.1). Lineage (NCBI taxonomy): Eukaryota > Metazoa > Arthropoda > Insecta > Lepidoptera > Geometridae > Eupithecia > Eupithecia insigniata. Next base: position 2,423,610 of record OX402011.1, on the reverse strand, counting down.
CACTGCGCTATATCCTCCCCTTGGTTAATAATCTTCCTTTTGGTTGTAAGGTCTGACTGCTGCTCTGGCGCGAAATGTGACCAACACCTCGGTCCGCCTTGGAGCCTACTACACGCTCAGTGAACGGTACAGGAAGTAAGTATAAAAAACCTAACCTTCTGAGCACTTGTACATTCATACATGCCTACCTACGCCTTCTTAACTTACCTACGGTGCGTTACAATAGCTAAGACTTTACGACGATGCGGAATCTGTTTAACTCGTTCACTGTCCAGCCTCAGCAGACGGTGCGCTGACGACGGACGTTCCGCCCTGGAATACAATATGCTCAATCTGGGCATGTGATATTAATATGGGTAAAAGTGACATTCGTATAGTTATAAGTATTTTTACGTCATACATTGTTGGCAATTCTACTATAGGTATATTTTTATTTATTTTTACTTGCATCAACCAAATTGGAAATTAAAGACTATTACCTACTACTTGGTAGTAAAGTCTGCTCTGCTACCGTTAAACTGGATCGCCATGGGGCAAATCCCAACTCAATTTCGGCTTCATCGTTATTGAATGAAGCTGGCGAGAATATTAGCGAAATGATGTCGGATCCATGACGAAAACTCTCTCGCTTTCGTTGTCGGGCCCTGTTTGTAACTGTTTGCGACAGGGCCGGTAAACAACTTTTAGATTTTGTCTGGCCAAACGATTGCTGACACAGACAGGTTGCAGTAAAAAATTGAGATTTGTTTTATCTACTTTTAACAGCCACGTTTGCCAATGTGCGATTGTTCGTGCGGTGGTAATCAAATGATTTACCCCAAGTTGTAACCTGATTTATTTACGATGGTTGAATGGTTCTTGGTGGCAGAAGATTTTTTTGTGGATTTTATTTTATGCGTCATATTGTTTACGGTTTGAAAAATATTTTCCGTTAGTCTTATTCCTTGTAGAACAAAGAATAAATTAAAAACCACAAAAAACAAACTTACGCCAAATCGAAACGATCGACCTGAAATCTGTTTTACACCAAATATAAATACTGTGTGCAAATTTCTGTTTCCGAATGACGCCCAGAAGCAGCAACGACAAAAATAGCTGAACATGTTCAAAAACGTCTTCATGAATGTGTCTTAAAACTGGTAAAAATAAAATATTTTAACGCTAATAATACTTATTATTGATGGTATGTTGATTGTCTAGCATTATTTACTTAAAAATTCAATATTCCTTTTTCAAACTTGTCGTTGACTGTTCGTGGCCTATTTTCATACACGAAATAAACCGATTAACTACTTTTATAAAATTGGACCACTTAGATGACCAAACCTTTTTATTGGTACCAATGAAGCTGGTTCCAGCTTACAGAAGATAGTGTTACTGTGTGTAATGTGTAATGTTCGATTTATAGGTAAGTAAGTTTTTTGTTATACCGACCATTTGGCTAGGCGTCTATTCCGCTAGCACTAATTTACTATTAACACTTTTGCTGCAGGTCTTTAAGAGACTTACATACAGTCAACGACAAAATTCGCCGAACAGCGTCAACCTTCCAAAAGTTTTAATCGTAGGTATACGAGGTGTATACCAGTTTATGAAATTGACAATGTGCAGCCATTTTTGTCGTTGACCAACGCTCAGAGGAGCGCGGGCTAACATGGTATAAGAAAACATTCTAGTATGCTCTTCCGAGACACGATGGTCACGTGGGTGGCTCAAGGCTACGTCAACGACGCCATCGGCGAATGAGAAAACGAATCTGTTTCCTGGTGTTACCAGTAGCGTAAAATCATAACTCCTCGAGTTCCTGTATGAATCTGTTAAAACTATGGGGTTTTGAATTTACCCATTACTATCTATCACATTGACTCGTGTTTAGCAAACGCAGTTTTGTTTGACTGACGTAACAAACATAATTAGCAATTGTAATTTTTTTGTTGATGTTTCTATTGACCCTTATCACATTTTGTTTCCCAGCTTCTTACATAATATAATTCTACTAACATTTTGTTGAAATAAAGTGAAAACTAGACACTGACTGACGTCACCTTGAGCCACTCCCGGAGGAGCAGATCTTGTTTTCATTGATCATGCCTCCCTCTGACTGTCCATAGGACAGAGTTATATTATGAAGATACAACATACACTCATGGACAAAAATAGAGGAACGCAAAAATAAGGTAGAGCGACATAAAATATTTTCTTGTTTCCAAGTCGGTGATTTTTTGCAATGTTAAACGATACAACGACAGACTAGAGAGTAAATCAGACGTACAGGACAAGTTCGCAAAAGAGTAACAACAGAGAGGGACGGCAGATTTTTTGCAAGCAGTGTTCGCTTCGACTTGTTCTGAGGTACGAAAAAGGGTACAGAAAGTTCGACAAGTGTCACAGTTACCACCAAAACGATAGGCAGCTGGTCTAGGGGTATACTTGCTGGCCACAGGCTCATTACTCACCACAGGTCATCGAGTAGCTCGATCCAGATTTGCTCGATCGCACTTAATTGGGATGAGGATGATTGGGGAGAAGTACTCTTTACTAATGATTCCAGATTCTGTCAGAAGGTAGTTGACGGAAGGATCAAAGTATGGAGATGACTCGGAGAAAGATACGCTCAGTGTAACATTGTTGGAAGAGAGCAAGGAAAGAGAAAGGCAGCTGACATCCAGACTATCTTTGTTCTTCAAAAAAGGGCTGTACGCGCAATTTATAAATTAAGGCCACGCGACTCTTTGATGGAATTATTTAAAGAAATAAATATTTTGACAGTAATATCGCAATACATCTATGAAAATCTAATGTATACGCACAAAAATAGAGATAGCTTTTTGAAAAAGTGTGATGTTCACAATAGAAATACAAGAAACAAGAACAAATTACACATCCCAGCCTATATGTTTTTTCATGCTATATTCTATCTGCTATTACGAAAAGTAGGGAAATCATTTATGGGCAATTGCGTGCGCTTCTATAATAAGCTTCCATCTGAAGCAACTGAACTCCCTATTCGTAAATTTAAACAGTACATTAAACAAAATCTTATCAGGAAGGCCTTTTACTCCATAGATGATTACATCAGATGCGGCCAGATGTCGCTCCGTTCCGCACTGTCAGTAGTATGTAAGAAATTCAATGTTCTGTTTAGCTTTATAGAAATATTGACATGTATCTAAATCGCATTAAATTTAGATTTAGATTAGAGGCAAAATAACCATGTATTAGACACATAATTGATATTATAAATGTGCTAGTGGTTTCTTTTTAACTTCTTCCACTAGTGGACAAAAAATTGAAGTGAAGAGAATATCAATAACACCTTATTTCTTATTTGATATTAATAACTATGTTTATAGTATAAAATTTGACTTGTCTAAGTGCTTATTTTGTAAGCCTAAAGAAATAAAGTTATTGATTCTGATTCTGATTCAGAGCCTTATAGTGGCGACATTTGCCTCCATTTTTTACGTTCCGCTAAATTTGTCCATGAGTGTAGATCTTTGTCTGTGTGTAAATGTAGTGGCAGATAAATGGTATGTCTGTCTATCTATCCGTATTATTTAAGTTAATAAATAAATAGGGGCTACTTTCATTCGCATTCAGTACCTTTATAGTAATGACTTGTCTAAGTGCTATTTGACTTGTCTAAGTGCTTATTTTGTAAGCCTAAAGAAATAAAGTTATTGATTCTGATTCTGAATGCTTGCTTTCTAGAACCTACGACAAGTGGCCATCTCTATACGACAACATAGTTATCGGCGTAGCCTCCGGGGCAATCGGTGCTATGACCGGGACTCCTGCCGAAGTGGTCCTTGTTCGCATGATGGGCGACGGAACGACAACGAGGCCGGGCATGTGGTGTATCGACCGCTATTCAAGCATTGCTGGTGGTATAAAAAAGTAATTATTTTATACAATTTTATGCTCTACTAGCTGCTGCCCGCGCCTTCGCCCGTGTTTTATCGGGATAAAACTATACCCATACCAAATTTCAGCCTAATCGGTTCAGTAGTTTTTGCGTGAAAGAGTAACAAATATTCATCCATACAGCCATCCTTACAAACTTTGACATTAATAATATTAGTAGGAAGGAAGGTTTAGACCTAAATTTTTCAAAGAGCGAGCTTTTTATTTCAGACTCTTGTGTAGACAAAAACAATATCATAATAAAATTCAATAGTTTGGCTCCCAACATTACAGTTGTAGATAAATGTTCACTTCGCCTCCTTGGTTCACCAATTTTTGATGAGTCTTTTCAGTCATTTGTAGATGAGAAAATTCAAAATTTCAACAAAACCTCGGACAGATTTCTCGAAATTAATAGCCATATGGCTTTTACAATTATTCGGTTTTGCTTGTTTGTACCTAAATTTACGTATTTTTTGAGATGTTGTCAACTGTGGAAACATAGCGAGCTCTTGGAAGGCTTAGACAACATAATAAAGAATAGTTTATCATCGGTTTTGAATATCTGTTTCGATGACAAGGCATTCATTCAAAATTCATTCAAAATTTAGTTTTTAGACGAGGATCGAATGGCTTGGCGAGAAGAAGAGATTTTGGGGGAGCAGCATCAGGGCAAGCACTATGCTTGCCCTGATGCTGCTCCCCCAAAATCTCTTTTGTCCCAACGGCAATGGGACGGGCCTCTGTGTGAGTTGACACGGAATCGTTTGTTACAAACGTGCTCCAGCTCTGCAGATCGTGCCCGTCTCCTGGCCGTTTCTAAATGGGAGTCAGGACATTGGTTGCAAGCACTTCCTTCATATAATACTGGCACTCTATTGGATCCCGTAAATTTCCGTATAGCAACATGTCTTCGGTTGGGTGCAAGGTGTTGCGCGCCTGCGTTGCGCAATGCCAGTGCGGTACTGTTGTCGAACAGCTTGGTCATCACGGATTATCGTGTACTAGGGCTGCCGGTCGGATATCTCGCCATGCCAGCCTTAACGACATCATCGGACGGGCCTTTGTCACCGCTAACGTACCAGCTATTCTCGAACCGAATGGTCTGTTGTGTGACGATGATAAGAGGCCCGACGGCATGACTTTAGTCCCTTGGGAGCTGGGGAGGCCTATTGTGTGGGACGCTACATGTGTCGACACACTTGCGCCTTCCCATCTTTCAAGGACATCCGTGAGGGCTGGTTCGGCGGCAGATTTGGCCAAGGACCTCAAGAGGCGCAAATATGCAGGTCTCGACAGAGCCTACGCATTTGCTCCCCTTGGAGTCGAGACCCTAGGTCCGTGGGGTACCGAGGCTCTCCGGGTTTTCAAAAAATTCTCTGAGCGCCTGGTCGAAGTGATGCGTGACCCGAGAGCTGGTGAGTATCTGGCGCAGCGTATTAGCATTGCCATACAGCGGGGCAATGCAGCCAGCGTCTTGGGGACGCTTCCGACTGGTATTGATATGGACCAGTTGAGCTATCTGTAGATTGTTTGGAACAGTCTGCAGTTAGCTCAATTATTTCAATTGTAAATACTAGTTTAATTTATTTATATTATTTGATTGTTATTTTAATTTACACATGTTTTTTGGCAAATAAAAATATCTTTATCTAGTAGGAAGGATAGTTAGTCAATTTAAATAGATATAAGCTATAGTGTAGGTATCTAAATATTTGACTTGTCTAAGTGCTTATTTTGTAAGCCTAAAGAAATAAAGTTATTGATTCTGATTCTGAATGTACAGTACAACAACAACAATAACAATTCATTTATTTAAGTCACAAGCAGTTTAGACATACATATGTATGTACATAAAAGAATAAAACTAGGTAGCATAATTAATTGTAGTACACTAACAATCTGGCTATATTAGGTGGACGTTATTCAACTCAACGGTTCAAATATAATTTTAGGTACATAATTAAATATTATGTACTTCCAAACCTTTCAAAGTTGCGCCAGTGACGGATAAGACGAGGAGCAAGAGGTTAGCGTTTCGTAACAAAATTTAAAATTCATCCAAAAAATAATAATCGTTTGCTCACAATACTGAAGTAGGTATCAGAGTCCAGGCGCGTTATATCAAGGGTTTAATAATAACGATCTAAATAATGTTGTTGCAAGAACGCCAACATTTCATCCCAGAGAGAGAGAGAGAGAGATTAGGCCGTCATGTCTCTCTCCCCGATGATCAGGGTGAGTGCGGTTCTAGGTGCACGCGCTCTGCGTGTCGGTGTGCTCTGCTCACAGTCATACCTAGTTAATTATTAAAACTATAGCAGTTTTTATCGCAAAACAGGAGAATCTATTTTCTTTTATTTTCAGGATAATTAAAACCGATGGCGTGCCCGGGCTGTGGCAAGGCGGTTTGCTGACACTCTTGCGATCTGTGCTGGTCAGCACTGTACACATTTACTCCTACAAAAAGGTTGGTTAACACAGTATAGTAGGCAACGACAAAAATTTCTGATAAGGTCAATCTTTCAAAACTGTTGTATGATTCAGATTCATTTATTTTCCTACTCCTATTCTATTCCTACAAGAAAATATATCTAGGTCAAACATATCAAAGAGGTACTTACTTTATTTTATGCAGCTGAGTTACTGACGATACGAACAAAATTTATTAGGACACAGTGTCCTAACTGACACTTTTGATTTGTTTTAGATGCGAAACGACGCCACGTTTTTTTTTAAAGCGGGATGAGTTGACTAATCAAAATTATTAAAATCAATTCTTTAGTCAACTCATCCCGTGGGATGAGTTTAGAGCGGGATCACTTGACTAAAGAGCCGAATAGCAGTCCTGAGCCACTTCCATCATATCCGAAAAATATATACTTAGTTAAAACTAAAACCCGACTACGTAAAAAGTCTTAAAAAGTCTCAAACAGTTTACCGATTTATCCTTATACTTAGGTATAAGGTCCTTATTCTTTTGATGCTTTGGGAGTCCAGATACCTGGGATACAAGTATGAACTAAACAGCCTCCGACTACCTAAGTATCAAAATAAAATGAAAAGCATAATTGGTGAACGCTAGTTTAAGACTTTTTACGTACCTAGTTTGGTTTTAGTTTTAACTATTATTTTTTTCAGACTCACAAGCGGCAGAAGGATTACTACGAATCCCTACAGGAGCCGGCGAAGAGGGCACAGTACAAGCCTGATAACAAACAGAACATAAAGAGGCATATCGTCACTAGTTTCGTGTCCAGCTTGTTCACCTCAGCTCTTACTCTGCCGGTTGACGTGGTCAAAACCAAGTAAGCACATGCAAAGGACGTTAGTTAGGACTATCTTCTGCTACAGGCTCGGCACGCGTTCTGTTGGGATAAGATTTCAGATTTCAATAACTATATTTGTTTCGGTTTACCTACAAAATAAGCACTTAGACAAGTCAGATGGCACTTAGACAAATCAAATATAAAAAGTAGCGTATATGATAATCAAGGCCAAAACTATATATATTCAAAATTTAAGCCAAAACAATCCAAAGTTTCGCATTTATTTATAATAAGTAATTTATTTATAATAAGTAATTTATTTATAATGAGTGTGATGGTATACATGAACATTACCTAGAATAAATGAAGGTTACCGTTTGGTAAGGACCCAAAATAATAATACTAAAGAAAACAAACCTTTAAGTAAAAATCCTTAATTTTTAAATTAGTGATGTAAATACGAATGCTGCTATGAATGCATTTTGCATTCATAGTATTTTGAAAAATGAGTTGAAAAATCCTGTAATCGTACCTATTAAAAATTCCTCTCCCATATTTTTTATGACACCAAATGATCTGGTCGATCGTGTACGTATTAGAAATGCCGAAGTTCAAAACGCCTAAAATTACAATAACTACCTTATGGTTGGTTGACCTAAATTCAAAATCCTTGGAGTTGAGACCCTAAGTCCGTTGGGTAGCCGAGGCTCAAAAATTCTCTGAGCGCCTGGTCGAAGCGACGCGTGATCCGAGTGCTGGTGAGTATCTGGCGCAACGCATTAGCATTGCCATACAGCGAGGCAATGCAGCCAGCGTCTTGGGGACGACGCTTCCGACTGGTATTGATATGGACCAGTTGAGATATCTGTAGATTGTTTGCAACAGTCTGCAGTTAGCTCAATTGTTTCAATTGTAAATACATATTTATATTATTTGATTGTTATTTTCCTTGTCAATAATAATTCAAAATAGTGAAATATCTAAATGTCGATTGAGTATTTTATCAAAGTTCATAAAACATATTGTTAGACACATGTGTTATCTAAAAATTTAAATACTTCGCGGTGCTCCGTGTGGTCCAGTTCTTATTTTTTTTTTTGGTTGCACTTTGGTGCATCTCAGATCCGTTGATGGCTCTGGGGCGCTGCGGGAAGTGCAGCATCCGCCATTGCGTAACAAGTGTAGATGTTGAGAGCCGCTTTTTCAATTAAAGAAAAAAAATACATCTACGACATTAACTAAATTATATTGTATACTTTTATATTATTATTATTATAGATATTTTGAATAATTAGGTAATCTGGATATTAGGAATTGCAAATTTAGGTGTTTTATACATCAGTATAAAACACCTAAATCTACATCATTAAGGTATTTGATTGAATTATTAGGTATTTTAATTTTAGGGATTTTGAAAATCGGTATTTTAACTAGATATTTTAATTTCAAGACGTTCTACGTGCGTACACGCTCAATCATCAACATGAATTAAACCTGTCTTATAAAATAGAAGTATTCCTCTATTCTAAGCATTTTTGTCTGTATTTAGTATTTATTTATTAGCCCTAGAGTGGTCGCGTGGATTACATTATGTAATCCACACTTGTAACCACGGAATTTGCAGACTTCCTGTGACTTATCCGTGAGAGACCCATGCCTAAACAAGATCTGATAACGTTTTGAGGATACCAAATTGAAAGTACACGAAGCCGTAAAAAAATCGCAATTATATTTTTTGGGAAATTTTAGTTTGGTGCAAATGTGGATTACTTTATGTTATCTGCGCGACCACTCTAGGTTTTATTACAAACATATACATTCACATAGTTTTAGCTTAGGTAGTAGTTAGCTTTTAAGTAAATAATGCACCCTGCAAGGGCGCAGCACCTAGGTATTGTTGTATTGTATGGTTTTCTATCTTTGTTTAGTAGCTTTAATAACGTATTTTCTAATGGGAGTAAAATTGGTATTCATTTTAGATTTTTGGTCCGCCGGAAATATCAACCAAAAAACTATTTGGACTGCCATATATGTTTTGGTCGGCTATAAAATAGGCAACTTAATTATATTTGATCAGCAAATAAATAGCAAAATTACAGGTCAGCAGAATAAATGATTTGATCAGCGGGATTTTACTTTCGTTATGCAGAAAAAATATTGAGTTGTAAAACTGAGAGGTGATATGTTTTTTGGCCCTGTCTGTCATCCAAGTAACTTATTTTCAGACCTTCATTCAGGTCTTCAGCTCTGCCCCCGAAATTCTTACCAATTTAATCATTTTGGCCGACCACTATATGCATCTCAATTAATTTTCCACTCTATGCTTCGTCTCCTCCCAGTTTTTAGCAGGTTTTTATGGTCTTCCTTAGATCGATAGATATTAAAAAGGGTATCATTTAAACGATCAGCAGATTAAACAGGTTTTTTTATGCTAGAAAAACCATTTTTCGGCTGACCAAAACCTGTTTAATCTGCTGATCGTTTAAATGATACCCTTTTTAATATCTATCGATCTAAGGAAGACCATAAAAACCTGCTAAAAACTGGGAGGAGACGAAGCATAGAGTGGAACGTAGCGGTGTTTGTCGGTCAGCCGGTGGTTTCTTTATAATAACACCTTATTTCTTATTTGATAATAATAACTATGTTTATAGTATAAAATTTGACTTGTCTAAGTGCTTATTTTGTAAGCCTAAAGAAATAAAGTTATTGATTCTGATTCTGAGTCATATATGTATATAGTATAATATTTTTACAGATATCAGTACGTTCGACGGTACCAACAAATGAAACAAACCGAAGTTTTGAAGCACATAATTAGATGCAGAGGACTTATGTTTTTCTGGAAAGGCTTTACGCCCTACTACCTCAGGATGTGCATCCACACTTTGATAACTTTTATAATATTAGATCACGCATGCGAGTATTACGTTGATAAGTATATGCCGCCGCCGCCGCCACCAAAGAAATGGTGGCAAATTTGGTAAAGTTGTCACCTTAAACTTAATTCACAGATTGTTTTTATAATGTTAACCCATACCATAATATTCTCTTGTCTTGATTCGGCTTACCATGTCAGAGAAATCAATAGAATATTGTTCGCAAGTAGTAATGTGTAATGTTTTTGGTCGTGCCAGCTGTGTAAAAAAGTCTTACGAATAAAACAATATTACACCAGCAATGAGCTTGTATTTAATTCAATTTGTCACGACCACCGCGCACATGGCTCGTCTCCGATGAGACTGGCCCGCACGCAGCCATTATCGAAATGACCACCGCACACATGGCTTGTCTCCGATGAGATTGGCTCGTACGCCGCACCGCCTCGTTGTCGAAAGGACCACCGCGCACATGGCTCGTCTCCGATGAGACTGGCCCGCACGCAGCCATTATCAAAATGATCACCGCACAAAGGGCTTGTCTCCGATGAGATTGGCCCGCACGCCGCCGTTGTTGAAATGACCACCACGCACACGGCTCGGCTCCGATGAGACTGGCCCGCACGCAGCCATTATCGAAATGACTACCGCACAAATGTTTTGTGTCTAATGAGACTGGCCCGCACGCACCGCCGCGCCGTTATCGAAATTCGGCTAGGGGGGCATTATTATTATTAATGTCACTAAATTTTTATTAATTTGTGATAATATAGAACTTAACATGTTATGACGCCGTGTATAGCTGCAAAGCTAGAAAAAAAAGAACGTACATCATAACATTTCATATTTTCAAGCATAAATAAATTTTAACCTACTCTATAATAATAAACTTACCAACGCATAAATACTTACTTAATTATCAGCTTATAACACAACTAGTTTACTTAAAACTACAAATCAATCCCTTATCTTTACTACACGGCATAAAATGCATACGCAAAATCATGACACATCCAGTGAATGTGGATCTATGTAGCCCGACCCGAGTCGCTCATTGTTCTATGACGCGCGCGCAAAATGTCAGATGTCCGCCTTGGAAGAAACAAGTTGTTGAATAGGTACTTATCTACTGCATTGTGTGTGTCGGTCTCGTCACAATTGTTTTATAACTACCCCCCATTTTTAGTTCTCTTGCCTTGCCCGAAATAATTATTAAAAACTTCTTGAAAAGCATGGATATGTTCTGGTTACCAAAGTACCTACTGCCTACTATTTTAGACATAGTTACCTAGTTACTTACCTATTTGTAGTACGCTCGTCACCCAAATGTAACTATTAGCAATAATTACGCCCTAAGTTCACATTTAAGTGAATTTTTGTTCATAATTTATATGAGACGTGCGTAGCGTCCTAACGACCCTAGGTGTGTTGCTGTCGCATCGTGAAGTTAGATATTAAATAAACCTACGCTAGTTCACTGGTGAACATAGGCATTCTCTAACGAGCGCCACAGCTCTTTCAGCTGCACCCAGCATTTGCCAGCTGTCTCACAAATCAACACCCCACCTGGCCTTAGTACGTTTAATGATTCGTGGTCTCCACTTAAGAACACGGTCACCACAACGGATGCTACGGTCATCCTTAATCCATGATAAGGTAAGGATTATTATTCCTCTAACTATCATATTATTCTCTATTCCAATAACCATCCGCGTCTAATGTATAGTAGAACAGTGTGAACAAGCTGTTTCTGGTTTTGATAAGTAGTATGCCATAAGGTACCCGTATATAAATACAGTCGGTACAGTAAGTGGGAAATTGATATGAGCGTCTAGAGTAGTCAAAATGATCTGGAAAACAAAGGCAATTTGATATACGCAGTTTGAATCATCATATAATTGTAAGAACCCAAGGTGTTAAAAATATCTTACTACTCGTTGTTTCATATTTATATGAGCAGTCAGCGTGTTCAAAATTATCTTAGCAATCAAAGCTAAAACGCTGACTGTACCCCTATGCATTTGAGTACCAAAATGTTAACATAACAATGTACCTAATCAATGCATTTTTTAATGTTTTCTAAAACTTCGTAGAAGGACATTAAAAAAATCTTACATTAAGAAAATTGCGCAGAAACTTAACGACTACCTTTATTACAAACTTTTTTAATGTAACCTTAGCCCCAGCTTTATGTACTCTTTGCTAAGCACGATTGAAACAACTGTCAGTTGAATTGGATGACAGGACAACGTCTGTCGGGTCAGCTAGTGTAATAATTATGAGAGTTGTAAAAAAATCTACCACACATTACAAACAATGACTTACGACTAATTGAACCTAAGAAAAGATGTTTATTGCGTAGCAGAGTTTAGGGCAAATTATGGCCTTCACTCAGCATTGTGCTGAACGAACACTTGTGTTCCACCCAGCGCTGGTTTTCTGTGAAGGCCATAGGCTTGGTACATCACAACCGTCTAGGGTGGTGCGTTTATTAGTACTTTATACACGATATAAGATATTTTACTATAAAAACTTTCGTAGTTTGATAATTTCATTATGAATGTAAGCGGGTTAACTACGAACCTAGTTTGTGTTGGAAGAACACCAAGAAGTCCCTCGTTAAGGGATGAAACGTTGGTGTTCTTCCAACACAAACTAGGTTCGTAGTTAACCCGCTACCATTCATAATGGATATAAGATATTACAACTAATAACGATAAGTATAGCTGTACAAAGCAGAACAATAAGTTAAACAACATTAAAGAAAACATATGATAACAAAATATAACTACTTAGTGCAAAATTTGACCTCAGGCTGCGACCGTCGTCATCCGGTCGAGTGCAATATTTGACCTCAGGCTGCGACCGTCGTCATCCGGTCGGGTTCGTGGTTCAGTTAAATCATTGTGATCAGTTCATTCATATTATTTTGATCAATCGCTGATTTACGTTTAATATAATACCGATGATGTGAATTAGCTCTTGCTCTTACAGATTTTTTCTGCGCTATGAAGGCTTTGTTTACATAGGAGCTATTTCTCCATAGTATTAGTCCACAGCCAACGTTGTTCAAACCAATAAATATTTTACAGAGCGTACAATGCGAGTCCACCGATGAGCACCACCATTGGACACGGCGTAGTAGCTGGGGCGCTAGGCGCTTTCGTCGGTAACCCTGCCGAGCTGGTACTGGTCAGGATGATGGGAGACGGGACGCAGGGCAGGTCTTACCCTTGTCAGCCAGTGCGGTATAAGGGCCTCTGTGATGGCATCAAAAAGTTAGTATAAAAATAAATAAATAATGCTGGACAATCCACACAGCATCATCTAGCCCCAAGCTAAGCAGAGCTTGTGTTATGGGTACTAGATAACTGATATGCATATAGTACAATACATTAAGGAGATATTGTTTAATTAAAAACACTTACGAACCTAATATATCTAGTTTAAAATACAAAACACCTTCGTCGCGGTTCGTTTACGCGGCGATCAACGAGTCCTGATTTTTTTATATTTTTCAGTGGTTTCATTACCGAGTGTTGGTTACACTCGGTCAGTTTGGTCCTTACTTTTTAACCAACTTTAAAAGAAGGAGGTTATCAATTCGTCTGAATGTTTTTTTTATAAGTATGTTACGCCATATCTCCGCCAATTATAGACCTATTTTGAAAATTCTTTCACTATTGTATAGAAAATTATCCCGATGGGGTCCCATAAATTTTTTATCCCCAGGGGATTAGTATGTATTGCGCAAAATTTAAAATAAGTTTGAAGTCGGTTTATCGTTTTTTAAAACACGCCATATTATTGTACAACCTATATTATGTTCTTAGGAAACCTATGCCAAAGAGTTCTTTTATATATGTATAAAAGAACACGATTCTGCTAACAAACCTAGGACCTTTATTGAACGAATTTCATATTTACATCAATCGAATTAACTTGAACATATCTTTTACAAGCTACCCGAATCTAACCAAACATAACTCATAAGTGAACTGAATATAAAGAATTACTAGTCCAAAAGACGTTTGTTCCGGCTGAATATCACGAGCAAAGTGAAGTGAAAAAGAGCGAGGCGAACCGAGCGCGCCTTTTTATACAGGATGTTATTTAAATTAGTGTACAAACGCTTTGCAAAACTGAACTGAATACGCTGGAGATTACTCACCTGCTGCTACAGATTAACATAAATTAAAAGAAGGACGTCGCAAACGATTTTGAATTATTTTTAGAATTTTTAATTTTATTACAAATAATGCCTTGTTATCGTTGTTAGCCATCCCAAAATATCGCGACCACCTCTTTGATGCATTCCAGTCATTGTCGCCTCACCCGATGAAGGCCCGCCACGCCCGCACGCGAAAGTGACAGCTATATGTGATAACGAGACAGACGGAGTTCATTCGCCATGACAGACAGTTGACTCGAAAATTTTTGGGTAGGTATAATATTGACCTTGGACCTCGTTTGTTAATTTTATATTATTCTGTGGCACCAACAGAACGTCCCCCGCGATATTGCACACGAATTTCAATAGGGTATTTAAACGATCAGCAGCAACAGAAAAAGTGAATTGAGTTGCATATACATATATAGTGGTCGGCGAAAATGATTAAATTGGTCAGCAAGTAATGTGACATTGAGCAGCCATTCAATATTTCCTCAGCAATATTTTAGTAAATCGTGGTTCGAATTTTATAAAATTTGGCACGTTATAAAATTAATTTTTATTTGCTAGTTTTAATATACATAGGTACTTACCTGCCTAGGTGGTATGTATGGAACATGCAGGTACTTGTCCATCTTATTTTTATAATAAGATCGACTAAATGAGGGTAGTTATATATTTCCTGGTGTCATCTAGTTGTGACCTGCTACAAAGCTCAATACACGTAATTTACCTAAATATGGTGTTTTATTGGAGATAACACTAGGCATACTATAATTTTCTATACCTACGTGTAGCACTGAACTCCTCCTTAACGGATGAATGAAATTTACCTTTTAACTTTTTTTTTTAAACCTGTGTGGTTTAGTTTTACAATCGGACCCGTTAGGTGGCGCCACACTCGGGTTCAGGATGTTTTACAAGGTAACCTATCGCCACTGATTCACTGAACAAACTGACACAATAGTTCTGAAATTCAGAATTATTCAAATTCAAAAATTCTTTATTTCCGTAAATACATTAAATGTACAACTAAACACTGACTGAAATGGAAATAAAGTGATATTTTGATTTTGGGCCGTATCTCAGCATCGGTTTATGTATTTTGATTTCACCCCCGGGGGTAATAAGTCTGAATATTGGGTGGGAGGATCTGAAGTCTAAAACCAAGTTATTTGGATGACAGAAGGGACCAAAAAACAATTCTTCTCTCAGTTTCAAATACCTTAATTCTAATGTATGCATTTACAACTCAATATTCTTTCTGCGAAAGTAAAATCTTGCTGATCAAATAATTAATTCTGCTTACCAAAACATTAATTATGCAGATCAAACAGCTATTTCATTACTGATCAAAAATAATTTTGCTGCCGACCAACTGCTGATGATTTATATTTTATAGCCGATCAAAACTTATGTCGGTCGAAATAGTTTTATAGCTGATTTTTTTAATATTTAAAATACATCACAATAAATTTACTCCCATTTGAATAACAACCTTTAAAAGGCGGGTAGGGTTCCCCGCTTGGCTTATTCCTAATAATATTAAGTGTATGTTAGATGAGTGTTCTGTCTTCTTTCCAGGATAACAGCTTGTGAAGGCAATTTGGGACTGTGGCGAGGTGCTGCGCTCTCTGTACTCCGGTCTGCTATCATCAGCAGTTCACAAATTTACTCCTACAAAATGGTAGGTAAGGAAAAACAAATGTGAGACATACTTTTGTATGATTTGCATTGAAGTATGCTTCGATCACCACCGGTACTAACTAGATTTTTGGTCACATACAAATCAAAGCTAAAAAGTCGTCCTCGTGAATATATATATACATATACTTATACAGCTTCATTTGTTTACTAACGAACTGAGAAAATTTTTTAAAAGTTTAAAGTTCAACCTAATTCCAACCATAGCTTCTAGCTACACACCACAGGGATATGTACTCGCTGCACACCACACACAAATCTTAAGTGTCGTTTCTACTAACGACCATTCGTCACAAAGAACAAGGGAACTGATTTATAGTTATTGCCTTTTTTTATTCTAGGTATAGAGAACTATGCTAAATTTCATCCCGACCCGTTCAGTAGTTTTCACGTGAAGAAGTAATAAACATCTATCCATCCATCCAAACTTTCGCATTTATACCTAATATTGTGTAAATAAACCCCTATACATTTCCGAAAAAAAAACATACCTTCCCCAATCCCACGACCACACTCCGGCGTCATTCTTCCCGCACCGCCGCTTTCCTGGTGCATTCATGTAGAGGTCCCTTCAGCGCAGCTTTGATTTGGTCCGTCCAGCGCATAGGAGATCTACCGCGAGGTCTTGTGCCGTCAACTTTCCCTTGTACCACAAGTCGTTCCACAGACGCGTCTCCTCGGCGCGAAACATGTCCGAAGAAAGTGAGAAAGCGACCTTGGACGATGGAAGAAAGACGCCGCGTCTTTCTTCCATCGAGCTATACAGGGTGTACAAAAATACCAAACTTTCAACAGACTAGACTAGGCAATAACTGATGCATGTGCTTATTATCATAGAACCAAGGAAAATGCATTTGTTGTACCACCTACCGCATCTAAGGCGCTTCCTTACCCGCTCCGATGATGGCGGGTCGTTGACCGCCGCAGTCAACGACCCGCAACGAAGGTGTTTTGTGTTTTAAAGGGAGTGTAAACTGTAACGTAGGCTTTTTTGATGAAAATACAACTCTGTATAGTAGTAATTTAATATTAATTTATTTTTTGAAAATTAATTGTCAATTTAATAAAAATATTTTTCCCGTGTTCGGTTTTCGAAGCTGAACCCCCCCTGAAAGTTTGGTCCGTTATTTTTGTTACACCCTGTATATATTATTATATTAGTGTGACTAGATTCTGCCCGCGACTTTACGTGCGTTTTTCAGAGCTGATTCGCAGCTGATGAACACAATTGTTTAGATTAAAGAAGGCCTGCAAGAAGACGACAACGACGGTCGGTGCCAAACCGGGAAACCGAAGCCGAAAACTGGCTCCATTATGTTGCATCTCGTCTCGGCGATAATAACCAGTTTCTATACCTCCTTGCTAACGCTGCCGGTTGACATGGTAAAAACCTGGTAAGAGCTGGTAGCTTTTATAATAAAGTTAAATATTTTGGACTGTCGAAACTGTGGTAGTATCTATACTCAGTTCTAGAATTGTTTATATATTTTGTAAACAAAGATGTGCAGGACCAGACTATCGTAAAAAAGAAATACCCATCATGTTATTAGTATATGTACTAGTCTTTGTACATTATATTTCTTACTAGGTAAGATTATATAATATGAACCTAGTAGGTATATACAATATTATATAACTAGCTGACCCGAGAGACGTTGTCCCGTCATTAAACTTACTGACAAACAACTGACAGTTATTTCAATCGTGCTTAGCAAAGAGGAAATAACGCTGGGGCTAAGGTTACATTAAAAATTTTTAAAATAAAGGTAGTCGTCAAGTTTTCTTTAATTTTTGCGCAATTTTCTTTCTTAATTTTTTTTTAATGTAAGAACTTTTTACGACGTAGTTGAAAACATAAAAAAAAACGATGAATTAAATCAGGTAAGCCGTTCTCAAGTCACGGCCGGACCAGGAGATATAGGGGTTAATGTCAAAGTTTATAAAGATGGATGTATGGATATTACTTACTCTTTCACGCAAAAAGGAAAAAAAAACGATAAAACGATAAAATGTAGGCGAAGGTGCGGGCAGCAGCTAGTAACTATATAATCTACTAGTTTATTCCAGGTCCCAAACTATACCCATACATACCAAATTTAAGCCTAATCGGTTCAGTAGTTTTTGCGTGAAAGAGTAACAAATATCCATACATCCATCCTTAAAAACTTTGACATTTTTAATATTAGCAGGATTTCAATATTGACGATTATTTTAATGATAAACTTCAGTAAATATTATGTAATTGCATGCCGCTCTCTATCAAATATTTTTGCATACAGTCGGTATGCAACAATATTTGATAGAGCATGGTCAAGCATGTTGATTCACAAATTATGTTTACTTTGTTACCTACCTTAATTTACACATGTTTTGACAAATAAAAAATCTATATCTTTATCTTAAATAAAATAAATAGACCTAAAAACACCTGTACCTACATGTATTTCATGCAATAAACGATACTTTACTTTACTTTACTTTAAAAAGTTAATTTGAGGTAATTTGAAGAAATGGCCATAAGTATGAACGTTTGTTTCCATGGTTCTATTGCGGAGTTCCACTGGTGGTCGCATCACGGGCATTTTTTTTGTTTGTATTTAAAGTTGCCCAAGAGTTCTTGTCTTGTACAGAACAATTGCACAAGACAACTGGTAATAAGCGTTCTCATTAGGCTACAAGCAAATCAAATTACTCGTAGATTTATTTGTTACTAGATAGGGATAACTATACTAATATTTTGTTTTATAAATATTTATAGGGATTTCCTTCCATCCATCCTTATATCCATTTGATCCTATCCATCCACTGTTGTCTGGTAGAGATCGCTTTTGAGCGATCTGACCGCCACAGCCTAAATGGAGCCATAGTTTTACTTTTTGTAAAATTTATTGAGACCAGCTGTCACAGCTATGAGGACCCCGCCCCCACGCGTATTTTACCATTAATTGTGCAATAAAGAATTTTCTACCTATTTATCTTTTATAACTTGCAGGTACCAATATTTGGCGCCGGATCCATGTTGTCGCCAGCCCTACATCTTGAAGAGCCTGGTGCGATGTCGGAGCGTTTTATTTTTATGGAAAGGCTTCTTACCATACTACCTGAGGATGTGTACACACACTTTCATAACTTTTATATTATTAGACAAATTATGTTCGTACGAATCCGGTGCACTCAATCCATTCTATAGCCCGCCGGAAGCACCGAGAAAATGGAGTCCTTGGGATGATTAATCTTGGTCTTCAATCTGTTGACCAATCTATAAAGCACACTTGGTCTACCTTTCGAGCGAAATGCAAGCTCTTTTATATTGCACCGCAAATGCATTGCAGAAAAATGTGCATTCAAATATGAGCTTCAGCACCTACTTTTTTATCTTCCTACACTACAGGGACATCATGAAATAGGAATCAGTGCGCTGTAAGGTGTGTAAAATGTGTAAATATGTATGTCACTGTGAAGTGGTAGCTGTGTTAGAATAAAGACCATAATTGAATGATCATTTTCGGTCTAAATGAGCTGGAACGTTATGAAATAAAAAAAAAAAATTACTTTAAGGCTACTTGATATTTTGCTTTCCAAGAGCGAATATGCTCATACTTAATTGTCATGTCTCTAAAAGTATTTGTATATAATACTAGCTGACCCGACAGATGTTTTCCTGTCATTCAATTCAATTTACTGTCAAACAACTGACAGTTATTTTAAACGTGCTTAGTAACGAGTATACAACGCTGGGGCTAAGGTTACATGTTTATAATAAAGGTAGTCGTTAAGTTTCCTTAAATTTTCTGGTTCTACGCAATTTTCTTATTTTTTTAATGTTTTTAATGACGTATTAGACGACGTATTAGAAAACATTTAGTTAAATTACTATTGTATTATAGATAAAAATAAAGCAACACCAATATGAATTTACATCAAAAACATGCAAAATATTGAAAAATGCATACTTACCTTGACAAGTACGTGCGTCCGCATCTCCCGTGTTGTTAGCTAGGTCCAATAAAATCCGTTGTAAAGATCCATATCGACTGGCACTAGTGGTGGCGAGATCTCCGAAATGGCGAAAAATAAAATATTTCTTTCTAACACATTAAAACTATTGGATTCGAGATCACGCCTCATTCGTGTTTCCCCCACTCTCCCCTATGCTTAATTTTTTTACATACATCAATAAAGGAGGATGTACGCTATAATTGAACACTTCTATGGCTTTATATCTTATGCATTTGTAAATATTGTTTGCAGTGGCGTAGCGTAGTGGGGGCGGCAGGTGCGGCCCGCCCCGGGCGGCACTTTTGAGGGGGCGGCATATTTCAAAATAATTAATAAAAATATTTGAACCATTTCATAATTTTATCTACAAATTCTTGTAATTTTAATTAATATTTTGTAGCGACCGCTGGCAACACCGTCTATACTGACTTGCGGGGATTACCCGTATTTTATTTTGTGCTTGGATTTTTTATAACTAATAATCAGCGAGAACAGGGTTGGATTTCGTAGTATAATTATACCATTTGTACCATTATTTCATCATGTGAAGTATGTACTACACGAAAATATTATAATTTTATCTGCATGCTACCGATTTGTAATAATAGTGGGTCCTTTTTGCAAATGACAGAAAAGAGAGATTTTAACAATGAGGCGCTCATGAAAATTACCTTACTTATGCCTAAATATGCTTTAAGGCTGTGTGCGAGCAAGATCCTGCCATTCCGTCTGTCGTCTCAATCATTCTGAGCGTGTTTGATGTACGAGAAAAAAATCTAACCTGTTTAATGAAAAATAATGATGCATGTTCTTGCTGAAAAGTTCTCTAGAACTAATAATATATGTAATGTAAAGTATACATTAAATTGAAATACCTAAATGAGAGGGCGGCAAAATTGTATTCCGCCCCGGGCGGCCGACACCCACACCTACGCCACTGATTGTTTGTCAAACTTACCTAGTCATACCGATGTTTAGGTACCACGACGTTTTTGAATAGTGCGTTTTTGTTCATCAGTAGACGTTTACTAAAAATACAAAAATACAAATAATGTACCCCTTGGATTTTTATAGAAATTAACTAACATATGTCGCGTTGTATATCTTAGGTTTTGAGATAGTTATAGTGCGAGTGTTATATTATGATAGCTTAATCTTTTCTTGATTACTTTACTTTACTACCATAGCATGACGTATGTTTGGAACTTAAAAATTGACTATTGACATTATATACGCACAGACCACTAAAACAAATTATTTGTTTTGTTATTTCTCAGTATCGTAATGTGCGAACGTCGAGTTGCAAACAAGTGTTCACCTAGTATGCGACTTGAGTATCGTATCCTACGTGTTTCCTAATGGGAGGAGCTAACAAATTTAAAAGAACTCCAAAGTGCCAATATGGCACCCCTGGAAGCTTGGTAACCCCCGATTCTTTGATTTACATAATATATAGATTGAATGAAATAAGACAAATTTTATTCACCAATACTTACTTTAAGCGATAATGACGAGTTAAGTATGAGAATACCCACTAGTGAAAAGCAATATTTAAAAATATGGCTGCCATTCAGTGAGGTTTTGGCCACTTTTTCAAACATTTTCGTAATTTTTTATCTGTTTTCACTTGTTTTAGCGATTCTGTTATTCGTCGGACACGCTGTATATATGTAATTTTACGTGGGACACTCAGAAAGCTTTGCGAAAATAAAATAAAGTGTTCTGTAGGATTTTTTATTTAATTATTTTTAAAGTACTCTCCACCAGCCTCTATCCAAAGTTTCATGCGTAGACCAGTTTTCGAAACACTTTTTCTAGTCCGCTGCAGACACCTCGTTTACAGCCTGCTTGAACGCTGACAGCGAATCTTCCGTCGACTAAAATTGTATCCCTTTAAGCAGATTTTTTAATTTCGGGAATAAAAAAAGTCACACGGTGTTATGTCAGCGCTGTAAGGAGGGTGACGCAGGAGTTTGACTGGCGTTCTGTCGAGGAAGTCCCTAGTTTTAAGCGCGGTGTGGGCCTGCTTCCGAGCATCTCGATGAGGTTGTGCGGCACCCAGCGTGAGACTATCCTCCTCACGCGAAGATCCGAGCGTAGAATTTCGTGAAGGCTTCCCGATCCAACCTGTAGTATCTGCTGAATTTCCTGATATGTTACTCGCCTATTGTTTTGGATTAAACTTTTCACTGCCAGCCGCAAAGTTTTCTTCCATAACAACCGTCAAAGGACGACCACTTCTTTCTTCATCCCCCAAAGTTAGTCGACCGTGCTTGAATTGGTTATACCAACGATACATGGTTGCTTTGAAAGGGTCTTCATCTATGAATGTCATTTGAAGTATATCGTACGATTCGTCTAGTTTCAGGCGACACTTGATATCATAAAAAAATCATAGGGCGAAAATGTTCCCGGCGCAGATCCGTTTTTCAATGAGACACGTTAATTTAAATTAGCCCACTAAAAATGTTGAAGTAATTATTGAAATTGGAACGTACCTATTTTTACTTATAAATAATCATATTTTCAAAATAGATTATAACTGTGTGCGAGTATGGGTCTCACATAAAAACTTTTTTTCGCAATACTTTCTGAGTGGCCTGGTTATAATGTAACGACTACATAATGTAACATTTTTATATTTGGTACCTTTAAAAAATGTGTACAAATAAATCTTAGTAGTTAGTGCATAGAAATAACAGACGATAATATCGTATAACATTCTGTGGCCTGGTGCTAAAAGGGCCAAAGTACAAAACATACAAAAACGTACTTTGGCCCTTTTAGCACCAGGCCACAGAATGTTATACGATATTCGTCGTCTTTACGTGCAATCAATATTATTTCAAATGCGATAATGTAAGTGCAAAATTGATTCGTGTCGTGCAGTTTTGTATTGGATTAAGCGCATAAAACCATACGCACCTTAGGCTTAGTGCACACGAGCAATAGCAATGGCTACGTTCTACAATAACTAGGTATTCATTATAAAACGTATCCATTGCTATTGCCGACTGTTTTACAAATAAGATACCTATATACCTATTGTTTCGACCTTCTGTGCTTTGCTTTGATGAAAAGAATATCGTCAAATATTTTCCTCCAATATTCCTTGGGTTTTGTAACCCTTTTGTATACAAACATATCCAGGTTTTTTAATCGGAAGATAAGTATTGTCAACAGCAAATTCAAAGTCACAATTCATAAGTTCATTAGTTCCAAACAGTATAGAATAGTTAGTATAGAAACAGATACAAAATAAGCACACAAACTAGTATCATTTTTAAGAAAATTAGAAATAAAGTGGTAATTGATTCTCTTTTCACTTAAATTTTTTATCCATGAGGTGATTTTTTTTTAATGGGTTGGTTTCCAGAAATTGAGTGTGGGAAGACCTCCCACTCGATGGACCGACGACATCGCGGTCGCAGGGAGTCGTTGGATGGAGGCGGCTCAGGACCGCTTTTCGTGGCGTCGTTTGGAGGAGGCCTATGTTCAGTAGTGGACGTGTACGGGCTGATGATGATGATGATGGTTTACAGAACTGACAGGTTATTTAAAAGGATGAGAGCGATGCAAGCAGGACCAGATAGTGTTTCAATAGAGGCCTTGTTCAGATTTCCTGATTTCTATAACTTTATTTCTTTAGGCTTACAAAATAAGCACTTAGACAAGTCAAATTTTA